>CM062871.1:8502295-9746197 GCA_031772225.1 Eubasilissa splendida | reverse complement strand
TTTATTAACATTTTAAAATGATTTATAATAATCGTGTTCGACTAATTGTTACGTAATAACTGAATGTAATATTTATATTTTTATACGAGTTGATGATTTACATTCATTAAAATGACAAGACCGCAGCGTGTTCGGTAGAGAATCGTGTTTAAAAATAACTTTAATGGACTATCTAATTTCTGCGTAAGGATTTTTGTTCATAATTTGATTGTTGATGATTCAAACTCTGGTATTATAGTTTTATTCATTTTAAAACATTGATTAATTTAATGTCGACCCGTTTCGAGACCACTGTATATTCATTAGTCTACGATGGAGTGCATTATTTTTTTTATTTTTTTTTGTCTAGCCACGAAGTATAACGTATTTTTTTTTTTTCATTATTGTATTCATTAACTCGTAAATAATTGTATAAGAGCAGTGGCGCACCATTACGGTTATTATATTTTTATTATGTAATTTTCATTTAACCTTATACATATTACTTGATTTTATTGTAAAAACTAAATGGCAAAAACACAATTTTTTTTTTGAATAATAAAATTAAAAAAAAAAAACAAATAATATATACAAATATATATATTTTTTAAATATATATTTACAATTATTCCTGCTCCTTTAATAAAAAAATGGGAATAAAATGAAATAGTTTTCTAACATTGGAGGTGATGGCTAATGGCGGTGCATAATTAACAATGCACCGCCGCTCGTATTTTATGCGCCGAAGCTTTTAAAATTGCGCCCATAACTGATTTATCGAGCCCCCTCCTTTCTCTTCGGTAGTGCAGTACAAGGTGATTCATAATCGGATGTCAAAACGTTACTTTTTTGGGCTATGTTAAAAAGTTGAAATTATATAATTATTATTTTAACATTGAAAAATAGGTTTTACGGAAACACCAGCCGTGGCTAGTGCAACATTGGTCTAATCTGCTAGTTTATTTTTAATACAGAAATCAATTTAGTCGGGAAATAATTTGTCTGGGTCGCCTGACGTCACAGCTCCATATTTAGAATGCTCATAGATTAACCTTACTACAATAATTAGTTGTACTTGCATATATAACAAACGCTTTATGTATGTTCATCTATATTTATATTTTAAGTCGCTTCACGGGCTTACTTTAATCATCATACTATGAGAAAATTTAATCGTAGTAAATTTTTACTATAGTAACTTTTTACCATCGCCCGTTGTAAAAAAAAACGTTTGCGAGTCGTTTTAACGTCGAGTTTACTACTGTCAAAGTTAATCCCGCATAATACTTGCAAATTTTGCCAAAATTGTATTTTTTTTAATAAATATTCACCATTGCCAATACATACAATATTCACCCCTACGTACGAAATCTGTCACTTTGCTGGCGAAAAATCTTCAGTATGTATGTTAATGTAAATTCAACGATGAGATCATCATCGGACGAACTCTCATCACTGTAATAACGGGATATTGAATCATTCAAAATAACAATGTGACGGATGACATTTGAAATAGCTGTAAAGAGTCCGCCATTTTTAACTGACAATTTAGGGTTTTTATCACCTGATCAATGACCCTTTTTTTAAATTTTGTTCACTAATCTAAGATCAGCTTTACATATGTAAAGGATATTATGGAGACGAACAGACAATTACTGGATTTTTATCTACAAAGGCACTGTTATTACAAATATCAGATGTCTCATAGAGACAAAGCTATTTTTTTAAAAATTATATTTTAATGGAAAATATATGGAAGTATGGGGTAATTACAGACCTTACAACCTGTCTTCGGTTGGCTCAAGTGATCACTTTATATAAATATAACGTTCACCAATTCTCACCCTCTACATTTATAATTTTATTTTTAATGTTAATAAAATATAATAAAAAATAGCTTTGTCTCTAAGAGATATCCGATATTTGTTAAATAATTCTTATTTGATTTCGATCAAACTGTTTTGAAAAATTGCGCTTGCAAATATCTCAATTCAGTTCGTTAGCCAGTCTTAATTGGCCATAAAACGAGAAATATACTTTACTTTCACACACAAATGATATCTATGACTATGATGTCGCGGCTACTGCCGAAATGGAAATAGAAGCTTCCATAATCGACAAGCTTGTTGCATTAACGTGGCCAGAGCCATGTGTCAGGATAAATAAGTCAGTTATAGCAACAGCTGCCATGAGCAAAAATACATTTTTTTACCCTATAAAAAATCTTTGATTAAATTATACACCACCCTGTATTCGATACAGGGTGCGGAGCGTTATCATCCCCCGTACAAAGCGAGGGGAGCCTTTGTCGGACCCCGTGATTTTTTTTTTGGCCACTCCAGAGAGCGCGGTTCGTGTCTCCGAATAACGATTCCGCATTATGGGCCGAGATCGATAATTGGTGCAGCCCTTCCTGCGCCTGGGGTCGTTCATCATCTGCATCTCGGATGCTGATTCGTTTTATTCAGTACTAGCAGAAAGCGAACGACTGTCGCCGATTTTCCCCCCTCAAGTTTTGTATGAATATTTATCTATTCTCTGTACAAATCCTACATCTTTTGCCCGACCTAAACCGAATGTTGCAAAGTAAATAACGCATCCTAACTCGACGAGGAAACAGACTGTCACTATGTTGCGCCAAATTTTAACAAAACTTTTGTACAAAGATTTCATTTGTTTCTAGCGTCAAAAATTTACAACCGTCTAAATACGAGGCTGGAAAATTGCAACCATAGCTTACGTATTTTTCAACAAAAGCGAAGTTTTGACTCCACGAAAAGGGGGGGAGCCATCCCCATGACCAGACTTGTGTTTAAACATGATGAAATATTCCGAGAATTCACCCACTATCTGCATATACCTAAAACAGATACACATATGTTTGCCGTGCCGACGACCAAATGAGAGGCATGTGCACGAAGTAAATAATGCATTATGTACAGCCGCGTTCGAGTTCACGCCGTCTTAAAAAGAACACCTGGACTATTCATCACGTAAATCGCTCTGACGCGCAGGTTTCTACGGAGTCCACGTGGACCAGTTAATTAAGTTTATTTTTCATCCACGTCCGCTTGGTACCACGCGGGCTGAGTAAATAACACGTGGACAACACATATTTTGTAAATTTGCCTACTGTACATTTGCACACTGTACATTTTTTAACACCCGTTCTCTTCGATAAATCTGTCATGCAGTAACAACTTGAGGTTTTATTTATTAACCGCGCACATCCCGAATCTTCTTTACCTGATACTTACCTACCTGCACACCATTTCTTATTAAATTATACAAAATAATATGAGTTGATTGACGAAACTAGCACCTGAAAAACGGAAATACAGGCTTTGTTTTGTACGTAACAGACATAAGATTAAAATTGCTGCAATTATTATACATTACATTTTTACTTTACTTTATATTTTTATATTATTTAACCGAATTCCTCTTATTTTACTATTTTACTCTTTATTTTTGCACTGATATTTTTACATTAATTTCACTGCTCTAACTATACTATACCGTGTTAATTGTAACTAAGTATACTATAAGTGTTTTTTTTTTTTTTTACTTTGTTGCTTAAATCCTCAGCAACATTGCTCCCTTTTTATTTAATAATGTTAATACACATGAATGGGGAAACAAAAAATCAATATTTTTTATTATGGTTACTCTTTAGGATTCGCCCCCCCTGGTTACGTCACACCCACCCCCGACATAAATGAGTTTTACATCGAATGCTAGTCTTTTGTAATTTTGCACTCTAAGACCCTGAGGAAAATACTAAACTCGATCGTTTATAATAATAATAGAATGAAATACAGTATTAAATAAAATACATATACAATTTTCAGTTCAGTTGGAAGTCCTAAAATCTTTTAGCAGTTTTTATATTTGAAAAATGTACCTTGTAACCTTTTGTTGCAACAGAAAGGCCTCATATTCACCTAATTAGTATTTCAAAGGAAATTTTCACTTTTATTTCAAATTTGCCTGCAAAGAAAGAAGTGTCGGATACAAAGCTGGACTATTGTTCATATTCAATATCCGAAAATGGAGTCAAGTATGTTTCAATGTATATGTATTTAATGAAAAAAAATTAGGTGACCCGGAAGTTACGTATAGGTATAACATTCAGAAATTTATTATTATTTATTAACAGATATTTGTGTTTGTTACGTTTGTGTACGCCTTAGTAAGTTTATTACATATTTTTAAATCTGTGGAATGTTCAATTGCCTTGTCTGTTGTGGTAAGTCTCTGTATAATTTTAATCATCTGCAAATGAGTCGTGATTGACCCATTTTCATTCTAGCCGGATGGACGTGCTAGTTTTGAGATGTTGTTGGCGATTTTAGTGTGTTTTTGGGTAATTGGCAATCTTTTGGTGTTAATCTTTGTTATATTAATGATGTTTACACGAGGGAGTGGGAAATAAGGGATGCAGGAAGAGTGGAAGGAATTCGGGAGAGGGACAAAAATAGGGGACGGGAACGGGAACTGGCTGAAGGACACGACCAACTTGTGAAACGCTCCTTCCGGGATCTTCTTCTACTGGATCCACAGGTCTTCCGGCACCAGGACACGTACAACGCTATTCAACGCGAAGTACACTTGGATAATCATTTTCGGTGATCGCGCGAAAGTGTCAAACAACAACTTGCACAATATATAGGTTTCGGCACGTACGGTAGCGAGGAACCAAAATACACACAATAAACTATCAGTCCCACACAGCAGGACGATAATTCAAGCAAATAATTCGCTCCCACAGCAGGACGAAGTTGGCAGGAATAAACGCACCCAATGGTAAACGCTTGCTTGACAGTTTGAAGGTACAATTTCAACTGTAGAACCATAGAAATAGGTCGTGTTCTGGTATAGGAGGAGGAGGTAGTGGGTAGGTATTGGATAGGAAACGTTCATATTGCGCGCACACGGCGACCGGCGGATCGTTCGATAGTCATAAAGATCGAATAATTGTTATTGAAAATTATACAAAAATGCGAGGGTGTATATTTTGAACTGATCCAAGATCTGTTCAAAATCGCGTGGCGCGTAACAGTCACCGGCGCTGGGGTGGTCAGTCAGAAAGACAGAAAGGTGAGACGCATCCGATAACTTTTACCGTAGCCCCGAGACGCTCTGCGCCGCACTGCGTTAACGACGATACCATGGAATCGTGGAAATATCTTGGTCGGTTATTGTGTTCCTCTCGGCTATTAGCATCGCCTTACTAGGTTAGGCCAGGTTGATATAATGAAACTTTCATGTGTAGGAAACGGATCACTCGTTTTTGTTTGGTGTTGAACTTGGACATTTTAATATCTTACAAATCAAATCGGTTCATTATTATTCTTCTCGTGCCCTATCCGTCCAACGGACGTTATCATCGCTTCGTTTATTGCGGCCACAGTACGCTGCTCGAGCTCGAACCGTTGCCTCAGGCAGCGCCGGCGCCAGACTTTTTGGCCGCCACAGGCGAGATTGGTATTTTTTCCGCCCTAGTAACTTAAGTGAAGATGATGCTTTTAATTTTTATAAAACCATCCCCGTAAATTGGCCGCCCGCGTGTGCCACACACGTTAGGGGTGGTATTTTGTTAGGCCGGCATTTTAAAAGTTGCTTTTACACACTATATTATCGTCATGCTCCTTTGGATTTGTTTTTCAATTTTTATATATTTTTCGGCCGCACAAGGTAGGCGCCTGTTCTTCTTCCAGGGCCCCGATTTCCAACAATTTTTCCCTGCACTATAAATGTGAGATTTGACACTTCTCTAGATGTCTCACCACACGTCCGAGATATTGTTTTAAATGCTTATTTTTCTTTATTAATCTGAACATAACATAACTCTGCTAGTTTTGAGCATTCTGTAGATCCTAAGTCGGCAGGACACCCTTATATAATCGATACTTAACGCTTTTTTTTTAATTAGGTAAAATATTAATTCTGTACTCGTATTGCGCGTATTTACAGAAAACAAAATATTTAAAACATTTGCGTTTACGTAATTATATTTAAAAAATATTTTTAATATAAATTATTTAATGTTGACGCAATACACCAAACGCTGTGTTTTATTACGTTTAATTATAGGAGAGACGATAATTATTATGATTTTTTAAAGTGAAATAATTCAACAAAATACACCTAAATAATGTATCAAAATATTCATCGAAGGCGTGGAGGAGCTTTTCCAAATGTCAGGATTTGGCAGAATTCTTCGAGAACAACGGCAATCTAGAAGAAGAAGAAACAAAAGGATAAAATCACTGGTGTAATCCGTATGTATAATATATTACCATGGAAGCGCACTTGTACCATTTTCCAGCGTACGCCACGTTTCATATTACCGGGGGTTGCCGAGTGTGCTCGATTCGGTGCAGTCGCGAGTCATCACTGCACATAGCGGCACACTCGGGTCACGTCGGGGGCAGATCGACCCGTACGGTTCCAGATATGGTTGGAGTGGTGTTGCACCACCGCGATACCCGAGCACTTTCCGCCCAGAAACGGTGCTCATTGATAAACCGGACCGAGATCAAAGGTTACGGATGTCGTCTGTGGCACAGTTTCACTTTTGCAGCGGGCGAGTCATCTCCGTTCTCTCCGTATTGTGCGCCGAGCGGTGCTCCATTTACCCTACTGCCTCTAATAATGCGCTTTCATTTATTATTCATCGGCTTTCACTTCTTAAAAGCTTAAAGTTTCCATTCTGTGTATCGTGACCTTGCGGTAACAAGTTATCACCTGACATTTTGGTCACTATTGTTTTTCTGAACAAAATTCTCACAATAATTTACACTAAACTGTCGTTACAAACGTGACAAATTTCCTAGTATGTCAGCTGGTTTCATGTTTCGTGCATTCAAGAAACGAATCACGGACCGCATCTCACAGTCGACGGGCTGATCTATTGTCTCGAACATTTCAACCACTCATTCGCGAGTCATTGCATCATGTGGCGAGTCAACAGATGAAGGAAACCATCGCAACCGCAGCGCTACACCGGGAATATCCGGCAACGGTACTTACTTAAGAAACGCGCCTCGCATGTTGAAGTTGCGTGTGCCTAATCTCAATCATGTCAGAGATATATATGCATTAAAAATTTAAAAAAATAAAATTTTATTACATAAATTTTAATTATACATTAAAAATAAAAAATAATACGGCCTGAAGCAAAGATATAGAATAATTACAGGTCAATTTCGCAAATATTGAGGTAGTTTATGAGTTTTTTTTAAAATCACATTCTGAAAATCAACCTTAATTGCCATTTAATGAGATAGGACATGCGCCTGTTTCTGAAGCTCTATTTGTTTCTTTTTTTTAATTCTGAATATGTAACTTGTTCGTTAAGGACGTTCCCAAAGAGCAGTCGTACTCAATCTTCAAGAAGATTCCCCCGTATGTAAATTACTATGAATAGAATAAAAAACAGTTGAGGTACAGTGTACCTTTTCGCTTCCGCTCACATGCGCAGAAGTGGAAAAATCTCTCACTATTCAAATTATAAATGGAAACGTCAAAATCATTCAAAAGTAGCTGACTTTTAACATTTTTTATAACAAAACGAATACCGCTTGTTTTAGTTATTTTTACAGAAAGATATTTGTTACATTTTCAATGACTGATTCTCAGTTTTCCAAAACAATCGTAAGAAAATGACTATTGCTATTCAATTAAACGTGCGCTACGACATCGATCGGGGATGATCGGGTATGGTTCGTATGTTAAATATGCTCATTTTAATACTCAATATTTACTCATTTACTACCGCAAGGACCATTGAAAAATATTTCTACCTATAAAAGACACTCAATAAGTATGTGTATTCAAAGTTTCAAAAGAATTGTAAGAAAAGTAATTTTTTTGGGAACGTCCTTAAACATGGAATTTCACCGATAATAATGTGATATTTATAAAAAATCTGGATAATTTTTGTGTCTTCACCCAAATAACGATTATCGTCGTTGGCATTTTTCGCCCAAATTATAAATAGCGACACATTATAGGGGTTCGTCCTCCGAGCGATGTGGGCAGCTCTTTGCGGTTTCATTTTGTCTGTACACTAAACAAGTTTCTTTTAAATTTATTAATTGCCCGAATTCGTGACGCGGACTTGACGCAGCCGAGTGACGCATTTGCAAATTTTCGACCTTTTACAAAACCAGAAGTGTAATAAGTGTAACCTCAAGGAAGGACAATATAAATTTGTTAAAAATTTACATTTATATAGTTGGTACAGTTTTTTTTTTTTTTTACTGATGGCACCGTACAGTCGGCCACTGACGAATCTGTTGCTAGTGTAATTGTTTTATTATTACAATATACCGTATTTTTACGAGTATAAGTCGCACTTTTTTCTCAATTTTTTGATAAAAATAAATCTGCGACTTTTAATACTGCAAGTCAAATTTGCAAGTTATAAAATATTCGCACATTGTTTAAGTACTTGTAAAACATATTTACTTTTTCATCTTCAGCCCTATCTATGATAAACGACTGTGGACGGACATGACACTAGACGCTAGTATCGAGCGTGACGTTTAGGTATACGTGTTACGCATACTACTGTCGAAGTACAAAACAGAAGTCATTGTGAAGTCGTTCAAGAAGACATGGATATCAAACATGCTAGATGGGACTGAAGAAGATGCAATTTATGAAGAAAGTGCCGATTCAGATATTGACAATGTTCAGTAATAGTGCTATATAATAATATTTATCAACTGCGTTGTTGCATTACTGTCTAGCGTGAAGCGGTCATACGACTTTGTCCCTTTCTCGCTTAGATAGCGCTCACGCACAACATTGACGTGTATCGTGAAGTGCCATGACCAAAAAATCGACCTGTACCTGTTCCGTGAGGAAGTTGTGATTTACTCTGGTTTTCAGAGCAACCGCTGTGGGAGCATTTCTAATGTCATAGGGTAAATTATACCGGAGACGAACACACTCAAACAGCTGTTGACCCAGATGTAAAATAGTACTCGCCCACCTGCTTCACTTGTACAAATAGAATTGCTAAATACCCGGACAGTTTGCCGCTAAGTTCAGTTTACTTTCTTCATTAATTTCTCGCTTCCCGAGACATGTAGCGCGTCTTTTAAATTTATTATCAATGCATAGAAAATTTAATGTCGATTTATAAACTGATTCTCTCTATAGAAAAACATTTAAATACCAATTGTGTAAAATTCTGCGCGTAATCAATCGTTAGTGTTGTGTAGTGTCCGTAGTAGTTGATAGGCATAATTCCGAGTCCACCCACCCCTGATATTTTAATGCATAATTTAAAAAAAAATTATACCATTCATTTGTTCGTTGCCGTGTGCCTACTCTTTCTGTCGCGTAATTCTTTAATACTACACCGCTTGAATAGAAAAGGCATTACTTCAGCAGTCGGAGTGAATTCTTTTTGCCGGCTACGAGCAACCAAAATTATAATATCGATCCTTTGTACATAAAGTATCGCAACTGACAAATGGTAACTTTGATTGAATTCATTTTATGTGCCGCGTGTAACCACACCTAGTGGATAATATTTTTGAGGAAGATACGTATTAAAAATATGAGTCAAAAATATTGAAATTGCTTCAACCATTTCTCAATTCTCAAAAAATTCTTAGTTATGTGCAATTATGTCGATGAATTGTATTCGAACTTTTGAGTGGCCACACAATATTTTGGCCTGAAGCAAATATATACATTAATAATGGGCCAATTTCGCAAATATTTATTTCCAAGTACGTACACAGCTTAACATGATTTTGTAAAAATATCACACAAATAAGATTTTCCGTAACCGTACTGAATTTATACATATTCCTTAGAACATTTTCGTCAGATATCCACCCACTAAATATTGTGGACTAAATCTATTACACTCTGTGTATTGTACTCGATAGTATACAATACAATATAAATACAAAGAATTACCGCCATCGAATACGTACGAAATACTAAAACAACTACAATTATTTATACTAACTAGGCCTTACGTGGCATCGGTCCACAATCCATATTTATATATATTTAGTTACATGATACACCATAAAATGAATACCGTCTGTATTAAAAAAATAAAATAATACAAATAAGTATTTTGTGATGGAAATTAAAAAAAAAAAAAACAAAATATCGAACCGGAATTTTTATCTTAAAAAAATTTGCGTAAAAACACAAAATAATAATTATTTTTAGCTTATATATCAAATTTGCATAGTTCACTTTTTTCAATGAGTCATAATAACCATTCACAAACTCGTCCGTGGTCCGCCACCCGGCCGCGAAACCAGTCAGGCAAAACACACCCGCGACCGAAAAGGGCGACGCACGCTCGCCGCGTCGCGCGCGCCACATCGCGACCTTTCCGCGGAGTGTTTGCAAACCACACCGCGGTTTCGTCTCGTCGCGGCCGGGTCTGAGCGGGGAAGCACTACGTAGAAATAAATTTGTATAATAATAGTGAGTAGGCGTGTGCGAATAATATTATTTTCTCGTCGCTGATAACAGCCGAACAGCCGAACAGCTCTATGTCGGTAGTGGTTGGGTTTTTTTTTCGCTGTGTGTGATTTTATATCATTGTCACTATAATCTTTCTTGTTTACTACATGCTATACTGTACTATCGCCGCATGGCCGCCGAGTACGACGCACGAGTATCGAAGATGCGAATCGGCGGAAATATTTTCAATCATAAATAACTCGATGGGATTGAATTTATGCAAAATATATAAATTTTTTGTTGTTGTAGAATTGAGTGTCTTGAATTCAGTAATGAAACATAATTGATTCGGTCGCAAGCAATGTTCCCTTCTGAGGTGTGCGGGTGTCGGACTGGTTTCATATTTCGCACAAACGAATCGCGGACCGCATCTCACAGTCGGCGGGCTGATCTGTTGTCTTGAACATTTCAACCACTCGCAACAAGATTGCCACACTATGGAATGAACGTTGCATGTGGTGAGTCAACAGATGAAGGAAACATCGCAACCGCAGCGCTACACCGGGAATATCCGGCAACGGTACTTACTTGTAGTTGGAAGGAAATCCACTACATATCAGTTGTATTAGAGTATGAAAATATGAATTTGTATTTACTCAATGAAGACATAATGCTATACTTTTTCATTTTATCGTGGAATTTTCCATTGCTGGCCACTGTTTTGTCCATTTTCGTCGTGTCATCCCACTTCTGGTCTGCATCAGATAAAATTTCATTTGTCCGTTCGATGTGTTCAAAAATCTTTGCTCATTCGCGCTCTCTTATCTTCTTCTTCATACGCGCATTGTTCTTCTGCTTGAAGGGCATCATTGTCGCTTATTAATCAGAAATTGTATCGGAGGTTTACGGGTAGCGTGTCATTCGTAGGCTCTATATGACGTAGTAAATCCTCGGTATATGCACACGCAACATTTCATTATTTTGCAGTCCTCAAATGTGAACATTGTCGATGGAAATGAATTATTTTCGTTACCCATACAATCACTGCGTTTTGTTTGTCTGCAATTCCAGTTAATTCAATAAGTCAATAATGACGTAAATATAACAGCAAAATAATAATTTACTTTATTTGACGCGATAACCGCACACTTTCACGTGGTAGAATCGACAGCAGGAAGTAAGGAAATTATGACATCTTATATTTACATGCTTATACATCTTTATATATTTTTTGTTTGTGTTTTTTCTTGATATTCAATTAATAATGTATTATGTACAATATATGAAGATTTTTCTACTTTCGCCCATTGGTATTAGCAACGCGCCTGCGCAAGACGAATCACCAAGGCTGGTGTTCTACAGATTGCGAGTACGAACGATAGTAGGTGTGGGATATTTATAAGAAAACAATGAAATAATTTTTCTATTTGCGTACTTTTGATAATAATACTATTATCAGGTTTATTTGGTTCAAATGAGTCTAACGTTCAATTATCGTTGCATTTATTGACGATACTTCTCGCCACCCCTGTAGCTTAGTAAATGGGCGCCACGTGGCTGGAACTATATAATATTATGTGGTGGCTGGTGGCTGGTGGCTGGCGGCTGGCGGCTGCCCGGCTGCACTCGGCGGGTCAGGGTCGCCGCCGCCGATACATATATAGTATTTAGGCCAGCACTGTAGGTAATATAATCGCGCATTTCATTTTTATATATTTTTTATGATTAAAAAAATATTTTTTGACTGCGAAAATAATTTAAAAAAAATGTATGGCTGATCCGCAGCAGGGTGGGTGTATTTTGTATTTTGATGCCATTTGAAGGCACGTGTAAACTAAATTGTGATTTGAATAGTGAACACGTATTTTAGCTTGCGATTAATTATTAGTTTTCGATGATATTAAAGCATTCTAACAACAGCTGACATTAATGCGACATTCATTTATGTCATCACAACTTTACTAGTATCATCATCATCATCATCCCTCTGCAACCCTCGGAGGGTTTCGGCCTCCTCAATAGTTTCCAATGTTTTCCGAGGCTTCTCTTGTCACGGGGTAGGGTCCTTCCCTTAGCTGGTTAGTTCTCGTTTTATGGAGTCGGAGAATCACCATTCACCCTTTATCTGTTGTAATCTACATGGAAAATATATAAAGCATACGAAAACTCTGGATTGGAAAGAGTTTTACATCTTTTATTTCTGAGCTATTGCTTTAACAGAGCGTGTCTTGAAACAATATAATAACAAGTCTAATAAAGGTGTAAAACAGTGGAAGAAACAGAAAAGTACGTATTGATAATTGAATGTTCTCAAATTATTCCAATATTTGTATGATTTGAAAAAAAAATCAATGCGAATAATAAATCAAAATTTATTAAAGTGACATCTATTGTATATCAAATTAACTTATTTTATAAGAGTTAATACTCATCAAAAAGTCAATTGAAAATAAATAATTACTAAGCGGCACCTATCGGAGAAAAGGTAAACCTTTTATAAGTCTTTTGTAAAAGTGATCATCTTGGAAGGTTCAAACAGAACAAATTGTATTATGGATCCTGAAACCTAAGGCTGTAAATAATATGCAAGAGTGAAATTAACAGACTTATTCCTAAAAGCACTGAAATATTGGGAATATTTAGTCAAATGGCGAAAGAAAATATTACTGACGCCAAGAAAGGAACAATTCATAACGGGAATAAAAATGAAGTAATGGTAGTAGAACCAAAACAAATGCAGTCGTGTGATAAAACAAAAGGAGAAATTAAATAAAACATTGATCCAACATTAACCGAAATAATTGGCATAAAACACTCTGCTAAAGGGAAACTTGTTCTAGAATGTAACAATACGGAAAATATACTACAATACTAAAAGTATACTGAAAGAGCAAATTGAGGAAAAAATGGGAAAGAACTATGGAGTAAAAATTCCAGATAAAAGATTCCTGTGTATAAAAATTATTGATGTTTCAGAATGCTTCACAGAGGATGAAATAATTGACAAAATTATGAAACAAAATGAAATGTTTAACAATTATTTACCAAAAAAATTAAAGTTGTCAACATAAGGAAAAATCCTGGAAAATATACATCATACACTATATGTATTGAATTAGATGGAGAAACTTATAGAATTATAATACAAAATGGAAAAAATCAACATAGTGTAGGAAAGATGTCGAGTGTTCGATGCTCTTTCGGTAAAACGGTGCTATAAATATTATGGCTTCAATCATAAAGAATCAGAACATAGAATTGAACATGACATATGTCCGAAATGCACCGAAAATCATAAGAGCAATGAATGTACATGGGTTAATGAAAATAAGTGCATTAATTGTATTAATATAGTAAAAAAACCAAAACTAAAAATATAAACAAATCATCCATCATGGAGCTATGAATGTCCGGTATATGTATAGAAGAAAATTAGAAATAGAGAAATCAAAAATGTATTTTTTTTTTTTGAATAATAACGAAATTGACGACATAATCTACTTGAATATACAGTTTATTAGCCCATAAGGAAGAAATAGAGTTTTTTTTTTAAAAAAATAGACCTAGAATGATAATTTTAAGTGAAACACATGTAACTGAAGACAATATAAGACTGAAATCAGATTTCCTTCATACAAATCTATAAGATGTGGTATGTGTATCAGTTTAATATCATAACTAATGAACAACATAAGAAGATTGTTTGGAACCTGGCAATTAAAATTAAAAAGATTTATAAATGGAATATACTCTATTATATACCATTCTTTAGCCATATGGCTGATATCAAAAATAAATTAAAACTAAATGTAAACAAAACACAATTCATGAACATTGGAAATAAAAAAATACCAATCACACCAAAAATTATCATAGATGGTGAAAGTCTGAAGGAAGTGACTGAAATAAAATATTTGGGAGTCATAATAGATTCAAAATTGAATTTATCGCAAAATACAAGATACGTGACTGAAAAGATTGCTAAGAAAATCTCACTTCTGGGAAGGATCAGAAGATTTATTAGTATTGAGTCTTGTAAAATAGTTTACAACTCTGTTATTATTCCTCATATCAATTACTGCAGCAGCATTTTGTTTTTGGCTAACGAAGAAGAAATGCAACAATTGTCAGTGTTGCAAAATAAAGCTATGAGAAATAATACTCAGAAAAAATAGATATACTCGGATCAGTGCAACGCTGAAAGATCTGAATATGATGACTTTTAAGCAGAAAATATATTTTATTACAATGGTATTTATTTACAAAATCATCAATAAGAAAATATCAGCAGAATTCACACGAAAAATTGATGCAAATCAACATGAGCACGACTATCGTACAAGGGGAAGGGATAGTCTGAGAGTGCCATTCAGGAAGAAGGCCAAACCTCAGAAATTAAATAGATAATCAAAGGATGTTTTATCATTTTGCAACATGTCTGCTCGAGCGAAGACAGTGTATTCAGAACACCGTGCGGCGCGGTGCGTGGGTTGCATTTAGTTCGTCTGGGACAAGTTTACGAAAAAAAACGTTTATTTTCATTATGCACAGCTTTTTTGATTATATAGAGTGCATGCCCCCGGTAATAAGTCTATTTGTAGAAATCTGTAACATTTTTTTTTTTATCATTTTCCAAATGTGAAAAATTCCACACAATTAGTTAATATTAATAATACAATTGCTGCAATATCAACAAATTCCAGAAACGCTTTTTTGAAAAATGGATTATGATTTAGGCTGTAGTGCTGTTTATCTTGGTATATTTTTTATTTCATTCCTCTTTTCTTTCTTTTCTTCCTTCTCGCCCTACGCATGCTGCCAAAAATGAAGATAATGATTTTTATAAAAAATTAATTATTTTACTCTAAACTTTAAAAATTATATTACACTTAACAACTACAATTCGACAACAATTTTACATTCTGAGAAAATCACGAAATTTCACTCTCATGTCTAGACAGACCAAAATGGTATTAAAGAGTGTTTGTGTGAGAAAATGCAATAAAATAATAATTCTGAACTAACGCCGTGTTTGGTCTTCCTCAGATCCTGTCGGCAGCCGTGCGTCCCGCAATGGTACAGCGGGCCTGACGGGAGCCATGCTGCAGCAGCACACGGCGGCCGGCATGGCTCCAGCGGACAGTCCGCCCTCATCCTTTCACTCGACACTTCTCTCGTGAGTACACTTATGTCCCAGACGCACATGTGTATGCATGCACATAATAGGTTTTTCTGCTTCGCCCCGCCCCACCCCCCACCTCGCATACAATTCTCACTTCAATCTCATGATTGACACAATTTTATTTCAACTTCAGATGATGTTCTTTTGTTTTGTTGAAATTAAAAACTATATAATTGTACACATTTAATTTGTTTATTATTCTATTAAATGTTACAATTTATAATAGCAATTTTATTAAATGTAGTTTTGTGAAACATTTTATCCGAAAAGTTTAAAAAAACATATGTTCTCCTATGTTAAAAGTATTGGAGACTGCAATAGTAACCATGCTTGTTAAGACACTTGCTTAGTGACCGGGGGTCGTTGCTCGAGTGACCACGAAGTCTATACTACTTTTCATATCACAAGCGCTTTAATTAGTTTGAATAATAATAAGATATTGATGTGACGTGTTTCTATATAACTACATATATTTAAAACATAATTAAAGCCTGTTGATTCAATGCAAATACTGTCATTATATATTGCAAGTCATGATTGAGGATTTCTTGGTATTGAACAGCTGCAGGGCAATACAGAAGTATTCCCCTTTACAGATAACCGATTATAGGTCAGTAGTAATGCTCTCGACAATGGTAGTGATCCGCTGCTATATTAATTTTTTTTAAAAGAGATTTTTTAGAACATAATTCCGTGATAATTAAAACAAATTTTGTCTTCATCGGGATTCAAAGCTTTTATAGTCATTATTCAGCTTTTCTGATTAATAATAATAGTAATAATGCATTTATTCCAGTGTGATAGGTTATTTTTTTATGAAGACCCGATTCGCCATAAAGATAATACATATTATATATTACATGTAAGTTACAAAATATTATTTATGTTATGAAAAGAAAAGCAAAAATTAAAAAATAAAATAAAAATTCACACATGTATTTAAATATAAACAAAATATAGATACTACATTTCATTCATGGCCGTTTAGTCGTTGCCATCCTTTAGTCAGGGAATCAGCTTCCCATGAGAGAGCCGCTTGCACTAGAGAGTTTGTGTTGAGCTCCAGTCGCAGCTTTACGCCAGCAACTCGATGTCTGAGAAGCGGAACGAATCCATGTATACGGCCTTTGGCGAACATTGTAGATACGTTGCAATAACGCGCCAATCCGAATAGTATTCTGTATGAGTTGTTGTACTGAATTTGGAGAAGGTTGTACGTCACTTGCTTGTATTTTGACCAGAGCTCGCAGGTATAAATGTTGGTGAAGAACGATTTAAACAGGATCCTCTTCACCTTCTTACTTCATCGGTAGAAATGCCGTGATAGCATATTTGCACAATCAGAGAGAATCATGTCCAGGTGATTTGTCAGTTTTTGTAGCTTTAAATGCACGAGTAATCATTTCACTTGTGACTATGGGTGCGGCTTCTTCGGTTAATTGTTCAGCTGCGTGCAGAGGAGAATCCTGACCACTGACCTCAGAAAATTGTGATTGGAATATTTTTAAAATTTCATGTTTGTCCAATATTACATTAATATGACTAGACGCCTGATGTTTTGGATTGGTCATTTTTGTCGTACTGTTCCAGAACTTTTTAAAGTCTTTGCTTTGAAATTGTGAGGCAATTTTATCTATTCGTAGCCGGTCGGCATTTTGCCGACAATGTTTCAGTTATTTTTCTACTTCGACCATGTTGTGTCTAATGCTTTCAAGGTATACCTCGAGATCTCATATAGATGGACATTAAGCTACAATGAACCATACCTAAGTTGCCAAATTTCATTTACATATCGTCACTGTCAGCAGCAACACCACATATCATATTAGAATTGTGTACTTTACAAGAGAGAAACAGAACTAGATTTAAATGATTTTTGTACAATTACTCTAGTATCTTTCTAGAATTTTCTAGAGTTGGAAAGAGGAGCAAATGATTCTTTTAAACTGAAACTGAACTAAACTTAGGTATGATTCACTTGACTTGTGCCCACTTGACAGGGAGGTTACAGATGATGATATGTGGTGATTACATTTCTTTGATTTACACGTCCCTATCGACGTTATCGTAAAACCAGTGATATAGAATCAAATAGAAGAAAATTCAAATAAAATAAAAAAAATAAAAGGGAAAAAATACACGTGTCACTAAAAAAGTGATATGTATAGTTCAAAATCAGATGATAAGTTTTCTATGGCACTTTGGTGAAGCAGTCTACCGGCAATGTAATGTCCTGATAGTAACTATATTATTTTGTAAAATTTTATTTGTGTATATTGAAAACTATTTTATATACAATACAGAATATATGTATATAAATAATATGCTGATATAAACTAAATATGGTGTTGCAAAAAATAAAAAAATTCTGGTGTCATGCTCGAGTTCCACTTTCTATAGCGGGAACTTCTCCCTTGAACTGCCTCTCACTTATTCTGAAACAGTATTATAATCGGTTATCACTAATGTCTGTTGACACTTCATTTGTTCAGCTCACTTGTGAAGTTAGTTCCCCTGTCAAGTTAGCGATAGAAACCAAATTTTGCAGTAAACCCTGATGTTTAATTTCACCCTAACATTGAAGTTCACCTTAATATTGAACTTGACAACAGAATGTCATGTCATCATTTTGTCACCTGCTATTGCCAATGTTTTCTAAATAGCTTTCATTATGTAATAATATTTTTTATTCATATAATAAATAAATACAATTTGCCGATGACATCAATGGAAATGAAAATCATTTTACAGAAAATAGAATTCGCGGACAAGCAAGCAGTTCAGCACATTTTCTCTCCGATGATGTAAACTGAGTTGACATTGCCTCTAATTGTGTGATTATCTATACAGAGTTCATATTTTAGGTATTCCTCCGTAATATTTTTATGTATTGGATAAAATAATTACAATATATAAGTATATAAGTATTTACCATACGCAACAATAAAAAATGTTTTCTTGAAGAACTTGATGTATATGCGGAGAGGTGCGGATGGCGCAGTGCACGGGGTGGCAGATGCCAATCGTCACTTTAGTAGCGGAGCGTGCGCTGGCCAAGTTAGACGTGTTTGTGGTGATCAATGTTTTTTCTCATTTTTAGCACTTTTATGTTAACTATTATTTGAATGTTTAATATAAGTAAGTAATAAATGTAAAATATTCATATTTATCAGCCTTAAAAATCACATAAAAGTCTACATGTACATTGAATTTACAGCACCGGAATGCGCGTTTTTACTTTAGCACCGTAAGGGAAAGGTTAAACGAAAATACTGGTTGTGGATCGAGCTAATGCATCGCAACATATTTCCTAAATAGCAGGATGTGAGATAATTCAAGAAGCAATTTATTAAGGCGCGCTGATCACAAACACTGGCGACAGTGGGGATGTGTACAATTAGCTAAAGTTGTTATGAACCTATAACCCCTTGGATGGACCCACCCTTTCCTGGAGCCATTGTAGGAGTTTGAACTCCCTTTATCGGTTCTACGCTACAAGGCTATACTAACTATTTTAATATAAGAGCAAAATCTTGGAATGTAAGATGTGTCAATTTGAAATAGCTGCAACATATAAGTTTGAAAATTTGTCATCTATTTACAAGGCTGACATAGTGTAATTGGTTATCACACTTCCCCGGATCCTGATCCAGAGATCTGGTTTAAATCCCGGTGGCAGCTAAAATATTTTCTTGATAAATTGAGTTTATCTGCATGTATACTTTTCTAGTTGACTTTAATAAATGTTTGATTATCATTTGTTATTTCAATCCTTACTGGTACTCTTTTTAGAAAAATATTATTCAGTTAAACTTGACTATTGGACAGATTCCATAAGTTGTATGTCTTTGCTGATTCTTGAGAACCACTTCAGTGACTGACTCTGAAATTCATGTTTTCTGAAGTGGCCAGTGTTTTACAGCTGTTATTTTGTCCTGAACGATGTACAACACTTGAGTTGAAGAGGAGGATGATTTGTTACTTTTTATGAGATGTCACTGTAACATCTTCTGACTGAGTACACATCTCACGCATAAAATGTAGTTAATTTTTCTATAATAATAAACTTTAATTTTTTTTATTTATTAAATAGCGATGTGTACATGGAATACATGTCACATCAGTATTTTTACTATTTTAAAACTAAGATAAACGCTTGTACTATGAAAATAGGACTAACTTGCTGGTCTCCTGGAACGAGGCGCGAACCCCCGATCACTAGTTCACTAGGCCAGCAAGCTACTCAAGCATAATGGTAATAATAAAGAGTTCTAGGGTTCCAAGGTCTAGGTAATCTAACCCTGTGATTCTAAACCAAATGCAAATATACACTATTAATTATTAACTTACAATGGCGTGCAGTAGGTATAGAATTAGGTTATGCTGTTACGATATTGTATAATATATGCTACATTGTACATGGGTTTATGAACTTACGTTAAACCGACCTCTCAGACAAAATGAATCCATCATAATAAAAATGCATTATCCTCAAATGCAAAGTACAATCATGAAAACAACACGTTTAGTAAGGTAGTCAAATTTGTGAATTAGTAAATGAAGTAGAAGCTTCGATCAGCACCAAGCCAAGTTCAAAACCTTTCAATTGTCATTCTGTTAGGAAACACCATGAGTAAAGACTTCGTATAACATGGATCAGTTGATATATTTCTGACTCTGCCGAGTGGAATTTTCAATTTAGTAGGTAGCAATTGTATGGCTCGAATAGAATGATAGATTAAAATAGTGTTGTAGCAAAAAAATAATAATAATCCAGTAGAGGACTACAGCGCTCCTGTGGTGTCGCGCGGTAGCATCTAGATCTACCCAACTAATGATTCTACCGATACACGGTGGGCGCTAGAACATATGGGTTATTTAATTTATATTTGTTTCCCAGAATTTTTAGTAATGCACAGTTTATTTTGCTTGTAGGCAGTGCACGCTCCTACTAACTTACCATCTCTCCGTTTCTCTGCGGGGGTAGGCAGCCACACTCTTCTGTCCTGACAATTCTTACCTCATCCACATTCATACATCTTCTCATACAAGCTCACTGATTATTGAGGCTTTTAACAGCACCATCCTCCAATATATTACACTATTAGCCATGTATAATACAATTTCACTTATAAATTGGGCCTGTGTCAAGAAGAAGACATTTTCTTGTAGTAATTTAGCACTAGACAGAGGAGAGAAATATATTGGTTTTGTAAAACTTGGTGGTATGGAGTAAGGTAAAATAGGTAAATTAATTAATTTGTGGAATAACCAGGGTATTTTTTTTAAAGTAACATTTCAAAATATTATTTAATAAAAATTGAAATAAATTCAAAGGCTCCGCCCTACATGCCGATAGACTCATATAACTAATCTGTGGCCCCGTACAGTAGGCTGGGCCACGAATGTATGAAAGAAAAATCAGTTGTCTTAATCAAAATGTAATAGTGGAAAAAGGTGGCTAAATGACGTCTTTTAATTATATGCAAAGTTTCATAATGATTAGACAACATCTTCTGTCTCCGGAATGACCTTGAAGTTATGAAAATTAAAAAAAAGCCCATAATTTATCTCTTCATACCAGGCATGGTACTTAATAAAAATTTAGATTTTTTATAATAAAAGTTACAGTTTAAGACAAGTATTAATGTATTAAAAAGAAAATGACATTTTATAACTAATTAGTGACAAAATCCTTTTTACCGTCACTGCGAGATGCTATCTTTGCTTTAATGAATCCTCCTGCCGTTTTCCTACACAAAGTTGTTGAAGCTTCTGTGACAGTCTTCCAACTGCTTGCGTATGACAGGGCAAACGCAGAAGAGGCAGTTCACCTTGAATGGCTGAAGATTTTCATCAGACACTTGTTGAATTATTGGTGATTCAGTGTTGTTTAGCTGCCAGTTTATAAGATCGTAGTAAGCGACGGCTTCAAGGTTTATATTTGGAATTTGAGAGTCTGATTTTCTTACCGTTCATGGTGCGAGCATTCAGAATCCGGCGTGCAGCTAGTTCTCTCAGATGCTTTTGAGGATCAGTTAACATCGCTAGCAGTAAATTTTCCGGGTGAGCGAAGTAGCTATTTATTTGTATTACAGGATCTACTATAGTTTTGAGTTCATTTGGTAAATATCTGGACAACGAAATTAACTTTCATAGGTGACGGGGTCCATCTTTGCGGTGTGGGATGACACTTTATTGCAAACTATCGGGTTTTCTTCACACTTTCGTATGTTACTTTCAAAAGTATGAGGACCTGATGTGGTGCCATCAATATATTCAAAAAATGCCTGAACAGTAACTTGTTCATGTGCATCAAGCAAGTAATCCAATGTAACTGTTTATTTAACTGATCACTAGAGTTTTATCTTTACGACCATCAAAATACAAACCGGAAAATTGTGAAACTCTATCTTGTATCATATTCTCTATTGTTTTCTGTCTTGCTCAGCGTAGCTTGTTCTTGTCTAAAATTAGAACATCAGACTTGATGTCACGCAGAACTGCTGAAGCGATGGCTGCTGTTACTCTGTCTGACACTCCATACCTGCTGGAAGTGTTCGCCAATGTGGAAAAATTGATGGCCCCTTGTGAGAAGTTGGTGGTGCAGTTTTGAAGGTGACAGTGATGTCAGATGTAGTTGAATCAGATAAACTGGACGTTGAAAACATTGAAGAATTCAATGTAAATGTTGCTTTATCATCGAGTCGTTTTTTCTTTGATTCACAGATGAGTTTTTGTCTGCGAAGTTTCCTTTTCAGACGATTTTGCAGTTGTTTTGTTACGGTTACTTCTGTGTTTCCAATCATCTTCGCTGATCAGTTAGGAATCTCTGCTCTTGCACGGGTACTTTACGATCTCTAGGATAGGAGCATTCATTCATTTCTTTACATTTATACAATAAAATGTCAAACAGCACTTTATTACTGCAATGGAATTCCTCTAGATTTTTCTTCAGTATCTTAGGGTAAGATTTTAGGATGTTTTTGTACTTTAAATGCTTGTATATGTGTGACTGTAGGAATTGAAGCTCTTCTTCATATCTTCTATTTTGTTTGTTACAATGTCAGCTATTTTCTGAAATGATGGGTGTTTTTTCATGCTTGGTAAGCCATTTCTTGTCCACTCTTAAAACTTCATCACTTCTTCATAAGTTGGCAACACATTGTCTTTAATATCATGAATTTCACTAAGCAGAGGACATTTTAATGATTTCTGAGTTCGATTCATAGCGACAATGTGCGCAAACGTTAGCTCTCTCTTATGCAGCCGGAGCAATACTGACGTACAAATCGTGTGCGAGCGCAGTTCGGTTCCAGCGTCTCCCTCGCCGAACTCATTTGCTGTCAAAACAAAGGTGTTATGATTATTATTTTGGTATTATTTATGGCCAAGAATTATATTTTGTGAACGAAAATATTAAAATAAAGATAATATCTCAACTTGCGGTAACATTAATACTAACCAGAAAAAAGGATAATTTTTTTTTTTTAAACTTTTGAGGCCAATCCGGAGACAGAAGTTGATTTTTAATTTGAATAATAGTTTACACTCGTAATTTTGAATTCATTTGGCACCATTCTGTCGCTATTAAATTGCACCATGTAAAAAAAAATATTCAGCCTGGTCTACCATACGGGCCAACAAAATGAAATGTGTAAAAAGTGCACGTAACGTTGGAATATGTTGATGATACCACTTTAAAAATTATGTTGCTATAAAAATATAGTTTATCTCTATCATGTGTATTTGCGAGTGTACAATTATGATTGACTTATGCAACGAAGTTTAACGCAAAATGTTAACATAATTTTGCATGTGATTTCAAGATACATATAAAAGTGGTGAAATTGCGATTACAAATATATCATTGCCAATGTACCTTTTAATTTTGGATTACAGTGTGTGTGTGTGCATAATAAATCTCGTAAGGCTCAATGCTATTATTAGAGCGCCGGGGAAGAACATAAGAAAAATATTACCTTACCAGTATAAGGCTACTGATAGGGTAGTGGTAGTGTTCAATATGTATTAAGGCATAAATAATTCTAGAAAATTAGTAACAATCATCAAGGAAATCTGCATACTCGGGGAAGAGAGACATAGGTAGACATTAAACCTCAAAGTGGTTCAAAAAGTTGGTGATCTTATACAGGTGAATCAACATGGTCGCCAACCTTCCATAGAAGGCGGCGCACAAAAAAGTTTTGATAAAAATTGTGTGCCCGTTATATTTTTTTGTGTGTGCTATGATGCCAAACCGTGTAACCACACACTCGCACCTTAGAGGGAATATTGGTCACCGCGACATCCATTTAAAAATAAAAAATGTTTTTTGGTGACCGGGGGTGATCTCGAAAGGACGCATTGCCAAATTGTAAAAATAAAATATGATTTTTTTTTATTGTAGACTCCAGGAATTTTTTCCCAGTGAAATTTCTTCCCAACCACTTCGGATAACCGAATCAACTGTAACTTGTCTTCCGCAGGCAGAGAGAATAGAACACCACACTCTTTTGTTATATTAACTCTTGCCTCCTTCACATTCATGCCCTCCTATATCTGATTTACCTGACCGTGCCAGATTTTTTTTACGAATGTTCTCTGTTCCTGTCGTAATTGAGAGTAAAGTAAAAATTAATTTTTATGACTCGAATTGCAGTGAAAGTGAATTACTAGCGAATAAATATCACACGTAACGGTCCGTTTTTATAGTGAGAAATTATATAATTTGCACAAGTCATAAATAACATTTGATTTTTTAATTCAACATCGCAACACCTGTCTGGAACATTGTGCGGTGTTTGCGGTCTACTGCACGGTTTCTAAGGTTAATTGAACCAATGAGAAGATTATTTCTGTGAGGTGTATCATCCGTTTGATAGTTTCTTTCAAAAATAGAATAGTGCTTAAGTTTATTTCCATCCCACGATCCATTTAATGTATTGATCAGGCCAGTCTTCGAGAGTCATCTTGTGCAACTGCATCTATTAGTATTGTGTTCAAAGTATTATCCATTTTTTATTCCAGACCCAAACAATGTTTCCTCTAAGGCGTGGGAGACAATTTGGCATCATAGTGCATATAAAAAAATGTAGCATGCACACAATTTTTAACAACTTCTTCATGTGCCGCCTTCTATTGTAATTCGACGACCACGTTGCAGTATGTTGATTTATCTTGTATAAGATGGCCAACATTTTGGACACTGAACCGCTTTCTGAGGTTACACTGCCAAAATAATCTCTTTCTATCTACACTACTCCCGCTGCTTTCCTACTACTACTACATGTTCATTAGTAATGTGGTGGAGCCAGGCCGAGCGGAGGTTTCTAATGCCATCAATATTTGCATTTACCATTCACCATTCAGTCTTCATTCCTTGGTTCCGTATGACCAAACTACCTGTAATGGTCAGTGAGATGTGTGGCAGCGAGATATTCAACCCGACTCCCGAGCGTGCTAATCCAACCTCGCTAGCACCATACCGTAACTGATCATCGGGATCTTATGTGACAAAATAAAAGGAAGAAAAAGAGTGTTGGTAGTTAAGTTGGTTAGTAAAGTTGGTAACGAGATGATTTAACCGAGCAAATATCTCGTAAAACTATGCAAAAGCGGGCGATAAATTCTTGAAACTGATTTAATATTCCTCACTGTTCACATAATATGATGATCCCTTAGATAAATATTACATTTTGATTTATTTCAAATATATTCTAGTTATGCACAATTTCTTTGAATGTATTTTTTTTTTGATAGAGATGCGCACATGGAATACATATCACATCAATATTCTTACTATCTTCAAACTAAGCTAAACGTTTGTGTTATGAAAATAGGACTAACTTGCTGGTGTCCTGGAATGAGGCGCGAACCCATGACCGCTAGATCACTAGGCCAACGTCTTGACCACTACACCAACAAGCTACTCTTTGTCTTTCTACTTAAGTTAGGTTAGAGCACTATTGCATTCTAATCTGCTCTGACTATATTAAACATATACATTTTAACCTTTTCAGAGTTGATTGAAGCTCCAGCATGGAAAAAGAGAACGGCGAGACAGGCGGTGGTGACGGGGGAGGCCGCGAGTCCAAGGGGAGCGACGCTTCATCATTGCTAGATGCCGCCTCTCTATTTGGCGGTCAGTATTGTGCGCTTAATATCCAATACCAATCATACGATCAGTCTCAATAGCCGTTTAGCTCATCACTAAATACAATACCCATTTTTGTGTCTGTGTAATAAAGAAAGTATACTAAATAAAATCTAATTATATTTCTTTATTCAATTTACAAATTTTGATTTTTTATCTGCCTCTGTACAAGTAACCATTATTTATTTAAAACATATTACATCTTTATAAAAAATACACATAGAAATTGCATTTAGAAACAGCAGAGAAGAAAAGATAAGTAGCAGAGGAAAAAATTCACGTTTTCCCTCCATTTGTGTCTTATTTCTGCAGTCCCGTGTCATTGTAGTACATCTAAAACCCTATTTTACTTTTGTCTTTCCTGCAATTTACATCTAAAATTTATTTAAATTCTTCTGGCCAGTTCGCTTATTCGCCATAGAACCAAAAGTTGGTTGCTTGTCGTTTATACACATTTTTCATTCTCATACCTATGTAATTTATATGTTTTGTTTTTTTTTTGATGTTTCCGTAAAGCTGGAATTAGCAAGAAAATTGCATAGAAGCTAGTATAGACAACATTGATGGTTGGGAAAGGGATGATGAATAACCCTTGTAGACTTATTTAGATGTTGACTATTAGTGGACAGTCATATAAACAAAAATTTGACAGAAGTAGAACCTTTCTACGAAGGAGAAGTGTCTATTCATCCCATAAACCCAGTTCCTACAGAGGACGACGCCATGAGGCATATTAAAAGCCTCAAAGCATATTTTACTAGTATTAATAATGTACCACCAGAAATTTTGATTTTAATTTATTATATTGAATGAACTGTTTATAAACAAATAAACATGCAGTAAAAAATGTTAGATTTTTTCAATAAATAAATTTTATCTGTTTTTTTAATACTTCCAATTTACATTCTCCCTTTGTTTACTTTTTTTTGTCAGTTCCTTCAAAAACTTAAAATCAGAGCTGTATGATGTGACATGCTGGGGATGATTAATTGCTATTTCAATAAGAAAAATGTTTACACATACAATATCAACGTTTAATTTGAAGAATATCGGGTCATCCCATAAATAATCCAGTTTTTCAATTACATGAACTAAAAGTAAGAGGGGGATGGGATATACTACCTGCATTAGGTATGTAAAAGCAGGTAGTAACTTATTCTTAGTGCAAGTTTTGAAGAGTACAGTTGGATTTTAACAGTTACTTTTTCAAAGTTATAATGGAAGTGACAAAGAAGCATATTAGGCATATTTTGCTTTATGAGTCCAATAAAGGCAACAACGCAAAGGAAAGTGCGAGGAATATTACTGCAGTATATGGTTCAACGGTGGTTCTAGAAATTCTAGTCTAGAAGACGAGCCTCATCCTGAAAAATCTGTAAAGCTCGACGAGGACGTCTTGTAAACCCTGGTGGAACAAAATCCCATTGTAACTAGCAGAGAGGCTTGGATTTGGTCATTCAACCATTCATCGATACCTGCGTGCCATCGGAAAAGTTCTGGGTTCCTCACAATTCTTAATCGCATGCAGAGAGTGAATGTGTGCCCTTCTTTGCTGTCACGTCTCTGGAATGAACCTTTTTTGGAAATGATGCCTCACCCACCATATTCGCCGGACATTGCCCCATTTGATTATCATTTGTTCCAGTCTTCAAAATCATTTAGATGGAAAAAATATAAATTCTATAGACGACGTCAGAACAGTACTGGATGAGTATTTTTCATCATGGACAAGTGAATTTCTACCAGAAAGATGGAAGAGCATTGTAGAAAATCGAGGAGTATATATTTTAGATTAAAAAATAAGTTAGTTTATTTTAATTTTGAAAAATAAAAAAGTATAAAAATATCACATTATTTACGAATCATATATTTTTAAGTAGTAGTAGTTTTTTTAAATATGTTTTATTCAACATAACAATACTTATAGTATGTATATATAAAAAAAATATATTGCTATTTACAAACGTTTCAAAATACATAACTGAAATTTACATATAAGATGTCGATATACTGCTCTGCATATATTTTTAGAAATGAACATCTCTGTACAAGATATAGGTAGGGGTGACTTTCATTGTTTTGCTGAATAGATAATGCCTGCATTATTTTGCAGAAATTTCTTGCGCTTCTCATGAATGATTTTAGTTAGCAGATTAGCTTAACAGTGATATTTTTATTGCGTTGAAATTATTCACACAACCTAATAAGATGACAACTTAATAAGATGTATTTCTACATTCGCAGCTTACTGGGGTCGTGACCCGAGCGCCTTGCTCGGCGGGGCCTACGGGGGCGCCGGCGGCGGGGGCTTCTCCATGCTAGGCGGAGGAGGTGGCGGCGGCGGCGGTGGCCAGGGCGGCGGAGGAGGCGGGCGCTATCCGCCTACGTCCACGCTGTCGGTGGCCGCCAGCCAGGCCGCTAGCCTCGGGCTGCATCCGGCTGCCAGTGAGTGACTTGAATCTTTGTGAAGTTCTTTTCTACTGAATTTTTTTGATGATGATTTTGAATTACTGAACTTTACACAATTATTTTACTGAAAATAACCATTATGTTGTTTACTCCAACCATATGCTACTCTGCACGGCTGGCACTCGTAATTTTCAATGGCACATGAAACATAACTCTTGCTGTTGTTATTTGTTTCTCAATCAAATCTGTGATTACATTAATTAAAGCGAGCCAAATCAATGTACTATTTTAACCATGAATCAATAAATAATACAAATTAAATGAATCAATTAGAAAGATATACAGATAAAAGTCAAATCTAAATCATCAAAAAATATTTGGTTGTTACTGGGATTTGAACCTGGAACCTGAAACTTATCCAGGGAAACACATTAACCGATTCCGCTGTATCGAGCAATCACTACGATTAATTTGTATTAAAAATAGCACTGAAGTGTGTATTGAAATTGCAATTTCACAACAAAAATGTGTTTTCATTAAAAATAAAGATAATAAATGAAGCCCTCAGGTAATTTAACAAAAATCTTGTAGTTTTTAGTTTTACTAATAATATAATTTTTTTTGTTATATAATACAGCGTGTTCCAACGAGAGGTAGCCGATTTGTACATATGGCTCCGTGAATGATCCGTTGGCATTAATTGTTGGGTTAATTGGTTAATCGAGAGGTTCAAATGTTGCACAGGGTGTCTGATGGAGATAGAGTTGTCTGCAGCCATGCTTTCACGTACAGCTTCAATATTTTCATTTGAACGTCGTTCACGGTGGCGTGTAGGTGTTTGTATATTATTACACACATCCTATTTCTTTTTATTTTGTCATTAGACGCTGGATTGCCTGCCTAGCAGATGTCAAATGAAAATTGCTCACAACTTTCTTAGATTAGATCGATTGATCTTTCCTCTCATAATATGTGTAGTGCTTTGTATTGTAATGGCGTACTGTCTACACTATAGTTGTAAAGTATCAACTTCCAAAACGGTTATCTCTTGTCGGAACGCCTTTATAATGCCAGCGTCAGTATCAATATTGATTATTTTTCCACCATTTGCAGGCGCCGCATGGTGGTCCATGGCCTCCCAGCTGGCCGCGCAGGACTACCTGGCCCGCCTGCAGGCTTCGGGCCTGGGCGGCTTCCCTCCCGGAGGGGATCCTTACTCGCTGGCCGCGGGGCTCGCGGCCGCCCAACAGCAGCAGCAGCAGCAACAGCAGCAGCAACAGCGGCAGGGCGGAGCGAGGGGCCGCCCGGCGGGCCAGCGCGCGCAGCAGCACCGGGCGCAGCAGGTCAAAGATAAGGACAAGAATATGAGTAAGTGCTCGTTCTATACATTTATCATCTGCCCTTACATTTTCATTACATTCACATTTTACAACATACATAAAGCAAAATGTCTCACAATTCTGGGAGGCAGAAAGGATAGATAGAGACGCCGCACTCTTCTTCCATGACACACACATTCATACATTTTCTCATACTTGCTTCCTGATTTTTGTGGATCATCTGGTCAAGCCGCGGTGTCCTGTTTCATCAACACTGGCGTCATGTCACGTGTATCTTTCCTTCTATCATCTAATTAATTGGTTCACAATACCGTTCCACCTAAGAGAGCCTTTTTTATTCCAATTTACTGTGTTAAGGTTACATTTATGTTTACCCCTAATTTATTCATTCATTATATTGTTATAATTAGATTTCACTAGTTTTCACCTACAAGTTATTTCATTTCCACTGCATTAAGTCTACTTTTGTTTCTCTCACGACTTTACTTCACTTTTTCCAAATATTTATTACCTACCAGTATATTGGAAACTACTTTACCGCAATCAGATCATTTTAGAAATGTAAATTTATACTTTACCCATTAAGTTAAAATGAAGTAGCTTTATTTTTTATAGATATATATCATATTTTTTACTACCGTGCTTCTAATGAATATATGAAATATGTAAAATGTTTGAAATCACAATGGCTGTTTTCCAAATTATTATAGGATCATCATACGGCATGCCAAAGACGTCGTCCCCCTCCATGTCTTCGAGCCTGGGCATGCCGTCGGGCCTATCTTCCATGGGTCTCACCAGCCTGGCAGGCTCGCGCACGCCCACACTCAGCAGCGCCTCGCCCCAGCCGCTGCTCTCCTCGTCCTCCTCCTCGGGCAAGCACTCTAGTGAGTACCACGCCACACTTGCACTTGTCATGTTAATTTTTGGAATAAAGTGAATATTTGCAAACATAGTGAAGATTTTTAAAAATGGGAGTGGTGGCATTCTAGCGGCTGGATCCTACCACTGTGGCTACTGTCGGATCTTTATGACAGATCCATGGATCACCGTGTGCGTGTCCGAATGTACCATTGTACAGACACCATGGTCTCTGTTCTATTGGTTTCCCCCCCTCTATATACCTCAGCACGACCTTCTGTGTGTTGGTGTGTGTTGTATGACTTCTGTGAAGTACATTACACTATTGTGATGGGTTTTCTCGCTTGTGAGTCCCAATCTAAGTGCATATTGCTATTTGTGTGTGGTGCAGGTAAAATTGTGCGAAATTGGAAGACCTCTGTGGCCACAGTGAAAAGAAGAAATCCAGATAAAGGAGTACCACTGGTAGCACCTCAGATGGGTTGTGTTCTTCCTGGTATCTGGTTGGTCCTTGAACTCTTTGTTTCTTTACTGTCCTTGTTCCAAATTCCTTCCATTCGTCTTTCCACCCCAATTTCCCGTCCTTCGCACTACCATCTTGGGTAGGCTGGAGGTTGCGCGCGCACAGCTGCAATGTAAAGAGATTTTCCTTATTTACTGTACTTTCACAGCCCTCTCCCTACTCCTACTCCTACTCCTATTTTCTGAGTGAAAATATCATTTATGCGGTAAGCTATTAGAAAGCAATTTTATTTTTTAATTTGTGATTTTATTTTCCCATCATCCACGTCGGTCCCACATGATTGAGGATCGTAATGTTCCTCCAATTTACTTCGCATCCTAAATACATTAGGGCTGTCACCGGAGAAGATTGTTGCCTTTTCCACTTCATATGGGATAGCTTGGAGAAGCTTATTGCAGCCTACCACGGCAAACTTCTCCGAGCTATCTTCTCTAATTGCAAGATGCCCATAAAATTGAAGGATTCATCTCAGGTTTAACGGTAGAGTGATGTTCAGCTCCTGCAGAATAGAGATATTTGTGTCTCCACCGTTCACGGTATACACAATATTTTTCACTATTTCGTCTATTTCCACAATTAATAATTTACGATAGTCAAGAGCATAAAAATAAAAATATTTGCTTTACGATCCTTCTCTAATAATAATATCTAATATCACAATAAATTGCGAGATACTAATGCCTACGATTTAAGAGGGCTGCACTTCAAAATTATAGATGTATGTTACGACAAGCCTCACCAACAGCTATTTAAGTTGCTCAGATTGAGTGCCTGAAGTATTTCTTCAACTCATTGATACACCATTCTTTTAAAAATATTAATTATTTTTTCAATCAATAACCACTGTCCTAAAACTTTGTTCACCCTCGCAGGAAAGTCTTCGTCTTCCGCCGCCGCTAAGGCTTCAGCGCTGAGCGGGGCCTACCTGGCCGGCGTGTCCTCCAAGGGCGGCTCCCCCTCTCCTTCCTCTGCGGCCGCGGCCAAGGAGAAGGAGCAACTCATGATGCGCGGAGACCTGCTCATGGCGCAGGCATACCAGCAGGCCGTGCAGGGCAAGGTCAGTGTCCACCGTGTTACTAGTTTTTTTTTTCAAAATTGTAATATTATTTCCTTTTCATTGCTCCCTAGGTGTTTAGAGAATTTTGTATACCCACATGTCTTGAAAATCAATTGGTTTAATCCTATACAGAACACAAAGGTTAGAAAAACTTATCGTTATACATATTGTATTAATTTTGAGCTAATCCGTGGACCCTGTGTGTTCATAAATTTAATTGTTTTGGAAGTATCTTCATAAACAATAAAAAAGTTTGTAAATAATAAATCAATAGTATCGAAACAAAGTATGCAGATATCTGAACTGTCAAAAAATTCCCATTTAGAATTTAATTTTGAAAGTGTAATGTTTGATTTTTTTTAAAATGAAGATTTAAAAAAAATATTTTCTTTTCCACAGTTCTGTAATCTTAAATTCAAAAACAGTATATATGTTGCCATTATTATGAAAGTGGTCTAAGTCATGTTTCTTTCGTTTCGAGATATATAAAGGTTTGCGTTTAAATTGATCAAAAAATATTTTTATATTACACATCACGATGTTTCAAAATTTATTTAGTCTTACTAGATTTATAATTTATTTTGACATATAAATGTTGCATGTAGCTAATAAGGAAATAAAATTCTTAAGGTTGAAATGACTTACTCTATTATTAAAATAAACATTAGCGGAATACTGTTGAACATCGTAACAATTCATTGAATACAAAGCTTCAAATTTTTCACAATAGTAACAATTTGCATCATATTATATTAATTTAAAAGAATGTGACTCGAAATAATTGATTAACAAATTTTTTTCAATTTGTTGACTTGGACCACTTTCACAATAATGAGCATATATATGGATAGTATGGAACATGCGCCTACTAGTATTTGTGTTGGCAATCTGCAGAACACTAGTGTTAGTGATTTATCTCGCACACATTTAGCTTTGCTAATATGTGGAAGGATTGATTTTGAATGGAGCAGCATTCACCTCGGTTCACTTCCACATAGTTACTGATACAAACCGGGCAATAAATATTTACCCACCCCTTAAATAGTCCCATTAAATATAAAGTAATTTGTTATTTGTGATGCTCGATGGTGCTTAGAATAAAGGATTTTTCTTCTCAGTTTATTAATTAAATTTGTCATCTACTCTTTTTATAGAACTCTTCATCACTGTTTGGAAACCCGTTTGGCCTCGGCTCGATGAACGCCTCCGGCCTCTCGGATAAGGATCGCCACTCGGGGCTGGACTCCTTGGCCAATCTGCCGCACACTATTCTAAGGTGTATACACTATACCAGTCTTTATCTATTGATTAATTTAACTTTTTTACAAATAGTTTTCAATTGACTTAAATACGGTTAGAGGCAAAATAAATGGAATACTGATTGAATGTTGATTTGCCGTGCCTTTATCAGTGTTTCCACCAATGGTAGTGGCCGCTGCTTCAACTATATTATATACAATGATTAAATAGTAATATCTACCACAGCGGTTAAGATGCCGGCCTAGTGATCCAGTGGTGGGGGTTTACGCCTCGTTTCAAGAGACCAGCAAGTTACTCGTATTTTCATAGTACAAGCGTTTAGCTTACTTTCAAAATAGCAAGAATATTGATATGACACGTATTCCGTGCACGGATGAAATGACGCGGCACATAACTGCGACGCCACCTGGAAAAGTAATATATACAGAATATCGCTAAATAATGCGGTTAGTGTTTTGGATAAAAGTTGGAAAAATCTAGCCAGTCTGGGATTTGAATTAATATATAAATGAAGTTGGAGGATATTTTTGCTTTCTCGTCTATAAAGCTTTATCTGAGGTTTATTGATAAGATTGATAATGTTTTTTATTTTCCCCCAACGCTACCCCAGCGCTGCATTGGAAGGGAGGTATGTCAATAAGTAAATATCTCATTTTATTATTATTTGGTATCTGTGTGTTTTTTGTAAATTCTTTCATGTATTGAGGAACAGTACCTATATTTTTTTCAACACGGTGAAAATTGTTTAACACGAAGCCACGGGGACTGAAATATTTTTTCATGTTGAAAGAAATTGAAAAAAAAAACTCGCCAATGTTTTCAGTGATGTTATAATAAGCGGTCATAATAGAAACTTAAAAAAAAAACACAAATAAGTTACCTTTTTTTTTTGACTATACAGGCTGTAACATACCTAGTTCACAATATTTAATGGGTGGATACCTGACTAAATTACGAGTTGTATATGTTCAAGGAATATGTGCTTAATCTAAACCATATCAGAGATATAAGCATTTCAATAAAATTGTAATTATGTGATTATTTTGATTAATTGAAATATATTATTGATTCTAGATTATATATTGAATATAAAAAAATGAACGTCGTCGAATTTTGAGCGGTAATTTTTTGTTACATGATTTAGGGCCTGATGCAAATATATAGAAATATTAGATAAATTTTGCAAATATTTATTTCAGTAGTCGTAGTAATATTTTTCATAACGGTGCAGAATTTGCACATATTGCTTGAACATTTTCGACTCACTAATTTAGTCAGGTATCCACCCATAAAATATTGTGGACTAGGCCTGTTACACACTGTATATTGCTACTCAAAGTAAATTTTACAAACATAAAATAATATTTTTAATAGAATATACATTAATTTTTTGCACTGATATGATATGACACTTGTGTTATTTTGCAACTTATTGTCTATTGACAGACGCCGGCCTAGTTAATAGAGTCAAGTAAGTTTTGTTTGGTTATGATGGGTAATCCCATTTGTTTAAAATGGTAAGAATGGTGTGCGGCATCTTTGAAAGTTGAATCATAAAGAATTAACAATTTGGTGTATATTTATAGTTCTTTTGCGATGTTGTTATGTTGAAAATTTTTTGTTTCATATCAAAAGGAAATAAATGCACAAATGGATTGCATCATAGTGGACCAGAATATTTTTCATGTTAAACGTTTTCCACTACAAAACTAATTTTACTATCCGATATCCGATGGTATAACCGTCAATCGTTAGTTAAATATGGCGGGACTTTTCACAGCTGTTTCAAAAGTCATCTGTCACATTGATACTTTGAAAGTTGCAGTATACGACAATGAATCATTCAATATCCAGCTATTTTAGTGATGAGACTTTGTCCGATGATGTTTAATTTATATTATCAAAGATTGTTCACCAGCCATGCGACAGATTTCAAACTCAGGGTGAATAAAGCTATAGTTAAAGCATAAAATTGTATGATATTTGATGATTATTCGTCTTGCCACACTATTGGGAGGGATTGACTTTGATCGTAGTAAAATTGACATACAAACAACCTGCAAACATTTTTTAACACGGGTGATGGTAAAAAGTTACTACTGATCGCACAACCGGCCCTAAGAATATCAAGTCACTACGATGGTTTATAAAATTTCTAATAATATTGACTATTTAGTGCAACTTCAAGTAAAATCCTGTTTTTAATACACTATATATTTATATTCAAATATCCAACCTAAATTAATGTTAAGAGAATTGAGTTTAAAAGATATTTAACAATGTTGCTGAGAAAATGTGATTGTTTTGAAGTCATGTTTGAATTATTCAGAAATGTCAGTTATTATATTTTCCCATTGCAGTGACGGAGCGTCGATCCTGGGCGGGGTGCGCTTGCCGCCCGACACTGAGATAATCAAGTACACCTCGTCCATCGTGGGCCCTAAGGTGAGAAAGGTTCGCTATCACATTTCATTACTATTGCCTGCTACACTCGGGGGTGCACGGCCACGCTTGCTTTTCTCTGCATGCCTCCATACAATTAATTACTAACCACCTAATTAGAATTATATATAACTGTATTTGTAACGTTGAATAGTAGATGATCATTTCTCTTCTCGTCTTCTGGCTATACATTAATAAACAGAAATAAACTTTATAATGGATAATGAATCTAATTTTTGAGTTTTTTTTATAAAATAAGGATTGTGTTCAGTAGTAAGTTTTTAATTTAGAGAAAAAAGTTACTTCAGTGAAAGATTTTTACAAAAACACGTTTAATCGTTGGTAAAAAAATATTTACTTCTTGAAAGTATATCCCGTAGTGAACCCATTTTACTCTCCAATATCTGATAGTAAAAACGAGAATTGATAGTTAAATATGGCAGACTTTTCACAGCTGTTCCAAAAGTCATCTGAAACATTGATACTTTGAAAGTTGTAGTATACAACAATTAATCATTCATAATCCCGCTATTTAAGTGACAGATTTCAAACGCCTAGGTGAAAAAATCCATAGATAATGCATAAAATAAAGCATATTTCATGATTCTTTGCCGTGCTTATAGACATCTCCATCTATGTTTTGACAATAGTAAATTTGATGCTCGAACAACCCGTGAACGAATTTAACCACGGGCGTTAGTAAAAAGTTACCATTGTAAAAAGTAACTACTGATCACGCAACCGGTCCTTTGTTATAAAAACCTTATTCTTGTAAAATTTTGTTCTGTATAGGGCATGTTCAAATAAATAAATTTGTTAATTTATGATAGAAGGTTAAAATAATATGCGAGTTGAGTCAATTGATACAGTCTCCGTCTCGTTTGTTTCCATCCTTGATTTGGCATTAGCACATGATGTGCCATATGAAACTTCTTATATGGATAACAATATTATCCGAGAATGCATTTACACGGTGCATCTACCTACAAACCGACTAATACATGGGGTGCGCCATGTACAAACCATCTTATGTGCTGCATTTAACGACTAAAAAAGAACACCTGCATGCTGTTCTCGCGACAGACTTTCCACTTTATATTGTACCTAAAAACAAGTGTTCTTAGGTATTGTACAATGACCTATTTATGTAATGTCCACAACATAGGTAAATAGTATGTAAGCTGTGGAGCTGCCTATATAAAGACACTATAAATATTTTAGGAGCAGTTTTCTGGAATAAATTTAACGTGTAACAGCCTGACTTTATTGACGAAGGACATCTTGAAATCTTAATTCATGCATCTCTCTACAATAATTATCAGTCAATTAAAATATTATGAAGATTTAAATCCAGCACCTGAGAAGATGACAAAAGCACGGAAATACATTATATTTTCATGTATTGCAAATCTCCCTCCACGTTTTTAAGCGCATGTTGTGATTTGAAATAGTTTTTAATTTTCCCTATCCAAATAGAATCTGAATGATTTTTAAAGGATGATAATGGAAATGAAGAAGTGCAAGTGAAGAGTAACACAGAACATAGAATAGAACGCATGTTATCATTCCCCGTGCTCACAAAAATGTTGTCAATTTTTCTGGGTATGAAAAAATTATAGGGTATGTATTAATTTTTTTTTATTCTTATACTAGATTGTGATAATTAAAAAATAGACATAAATGGCCAAGTGTTGCTGCAAGAAAGACAATAAATAAACTAGTATTTTAATTTTCACAATGCACAAATATTGTCATGTTTGTCAAGATCACCCTAGATCGCTTCATATGTTATCTCTTATGTCTTTTTTAATCCACTCTGAATGAATGTGGAAGAGCTGAAATAAATTCAATGTCAGTTCTTTTTTTCTAGAGTGACTGTCTAAGGTTATAGTATTTTGAGTTACTAGTGTACTAGATACAAGAATGGATGAGAAGCCTGAAACATTTTGTCTATGGTTTAATAAACGGAAAACAACGCAGTCGTAGTTTATTTATGAACTAAGTCAGGCGGAGAGGGACTTAGGTGCCATTTTCACATTTATATTTAAATATTTTTATATGCTGAAAAAAATGAGAATTTCATTTTAAAATAAAATCAAATAAATCTAACAATTTTACAAAACATGTCAAAAAGAAAACATAACAGACTATTAAAAAATTTTAAAATTCTCACTAAACATCTTAATTTATATTTGTCAAAAACAATAATCTTTTTAGGCACCATTTGGATTAACTTATGTTTTCCAAATATTTCACACATTGAAGTTTATTTCTTTATTTTTAATCATATTATTTCACTTTTAAATTATAATTTTTAATCGATCGCAGAGCAAAATTTATCCTTCATCACCATAGAAATCAAAATATTACCCTCCATGGAAACTAAAAAAACAGCTGCAGCAGCAGTGACTTTCTTGAAAAGCTTTCTTTCATTTAATTTTTATATGGAGTGCCCGTAAGCCATGCTTACAATGTTGTATTTTCCAAATTTTTGACATTAGAAATGGACTTGTTTGTTTTCTATTCTTCTATTCACCTAATTCGTGTACTTATACTTAATATTTCAAATATCTTTATGCGTATCTGTTTCCTTTCAAATTTCCTTATATTGAAAATATTACATATGAGATGAAATTATCAGGGTAGATGTTTGCTACATATTTTTGCTCGATTAGATATGAGTTTGTGGCATTTGAACTATTCTGTATACCTCAATGTGAATCTGCTGTGATGATTTTCTGTGTTTGTATATATGTATCTAATATATTAACCACATACCTATAATGTTTGTAGTTTTGTATTTTGCATGTATCAAAGTATCTATTATTTGTTTCTTTGCAGTTTATGAGAATATTTTATCCATTTTCCGAATTATTATTATCAAATTAAATTTCTTTGTGTTCTTCCAAAAATATTCTAAATTCTATACATGTTCGGTGAAACCTCAATCAATCGCCTTTAGAGTAACATTTATTAATAATGTGTACAATAACTTTACACTGATCATTAAATGTAACATTAAAAGATTAGTACAAAACAATACTCGCATTCATATTTTAATCTGCCCCGCGATAAAAAAGTATGGATGGAAATTAATATATTTAATTTAAAGAAACAAACAAGACGTATCACTTAGAAAGATACAAAAAATATAGCTATTACCGGAACATTCTATTTAACAGCAGAGGGCTTTTTCAATGAATGTCTGAAGAGGTATGGTCATTTTTTTTTCTCAATTGAATTTGTCTGTACATGATAGGTAATCTGCAATTTTTATTCTCGAATATATGAATCTAGTTGTAACACGTACATTACACTGCCATAATACTAGAAAACTTTTTGATGCAATACTCCCAGTATCGATAAAAACTCACGCGTTTAGAGGTCATGCTATATCAAATTTTGTTCTATATATTTAACTTCTTAATGAGACATCTATTTTTACTGTAGAAAGAAAGTGATTTAATTATTTGTCATGGTATTTGATAGCCAATGGTTTTGTGAAAAGGAACATGTAGATAGGCGACAAAAGCAGTTATGGGTGCAAATTATAATCCCACAGTTGGTATTGTTTATATGGCATATGTATAATTGGTAAAATGTACATCATTGTGAGCGACCTGAAAAAATTATTGAAAATGTTGCAGATGAATGTTTCACATTATTTTGTTTAACAAACTGCCATTCATTATGTGTATAGTTTTGTTCATCACAATTGTCCTTTTAGTAGTTTACAGCCGTGTAATATATGGCCAGGTCGCTGACACCGAGGGGCGGAATCTTCTATGTTTATTGATAAAGCTAAAGGTATTTTAAGGTGCTATTACAATATCTCATTTTATATTCTTTCATTTTAATACTTTCTTTTGGACCATCCTCCATGGATTAGTGATTAATTTTGTAAAAATAATAATTTGTTAAAATGTTTTTTTATGTATATCGACTGTGGAAACAAAACATATTGTTTTCTTTATTTCTTTTACAATTATTGTAAACGTGAGATATTTTGTGCAAAAGTACAGAACTTTGTATTAATGAAATAAAATTTTGGTTATATAATCCCTTTTCCACAGTTGATATATATATATATATAATATTATATTATATTAATATCTATTATACTAATATGAGGTAAATGTAATACAGTAAAATCTCGTTTATTCGAAGTTGAGGGGACTGAAAATCAAGAAAAAACATTTGAATAACGTTTTACAATAATGAATATAAATTTATTTTTTATTTTTTTATATTCTAACTTTTTTCATAGCAATTCAAAGTAATTATATGCATCTATATCCCCACACATTTAAAAATAACAAACAAGTTGTCAAAATACAGTGTGAACAAATCATAATATTATTTTAAAAAAAACACCATTATAATGGACTATCTTTTCGCGCCATTTTTAATAATGACATAATAGTTGAACTTGTCAATCCTCCATTTCTCCGCTGAAGTTAGTAACAAAAGTTTCTAGCGCTTTTAAAACTTTTGTATTGTAGTGGTCGCGGCGACATTTGGCACTCGCCTGTGACGTCTTGTTCTTTATCTTCTTCACTCTCCGCTTCCTTACTCCTTTCCCCTCCGTGACATTTCTCGCCTTTCAATGCTAAAGTTCTTTCTGTCATCATGTTTAGTATTGTCGACAACCACATTAATGGGGTCAAATATTTTTCTGTTTATTTTGTTTTGGATAATATTTTTTGTCAATCTTTTGTATTAATTCGATTTTTTAGCAACTGTCGGCATTTTGTACGAGTTTCGCATTGATGCTATTATCGAGAATATAAAATTATCAGTTAAAATCATAAAAATGTTTTAATTTAAATTTAATGAAATATGGAAAAGTCTAAGGAACGCAAACCGCGCATTCGCAGACTTCAAAATGTTTAACACGTAAATATTAGAGAAAAACAAATAATTTTCTTTACATATAAAACAATGGCAATAAAATAATAACCAAAACGCAAGAAAATCTGACAAACGCTAACTACACATTCTTTTAAATGCCTTGACACTAAACTTAAATACAAAGAGAAATGTCTGTATTAATATGAATACAAATTAAATAATTTATAAAACATGGAAAAGTCGGAGGAACTCAACCGCATACTAGCGTTTGTACAACAAAATATACAAACGCTACGTAAACAAAAATAATGATGGTAATAATACGGAACGGAATATTGGCAAGCACTAACATTCGCAGCTAGCAACTGGGAGAACTTCGAGAACTGCGTTACCTATAAGGGCGCAAAGATAATACTTGCTGTCTTTTTCTAATGTATAGAAAACGAGCGAGAGAAAAAAGGATGCGACCTTAAGTTAATGCGTCGCGGTAAGGAAGATAAAGATTTCAAATCGAGGATGCTCAAGATATATTTATCATCTTTTCTAGTATACTGAGAATGAGTGAGAAAACAAACAATGTGAATTAACTTTATTCGCCGTGAATCAGTATAGGGGCGGAACTATTAATTTTGATGGTCTCGGACTTTGGACAGGCACATCGCGTAGCGCATGTGAATTTTCTAGATTACGAACATTTGACAAAAAAAATCGAATTAGGTGAAAAATAGATCGACAAATTCATCTGATGGGGTCCAAAAATAGCTTGGAATAAGGATATTCAATTTATAAGTGCAATTTAGTATGAAAATTTTCCAGAGGGACCACATTCTGCTCTAAAACTTTGACTTGAGGCGAATTTCGAATAAACGGGATTTTACTGTATTACATATTAAAATGAAATAAAAGTAAGCAATTCCTTCCACTTACAAAATGATTATTTCCCTTGAATTCGGTGCACGTATCAGTTTAATGAATGTGTGCATTTTCATTGCCATAGCGAGTGCACCTCACTGAGCGACTATTTCACAAACTCTTAATAGACCGCCAAATAAATTTATCCCATGGTTACTTATAAGTCAACTGTCATTATTCGTAACTTTACCAGCTGATTATCACTAATTGGAATTTATCCACGTTGAAACAGCCCCACAGTACTTTAAACAAATAGCGAACAAAAAACAATATTCTAGTAGTTTTTTGTGTATTATAATTGACAAAATGTTTCCATATGTTCTCCGATTAATTTGAATACTTTCCAAGTAAAATATTTAACATGTTCACGGTTTGACCTTTCGCTAGGTGCCCGGCACGACGAACCGCGGCAGAAAGAAGACCATTTCTCTGGATCCTCCGCACGTGTCCGTCCTGCCCTCACTGTCGTCCACGGGACTGCTGGTGGAGAGGGGCGGGCCCGCAAAGAGGCCCAAGCTTGTGAGTACAATATTGTCCTTGCTGTCTTGATCGATACTTTCATACGGTAATAATAATAAAACCTGAGGAACCTACCTATAACAATTATTATAATGTATAATGATTAAAATATTTATTTTAAAACCCTAAATTCATCAAAATCGTGTGTTTTTCAAAATCATGTTTATTTCATAAATATAATATATTTAATGATTTGACATTATTATATTTAAACTATTAATCGATAAAAACAAATGGTGCCATTTTAGCCAGCTACGGTGCCACACTTTCTTTAGCCATCTTAATTAATGTCATTATATTTATTTAAATACTAATCACGTAAGGGTACTTCATCTTCTCGTTTTCAGGATTCGGAGTATGGCCATCTGCAGATGGCACATCAAAATTCCTCGACCACCAGCTCCTCGCACGGAGGCCCGGCCCAGTCGTCGGCCTCAGGCAGCGACAGGGTGGAGGTTATCAAACTGCCGTCGGGGGCTTCGGACCCGAGAAGCAGTACTCCATTCAGCATGAGCGGATATACTGGTGAATATTGGCAGATTTTTTAAGCTGATCAGAATTTTGTTTACAAAAATAATCAAACTAACTAACTTATCATCACACCGTTTCTTCACAGTGGTAGGCAGAGAAGATAGAGCATCATACTTTTTCGTCTTGACACAATTCTCGCCTCATTTACATTTGTACATCTTCTCATACAAACTTGTTGATTATTGAGGTTTCTAATCTGATTTACCTGGTCGTGCCAAGTCTTCCTCTATTTCTGGTGCCATCCACACTTGTGTCGTAGTGTATCTATCTTACCATTCTGTCGTCATTCATCCGTTTCATATGATCAAACCACCTAAGTGATCCTTTCTTAATCTTACTTACTAAAAACCAATATTTTGTTAGTTTTTGGAATTTGAATATTAATATTATTAGGAGAACACATTCTTATTGTGAAGTTGTAATTATTCAGAACATAGGTCTGTGATATTTTAAATACTAATTAAATGTATTAATTAGAAAGATATACATATAAAATCAATTTTATCGAAGAATATTATATAACCGGGATTTGAACCTGGATATCTTTCCAAAATGGGGAAGGTGCATTATCTATGTTCTGAATAATTACAACTTCACAATAAGAATGTGTTCTCTTAATAATATATAAGTTGTCTCAATGTGTCCAAAATTTAATAAAAATGAATTATTAATTCTGGCGTCTGCTTCAGTTTACTCAATGGTATTTGAGATTCCGTAAAAACAAAGTAGATGGCTCTTTCAAATAATGGAACGATAGATGTATTCATTTGAAAAAGTTGTAACATATAGGTTCGAAAATTTGTCATCAAAAATAATGTCGCTGTAGCATAGTTGAATAAAGCACCTTCCCCGGTATGGAAAGAGATCCAGGCTTAAATCCCGGTGGCGCAACAACAATATTTTTCGATGAAATTGATTTTATATGTACATATATCTTTCTAATTAATACATTTATTTAGTATTTGAATATTAATAATAACATGATTTGCAATTTACTGATGTTGGTATCATGGTTAAACTTATTGCGTTATTTGGTATATAATAATAGCAAATAACCAATGTACTTGAAACCAATCGTCATATCATGTCATTATATCAATACTACTTCTTACCTATACCTTTTTAATATCCATTCCCTTATCATCGCAGGACTGTCCAAGGAGCTGCTCCAGTCGATTGCCAACCAGAGCGGTCTGAACCTCGCCGCGCTGGAGAAGCAGTTTGCTGAACAGTTTGGCGGCAGTTCCAACTACAGGGCAGGCTCCACGTTTGGCTCGTACGGCAGCTCAAATAACACGGCGCAGGATATGGGTTAGTTCATACTGTTTTTCAATTTAAATCAAGAGTAGTAGAGGTTACCGATTTAGAAGGTTTGTGAGGTCAAGAAATAGAAGAATCTCAGAATCGTAGATGACCCTGAAGGAGATGAGTCCTTGACCCTTGTAGGATTAGGGTTCTTGGAAAATTATGCTGGTGAATGTTTTGGTTTAAGCAAAAACTGATAAATGCGTTGACTGCCGATCATGCCCATAGATGTAGTTACGTTGTCTTGTTAGGTGCCACTGACGTTCAAGGGCGGACTATTTCTTTACATGTTTGTTGGCATCAGTATATCGCCGGCATCATCCGCTACTTGTTTTTGTGGCAGATATGTGCTTGAGCAATTATCAGCATTTGTTAATGTTCCAGAAAAGATCCAGCAGTTAAAGTTCTTGACACTTTGTAAAGTTAAAACCTTGAAGCCTTGTGGTCATTTGACCGTGTGATATTGTGTTTTTAGGTTTGAACCTCAGCTCCAAACCCTCGCAGGCCCCTAGCCAGCCGCAGAGGGACGAGTCTCCGGCCAGCACTATCAATGATGACGACACACCACTCAACCTTTCGCTGAAGCCTGCCAGCGTCTCGAGAAGTAGTGATCACGGTAACTTTTTTATCATAACTTAACTAGATATAAATGACTTTCTTTAGTATTGTGTATCTTCCTGATATTCGTACAAATATGATAGTAATGTATGTACATATTTATTATTATAATTTTAAATAAACTACTTGATTTTGGTTAAATTTTTTTAAAAATAAAATCGATTGTATTCTAGATTGGAAAGCTTCGATAGGCGCCACGTCTTCATCTCGCGCGCAGGATGAAGCAGCCAGCTCACTCAGTTCCCTGAGCAGTATCACCGCTTCACTCGGAGCTAGGACACAGCCACCGCCGCCCTCCAGAGTCTGTGAGTATTCTCCTTTTCATACAGCTTTACATACGTTTTAATTTTATTTTATCAATTTGTCACTTTGGTAACCAAATGGACAAAATATTTTTGTCGCTTCTACTTCAGACAAAAATGTTTGTAAATCTCCCCCTCACCCTTACTAATTATATTTGGAAGGGATGAAAAGTCAAAAGAAACTATACTATTACATATCTGATAATTATGTAATTTGATTCTCAAAAAGCTATTAAATATTATACTTAAATTTTTGAAATACAGTAAAACCCCGTTACATATACTGAAAAATGACATATATCGAAAAAAAATTCAAAATTAATTCCTTACAATCAATTTTTCAAACAAAAATGAATTTATATAACGTAATTTCGTTAATACGTATAACGAAATTATTTTTGTCCCGTACGAAAAAATACCGATCATTTACATAAATATATAACGAAAAAAAAAATTTACAATGAACCTATTTCAAAATATATTTCGGCCATTTACGATCATGTTTGTGAATTGTATTATTGCTTTGGCGTTGTGGGCCGGTCGGCGAGAGCGTTATAAAACCATTTGGCATAATATTCACTTATCCAAGGTTGAATTTATTGCCCATTGTCAAAATAGGTTAGAATGGCACCCTTCCCAAGCTTTGAAGCGTACACGTGTTCACACCTCTAAAGACGGGTTTTATCTAGACCAGCTGGAGAAAATAAGAACCCTCGAAATCAAAACCGAAGTCACACTTTGGGGCACGCGCACGTATTCTCGAAATGCCTATAATTCTGTACATTATTATCTTTGATCTTCGTTTTTTATCTTCATTATCATCGTCAACTTATGTCACTATAACTGAACATTTACATCGATTACAATGAACGGTAATTTGCTTACAACATTTTCGTTAATGTGTTTATTTGACAATTGTTTTCGTGTTGTTTACCGACATTTATATGTACCAGTATTCCGTAATTTATTCTTTAAAATACATTTTTTAATATTTTGTGGAACTCTAAAATGCCTTCAGGTCGTGATAATTCCTGCAAAATTTTAACCTTCGATAAAAAATTATGATTCTGAATTCGTATCTCTACGATTTAAAGAAATATGAAGATCGATTGACCGATGCGAAACTCTCAATGCTTGTAGCGGCTCTACAATTAAACAGTTAAAATTTAATGTTTTATATTTGCATGACATTCCAAAAATATCGCCGAATTTTAGGTTATCTTATATTGTTTTGTAAAATGTTTTATATTTAATTTCTGAATTATTATCAATTTGCTTATCTGTTAAAACAAAACTAAATAGATTATTCAGAGTTTTTTTTATACAGAAAATCCTCCTTTATTTGCAGAATGCCTTATTATGTTATATCTCATATTAAACTGACAATGGATGTCTTGTTTGCGGAACTTACAAAATTTTTTAAAGCCGCACTTCATTTATTTCTATGGCACGCGTGGAATATTAATATATTAGGAAAAAAAAATTTACTATATGTGGGAATTCGTTATTACAAAGTTTTATTTTTTGGTGCCTTGGATTTCGCGATAACGAGGTTTTACTGTAGTCAGTTCAATGTAAAATCTAGAAAAGAAATACAATGTGTGACTTTTGTATCCCCCAGCCCGCCGCAAGCCGGGGGCCAAGCCCCGCCGGGTGATTCAGGAGTCCTCCCCGTCGCCGTCACAGCCCCCTGGCCAGGAGAGCCCCACGCCCAGCGGCAGTGAGGACAGTGACAGTAAGGCTGCATTCTAAAAATAAGAAACATATTTAGAAATAAAATAACTCTTTCTAATGAGTGTGGAATTTTTCAATTATCACTTTCATTGTCTGTACGCTTGTATATTTAATTTTACAAAATAGTTTGTTTATGAAAAAAATATTGTTTGATACGCATATCGACGGCCTACATACAAATGTACTCAATGTCTTGTAGAAATTTATTGTGCATGTATTATTGTAACAGGAAGTAATATTACATTTTTTAATTTTAATGTTCCCTAAATTCTACTTGCGATAGTATTCACATATTGAGTTCAGGGTTCCTCAAAATATGATAAAATAATTCCTAGAGTAAAAGATCGAAAACTCAGCCTCAAGTGTAATTTTTGTAAAAAAAATGTATATTGGGGATCACATATATATTCTGGCATTATTTTATATGTTTGGGATTAAAATAATATAATATTATAAAGGCAGTCGATGTGATATAATCGACTTTGTTATTATTAGTTAAGGTTCTCTGTTTGTCAATATTGTTTTTACTAATTTTAAATAAAGTTGTTCTCGTTTAAATTGCATATTTTCATTAATAATTAAAATCGGCAGACTATCATCGCAATGCACGTATTTACAAAATTGTTTATTTTTTTTAAATGTTTCTAGTATAATTAAAGTAATTTAAATTTAAGCATTGTAACATTTTTTGTAGATACTTATTGTGATAGTAACCTGACGATAAATTTCCTAACTATGTGTGAATCGCATGCAACTCTAAATAATATAGTAATTAATAAGTTTTTATATATTCTTGATTTTTATAAATAATAATAAAAGAAAATAAAATAAATTAGAAATATATATTTTATTATAACACAATAATATGATAGAAGCTTTTAATAATAGTCAATGAAACAATGTTTACTTTTTGTTATAAATAAAAATAATTGTTTTGCAACAATGCACTATCGATTACAAGTTTTTTGTTATTGGCTACAAATTTATTATAAATAAATTTCTACATATATCTCACGGGGTAATCCAAGGATCACACCTGTGCCCCTTTTTATTTTACATGGAAACATTGGTCAAAGAGACAAAATGTCACGTGTCTGTCGTGTCATGTCATGTCATGTCAGCTTCACAGTACAGAGTGCAGAAAAAAGCATAAGTTGAAATCTTTACATTCTGGCGAATTTCAATTCACACATTAAACTTTAATACATTTTTGGTATGGGTAAATTGTGTAGCAACTTAGAAAATCAATCAAGAAACAGAAAGTAGTTGTTGAATAATAACAATCTAGTTTAAGAAGATATTTAAAAATTAAAAAAGTATTTATAAAGATAAAAAAATTGAAGTAAATTACTTATTATTAAAATGAATAAGTAAAGGGCTTACTTTGGAGTACCTTTTCATGGCAGATAACATAGGTCTGTGCGGGGATTGGGGGTTATTGAATATAGATGGTTCTAGGAGTTTTTGAAGTTATGAATATTCTGATAAAAACCTTTGAATTTTGAAGCTCGGATTTTAAGCAGGTATTCATATCCACCAGTTAAATATTATAGTCTTGTTTAAAAGCTTTTATTCATAACTTTTGAATCCTCACTCCTTTCTATTCAGAATACTATGATCTGAAAACCAGCCCTGAACAGCACGGCACCAGAAGACAACAAGAAAATAATATTATTATCAATCTTCAATTACTCGCAGCGTACAACTAACGTAAAAAGAAATGAAAATCATATTATATTTTGGATAAGGTATGTTTTGTATTAGTTTGGCAATGCGCGACGAGGTTTCTTAAGTTGGCTCAGCTATTCCGAGGGTTCATCAGTTTTGCCGCTTCTGTTTGCAGTGGGCCCGTGGCACTCAACGAAGGAGGGGCGCCCGCGCAACCTGGGCAGGGGCGTGTCCAAGCCCAAGAAGAACACGGTGGCGTCTCTGTTGGCGCAGTCCAGGGCCCTGGGCATCAGGCCCGCGCTGGCACACCAGTACCTTCAGGAGGCTGCCGATCTCGTGAGTTCCTCTGAATCCTTCCATAATTGCAGAATTTATTGCAATTAAAAATGTGTGCTCTTAGCACATAAATATTGTGACGAAAGTTCATAAAATTTTACACAGCCAGTAATCTCTCGAGGGACCGAGCATTATGAGTATTTACTGCCCGGCTGTTTCTTGAGGAACTACATATCAAGTATAGCATATTTCGAGATCAGATCTCAATGATTTATAATGCATTATAGATATCAAACTACATAAATGTGGTATCCATTACTCTGTATAAATGTGTGTGTTGTGTGCACAGCGCTCTCGTTAAAAAATGATAGATGTATGCAGGAAATGCGCAGTGGGGGGAGCCGGGAACGAAGAGCTCCTCTTCATTCTTGGTCTTCTCCTAGTAACATAAGCTTAAGGTGTAATTATTCTGTGCAACTTAACTATTAAATGTTAAATTGTTGAAAAGCAGTCTGAGTTCAATTGCTATACCTTTCGACCTAATACATAAAACAAAGCAGTAAAGTAAATCATCACCTAACATTTAGCACAACAAACAAAGAAGTGAACTTAACAGTCGTCTCATTTCATCACAATATTTATTTAGTCAATAAGCTTGATGAGTTTCATTTGTGTTTTAAAGAATATCCACTCTCTTATTTGCATCTCATTGATGTAGGTAAGACATTAAAAGGGTTGTTTTTTTTTTACTTGTCAGACAAAAGTAATGCAACTGCAAGTAAAAATATTGTCCGTAAATTTTTTTTTTTTAAATCAGCGATGCCGTGAATAGTCATAAAGAAGTTTATTTTGTTATGGAGCCTAGGCGGATGGATAGTTAACACAAGAATTATTATACTATTAGGAATTGGAGGACAACGATAGCCATAAATCAAGGGAGCTCTGGGCTGGTTGCATACTGTACAACCAAAGCAATGTCAGTCACTCGTACACATAATAATATTACAGTACTGACAATTTGAAATTCAACATAATTCAAAAATTTAATTAATACATGACTTAAAATATCCATTTTATAGTTGGTTAACCCCGGTAATTCGCAGTTTGATATAATTGATATAACCCTTGCGCTATAAACCAATGTCTTTTTATAAATAATTTAAATTTTTGCCCGTGCTCGCCTGTGTAGTCTTTTTTGTGTACTGCGGCACATACTGATATATCATGCGCCTGAGCCCGCTCTCGTGGTACCTCCTTTATATCTCGGTCCCCGTTGCTGTAGCACGCCTAATTGTCAAATAAATCGATATTAGAAGTTCCCGCCTCGACCTGCGTGGATAGTTTGCATTAATTAATGAGTTAGCGGGGTTTCGCGTAATTTAATTTTTTTGGTCCTATAGGGGTTTGTCGGTAGATTATAGCTAAGTTGTAACTAACAAAATAATTACGTGAAACGTCGGAGATTACCGCTTTAGTGTTTTACAATGTAATGTTAAGAGTGCGTGATTGAGAGCAAACGTCGGGTTATAGAGGTTATCGATATAGGTGTTAGTGGTATGTTATGGCAATTATGTTGTGAAAGGAAGTGTGGTTATGTCAAAATATACTCCCGGCTGTCCACTATAATCACAATAAGATATCACAGATTGTGTGTATGGATGTGGCTGTGGCTAGAGCAGGTGAAACAAATAATAAATGACTTACGTTTGAAAGAAGTTTATTGAGGTATGATGTACAATACAGGTCAAATATAAGCAGTAGGTATGTGAGGCGTCTGCTGTTAGTCCAACTGTACGGGAAACCGGCCGAGTGAGGAGTAGTGCTACAGGGTCAGTTTGGTGGGCAGCTCCCCGCGTATATTATTGGTGTCAGTTTGCGGGATGGTACCAGGAGAAATTATATGGCCGGTCAGTGATCAGAGTTCGCAACTAGGTATACTGATTCAGGACCTGTCGGCGGTGTTGCTGGCTGTGGAGGCAATAGACCTCCACATCCACAGTCTCTTGAATTAACAAGGTTTTACTGTATAATATTATAATTTGGTCAGATAATAAGCAGTTAATTTTACGTGTGGCATTTTTTTACTATTATATTATTATAATCTAATATTTCTTTTCAATGTTTACGTAAGTACCTTGAATGTCACTAAAAAGTGTTCAGATTTATCAGATCAAAGATCCTTCGATTAAGATTTGTAGTGGTGAGGTCTCTCGTAAATGAATTTGATTCTTCCAGATTTCTTGTATTCATTATGTCACTGCCTTCCATGATAGCTGCGGGATTTTTAATTATGGGTCGGCTGGTGACTTAAAATTATAGGTTATGATACAAATTGTGAAGAAAAACCGGCGAACAAAAATAACTTCCTAGTCCCATGACTTTACTTGAATGTTAGTCCACTTTTTATCTAAACTATTTGCACACATCACTTCCATATTTAATTTCATTCAATTGATGATCCATAGATGTATTCCATTAAAGCTGACACTCTTGATCCATGGTCCATTTGATTGAATGGAAATAATGAAACGAGTAAATTGTTTGGTCCCGGTTACCCCCGAAGCACAAATGACATACGAGACTCCCTCTGCCACAACAATGTTTTTACTAATGTTGATAGATGGCATTATTTACAGTGTCGTTGCAGGGAAGCTCACTTAAGGCCGGTTGTGTGATCAGTAGGCAATTTTTACTATGGTAACTTTTTACTTTAGTAAATTTTTACTAACACCCGTGGTTAAAATCGTTTGCGGATTGTTTGAACGTCAAATTTACTATTGTCAAAGCGTAGATGGAGATGTCTATAGGCGTGACAAATCATGAAATACGCTTTACTATATGCATTATCTATGGATTTTTTGCCTTTGCGTTTGAAATCTGTCACTTTGGTAGTGAATTTTTTTCATATTATGTATATTAAACAACGAGATCATTATCGTTCAAACATCACTAAAATAGCAGGATATTGAATGATTCATTGTCGTATACTGCAACTTTCAAAGTATCAATGTGTTGGATGACTTTAGGAACAGCTGTGAAATGTCCTCTATATTTAACTATAGATTCTCGTTTTTTACTATCGGATATCAGAGAGTAAAATGAGATTACTACGGGATGTACTTATAAATAGTAAATATTTTTTTTACCAATAATCAAACAACCCGTTTTCGTAAAAATATTTACTTTAGTAACTTTTTAATCATAGTAAAAAGTTACTACTACACAATCGGTCCTTAGAAATTGTTTTTAATATTTTTATTAATTTGATATGGTTGTTTAATACACCATTGTATGCCCAAGAAGATATACTCATTCATAACACAGATCTGCCCAAAACCAGTACAGTACAGGGTTGTTGCAGGGGTGGTCCCGTATTTAGACAATTTCTGCTCATTTATATTGTCTTATTACATCCATAGAGCGGCTACCGGGATGTAGTTTGTGCAATGACCCATTATTAAACAGAGTTTCTCACCATTCTCAGTTGAATCCCGAGCTGCAGGAGAAGTTGAAGGCCGCCATGGGGGACATGGCGGCGGGTCTGGGTGGCGGGCCCCCGGAACTGAGCGGCACGGACTCGGAGGGCCCCCCATCTGACTCGTGCGCCGAGGATTCGGACGCCAGCGACGCCCTCGCTGCTGAGCCCATGCTGAGATTGCCACTGGCTATGGGTGAGTGTGTTATTTCATTTAAGAGAAATTTAATTTATCACATGGACCAAGATTTCTGGAAGGTTTGATCATCTCTAACCTAACCTAACCTTACTTCTTATTGCATGCTGAGAGCAAATACAATATTTTCAAGAATTGACGTGACTCTTTGAGTTGCAACATGAATATTACATTTTATTGCTATACAATTTGTACCACACAACAACTGTTTTTGTTTCGTAGTATAGTTGGAACAAAAATAAATATTAGTTGAGTTTGTAGTACAAAGTTTAGTTTATTTAAAAATTTAATGAATCTAGATAAATATACTTTTGCGCTAAAACTGATCAAAAATTAGTCCATTTATTTAAGGCTTCCCTTTTAATAATAATTCATATTTTCGCATTTTTTATGAAAGATTACGGAGACAAGTCTGAGTTGAGACAAATTAAAAAAATTATAGTTATAAATCGTTAAATTTGCAGGATGTATTATAAATTTTTGGCATTTTTAAAATACAGTAAAACCCCGTTAATTCGAAGTTGAGGGGACCGAAAATCAAAAAAAAGTTCAAATAACTATATAAAAATTTCAAAAATTCAATTCTTTTTTACATACTAACTTTTTTCATAACAACTCGAAGTAATTATATATACCTATATCCACACATTTAAAATTAACAAACAAGTTGTCAAAATACAGTGTAAACAAATCACAATATTATTTTAAAAAAACCACTATCATAATGGACTATCTTTTCGCGCGCCATTTTTAATAATGACATAATAGTCGAACTTGTCAGCCCGCCATTTCTCCGCTGAAGTTAGCTACAAAAGTTTCCAGCGCTTTTAAAACATTTGACACTCGCCTTTCAACGTTAAAGTTCTTTCTGTCATGTTTAATATTGTCGACAACTTCATTAATGGGGTCGCGTATTTTTCTGTTGATTATGTTTTGTCAATCTCTTGTATTAATTCAATGTTTAGCAACTGTCGGCGTTTTGTACGAGTTTCGCATTAATGCTATTATCGAGAATATAAAATTATTAGTCAAAATTATAAAAATGTTTAAATTTAAATTTAATGAAATACGGAAAAGTCTAAGGAACGCAAACCACGCATTCGCGAATTTCAAAATGTCTAACACGTAAATATTAGAGAAAAATAAATAATGTTCTTTATATATAAAACAATGCCAATAAAACAATTAACAAGATATTAGAAAATCTGAGAAACGCTAACTACGCATTCTTTAAAATGTCTTTACACTAAACTTAAATAGAAAGAGAAATGTCTGTATTAAAATTAATACAAATTAAATCATTTATAAAACACGGAAAAGTCTGAGGAACTTAACCGCGTACTAACGTTTGTACAAGAAAATATACAAACGCTACTTAAACAAAAATAATTATGGTAATAATACGGAACAGAAGATTGGCAAGCACTGACATTTGCAGCTGCAGCTGGGAGAACTAGATAACTGCGTTACCTATAAGGGCGCAAAGATAATATTTGCTATTTTTTCTAATGTACAGAAAACGAGCGAGAGAAAAAAGCATGCGACCTTAAGTTAAAAGCGTCGCGGTAAAAAATAAATATTTCAAATCGAGGACGTGCAAGATATATTTGTCATCTTTTCTAGTATACTGAGAGTGAGTAAGAAAACAAACAATGAGAATTAACTTCATGCGTCGTGAATCAGTGTAGGGGCAGAACTAGCTATTTTGATGGTCTTGGACTTTGGACAGGCACATTGCGTAGCGCATGTGTATTTTTCAGATTGCGACATCTGACAAAAAAAAATCGAATTAGGCGAAAAATAGATTGACAAATTCATCTGATAGGGTCCAAAAATAGCTTTGAATAATGATATTCGATTTATAAGTACAATTTAGTATGAAAACTTTCCAGAAGGACCACATTCTGCCGCTCGATCCGGCTATAGTGGACGTGTAAACTGTCGCTTCCTTAATTTTTGGTTAAATACATCGATAAGATATATTTTCACTCATATTTTAACATAACACTGATTTTAAGAGAAAGCAATGTTTTCTTGAACAAGTAAACATTTCATGTGTGTTATTTTGTATGTAAATCGCAATTGTTTATTTTGTATATATGGTAACCACTGTTGTTTTTTAAACACTAGCTATTTGTTTCATAATTACATAGTTATTTGCCTTGCCACACTGTTAGGCGGGATTGACTTTGACAGTAGTAAATTTGACCTACGAATAACATGCAAGCATTTTTGATCTTCAGTCTATGTGCTAATATAAATTTAACAATGAGATCATTATCGGATGAACTTTATTGATGAGAGTTTAGTAACTTTTTTTACTATAGTAAAAATTGATCACTAATCAAACAACTGCCCCTAATTTCACTGTTACAAATAATGGTTTTTGTATGAAACCTACATCTATTCTTACTTTACAATATTTTTGGTAATGATACGAGTTGTTAACTCTTCGCTCTGTGTTCTGTTCATTTCATGTTCTCTAACTGAATGTATGTTGTCGCCTGCAGGCTGGAGACGAGAGACTTTGATGAAAGGACTGTCGAGGAACGGGAGCATTAAGGGTGATGTCACATACAGTCCACCGGAACCACATTCTAACATCAAGTTAAAAAACTCACAGGAACTTAGCAACGTGAGTTAAATTAATTGATTTTTATATTCACATAAAAAGATAACATTAATGCACACGAAAATTAAATTTTATCACCGAGTTGCTAATTATTTTCTTTCTTTCCAGTACTTGGAGAAGAATCCTTGTCCTCCGCTTCAGAAGGAGAATTTTAGCTTCTCGTCCCGCCCGCTCATCGGCAGGTTCCTGCAGGTCGGGGGTCAGGAGGGCATGTCGGAGACGGAAGTCGCCAAGAGGTCAGTCCATTTTATTACTGTATGATAAGTAAATTTGTATTGGTGGGTGACTGACTGTACAGTCTATTTATAAAAGTTACGGTGAGATGGACATCTTTGGAGAAGCTATCTAATTTTCACCAGATAATGAGCGGTGCTCTCAGTAGCATGCTTGAATCGTGCTGAACATTTAAATGTCTTCCAACCATCCTCTATAAAGTGAATTATTTTCACCACGTAAGAGATATGTCTGCGATGGCTCTCGACAGACGGACAACTGAGTGTATATTTCTCTGCAGGTTGGAGGAGGCACGTCGCGCGCTGGGCACGGCGAGCGGGGCCGCCTCGCTGGCCGTGGAGCAGCGGATAGAGCTGGCCCGCCAGCAGCAGGCGGCGCGGGAGGCGAGGAAGGACGCTGCCAAGGGCAGGGAACAGGTCAGTCCATATATTTTGGTAATCTGACCAAAATGGTGTACTTTTAAAATGGAGAATCAGAAATTCCTTGGTCTGAAAACTGTCAATGTATTTTACACTTTGTATAAACAAATCAACACAGTGATTTGATTGCAATATAATAGATTTAGCTAATGTGGTTGCCCAAATCTTTTATTGTGCTGAGACAGTTGGGCATCCCAGAATGAGGTGACCGCTGTGTGTTGACTGAAGGTTCTTACGTTATTATCCGGTTCACTGTATGGAAGTATTGCCCATAATAGATAATAGATAGTGACTAGATCTGATTAGCTAGGTTGTCTCTCCATTCCTTCATCCTTTCCCCCTTCTTTTCCCGTATGCATTTACTTGCGTACATCTCACTTTTATTTTATTTTAAATATATTTAATAATATTATAATTCATTCTAAAAATAAAGCTGACTTGCAGTTGGAATTTAATTTTGTTCTATTCAATTATGGACCAAAGACTATTGTACCAACACTGTAAGGACGGCAACTTTCCTAGACACATGTGCTGGAAGGAATTCATCTTCATTTCCTTTATCTTTTTTTCATCTCATCTCAATTTTCTCCTACCCAGCATCTAAAATGATATTTTTGTACCAAATAAAATTGGCAGACTGTTAATCATCATTTATTGTATTTCTTTCTAAACCATCTTTTAAAAAATCCTTTGCGTACTGAAGTTGTGTAAAGTTTCTTCTAAATAGTATTTAAAAAAAATTGAAAGCTAATTTCACAGCATGTTTCAATCGCGGTATTTTGGTGAATTCACACTGTTTGCACAATCAGAGACAAGAATTAGTGCTATAGAACCAATATTATTGAACCTAACCTACAAACAAAACATTAAAAACAACAATCTTAATAGCTTTTTTTATTAGATATTTTTTTAACTGATTATTCACGGGAGATTTATTGATGCGCAGATGCAGATCACAACCACAAATGAATAATATTGATGAATGGAAAAAATTATGTTTTAGTTTTTAATGTTCAATGTAGAATTAAGCCAATGATTGAGATGCCACGCACGCACCTATGTAATAAATATACATTATTTACTGTAGATCCAAAGTGTCGAAACATTAACACCATACGGGCCTAAAGTATTTAACCCTTTCTATCCAGAATTATAAAATTGAAGTGCCTAGTAACTGTATATTTTTTGTAGTATTCTTCAAACATTAAATAAACAAAAAAAAAATCTAGGTATATAAATATTATTAATTATAATTTGTGGTATAGTCAGACCTTACAATGACGTACACAAAAATAAAAATGTATAGCATAGTACAAAAAATAGGAAATAAATATTCTAAAACATTAAAAGAACAGTTGAAAATTTAAGAAAAAAAAATTAAGACAAAATAGCTATTAATAATCACAAGGAATACAAGCCCTTCAAACCTAACCTTGTAACAATGCGCAACTGACCAATTTCACCTGCTGCAGTGTTGACATAACAAAAAAATAACTACTTAGTAGTCTAAATAAATCTTGTAGATTATTATTATTATTGTAAATTATTTACGTATCATCAGAGAATTTACACCACAGTAAGATATATGACTAGGTAAAGTTGATGGTACTTTAAAGTTCTGTCAGGGTAGAAAGGGTTAAAAAAGTTTAGCAAAAAGGTAATATGGTGATATATTTCTTATACTATCACAATATGTAAGGTCTTTTTCTTCTTCGAGGCATGTTTAAAAAAAATGTGTATAATATTTTTTGATTAGTGAGAAAACTCTAATTTATCTGTGAGGTTGGGATGGATATATGTACGTAGAATTTATCCGGTAAATCCACAAAACATCTTTAAATAAAATTAATTTGATTAAAAAAATATATATATATACAGGTCAAATCTCATTATAGCAAAATTCAGGGTACCAAAAGAATTATTTAGTTATTGTGAATATAAGGAAAAACATGTACCTACCTACTGTATGAAAAACATTTTCAAAATACTGTAAATAAATAACAAAACCATCATGAAATGAACACGTGTAAATAGGTACGTACGTACGTCTATGCGCTTCATATACCATTGCTTTGATTTAACGGATTTCGCGGAAGTACTGAATGCGACGATTGCCAGTCAGCCGTTGTGTAAATTTTATAATATTAAATTGACGTAAATTTTGGCTAAGAAATTCGTTATACTGAAATTTCTATTTATTATTTCAGAATTTCATTTAATAAATTTAGTATGAAAATTCGTCTGGTCTGTCAAAAATCTTCATTATTCTGAAAATGTTGTTACTTTGGTATTCATTATAATGGGATTTGATCTGATGCTGTTATTAAATTAGGATAAATGAGGGATTAAGAAATAAAACTGACATTATTCAATTAAGACTCCCCTTGCACTCTACACTGTATATCGATTTTTACAAATGTTGATAGATAAATGGAGCGTTGACTATCTAGACGACATTGTTTACAGTGTTGTTGCAGAGAAGCTCACTTAGAAATTGTGTTTAATAGTATTTATTTGATATGGTTGTTTAGTATACCATTAGATGCTGAAGAATATATACAACATTGAGATCTGCTCAAAACCAGTACAGTACAGGGGTGGTATCAATTAACAAAATTAGGGGGTGACGTGTTTGAAAATGTTTATCTGTCTAGATAACTGCCCTTGAAAACATGTTTTTTTTTTGTCTTAAAATCTCCGCTCTGGCTATAAAATCATTTACTCAATTTCATTAATTGGTTAGTACCAGTTTTGTTTCTGTACCTCCCGAATATAGTACATATTCTTGATTTGTTTCATACATAATGACATAAGATTGTATTCAATGAAATTATTTGTGAAATTAGGATGATAAGATCGCAGTGAAAATTATGATCTATTTACACTTTATCTATTTTTATTTTGTATTACAACTTAAGTGACCTATAATATTGCCGTCATAATTGTCCTTGAGTAAATACTTAGGTACTGTAAGTGAGTAAAAATGACAAATGAATTTGGTATCAGTTGTTTGATTGTGGTCAGCTTTACATTTGTTAAAAAAATTAGGTTTATTTTGGGTAATTTTGGACACCGTATCTGTATATTAAATTGTTTTATAATTGTTATGGGTCGACGGGCGGTCGGTGAGAGTTTAGCGGTTGTAATCGGTGGACATTAGAAGCTTGTCATTAATGAAGTGGTCTGTTCAGGCTCGTCTGGCCCGTGAGCAGGAGAGATCGGAGCGAGCGGAGCAGGCGCGCCGGGACAAGGAAGCGCGCAGTCTGCAACTCATGGAGGTACTGTCTCTCTGGCTCTCTCTATCTCTCTTTCTCTCTCTCTAATCCGCAGGATAGACTATCTCACTTTTATCTATTTAACAATCATTTATATTTGAAACTAAATAGTTAATATCTTCAGTTATACATTTTTAAATTTTCCTTCGATGAATCACATTGTCATTGTTATTTTCTGGTTACGGTGGACTCTCTCAACTATATCTTGGCTCGCTGTTTCGTCAGTCCGGCGTGTTGACTGAAATTTGAACAAAAATACACCGAGCAGTGTTAAATGCAGAATTACCTCAAATATATTAATTTTTAAAAATAGTTTAAGAAATCGCAAATAATGTCTACTTGTTTGATTGAATACAGATTTTAGTATGAAACATTATCACCGCAAATAAAATAATAAGAATATTTGGACTATAATTATAATATTGACTTTTGTGGTGTACAATTGTGTAAAAATATAAAATAGCAATCCAAGTCATCAACTGAATGTTTGAGAGTAGACACTTGTAACTGAACCAACTCGTGTTATGTATTTAAAAAATATTTATTATAAGATTATCTAATAGTGTTGCTTTTAATTTATTAACATATATTATTTTCTTAGTTTTATTTATATAGTTTTGGATTTTCATACTGTAGAATATATATGTGACTGTTTAAACTAAAATAAAATTTCCATTCAGAATGTCAATTCCATTATCAGGGCAGTATAAAATTAATAATTAAATTCTAGTAGCATCTTTAACCTCGAGCCGGTTCCACCCGACCAGAAACAAAATAAAATCCCTATATATATACATCAAGGTCTCCGGTAGGTGTCACTATTCAAAGCAAAAATAAAATACAAGATGTGTTGATAAATTCATTCTGTGCTGGCCGTGGTGGAAAGTGGCGCCGGGCCATTGAGGGGTTAATTTCCATTAAAGCAATAACTTTATACAGAGGGTTTCTTAGATTTGACCAACCTACATACATACTATACATTAGAAATCAACAAATTGTTCAGAAGGAATGAAGATATCATAAATTGTTCCTGATTCTCCCTTCTTCCCGTAACCGAGCACTTAAGTAGTAAAGACATTAATTAATTCTGGTTAAATAGTTAATATGTCTAACCACAAAGTTATCGCTTTAAACATCATTAAAAATATTATATAATATGTTTGTCAGTGTGATTTCTTCTTGTCAATATTAACACAATCTTAATTATAGTCTACAAAGAATATATTTATAAGTTTATAATTTAAATAAAATTATCAGTAGTTGGATTATATTATATTAAATAATTTATTTACATTATCTACCATGTTATTTTTTTATATCAGTAAAATCGCTTTGCAAAATTCGATTTAAAAAACATCTATTTAAATTTGTGTCTTATTTCTCTACTTTCTACTAAATGAAACATACTTTCAAAATTTAACTAAAATTCTAAATAAAATATCAAATAATCTGGTGAGTGTTATTCTATTCATTTTTTCTTCGGTTGCTTATATTTTTACATAATTGCCACCGGAAATAGTATCAGACGTAGACGCTTTCAAAACTTTCTCATGGGTGTTTCTTCAAAATTGGTGGATGATTATTTGTGAAGTATAATTTAGAAATACTTATAATGTAATTTATAAGAAAAGTATTTTTTTACAAATCTATGAATGTTCATATAAAAATTATACTAGCATAATAAGCCAAAGAAATACAACACACTTTAACAATATTTTATCGAATCATGTAATCAATTAAAGTTTTATTTTATTTGTTTGAATACTTATTCTGTTGGTACCAGATAGTGATGGTAAACCGTTATTTAAAACCTTACTGTAAATGTAACTGTGATTGTGTTCGATTGTTGGTAACTGAAATTTAAATGTTCCAGAAATGCTCGAAGAATTACAAATAATCAGTTATCAATCGTCGTTAAAATTGAATGCAGCCAGTCACAATAACGGTTTAACTATTTTGTTTGTACTCATCAAGTAAGATGTACAACAATTTAAAACATGATTTGTCTTTGTAATGTAAATTTTTTTTAAATGGTGATATTTCAATGTGTGCACGCTTCTTTGGTTTACGACATGAATCTTTTTTAATGTTTCAATTAATTTGGTGTGTGTGGCTATCTACAATCAGTGGTTGAATTCTACGTTAGAATAATTAGTATGTAATAATAAAATAACCATGATGGTGTGGATTGCGTCGGATTGTTGGCATTTAATTGACCTGAAGGTAAATAAGGCAGCGCTGCATTGAAGCAGCAGATCAGATAGTATGTTGCCATTGTTTGGCGTAGATGGAGATATGTCGGTTTGCAATTGTTTAATATTAGTAGTGAATAGCTTAGTTTAGGAATGTGTGATTTAGACTTTAAAAGTTTTCTAGTTAGTATCAGCGTCACCATCATTTCCTTGTCCGTCGTCTGTTTATCCTAGGAGAGTCAGGGCCAAAGTCTCGACAAGGTACTTCCATCTTCCTCTGCCTTGCGCCACTTCAGTATTTGCTGAACCGATCGAGACTCAATCTGTCTTCGTATAGTCTTTGTTGTTGTTTATCCCGGCGTAATCTGTAATGTAAGAAATAATGTGGACTATTACTAACTTTAGAAGTAAGCTATAAAAATAAGTTAACCAACAAATTATATATTTTATCAAGATACGATGGTGGGCTAGATAAAAATAATCAGAATGACACGACTAACAATCTTTCACATTTATCATTTTTTTATTTTTTATTTTCCGACGGGTGACCAGGCCCAAAAGAGGCGGGCAGACGAGAGTTTGAAAATTCTGAACGCCAACGACAAAACCACCATCGGATTTTGGAAGAGCATCCGGGCCATCGCCTCTTCGTCGGCCCCCGGCAAACAGATCTCCGTCAGCATGCCTTCCATGAGCCTCACGCTGACCCCGGTTCCCTCAGTAACGATAAGCCCAGTCACCTCTGGACCCCAGTGGAAGGACGAGTACGAATACAACGCTCTGGACAAGATCAAGAGCTTCGCTGAGAACGCTTCCATGAGCTTCTCTCCGACCAAGTCCAAACCCGAGACCAAGAAAGATTTCAAATTGATTCCGGTTAAACACGATGTAAAAAGCAAAAGCAATACCGTGTCTGTCATTAAACTCAACAGTAACCCGATAAAGAAAGAAGACATTATGGACAAAATTCTGGACACCTATTCGAGGATGGGTGAGTTCGTTTCCGGGCAGTGCGATTGGGCGAAGGCTACGCCGGATAAATCTGAAGTTAAATCCGGCAAATTGGACGATTTGAAAGAATTGGAAGAGAAATATCTGAACGCGAAGAAAGACTTCATGTCTAGTAATCTGATGCTGATGCCTAATCTCGACTCGTCGCAGAAGATCGCGCTCGAGGAAGCGAAGGTGGAGAGCGTTGTAGTCATAGACCTGGTGGACAATGATGAAGACCTCCCGGCAAAGCAGATGGGAAAGAAAGTGATGGGAGAAGATTTATTGCCGGTATGTTTTGTCACCATAAAAAGAAAATAAATATATATTTATATATCGCACTACTAAAACATTGCAAGGAATATTAATAACGTTGTGATGGTGATATTAACAATGGTTGTCGGTGAATGCGTACGGGTGGGTGTCTCTGTCTCTGTCCTTGTCTGTCCCCTAATCTTCCGCACACTTAACACGGGGCTGGGGCGGTGCACTCGTGCCAACATCAGGGAAGAACGCACGTACGCGACGAGGGTCCACTAAAATAATAAATCAATTGTATTACTCACACTTATTAATAGCTCCTGGGAACATCTTCGGCACACCATTTCTTCTAGGAACAAAATGCATTATTTAATATCATCAACATTATGTACAGAATAAAATAATATTAATATTAATTCATGTTGATTTTTGTACGGTATATAATTACTAAATCATTTTATTCAAATTGTTTAAAGACAAGCTAGTTTGGAGACGTTGACTGGATTCATAGTTAATCGCTTTTATCTAGAAGAATAGTATTTAATACATTTTTAATAATTGATCCGGTTATACACTTATGTTAATAAAGTATCTTAAAGTGTCACCTGCTCCAATGGACGATTGTTGATTTCTCTCAGTGCTTATAATATCAGATTCGGGATTGAGCTGAACAGACTATCGAGAAACAGGACACACTTAAACATAACAAAAATAACATTAAAAAGGACGGTTATCAGTGAGACCGTGGACTAACACTACGACTTCAGAAACAGCAGATGGAATATCAAATAGAGAACATGCAAAATGGACCTAGATTACAAATTTAGGACAGCATAATAAAACGGAACCATAAATATATGTGCAGAGTCCGAGTGGAGAGGGGTGGGAATGATGAGAGGAAATTCAAGAAGAAACATGGTGAATTACTGTTTTGCCAAACTTGACTCGGTGGCTGAGTGAATGATACCCGCCTCTAGTATCTACAATGGTTGAGAGTCAGATCTTTACACCCAGTAATTTAGTAGTTAATTTGATTTTTATTGCGTACAGCGCACATACCCAGTTTGAAAAATTGATTTTTTTCCTGAATATATTACCACGAAGCAAAGTGGTTCCGATGATGCATTTTTCAAGTGTACCAAATAAATCATCTCCAAGTGACGCAATTTAGAATGTCTGCGGTCGATTAATATTTCAAGAAGTTATGTCCGCGCGTTTGTGTCTTACAAGACTTTAAAGCCCTTTGAATCCAGTCAACGATAATATCTCTGAGCTAGTTCTGTCTTCGCAGCACGCGCAGCTTTGTATCAGACTGGCATGTTGACTAATGAATGTTGGAAAGAAATACCCTGTCCCGGGAGACCACCGAGTTGGTCATATTTTCATGGCACAAGCTTTCAGCTTTAAAACAGTAAGAATATTTATGTGTATTCAGTGTACAAATCTCTGTTTAAAAATAACTATTGCCTGTATATTATACACTAAAACATGTCATCCAAAGAACAAATGGAATTAATACATTTGATATTTAATGGATGAATTTCAATTTTATCTCAAGTAACATATATCTACCTCTTCTACGTAAAGTATAATATCTAGAAAATAGATTAATTTTAATTAATATTTCTAATATATTTGAGGCATTTTTAAGAAGCAGTATTTTTTTTTTGGTTTGGACAGACAATAGAACAGCTTTTCTGGTTGGCTGTCAATAAAATAATTATATCCAATATCTGTTGTGTTCAAAAAAAATTCTGCGACATGCATCAAATATGTATACGCAAAATACTACAGTATCTAAAAATTACCCATTTGTTAGTTATGATACTTTACATAGGAAGGGTCAATGTAAAAAAACTATATGACAGATACCGCCTGTAAACAAATGTCATCTGTCTCGCTAATGATTTCTAAGAAACTTGTCGCTTACCGATGTTCAGCTGGACTGTACATGAATGCAAGTCTTTCATTTGAGATTGCCGAACGAGTTAATTATGAAATTGGCAGCCCTCATAGTCTAGTGGGCTGAACACTGGCTTGTCATACCCGGGGCTCCGGCGAGGACGCGACACATTACATAATTTTCTCAAGCCTGGGTGTTTTTGTGATGTGTACTACTAATACTACAGTAATTGCACCTCATCATGGCCTGTTGTATCATTTTTTAAGGTGGCTAAACACAATTATATTAGTACAGTGACATAGAAAATACTTATTTTTATGCAACTGTGTTCAATACAGTCAACCCTTAGCCAAAATAAATTACTGTTTTATATTAGCAGACATTCTATACGTGGTAGGCAATGAGTTAATAAAATATTTTCTATAATATCATTCATATAGAGGAGAAATGAATCATACAAATTAATTATTAATATCATATTTATCAAATTGCACAATGAATCGTGATTGCATACAAAACAAACTATCTTTAAATAATTAATATTAATTGTTTTTTATGTGATTCTTTTATACTATGTGCATGTACGTACATATCAGTAACCGCATGTCAAGAATATTTCAGACTAATCATTATTTATTAGGATTAACCAATGCATGAAATAGCTTTTAAACACAGACCAGTAAATGAATAGACATGAAAGAAAGTGTACATGTAGGAGAGGGGTTTGGAACATTAGTTGCGAGATGAAAGACAGTCTACATACATTCTAGGTGGAAACATAAATCCAATAGTTTATGACAGATTTATTTACTCAAGATATATTTTTTTACATTAATGCATATTATATTGTCAGCATTAAAATTTTTGTTCCAATCGAGTCATATATTTAAAAAAGTCACAGAGCTATTTGATTGCGTAGTGGTACCAAAATGATCACTAAATTGAAAATATTGAAACAAGCAATTCATGTTAGTTCATGTCTATATATTTGGTAGTCTGCTTTTAAATAAATTGTTAAATGTGATTGTTTTAAAGGATATAAAAAATTAATTATTTTCTATAATAAAACTTCAAAATTAGGTAGATTCAATAGAAATACTATCTACTGCGTAATCATCTCACAATGCGACTTCCGGAATATTTGAATGCACTTTTGATGCCAGCCTCCATTAATAAGGTTCTTATATATATTGACTGTAACACACCTAGCGCACAATATTTTAGGGATAAATATATAATAAAAATATGAACCTAGATTGTTCATGCTGCATGCGCCTAATCTCAATCGTGTCAGAGATTTAAGCATTTAAGAAATGTTATATTTAAGCAATAATTTTGATTTGTTTAAATATTTTATTAATTCCAAATTTGAATACAAAAAATTAAAGGTCACGGAACTTGGAGTGGCCAGATTATTTTTTGTTAAATGATTTACAGACTGAAGCAAAGATATTGAATAAATTTTTAAATATTTATTTAAAAGTATGTAGATTTACAGCTTAACATTATTTTGTAAAATCTTAAACTGTAATGATGCATAATTTGATGTATATATTCTTTAAACATTTTCGACTTTAGTTGAGTACTCATAAAATATTATGGACTAGGTCTGTTACACCCTGTATATATAAATGTGTATGAACTGGTATCTCTTCTAGCATTTGTAGATGATTTCCTTTAGAAAACTGAGGCCACTGTTTGGGCACCGTGACGCGTGCCATTGTCAAGGCTTTGCCTCAAAAATTACGATATATCCCTCCCATAGTTTTTATCAGATTTCAATAAAAAAAAATTGAAAAATCGTTAGCCAGCCTGATCCGCTATCTCATTACAAAATGGCATTTGGAAACTTAAAATTCATAGCTCTGTTAATGTAGGATCTAGAAGAAAAAAAATACAAAATACACTTATGTCCTTGAATTAAGAATGGCAATCTTCAAAGATGCACGTACATGGGTACTTCTATTATTCATATTATATTTATTATCTTTAGAAGTACATATTATTTCACTTCTGAACATCCTGTCATCGCACCGTGGCCTGATGATTTTCCCTTATTTCCCTTGTTTCAGAAGAAAGTTGATTAAACGTTACTCTTATAAATGATACCCCCGGAAACTATGTTGTCGGGCGGTGGAACACCGTGATTCTGACATAGTGGAACAAACATTGTTTTGGACAGGGTGCTACTCAACATAAAAAAACTAATACATCTTGCAATAACACTATTCTTTATTTACATTATGTATTTACTTATTTATTTAAATATCTAAGTAAGTATTTATTTTTACAATTATTTTTAAAAATTATATAAAATTACTTTATATATATGTATATATATATTTTATTATTATTATTTCTTTTAATGCTTATTTTTTATTTTGAAGTCTAAAAAAATGTTAGTATAATTTTGTAAATTTTTCTCTTTGTTTCATGTTCACTTGTGCGACATTGCGCGCTGCATCTTCGTGCACCTCAAATATTGAAACGTATCCATTTTGTACCGCAATTGAATTTAAAATCTTGCCATTGAATATGTAACGCAAACAAATGTAGGCGAGAAGAAAGAGACAGGAAGACTTGGAAAAACAAAGGCAAGAAGACCAATCGCGGAAGCAACAGGTTTGTTTGAAAGCAATTCAATTCCTGTCTTTTTTTTCTTAACTTAATATTGTTGAATTCCAGTCAAGTAAGTGCATGACTTTTCCTCGATTGTAAAAGTCCCGAAAGTGCATGTTTATTTCTTTACTGTTAAATTCTCATCTGTTAAATGCTTGTGTTTTCTATTTATTGTCAAATTCGTGCATTTATAAATCTGGTATACGTATAAATATAGTTGTGAGGTCTGCGCATTATATCATTTGTGTTTCATCTCATCTAAGGTAATAGTGATTGATTGATTGAATGACGAATTTATGGTTTCAGGGTAAAATTGCTTGTTTCAGTTTTGTCGAAAAATGTTCTAAATTATTTAAATTTACCTTTATTAAAATGTTATTATTTTTCATTTGTTTTTGCCAATTTTGATTGTAATTGTTTTGGAAGATCCTTCATAAATAATAAAATATTAATTTAAAATATCAGGTTTAATTTAATTTTGACACATGTTGGTTATAACTATCCTGGTTGACATCGACAATTTTTTTTGTATATGTGTCAATGTTTCCTCGGTTCAGTGATTAGTTTGATTTCTTTTATATTTGCTCTGAAACTGTAGAAATGAGTCTTATCATTATTTTGACAAAAATAATAAATTATTTTACATATACTAAGCGTCAATTAGCTAGTTGTTCAAACTTCAGAAGAGTTATTTCATTTTAAGTAGAGAATGTTGGGTATGGTACATTGAAGTAATTTAAGTCAAATACAATGATTAAAACCTTAAAACAAAAATAAATTTAAAATGTAAGATATCTGTAAATGAGAAAGTACATACATAATGAATTAAAAATAATGGACTCTCTTTGTAGAGACAAATACATAAATGATTTGTATTTTTTTTCAAATTACATTCTCCCTTTCGACTCGTGCATCTATATTTTTTGCCAATAGTGTGTGTGCTATTTTTTCAAAATAACATTGAAGACCAATGCCTCAATACGGAGGTATACTCCTACCTCGAGAGATACTCAGAAAGATACAAATTTTGTGTAATAATTAACTCAAGAGTGGCGGTGAAATAATTAAAATCGTTTCAACTTTGCAATCAAAGAGAAAATTCAAAATCAATAGGTTTATCTAATCCTGAAGTTTGGACAACTAGCTATGTGACACCCGGTATAAAATAGTGGAGGTCTTAGATTAGTAGTTTAGTGCTTAGAAACATTAGTTAGATAAATGATCACTTTGTCCTTCCGATCCTTCCTCTCCGCCAACCTGAATACAATATTTGTAGAGGTTTAATCCTACAAAAGGACTTCATTTATATTGTGTATCTCTACTTAATATTATCAATAATAAAACTCCACGCATACGAAGCTCACATCTTTTTTGTTCCCGTTATTAATGAATATACAATCTTTAGGTTCAATTGCTATGAACTGCAACATTTTTCATGATTGTTAGGCTATCTTAAAATAAATTCAAATCATAAAGTGTATTTTATTTGAAACCGACAGACACTAGGGTCAGTAGTGATCTCGGTTGTTACTATCGGGCCATGCGGCAGGACCTAAGAACGCTTTGAACCAATACACCTCAAATATCAGAATTTCTATCCGAAGGTTGTGTAGCACAGAGCACAAAAAGGATGTTTTATATAGTCGTCATCTATTGGCATTAACGAGACGCTGTGCATAATTGAAATGCTAAAAACAGTAATTGACGGTATATCTACTATGTACATACAATTATAATTATCGGTGTGTGGAATAATTAACCATTTTACCGCATTCTTGAATTTCAAACTTTTGCATATTTGACATTGTATACAACATTTTTAGATTGTATACTATTCAGGGTGAAATTTGCGAAAATATAAATTTTATTTGATAGTTTATTAGGTTTTATCAAATAGATTAAATAAATTTTGCTATTATTATTTTTTTTATAGGAAAGGGAACTGAAAAGACAGCAAGCCGTAATGCTTAAGGAGCAGGTAACCCTCATTTTATAAAATAGCTGTTCCTTCAAAATATCGTGAATTACTTCCCGAGACTCCCAAAGCACTCCCTTACCTTTTGAAAACATATTAGATGGGTGTAAGCGGACACATGTCATTTTTTTTTAATACGTGTGACAGGCGGGCTCGGTCCGCAATATTTTACTGATGGATTTTAAATTATATGGAGATAATCAAGATTAAATTTTTGATCAATGTGTTGACTAATGTGGCATTGTGACATCTTGATACAAAATATAATTATTACAAAAGTCTAATAAACAGAGCTATTGCAATGAGGTAGTGGAGCATGTCAGAAATGAGCTTTCGCAGTATGTTAAAAAAAATCCAGATGCTTTATGAATATTTTCAAAATGTGTAATACTTTTGGAGATATTGGCGTTCAAAGTTGGGCTTCAAGGCTTGTTGAAAACTGTTTGGATGATCATATCTCTCGTACGTACTGGCCAGTACTAACAATATTAGTACAAAGTTGATGGTTCCTCCGGCGAGACGTGTTTGATTGTGGATTCTTGCATGGTTGCCCAGTTTTATGTGAACTCCAGCTTCATGAGTGCTGAAATTTGTGGAGTGAAACTCGCAAAGTAATAGTCCTCAAACTTTACAAAGTAATTTTTTTCACTAGATCTTTCATTTACCTACGTCTCGCCCGCTAGAGTGTCGAGTAACGACTTGTCAGCTCGGAATATATGATGTTATACGATACAACAATATAAACAGATCGTTTTAAAATGCACAATTTTGAACATCTGTAACTCTGCCATATTTCAAGATATGGAAAAAATTCTTTCAGTATTGCAAATTAGATTATTCGAAGAATTTAAAAAATTACTCCACTGCCTCATTGGTGGTAGACCTCAAAAGAATTTATAACATTAGTAATATAAGGTATCTGAAAATAATGGATGATTTTAATATTACATCATTTTGAATATTTTTTGTTTGAGAGTTATGAATCTGCTATATTTATTTATTGAGTCATTGAGCCATTTAATTTGCATTACTTCAATCCTTAAGAAACGGGATTAAAAAACAAATAATTACGCATAATATTTCTGAATGAATTTTAACTTGGTCTTGCGTTTCAAAGAGCACGCAATGTTAACTGAGCATGTGGTCAAGGAAGCACTTTTGAACGAATAGTGCGGTGTTGGTTGGAAAAGTTTACAAACAGAAATTATGAGAGTTGAGGACATGAAAATTATGAATTGAAACCTTTAGTGAACGAAAACAACCAGCACTGATTAACTGAAAAGGATTGATCTTGCTTTAACCCTTTCTACCCAGGATTATTAAATTGTAGTTCTTCAAACATTAAATAAACAAAAAAAAATCTAGGTATATAAATATTATTAATTATAATTTGTGGTATAGTCAGAACTTACAATGACGTACACAAAAATAAAAATATATAGCATAATACAGAAAATAGGAAAGAAATATTCTAAAACATTAAAAGAACAGTTGAAAATTTAAGAAAAAAAAATTAAGGAATACAAGCCCTTCAAACCTAACCTTGTAACAATGCGCAACTGACCAATTTCACCCGCTGCAGTGTTGACATAACAAAAAATAACTAATGTTAGTAGTCTAAATAAATTGAGTAGACTTAGTAGTATCATCAGAGAATTGACACCACAGTAAGATATACGTTACTAGATAAAGTTGACAGTACTTCCATCAGGGTGGAAAGGGTTAAGGCAACTTTTGTGTATTTTCAAGTACATCGATTACTATTTCGGACAAAAGAATGCCTTTAAAGAATCTTTGGATTCTAATCAGTTTTATTTTATTTTATAGGCAAGCTTGTAATTTGTTGGAAGAAATGTACAGAATCAAATGTTTATTTAATTTAAAGCAATATTTAATTGAATCGTTACGATCAACCAATATTTTCAGAACAACCTATAATGCAGTCTGACTGTTACACTGTATATATTTTTTAAATTAATGAATTTTGTTAGATTTTTTATGCTAGACATAGTAATGTTTTAAATGTAGAGAAAAGTCCTCTTTTTACCAACAGCTAATTTTATTGGACTTTTGTAAATTTGTCAAATAATAATAATTTATTATTTCTTCGTACTGTGCTTCACGCTGAATACGGTGTCCCAACAAATGTACACACTTTCGTACGCCACTTTCCTATGTTTCCTAGAAACAATAAAGCCACTCCAACCCTTAGGTGCTTCACTGCCCCAATAGACAACTGTATTTAATTTTTGTTCAATTCAACCTGTAGCTGGGAAGGACTGCTCTTCCCGAAACAAGTTGTGATACAACTCAAAAAATTGTGGATTATTTATCCAGGCACGTTGATACTGAAATCAATAGAATGACAATAATTTCAAGTTGTATTTGGGCACATTCTGTTTCAATAGCTGCCTTTATTTCTTTAATTGACGCCGGTTTTGCACCATGAATCGTATCTTTGACATACTCCCATAAAATGAATCTGGTGGTACAAAGTCTGGAGAATATGTCTAGTCCAATCCAGCGTCAGGCAGGTTTTCATAAAAAATAGGTCACATGACGATGGTGGTTGAGAAATACTGGAAATAAAACAGAATATTCAATTTTGGAATTTCTGTTTCATGTGTACATATTTTTTTGGGATACCCTGTCACTTGTTGTTGAAGAGATGTTTTATTATGTACAGCTAAAAACTTCAAAATTAGATGGGTCATTAGCGTGTGTATGTGTGTGTGTTTTTTAATGTAATTTTTAAAACAACTCAGTTGCTGGCATTTCAGGTAAAGTATTTATTACCCTGTTATTTGAATTATTTATTTATTTAGAATAATCAAAATTTGGCAATGCTGAATGCTGGTGTCATTATTACAGAAACTTTATAAGATATTTTTTTTCTATTGATAATATAAATATATTATTAAATCATACAGAATTATTCATTGGACACTATTTAATTTAAGGGAAGAATTTACATATAATGAAAAATGAAAATGTGTTATGGTTAATATAATAAAATAAAGAAACGTAGTGAATGAAAAGTTTACAATTAGTTGGTAATTTTAATATTTTTGAATTTAATATATTGCTGTTCTAAGTTGGGCGAAAAAGACGCATGTAGGACATGTAGGACGTAATTTAAATAATTACCACCTACCTGCATTACAGTTTTACAATTTCTGATTATAGGAATGGACCTGTTTGATTTCTATTTGAAAAATTAGCTTCAGAACATATCCGCCTAATTGCCTAATTCGTATATTTCAAAGAAAATTGACACTTCACGCCAATGAAATGTATCAATTTCCTTTCAAATATCTCTACATATGACATACCGAAGGGCACTGAGTATTATATGTAAGATTTTTATTGTGAGCAAAAATAATTAATTTAAAACTATATTAGTCAGTATAATAATAATATATAGTATAAAATGGCTAGTCTTGGTCAGGCGTGATTACTGATAATAGATTTTATGGATATTCTACCATCATCATTGTAATGTGTGGTTACATCCATTTTCATCTCACGACTATGAAAATCTGCATTTAAAAATGATTAAAAATTCCCTTCTACCATACCCAAACCTAATGAATTATAATAATTGATATCCAAAACATTGAAATGGTTTTGAGATGAAATGAATGGTCCGAGTGTCTAGTGAATATGGCCGGTGAGACAAAATTTCCCAATTTAATCTCTTTATTTTTTTACCGTTTCTGATAAAAAAAACATTATCTTTCAGTAAAGAACTGACATTTACACGATGCAATAGTTCTTATAGAATTGTGTAATAGATTTTTTGGATCCACTCTCAATCAAAAAATGTTGTTTACTTTATTGCACAATAGTGATAGTTTTTTTTATACTTAATACAATATTACTAAATCACTTAAATAATTAATGATATCAACATTAAAATAATACTCGCCTTTTGTATGCCGTTTACACTTTTATTAATATCAGCCATATGCATGCATATTCAGAATATAATAATTTTCTATTCATTCGGCAATTTGTCACTTGATTAGATATTAAAAAATATTGCCATTTAGATGTTCCATTTTTTCAAATGAATCAACTAGGTACCTACCGACTATTCAATAAAAATAGATAGATTATTGAGGGGTTTTCACTTAGTCTTATTAGCTATATTAAAGGAATGAACATATATCAAAGGTATTTTGTTAAAATTAATCTTATCTGAGAAATATAAACAAGTTCACGTTTTTTCATTATTTAAAAATAATACCAGTGGTTTATGTGATCGATGGGAATAATTATTGTCTCCGGGTGTTACAGACCTAATCTTCAATATTTTATGGGTGGATATATGACTAAATTAAGAGTCGAAAATGTTCAAAGAGTATATTGTATGAGATTGTTAAGCTTTAAGGCTAGGTGCATACATACAATTTTTAATCGCTCGACTATTTAGTCGAAAGACTATCGGATCATATGGGAGTGCACATATTATCGACACAATAGTTGTTTGATAAATAAATCAGTCGACATCTATGTACATTGCTGTGTATTGGTGTGCGCATACACTTGACTAAACAGTCGATCCGCGACCGTTCAGTTGTATGGGAGCACGCACACAGATGTTAGGAGATCTTATTGGCAACTGATTGATTATATGCGTACTTCTAAGAACTAATCAGTTTAGTCAAGTAGAAATCTCAGGGTTCATCGAATTCGACTCAATAGTTTAGTCACGGTAATAATCGAGTGTATGCGCCTGCCTAGCCTAAGTATTTTCAAATACACATATGCGAAATTGCCCCATTATTATTATCAATATCTTTACTTCAAGTCCTATATCATCTTATAAAAAACAGTTTGCTTATATCTCTGACACAGTTGAGATTAGGCGCATGCAGCTTCAACAGTTTAGGCTCATATTTTTAATATGCATCTACCTCTAAAATATTTGGCACTAGGCACAGACCACCAAATATATAGACATGAACTAATGCAAATTCCTTGTTTGAATATTTTCATTTTGGTGTCCCCCATGTGATTACTTTGGCACCACTTACGCAATCAAATAGCTCAGTGACTTTTATTAACAATATGACTCGATTGGAATGAAAATTTAAACGCTGACAATATAATATGCGTTAATGTAAAAAATATGTCTTGTTTACTCGAAGATTTAATTTTCTAAGAGTAAATCTTTTTCTGTTGCATAAATGTGTCATAAACTATTGGATTTATGTTTCCACCAAGAATGTGTGTAGAATGCCCCTCGTCCCGCAACTAATGTTCCAAACTCCTCTCCTATATGTACACTTTATTTCATGTCTATTCATTTACTGGTCTGCGACACTAGGTGTGTCACACCCAGTAGAGCAGCTAAAAATATAAATAAATGAAATAGGATTTTGTGTATTTTTGATGTTGGCGTTAAGATGTACATGTTTTGGTATTGTCTGTTTGCGTCGCCTGTAGCTGTACATGGCGGAGGTGGGCAAGCAGAGGGAGCTCATATACACTGTGGAATTGGTACGTGGTAACATGACGCACGTACGGTGTTGCATGCTCACTTAACTCTAATTTATTCTCGACTGTTAACATTGACTTTTGTTGCCTGTATGTGTTGTATGGTTTTTTTTAAATTGTTTTGTTTGAAACCGTTTTGAAATGGTACTATTACGCAGTTTTAAAAATAAAAACTCGACTGGTTTGAACACTATTTGTTATTTGACTTAAAAACGTGATGGACAATTTCATTTTCAATGTCTACAATTTGACAAGCAATGTCCAAGAATATTGCACTTTCTGCGCTGTTAATATTCTGCTGCAAGCTAGAGGCTATCCTATACCCGGATGTCGGTACGCATCAACCCCTCCTAATAACTTACAATGCAAAGCAGTTTATTACATTATTGTATTCTATTATGTTCTATTCAACACATTATATTCAGTTTATAAAATCTCAGCAATTTATTTTATACTCTCAATTGTGTGAGAATGCTCATTGTAGAAAGGTGACCATACACTTGAGTTATCCTCGACCTGACTTCTTACTAATGCTGTAGGTGTATAGAAATGTAAACGTGTTGAGGTTCTTGAAATCTTTTGCCACTCTCAATACATATCCTAATATTTTTAGAGCCTTCTTAGAAATGTTATTAAAATGAGGTATATTATATTATATTACTGCTATTTAAAAATCTATCAAATGCTATTACTAGAATAACTAAAAATAATCTATTAGTTATAATTTTTTTATGTAGAAAGGGTTAACTGACATATTGAAGATCTCCTACTCAATGTGGACATTTTTTCAGTTATCCATATTTCAATATAAAGATTGGAAACTTCTGTCTCTGCCGTCTTATCAGAATGTGTGTCATATTTTGGGCTAAGAATAGTACTTAAACAATAATTCAATTATTGATTGCAGTCTATACAAAATCTAACTATTGCCATGTTATAATTAAAGATAAATAAACTAAAATGTGATCAGGACTTTCTCCCAGTTGCGGGCGTACACAAAAGTAAATAAATAATTAAATAATCCACAGTCTCGCTATAAGTACTAAAATGTTTTTACTATTTTATAAATTTCGTTAGTTAGATATACTCGTATGGTTAATATTTGCATGCACGTATACTGTTATTTTTTTCGGAATGTTTGCATGGCTACTAAATCCATGTTATTGCTTAATTTTCACATTATTAAAGAACAGCTTAAATATTTTTTTTTTTCACTCAACAGAAAATAAATAATTACATCCGACTTCAAGCTCAGGACTGCAATCCTGACGCATAATTTCATCATTCTAATTTGCATACAAAATATAGCAGACAATGAGTCATAACTCGTTTTACTCATACTGCCCTTTACGCGCTTTTGAGACGAGTCTCCGAGACAAGTCTCATCCATTTACGACACATGGTAAAAATTTTAGACAAGAAGATTGGATACTGTTTTATAACAAATTTCTAAAATGTTGTCACTTATTAATATTGTAAAGTAATTGTGACTCAACACTTATTCCATACTGTTCTTTAGGGTGACGTCTCCTCGAATTTCAGAGCAAAATTTCATCTGACGTTTCTCTACAACAATTAAAATTACCACAGTGGTTTTGTAAATATGTTTTAGCTGTTTAAAACGTGAACAGGTGGCACCGTGCACTACTTATTAAAAATTTTGGCTTTGTTAAATATTACGAGTATATTTCAGCACCAACGGGGAGGTGATTTTTTTTTTTTATTCGCTTCATATATATATTATAAATACTTAAATATACATGCACATCAGATTTTTTTTGCAATGACTTCACATGTATTTAAATATTCACTTCTTATGAAGTCAATGGAGGCCTGTCCTATATGTTGCAGAATTGTATGTTTTCATAAAACAAAAAAAATATGTATATTTTGATTTCAGCTTTATTTTCTAACATTACTAAAATAGTGAATTTTCAGTTAATTTTTAAAGAAATAATAATTTTCTAGTTTATTTTGCTTCCGTTGTAAACATATATCATTAACATTCCATCTCAATATGTTGTCCTTGTTTAATTCGTTTGGCTTCCTAATTGTGGTCCTCGTTCTTTTCCTCCAATGTTGACCGTGTTCCTCTGTTTCCTTGTCTGCAGGAGCGCGAGAGACGACGCCAGCACATGGCGCTGGTGAAGCAGCTGGACGGGCGGAGGCGGTACGAGGAGCGGGAACGCCGCAAGCATCGCCTGCTGCTGGACAAACTCACGCTCAAGGAGAAGAAGCTCGAACAGCGCAAGAAAGAGCTAGAGTTGTTGAAGGAATTGAGGTTAGTCTGTCTGTGAATTGATGCGTTTTGTACAGGTGAGAAATTGGAAATATATATGTTCTTCAATATTAGCAAAATTACTTTGCGGCAACATATTATAATATATAAATAATAAGAAAAAACACTTTGTTATTAATTTTATTTTATTTATTACTGGTGTAAAAAACAACTTTTTACACTAATAACAAATTAAATAATAAGTATATGGATGATATATAAACAAAATCAGGGGTTTATAAATTATTTTTTATATAGGTAAAAAATTATGATATTAGAATTAAGGAACACTTGAGATGTTTAAATACCAACAACTATTCTGAATTTTCCAATCTTTTGGAAACAAACAATTTTTTTGATATCAACAAGGGTTTAGAAATTTTATATACAAATACCAGGGGTTTATAGTTAATACATTTTTAATTTTAGAAATAAGAAAAATTGTTAATATTAAATATATTATATTACAAATAACCAAATCCTTTTCGCAAATAGTCACCCTTCAAATTTGTTTTCGCAGTAGTTCCTAATTAGTTACCTACCTAGTTATACTTTCGTTTTTATCTATGCTTGGATTTTTAATTTGAGTATAGTATACATTGCTTCCTGAAGAAACATGTTGATTTATCAATAAATATTGATTTTAAACATTTATTATTTATATAAATATGTGTTTGTCAAACTATGGCAAAATTTGTTTTTGTTATGGGTAATGTTTCCTCTAAGGTTTAAGGGTGTGCGCGCGCACACAATTTACCATAGCGCACACAAGAAAATATAGTATGGACACAATTTTTTCATAGATAATCTCTTTCTACATATACTGCTGGCTCTGCTGCCTTCTATCTTCCCCTGCACGATGACTATTAAAATATCATATTTTTCATTGCGGAGAATGTGACCTGGGTATGCAGCTTTTCTTGAAAGTTGTTATTAATTCTCTTGACTTATGTATGCATCTTAATACATTTTCATTAGTAATGTGGTCAACCCATAGTAGCCTTAAACTGGTATGGTAGTATTTTTCATATTTTCTCCCCCAGCACACAAATTGGTCCCTAAAATTGCACAAAAGATTTTTTTTGCATCCACCGTGATCCAAAATTAGAGAGAGCATTAGCTGTGGGATACTATTTAAATATGCTGTACTTGTGTTGACTCAAATCTGTCTCAAATGGTTTTGATTTGTAATAATTTAAAATGCATAGAATGTTATTAGCCTTTGCTTGACTTGCAGAAAGCCCCAGGAGGATTCCACCCTGTCGGACCAGAAGCCGTTGCCCACTTTCAACCGGATACCCGGCCTGAAACTCCCGGGTCAGGCCATGGCCGACATCCTGATGGTGTTTGAATTCATCAACAACTTTGGACTGACACTTGGATTTGGTAAATGAACCAATTTAAATATTTTACAATTAAATGAAAATAGTTTGAAAAGGTAGTGAGTTTCCTGAAATTTGAATGTATTCAATAATAAATGTTATTTTACAGACATGGAGACGTTGCCGACGCTCAACACCCTGCAGATGGCGCTCCTGCCCGACTGCTGCACCGACGCCGAGGAGGAGCTGCTCTCCATACTGACCCATTTGCTTGTCTGCGCCATAGGTAGCATTCCTATTGTTCCGTTTTATATTAATAACATTGGAATATGTTTATAGCGCCATTTTCACCTCAAGGGCGCTTTACTGTCCTACAATAGTATTTAACTTGTTATCTGCCCAGAAAAATCGTAGGTCAGCATCATATTGGCGCCAAAATTCTTAAAATTCAAAATTTCAGACTAGCTTTTTGGAATTTTATTTTTACGAAAAAACCATGAAAACATTGGTATAACTAAAAAAAAATACGTGGGTACTATTTCACCATAAGCGTCCATCGACCGCGATGTCGTACAATTTTGAGATACACATAGAATAACATAACAACACTTAGAACATTATTATTTAACCATAACACTTGAACATTATTATTTATTTTATATTTGTTTTTTGGAAGGACGACATCAATGCTGCCTAACGGTGCACTCACTGTACTTATAGTAAAATGATTGTATATTCATTTTAATTAATAACTCAAAAATTATATCTTATTCACTTGAATTACTTGGCAATAAAAACAATATTTTGTAAAGTAAAAATAAAATCAAAAAAGTCTTTGAAAATTTGATAACTGTAAAAGTATCTGCACTTTGACGTCGACATGAGAGTATGTTTGTTAAATTCTCAAATTCAATGAAATTGCGATCTGGCAACGCAAAAGTGAGCGCCAACTGTCAATTTTGTATGGAGGAAAAATGACAATTTTTACACTTGATTTCAGACATAATTCGTTGTGTTCTTGAGTTGAAACAAATTTCTATGGAGCGCCGTATGATATCACTACTGGAAATAATTATTTGGTTAAAGATCTGATCTGTGACGCCGGTGATATGCGCGGACTGTCATGTGGGTTTCCGCTATACTTATGATAGCCAACTTAAATTTTGACAGTTCTCTTCCATCTCTTTCTCTGTCGGAAACTTGCGATGTGGGCGGCCAAGGAGTTAAAATGAAAAATTATTTTGTCTCTTAAATTAAGTCTCCGATACACTGTTCCTTATGACGGAGGGTAAAGAGTTCTACACTTTTGGGGCCGCCACTGCAAATGTTCGTTCGCTAAACTTAGACTTGGATGGTCGGATCTACAACCCCGAGAATTAGATGTCTACCATTCAACTTGTCTGGGATGCAGAGCTCTTGAAGATACATAGGCGCCATGTTATGTGTCGCCTTGTATAATACATCAACCAACATGATTTAAATTAAATTCTTTCAGGGAAACGGATGTAGTTCAAGCAAAAGAGATGTTATGTGAGAGAATTTAGAAACTCCATATATTATGCTGCTTTATAATGATTGATATCATTTCTTTCACTTAAATGTTTTACTTACTTATATTTTTGATATATTTTTATATATTCCGTCATATACTATTTGCATATATTATAATACATGTCTAGTACGATTCCATTGAGAGCCGTCGCCTGATGTACCACTCGGTGCCAGAAAAATGGAATGTGCCGAGAGGTCGCCGTCCATGCGGGATCCCTCGCTGAATACGGTTCTTTATGTGTCCTGGCCATCTCGTCCTTTGCGATTTTACTACATCAACTAAATCAGGATTTTGATAATGATATTTTAATCATCTTTCACCGGCTCATATTCTATTTTTATTTCAAAAACATTAAATTCCTTTTCCATAATAACATATCTGTCCGGTGTTAAAATATATGTTGGCGAACTTGCAAATTAAGAGTGCACTTAATTAGGTTTTAAACATTCATATTAAAAAATGTTTCAATGTTGAGTGCTTCTTTTAGATCTCCATAAAGAGTCTCCAGTGCTGGCTCTATACTACAGCTTGTGATTACTGTTGATTACATCGACTGTTGTTTTTTTCCATTCTCCAGAGGATCCCGGCATCCCGCACCCGGGTCGCCACACCACGATTCTCGGACACACCCTGAGGACTAACGAGATCACCCCGGCCAACGTCAGCGAGGTGTTGAGGATATATCTGTACGCCAACGCCACCGGAGAGATCAAATCACTGACTGGTGAGAGCTCATTAATCATCACTAGAGAAATGCAGTGTTACTTAACTTATATGAACGGGATGTTAAATGAATCTCCCTGCTTTTATAACACAGTGAATTCAGTCCTGACTTGGGTTGCATCGCAATCCCGGGATTAGGGATTTATTTTATTCATTAATGTTACATTTATAAAGGACGCCAGAAAGGACAAATACAAAATATGAAAGATATTTAATTAAGTAAGTTAAGGGTTTTTTAACAATTTTTTAGACAATATTACAAATATCAATTAGAATGGATGGGTAGTAGTGGACGAGTGGTGTAAATAACTCGAGTAGACTTATAACATTGTTTTATTTATATCCTTCCATTTTGATGATGAAACTTGACAAAGTTATCGCCGATTCTATCAATTAATTAGAATATTATGAATAATAAGCATTAAGTAAACTTCACCATTTAGTTGTCATCTAATTTTGATACCCAAAATTAATCCTGAGAGTTTTGGAATTATTCACACTGTAAGTACAGAACGAAGACTATATTCCCTTGTTATCGTAATCTTTTCAGATGCTGGTTTTTTCAATCTTCTTATGATTTTAATTGTAGAGATGTGTGAAGGTTATGTATTGCGATTTCAGGATGTACTCTGTCAAAAAAACTCGGGTTACATGTTAGATTTGCTGCTAAAATATTTACCGCATTCTTATATAGGCAGATTCACAGCTTACATTGCTATTTACTTTTATGGCGGACGTGATATAAACAGGTCTTAGGTATGGTATAATGTGGGATTTTGGTCACGAGCATATCATGCAGGTGTTCTTTTTTACTCGTTGAATGAGTCATATTATGTAGTTTGTACGTGGTGCACTACGTAGTAATTCTTTTGTAGGAAGATACACCGTGTATATGAATTCTAGGGTAATTGGTATTCTCGTTCGTGACACATGCTAATCCCGGAATTCATAAATACTGAACTGGGCCGAAGATCCCGGCTACTCTGTGTATGATTCCTTACACAGTGGTGATATGTGCCGTAGTTGCTTTGATGAAAAGTTAGTCTGTCACACTGAATTATGAATTGGGAAACTTAAGACTTGGTACGACCAGGTAAACCAGTTAATGGAGGATGGTTCTGTTAGAAGCCTCAACAATCAGCGAGTTTGTATGAGAAGATGTATGAATGTGGATGAGGCGAGAATTGTGTGTCAGGACAGAAGAGTGTGGCGCTCTATCCTCTCTGCCTACCCCCGCGTGGAAACAGCGTGACTGTAAGTAAGTAAGTAAGCTTTGTTTGCTTTGTTGCTAAATAAGAAACTGCAAGATAGTGAAATCAAGTCAGGTTAGATCTAAAGATGCAAGATTAATAAACAATTTCATCATATACCCCTCCAGGCATCAACCCTGAGCGTGATCGCGAGAAGCGCATCGCTGACCACCACCAAAACGACAGCGAGGTCCTTGAGCAGTCTTGCCACGGCCGCAACGCCGCCTACTACCTCCAGTTGCACAGCAACCCCACCTGGCGGCTGGCCGAGCGCCTCCGCCAACGGCCCTACCTGGCGCTCAACCCCACCAGCAAGGCGCGCATCCTGGCGTTGCTGTGCGACGAGCTGCTGCAGAGCAAGGCCGTGCTGCGGCAGATTGACGCCAGTCTGGAGAGCCTGAGTCAGATGAAGAAGGAGCGCTATCTGATGGACGCCAAGCTTAGAAAGTGAGTACCCAAACATCACCTCCATGATGATGAATACCCCGTATTCCTAATAATTACAATAATATGTTTATTGATTCTAGTGCATACAAAAGTATATATGGTACACATATATAAACAATATTAATATTTCCCTTTTCACTATAACTTATCTTGCACATATTTACTAAGTTTCGTTTTGAATCTGTCATTTCTCCTCTACAGGGTGAATATTATGTTCCAGGCCGATGTTGTTTTTGAATAACTAGGAAATTCAACACAATTATTTGGTTTATTACAATTATGTATGGAATATGACATCGCCCAAGTGGCTATCTATGGCAGCGGCACAAATGCGTGCTCCTTTAACCATATTTTTCATAACATTCTCGCACACTTGGCGTGTTATTTCAGGCATTTCATTTTGAATATTGTCCTGTAGCATCGGAATTGTTGGCTTATTGGCGTAGACCTTTCCTTTCAAGTACCCCCCGCAGAAAATAGTCGGGAGTCGTCAAACAGGTGATCGAGAAGGCCAGTCGATATCACAACTTTTTGACATTATGCGGCTGGAAAAAATTTCAAACATAGCTCGGGCTGTGTGTGAGGTGGCACCGTCCCGTTGAAACCGCATATGACCCGATTCGGCCACTAAGAAGTTTTCCAACATGTGACGATATAGATCAATATTAATGGTTACAGCATTGCATTGTCATTATTATTTAGATAAAATGTTTTAATGACTTCAACACACAGTTGAGGCGTTAGATGCTTCATAGTAAATTGTTATCGAACACTCTCTACGATTACCAAATGTGAACTGACAAATGTCTGCCAAACCAAAATGCCGGCCAAACAAAATTAGCTTTGAAGATAATATTCACCTGTATCAGCTGGCATTTCATTGAAAATCTTCATCGCACTATACATAACTGATTTCTGAGATTTGGCCTTCTTCCTGGATGGCAGTCTCAGTCTATTTGTTCCTCTTGTATGATGTCCGTGCTCATATTGATTTGCCTTCATTTTTCTTATAAATTCTACCGATATTTGTTTAGTATTTTAAAAATAAATACCATAACATTGAAATATTTTCTGTTTAAAGGTCATCATATTAAGGTCTTTCAGTATTGTACTGATCCGAGTACATATATCTATTTTTGCTTAACATTATTGTCAAAGCTTTATTTCACAGTACTGATAGTGATTGCATTTCATCTTCATTAGCCAACAATAAAATGCTGATGCAGTAGTCGCTGTGAGGAATAATAACAGAGTTGTATACTATTTTACAAGACAAGAATACAAGTACTAATGAATCTTCTATGAGATTTTAGTTGAGCAATCTTTTTAGTCACGTGTCTTGTATTTTGTGAAAAGTTCATTTTTGAATCTATTATGACTCTCCAATATTTAATTTAAGTCACTAACTTAAGACTGCGGGTTAGACAGAGAACGAGAATAAACATTAATAATAAGAATTATAAATAAATGTTGTATTACTAAATAATTTAATTTCAGGTTGAAAATGATGCACAGTCGCAAACTACGTATCGAAAATGCCGAAAAGCAACAAGCACTCGCATTGGAACGCATGCAACGCATGGTCGAGGAGAGCGAGATGGCCGCTGTGTCTGCGGCCAATTCCATACTGAACACCCCTCTTCATGATCCGATGGATGTGTGCATTGACACCAACAATCCCATCGAAGACAAGTCCATCGACAACATGATGGGCGATGGCGAACACAAGACCGACGTTGACAGCAAGGAAGATGCGATGAATAGTAATGTTGTCAATCATACGATCGATGAAACATCTGAGGTTTTGGATTCCGCATTGATGGGCGCTCCGCCCGCACTGTACATGAAGGAAAATGCAGCGAAGGAAGTGAAGGATCTGGAAATGACAAAAGCGAACGGAACTAAGGATATACTGGACAAGGAAGGAAGTGTCATGGGGGATGGAGATATGATGCTGAGCGATGTGGAGAGCGAAGGAACACAACCGGAGGAGGTAAGCTTAATATTATTCAAAATTTATATCCTGGCCTTCTTGTAGGACCCATCTTGTATATGGCAGAAGTCGAATGTATTAATACTTAATGTCTCAATTGTAATTTATGTAATGTGAAATTAAAATACCAAGATTGAATATCGGATTTCTAATTTGTATTCATTTGTAAGAGCCAGTTGTGTGATCAGTAGTAAATTTTTACCATGGTAACTTTTTATTAACGTCTGTAATAAAAATCCTTTGCGGGTTATTGATACATCAAATTTACAACTGTTAAAGATGGTCATAGACAATCTCGCCTATCAGTGTGGCAAGGCGAATAATCGTGAAATGTGCACAATTTTATGCTTTATCTATGGCTTTACTCATCTCTGCATTCGACATTTGTCACTTTGCTGGTGAATTTATTTTGGATTATATACTAATGTATATTAAACAACAATATCAATATACTGCTACATTCAAAGAATCAGTGTTACATATGACTTTTGAAACAGCAGTGAAAAGTCCACCATATTTAACTATTGATTCTCATTTTAAGTATTGGATATCGGAGAGTAAAATGTGTTTACTACGGGATGTACTTTCGAGAAGTAAATATATTTTACCAACGATCAAACAATTTGTTTTTCCAAATTTTTTTACTTTAGTATCTTTTTTAACTATAAAAAGTTACTACTGATCACACAACCGGCCCTAAGACGTTAACTAGGTGAGTCTCTTACTTACGAAGTGACTTTATTTATTTAATAATTTACAAAACATTAACAGTTCAATGACACAACACATCAACAATTATGGTTTATATTATAATTAAAAATATAGTCATTAAATCTCTTAAAAATGCTCATGACAAGAGTTCACTATCATTTATTTATTTATTCTTAATATTGTGCATACATAAGTATTTTTATATATGCTCTAATATAAACAACATTATCTTTCACATATTTGCTTAGTTTCATTTTGAATCTATGTAGTTTCTCCTCTTTTCTTATGTCTTCTGGCATTTCATTAAATATCTTCATCGCACTGTACATCTGAGATTTAGCCTTCTTTCTGAATGGCAGTCTCAGTCTATGATGTTCGTGCTCATGTTGATTTGCATCAATATTTTAAAAATATAATGTGACTACCCACTGCAGTCTGTGTATGTATGAACGGTGAGTATGAACCGCGCATTGACAATGTACATAAAAATGAGATGTTACAACATATATCTGAACTGATTCAAATACTAAATACATGGAAGCATAAAATAATACATAATAACATATTATAATTACATACAGGAACATGGAGCATTGTGCATGTACAAAACATGATTTAATCTTGGATTAGTGATTATTAAGATACACAGCCTCATTTAGTATTATAATATTCACAAAGTAATATTACCCATTAGCAATACAACATTAAACACTTTACCAAGATAGGTTATGATGAGAGTGAATGATCTGTCCTCATAATCGAACCATCATTCGTGCCCAGATATTTCAGTATTCAACTTGGTTTATAACATTAATTGGATAATAGTGTGCATTAGTAAGTAAAGTAAAGTACAGTGATACCTCGGTATACGTCCTTAATCAATTCCACATCTTTGGACTTGTACCAAACAGGACGTATATAGAGGTACCACATCACGCAACAGACATCGCGATGTTAGTTTGACCACCTCACCATAACTATATTAATTTAATTTCAGGATGAAGACAAGAATCTCCCGGCCGAAGAGCTGGCCCGGAAGTTGGATAAGTTGATCCGCCAGTCAGACGCCCAGCTGCAGAGCCTGGCTGCCGGGGCGCACTCCCTGAGGGCCACATGCTACGGACAGGACAGGTAAACGGACACCTTACCGTCACTTTACCTTTTAAATGCCATGAGTGTGTTAACACCCTAAACTTTGTATGTCACGCCAAGCTATAAGGGTATTAACACACACTTTTAGACCTTGCAAACTTGCAGGGATTAAAGTCATGTTTTGAAATCATTTTGCCATCTGTGAATGACAGGTCCCAGCTTTTGATAGATAAGTCAAGACCCTTAAAGCCTAGTCTTATCCTATGCGGTGTCTTCTATTTCAAATAGAGTTTATTAATTAATTATAATTCCCGCATTGAGATTTGTGTATTAAAATATCCTAGTATCATAATTAGAAACATGTTAATTTTCCTATGTGATTTTTTTTAACAAAGTTATTTTACATTGTGTATGATATGAAATGATTTCATATTATCAAAACAGATTTATTTTACTAATTTATGATAGACCGATAGAAGCCTGCATTCTGCCAACTTCTAAATTTTCTGGCATCATCTTTTTGAGGACTAATAACCCAGTAACACATGCTTTGGAACCTATTGTTGATCAGAAGAATTTATAGAAGGAGCCTGACCAGTCCGAGTTGTGTCAATTTTATTTTGATCGATTTGAATGGAATGTCATCTTTCAGATACTGGCGACGCTACTGGTCCCTGGGAAAGTGCGGCGGCGTGTACGTGGAGGCCATGGAGTCGGCGCAGCCCGAGATCATGAGCTACCACGAGCGCGTGGAGGAGGGCTCGAGGAGACGCGAAGAGGAGGAGGCGGCCAGCAAGGCGGCCGGCCGCAGGGGCGCAAGGACTAAGAGAGGTGAGTGTAGCTCAATGTGTACACGAGGGCCACGAAAGAGATGGTTGACAGGATTGGCACAGGTGAGTTTAGGCCTATTGCAGACGATCTGTGCTCAGCCAAGAGCTGCCGATGAAAGGAGATGGCCAGGTACAAGAGGTGAGTACATAAAGTGGTTTCTGGATGTTGGAGTGTATTTGCTGAAGTATCCACCATCATTCTGATAGGTAGGTTTTTGTAAAATACATTTTAATTTCTCCCATTCAGGCCAGAATACGTCTTGAAGGAGGGCAATGTTAACCTCAGTTTCCTAACTCTAATAGACTATCAAATTTAAAATAAATTAAATGAATCAATTAAAATGATATATTGAAAATATAATTGTGGTCGCTTCCGGGATACGAACCTGGAACTTTTCCTATTCGGGGAAATGTGTTACCATTCCGCTGCATAGACCGATTACATTTTTGACAAATTTTGAACTTATATTCTGTAGTTTTTTTATAAATGATATATTTATTATTCAATTTTTAAAAGCAATCATCTTTATATTGCAGTAAATCCAAAATACCTTTGAATAATACGCGCTAGGAGATGCCAGACAATAATTAATCCCGGTAGCAACCGAAAAATTATTTTTTGATATGTACGTTTTTCTAATTGATGCATTAAAAATAGCACAGAACTATGTTCTGAAATTGCAATCTCACAATTAAAATGTGTTTTCATTAAATGTTTGTAATATTCATAACATAGTTAGGAATCTTTAAATAGCTGTATCAAATTAAAACCCATGTCTGTTCTGGCACGGTTGGTTCAATCAAGAACTGAACGTGTGTGGCCGAGTGTTGGTTCCATGCTTGGGTAATTAAACAGCAGCCTTTAGCCAACAAGCTTACCGCTTAACAAAATAAGGTAATTTCCATACCCGATTCTGTACGCACGGCGACATTTATCTAACACCATCGCTCTCCCGTGCAGGCCAAAGGCCCAAGACGTGCGACAGCCAGGAGGCAGCAGAGGCCCGCAGTTCGGAGCAGCTGTTGCAGAACGAGTTGGAGCTGAGGAGCATCAAGTCGGAGCTGAACCTCGGTGACCACACGAGGATCATCAAGTACGAGCCCAACATGGGTCACAACAAGGTGCAAGGTGAGAGTAAATTGCTTATTTCATTGCGAGGTGACAACTCTCCTATCTCAGAATAGTATTTTGTACAATAATATGTTTCTTCTTTATCTTAAATTCTCAAGTGTGCATCTACAATACTTTCAGTTAATATATGAACAAATAACAATTACTCTATATACTCTAGAATTACTTTTTTAGGATTTCAAAATCAGAAATCCACGGGGCGAATACAAGTCTAAGTTAAAAAGAATGGGCATCGGCGGTGGCAGGCCCAAACTTGTGAAACTCTTTGCCCTCCATCATAAAGAGGACTGCATCAAAGACTTTATTTAAAAAGATACTGAAAACGCACCTTTTCACTAAATCATATTAAGCGTCCTTGAGGTGAAAGTTTTTACGAAAATGGCGCTATATAAATTATCCAATATTATAAGTTTAAATAGTAATTTTGAATTTTAAATACAAATTTAGTATAGGACTAAACAGTTGATGTGTAAAGCGCCCTTGAGGTGAAATTTTTCACCAAAATGGCGCTATACAAATTATCCAATAGTATTATTCAAATTACAACTGGCACCATATGGTACATTGGTTTAATTTTTAGTTCACTCACTGTAGTATTAAAATATTTTTGTAAAATTACAGTAAACAGATTTAGTGAATTGACTGTTAGTTGAAGTTAATATTTATAGTTTTAAAATGCAACAAGTCCAGTGTGTACATTAATAATGTTTAGAACAAATGAGTCGTCAGAAGCAGATATCCTTTATAATGTATTTCATTTTGTTCCAGGGTCTCCGATAAAAATGGAGGAGAAACATATACAACAGCAAAAGGTAGCCGAAGACCATTTGTTGGACATTGAAGATTCCATTCCTACGGCGTTCCTTGTGCAGAAACCCCAGTCCGGGAAGAACATGTACGGGGTCATCATGGACGGAGACAAGAACGATGTCAAGTACGAGACTGCGGATGTTAAAACCGAACAGAATATCAAAATGGAGTCGGGCGACGCGAGTAATACCATTTTAGACTTGGGAATCAAGCAGGAGAGCAAGGATGGAATCGTCACCAATAATTTGGAAGAATTGAAGAAACTGGCCGATTCTGTTGTCATGCCCAAAGAAAATTCCGACATGGAGGTCAAATTAGAAACTAACATCTTAGAGAAGGTCAAAGAAGAAAAAGTCGAAGTCAAAGACGAGACCGACGACCCCGAAGCTGCGGCAAACATGCTGACAATGAAGATGGCGGAAGGAAGATGGTTCTCCATACTGAGGAAAGAAAATCCATTAGCCGACAGCACGCAGTGTGCTCAATCCAACGGAATCGAATTCGATAAGGACGGTTTCAAAAACGCATCTCTAGACAGTGTTCTGAGCCAAATAAACGGCGGTCTCAACTCCCTCCACGCGAACCCGGTGTTTTCAGACAACGCTCAATCCTGTTCCGAAGTTATTCTGACTCAAGGTAACCGGTGGGACGTTTGCAACAATCTGTACCTGCTGGCCAACCCCAGTCTTCTGTTCAGCACCAACGGTAATCAGGTGCAAGCACCCAGCGTAAATAATTTCTATCACGCCGACTGCACGCTGACCATGTCGGGACTGGACGAGGACATGATGAACGATAGTTTAAACCCGAAACAAGAAAGTATCAATGATTCCGGAGAACAACTTAACTTGGAGAATGGCGCTAAAGACGAATCAATGAATCACGTGGACGCACTCGTGGAGCAGATCGTAAACAATGTGGAAAATATTAACGATACCTCTTTAGAAAAGTCTCCAAGTAAAAAGATTAAAACCTCGAGTAGCGTCGGCAGCAGTATCAATGGCGGTAACGCTTCCGGCGCGGCTTCTGTTTCTGCGAATTGTTCCTTGGGAATTGCCGGGATGAATCTGTCAGCATTGACGTCGTACGTGAGTTGCGAGAGTCCCGCTCCCCTGCAGATGACGCAGGAGGAAAGTGAACAGCTTGAATATTGTAAGATCAACGGACTGCCTAAGAAACTGGACGGAAACTATGTTCCCAAGGATTTGAGGTAAGGAAGAGTGCTCTTTATTCCCGCAACCTGAAGTGGAAGATAATATCTAGGGAAGATCATATTTGGGTTGTTATTCAGCTTAATGATGCTTTGTGGTTGCATTAATGGAAGTATTGTGGCTTGTGTTTACAAACAGATATTGAGGAATAATATAAAGGCGGGCTAAGTGTTTGGTAAAATATATTTTGAACATGCATTTGAGGGATTCTTGATTCTTGCAGGCACGGCTGGTGGAAGATTACCGACACTGACCAGCTGAAGGAGGCTCTGGCCAAGCTGCACCCCCGTGGAGTGAGGGAGAGGGAGCTGCACAACTCGTTCCTGATGGGGCTAGTGCAGACCAACAACAAGGTACTCATCCCTCTGGATGATTATGTTCAAATCAATTTGTAATTGTAAAGGTGAAAAATCATATACAGTAAAACCTTGAAACCTCAAAAATATGTGCAAACACTAGCGATGAATCATAGTTTGCTTCGCACTGTTGAATTCTGTACCTCAATAAAGTACAATGTGCAAATTAACAATTTATTTATTACAGTTGACGATTGAGAAAGGAGACCTGCTAGCCACGGAGCTGTCCATCTCCCACCTGGACCGCGTGATCGCTCTGAACGGAGGCTTTCCCAGCCCCGATTCCGCCAATAGTTTCAGCGTCAAGACGGCCAGGAGGATAGACTTGGCTTTATTGGAACAGGTAGGCAATTAAATATTTCCAGCAGTGTGGAATGTCATTAATTAGACCTCTAGTAAAAATCATTTCAGAATAAAAAATGAATAATATTATTCTAAAATCTTCACATCAGTGTGGATAGTCTGCTGAATAGTATAGTATCAATGTTGATGGTAATACACAATTATAATATTACAAAGATTCTTTGTGTTCTCACAAGTTACACTAAGATAGATGATAGTAAGCAAGATGCAAATTCTAAATTAAATCAATTAAAATTTTCTCATTTTCTAGGTGGAGGCTTTAGAGGAGCGAGTGGCCGCGGCTTCGATGCAAGTCAAGGGCTGGAAGCCGCCTCCGCGAGCCGGCCCCTCGAGCACGCCGCCCCGATGCGAGGACAGCGGAGGCGCAGGGCCGGCGCGTGCCCGCCTGCTGGCGCTGGAGGCGGCCATCGAGCGTCGCTATCTGCGCCCGCCTTTGGGGGCCGGAGCGCCAACGCCTGCGCTGCCGCCCGCCGAGCCCCAGCAGCAAAACCAAGAGGAGGAGCAAGAGCCCCACAACCAGGACTCGAGAGGTGAGCGGAGCAAAGTCCAGGGTGTTGGATTACAAGTCTTGTTAATCATTTACAACATTTCATTGGCTCTGGCCTAGTAACCCTCAGCCAATAGCTAATCCTATTTCAGTTATGTATTTCCAAGGAACAATTCAATGGTTTAATAACACAAAAAATACATTTTTGATCTAAGTATGCAGAATATTGGTTCTACCCGTGACACAAATAAATACTTTCCTAAGAACTATAGGAAGTGAAATAATGTAAAACATATCTCATGGCTTCCAAGTTAAACAATTAACACAATGACACATCATCTGATGTCTTTATACAAAAATTATCTTTAAAATTTATATAAAAATTTTCCTATTTCAAATTCATTAACACCCGGGCAATAAAACTTTGCTTTTAAGACCACTGTGAGTTATTTATAATTCACCAACTGGTTTCAAAATATATTTTTTTTTTGTCATCCTGATGAAGGAAAAGGTATTAATTTAAAGTAAAATTATTAAACTAATATATATTTAAATGAACCACATGTTTGCGTTAAATGTTAAAAATAATAAATTAATATTTTTTACTCAAAATGAAATCGAACCCACGATCGTCGGACGGGTAGCTAATGGTTTATCTCTATACCGCAAGACTTCAGGAAGGAGCGGACTTAGTTGACTTTGTTATGCTATGAATATTTTCTAAAAATTTCACTCGTTATTCATAAGGCGTCTTTTTCACGGCTGTGCATCAGCCGAAAGAGTATTTAAGAAAGATCCAGTCTTAAAGTGTCGCGTCACTCTGTTGCAGGAAGCGTGCTGCCGCGCGGGCTGGCGACGTGGCGTGAGGGCACCTCCCGCTGCCAGACCTCGGCGCAGCTGGCCATGGTGCTGCACGCCCTGGAGGCGGCCATCGCCTGGGACAAGTCCATCATGAAGGCGGTGAGAGCCCGGCCTGCCACGCATGTACACGCTTACCTTTCCATCACAGAGTGTTTCAAACTGTCTTATCTATTTATCTATATCTTTCACCGCTCGCACGCAGGGTGAATCTGCACACAAGACAAGTGTCTTGTTATATGTTTCCACCTTATAACTTTATATGATATTTCAATTTTATTGTCAAAATTAGTTAAACGTTTACTTTTGTAAGTTAATTATTTTCAACAATTGAAATGATCACAGAAAGAAAGGGTCTATGTGCAAAGTGTGATGTGAAGAAGATGGTAAAGAAATATATGACAGAAGTCAGCATTAGAGGCAACAGAAAATGGGAACTTTGTACTCGCACATTGAGATATATTATTGTCACTACATAGTTTCAAGAGATGCTCTCTCATCTCATCGGGTGTAAATGATAACTAGACTAAATACAATTTGGTGCCTACCAAGATTAGAGGGACCGTCGGTGCTGACCTATTTGGGTAGGGGGACCTATAGTCATGACAAAAAATATAACTCTTTGTGTGTGTACAGAGTATAGCTTATTGATACAATTAAAATAATCATTGACGTGCTTGTCGGTCTAGTGGTCGAGATGCTCGCCCGGTGATCCAGCGGTCGGGGGTTCGAGCCTCGTTCCAGGAGACCAGCAAGTTAGTCCTATTTTTAGCTTAGTTAGAAAATTGATGTGACTCATATTCATAAAAAATAATTTTGCACCGCATAGTAATTGCCGCGTCAATTAGTGGAATAGCGGATTGTGGTGAAAAACTTGGCACAATCCAGTAATACAGATAATGTTAGAAGCTTCGACAATCCACAAGCATGCGTGAAAAGATCTATGAAAGTGAACAAGGTTACGACTGAAGAGTGGCATTCTATCCTTTGTCCGTTCTACCGACTTAACGTTGGCTACTGAGGTAGGCGAAGTGAGACAAAGCTTTGCAGATAAGTCAGTTCAAGGTCAGATACTTGTTTGGAAAGATGAACCTATTTTCACCTCGCATTTTTATTACCAATTCATTTTACTTCAGTCTGAAAAGTCACCCGAGGTATCTTAAATGAGTCGTTTATTATTTCCAAACCCCTCCATAATTTTTAACAAAATCCAGAAATCTCAAAAAATGTTTAAAAATTTAATTTTCATTAGATATTTTGAAAATAAGATGTATGCATCAATACTACAGGAAATGCAAAAAAAATCACAAATATATTGTCGATTTTGAGGAATTAGGAAATTTATAATTTTTATAGAGGGATTTGCCACTACACCATTTATAGAGATGTCTGAAACTCATATGCATATTTCATAGGTGTTTGTCACTCACATTATTTGATCTTCTTTGGTACAAGCCAGTGGCATACCAGTAAAAACTATCCGTCACTTTCATTATTGAGCCGTTTGTTTGTAGAGGGTTTCGACACAAGACTTCAACTTCTATTACTTATATTATTATTTGTGGTAAAGTATTTGAACCAATCACATGTATCATTTTTTCTAAAGTAATATAATAACTATGGCTAAGTTAGTGCATTATCGCTGCGTCATTTAAAATAGGCTTGCTCATGTACGCGTACGTATGATGTTATTTTTTTTCTATTTGACAAGTTACAATAGCATTTATTAGACGATGCTAAGGAGAAAAGTTCAGTGGAAATGGTTTTTAAGAATCAAACACCATGCGCGCAGCGGAATTTGTAGTTCACACTTTTCATTATCTTCACTTTTGAAACACTCCCTTTCTTTTATGCACTCTAATCTCGCTTGATATCTTGCCCACTTCATCTTCTATGCTTTCAAATTCATTTATGACTGAATTACAAAACAACACCAAAGATATTATTCGTATTAGTAATAATTGGAACCCTTTTGTAATGCCACTCTATTGTTTATTTTAACATTAGTTGTATTTATTATTTTTAGAAGAAGTAAGAAAATTTGCATTTTTACAATTTAATAGCTCATTTACTTTGTTTTCACCATGCACCATCTCACAAGTATCTATAGAATAGTATTGCCAGATATATATTTCACATTTGATTGAGTTTCATCATCCGTAGTAAACTTTTAAATAAATAAAAATTGTCAGTCCATAGTGTAGTTAGTCACTTTCCGTTATCTGATTATTTATTTTGAGGACAATGTGGCAAGTGAAAACAAATTGTTTTAAATACCTCGGCTCCGTGCTGATGATGCTCCAAATGTAGATACTGAAGTAATCCAGAGTGAACGCAGCCTAGTTCAAGTAACGAACGTCTAATGTCGATAAAAACCAAATGCAAGGTGTATGAGACCGCAATCAGGCCTGCCTTAGCAGAATGCTGGACAGTCAAAAAAATTTACGAACAACGTATCGAGATGAAGGTGTGACGAGACTGGACCACATAATGCGTTATAAAAAGGCTTTCACTATTCAGACAGTGACGAGAGGAAGATTACGAACTCAGGTTACATAGTGGTTTCCAGCATGCAGTTAACCATGAAATAATGGAAAACTGCAGTTTTTGACGTTTGTTGTATTAGGAGAGCTGACCCCAAATAGATGGGATATAGCAAAGAAGAAGAAAACGACCCGAGGAGTTTGAATGCCATTCAATGTGTTCAATAGTCATTACTATGAGGTTCAGATTCTTCTTGACATTTAAATATTGAACCTAATTGGAAAGTGTATTCAGAATGGTTGACATTTTCTCGCAAGTGCAGAATATCCATCAAGGCCGGTTTTGGAAATGTTTCAATTTTCCAACACAATCGATGACGAAATTCACTCAAGCGTGTGTCACGTAAAGCCATTGTCCAGTCTGATGTAGCGCAAGCCGTTATAATAAGTGGATATTAGCTATTGCGTAATAATATCTCTTCACCTACAATCTCTGTCTCTCTCTCAGAACTGCCAATTCTGCCAGAGCGGCGACTCCGAGGACAAACTGCTCCTGTGCGATGGCTGCGATAAGGGCTACCACACCTACTGCTTCAAACCCAAGATGGAAAAAATACCTGATGGTGATTGGTGAGTTCATTTGCATATTTAAATATTATTACTTTATTAATTTTTCAACTTTGCTCTAGAATCTCTTTATCCTATTCAGATCCTTTTTGCTAATAAACGTAAACCTTAAATGATTTTCCTCATTCCACAAGGTATTGTTTTGAGTGCCTCAACAAGGCGACCGGCGATCGCGTGTGCATCGTGTGCGGCGGCAAGGGCGGCACCGGCGGAGTCAGGGGCGGGCGCTTGGTGCCCTGCGCACTCTGCCCACGCGCCTATCATCAGGACTGCCACTATCCGCCTCTCAGCAAGGTACCCAAACACTCTCAACTTGCCAGACGCCTTTCTCTTCTCCTTCTACGGGTCGACTATTGACAATATTCTGTGGTATTGTCATTTTTATTATAACTGACATTTTTGTTGTAATCAAAGTTTTAACAGAATAACTAGAGAAATTTCATTATCTAATGGTTGTAAAATGTGCAAGTCTATTTGACAAAAATATATATTCAATTCACAGACCAGTAAATAAATAGATATGAAATAAAGTGTACATATAGGAGAGGGCTTGGATCATTAGTTGCGGAACGGGGGGCATTCTACAAACATTCTTTATGGAAACATAAATCTGATAGTTTATGACACATTTATGCAACAGTAAAAGTATTTACTCTTCGAAAATTAAATCTTTGTGTAAACAATATGTATTTTTTACATTATGCATATTATATTGTCAGTTTTTAAATTTTCGTTTTTTTCGTTATTTATTTACGTAAATGATCGGTATTTTTTCGTACAGGACAATAATAATTTCGTTATACATATTAATGAAATTTCGTTATATAAATTCATTTTTGTATGAAAAATTGATTGTAGGGAATTAATATTGAAAAACTTTTCGATATACGTCATTTTTCGGTATAACGCGTATAACAAATACAGTAACCGCGGTTTTACTGTATTTTTTTATTATTCGCTGGTCTTAAATGTCGTATCGCCTGTCTAATGGTATATTTCTCCTCACAATGGAGCAGGTGCCCAGGGGCAAGTGGTACTGCGTGAAGTGTGTGTCGCGGGCTCCTCCCAAGAAGCCGCGTAGCGCCAAGAAGCCCAAGCCCCAGAACACCGGAGACTCTCTCTCCGACACCATGCAGCCACCCAGGTCAGTCTAACTTCATCATTATTTTTATCCTGTCAACTTTCTCTGAAATAATTTTATCATATTTAAATAATTTCAAAATTGAAAAAGAAAAACTAACAACTTATCAATTGTTTTATGTATTCATATATAAAGTATTTTAACTAACGAATGGGTAACATTTTCAGTTGTTCTAGTATTTTACATACTTTTGATACATATTTTAAGTGGAAGTATTTAAATCATATATATTGTATTCTATTACCTCTTCTTGTTCATGTTATGTGGCCGCAATCAGATGAGAATTGGCTCGTAATGCATCTCCACAAGTCTCGATCCTGGGTCGCTCTCCAGCTCCGGGGTCTCTAGCTAGATACAACGCATTTATTCCGCGCTTTGGCACTCTTCCAGGTCTTCTTCCACTCGGGATAATCTCCTTTTCTAGGCTGTCACTTTGACACATAATGTGGCTGAAGAAGTGGAAGAATATTTAGTTCACTGCTGTAGATAGGATGCGCTATGGTTGGATTTATTGCAGGATTGAGGCATTCGTGTGTCGTGCTGTCCACGGGACACGTAACATCCTTCTTCAGCAATACATTTCCAAGGTGTCTATTATTGTTATCTAAAGAAAAGAGTGTGAACCAACGCAATGCTAGTTGCTAGCTTCATGTCACTGTCTTTTCATACTCTCTACAGTTGGTTCATAGACACTTTAGCTAGTTGTATGCGCCTTCAAATTCCTGCTCACTGTCACCAGTGTTCGTGATCAGTGCGCCCAAATAAATTACACCTTGAACTACCTCACATCTTGCTATTATCTTCAATCGAAAACAATATATAATAAAAAAAATTCTGCCACTTAAAAATGTATCAAATACTTGTGAAATACTAGAACAATTTATAATCTGTCATTTACAAAACTTTTATGGGTTGAGATATTATCAACTCTGAACAGTCTTATATTACTTGTGTACTAAATTAATATTTCTGTTTGCATTTAATTACATTAAAATGTCTTCGGTTTTGCTCTAGGAAAATAAATTATTAATCAGATAAACTTTGTTTTTTCACATTTCAGTCCCGCACCATCGCAGGCTTCCACCACGACGACGATCGAGGACTGTCCCATCACCTCGGCAATGCTCAACCAATCATCGTTGAGCAGCGTCCAATCAACGCCGGAGAAACACTTTCAACAGAGTACAACACCCTCTGACGGAAAACAGCACTTTGCCGGCATCAACAATATGGCTATCAACTCGATCAACGACAATCAAACGACTCCGGTCAAAAATTCTTCAGACATACAAAACGATTCGATGGATTATATAGAAAACGATAAGGATAAAATGTTTTACAATGTGGATGAGTCAAATCTGAATTTGGAAGATTCTAAGAACGACACGAATATGGACAGCTGTTATAATGATTTCAAAGAACTTGAAGATTTTTCCGATGCGGACATGAACAGCGCGCAGGATAAGTCGCTGCGGCAGAGCAAGGCTGGCAGTAATAGCGAGGACTGCAGCGTCATGGACGGAGAGGCGTCTTGCGGCACCGTGGAAAATGATTCTAATTCAGGACATAACAGTGAAGATTATAAAGGTGTGCTGATTTTCATTGTGTCATCGTATTGAAATAATTCTCGCTGTTCTTATGTCGGTCACTTGTAATAATGTAGGCCGAATGCACGCGTATTTTAAATAAAATAATTCCATACTAGTCTGGCATATCTTACCGCTTGACTGGATGTGAAAAATATTGCGTTCTTGAATGTAATTTTTTTTTTTCAAATGAATCAGCTGAGCTTTGTGTATCCAATTTCATTCAGAATGCATTGTGTTCAATTAACAATTAAGTTTTTGTGATTAGGACTCTTTAGAGAATTGTTACTTTATGCACCTCTACTTTCAGGTTTGGGCAACGAGCAGATGCCGTCATCGCCCAGGGACCGCGAGGGGCGGCACTCGGCCAAGAAGGACAGGGGCTCACACAAGAGGCTGAACAAAGAATTGGCACATTGCAAGTAAGTCTGGTATATGTCTATTGAGGGATATTATATGGATTTAGGGATCCCACGAGGTAGTATGTTTGTTTTAAAGATGGCATTGCATTAGCTCACTTTATTATTTTATCATCATTATCCGCTGCTGGATAATGCCTCTCCTAATTGGCGAGCAAGTCTCCTTTGTCATTGGACCGTTGAATTGGTGGGCGACCCGCACTTCTTATTCATGGGGCATTCATTCTTTGAATACTGTTGGCGATATTGGTTCTTTGGTGAATCATTTCATTCCCTGTATAATCAGTCATCGTCCAAGTTTCAGCACCGCATGTTATTGTTGGAAGAACGCCCTGGCGTTGTAGGACATTTCATTATAATATTCCTTTTAACTTCCTGAACTTGTTTAAATTATTTAAAACATAGAATTTAACAGTATTTTCGTATGATCTGACTAATTCTAAAAATAATATTATGAAGTACATACATTTTGATAATATTATGTAAATACTTATGGATCATAGTGCATTAGATGTCAATATCCTGTGATTCAACACTCAAAGGTCACAAAAATATCAGTTTGTAGTAATGAACGATTTGAATATTAAATAAATAAAACTAATCCTCGTATATTTCTCGTAGAGCTCTATTGGAAGAGATGGAGATTCACGATGATTCCTGGCCCTTCCTCCTGCCGGTAAACACAAAGCAGTTCCCTACCTACAAGAAGGTGATCCGCACACCCATGGACCTGTCCACCATCAAGAGGAAACTGCAAGATGCCAGGTGCCTAGATTATTTCCAATTATCAGATGTGTGATAAAGGCAGTTGATAACTGGTCCTCAGTTATTATCCATTGGCTCCGTTGTAACGGTTGACAATTTGTACCTCTTTCATCACCTCAATGCTTACCATATTCTAGTATATATTTTTGAGTTGAAAAATTAAGAAAAGGAAAGGTAGCAATTTTGAGTACAAAAACATAAAAAAACAGGTCAAAATGATTTTATAAATTCACATTTATATTATACTAGTTAATAATTTATAAACAATTGGTTGATGGTAATTTTACATTTTTCCCACAGTTACAAGACAAAGGAGGAGTTTGCCAGCGACGTGCGTCAGATATTCCACAACTGCGAGGTGTTCAACGAGGACGAGAGCCCCGTGGGCCGGGCCGGCCACGGCATGCGGCGCTTCTTTGAGGAACGCTGGGCCAGTGTCTAGCTGCCTCAGCAGCGCACGCTATATGACGGTGCCAAAATAACCCAGTACAACTCACAAATCTATCGGAATCCAATCATTTTGCGTCGGACATCAATCTAGCTCTCTACATAATGATAATAAACTAATTTATTGTCGATATAAATTATATACTTTTTACCAAGTTATTCATTTTATAAAGCGAGGAGTGTGGCCCCACTCGTAGTTCCGCTCGAGACTATCTCAAAAGGAAGGCTGGAAAAATCTTTCAAAGCACTTATTGCAATCAGATCGTGTACATTTCACCTGCAAAATAGTCAGCGATTTTGTTGAAAACTTAATTACAATTTGGCCTAAATTTCCGCATGATACAGCCGACATATTGAATATGCCGTAATCATTGAATTTTACATTCTCGAGACTCAAGAATGACAATGCCGACAACGGTTTGAGTTATTTGCGATTATACAATGTGACATGACATAAATATAAGGAAACAAAACGATGATGTTTATTTTTTGTTTCTCGACATATACTGACAAGTTTGTATTAAAATGTGACAATGTGTGTTGTATTATTTTTCTATAGGTATAATTTTTGCACGTATTTATTTAGACAAATTTGTAATTGTATTTTAGCAATTTATTATTATATTATTGGCAAAAAAATGTTTAAGCTGATTTACAAAATCATTTTCATGAAAGTATTTGCCATCGTCGACTCGCAACGGACACAGTTAACATTGCGAGTCGGTCGCCTGTACTGGCTATTTCTAGATATGTTTATATACAAACGGATAGACCGCGTTCGTGCATCATCCGGAGCGCGGGTGATCTTGAACACAATTAATTAATTTTTAAGAAGACTCATGATATTAAAGGTTGCATATTATTATATTGTCTGGTATTGTTTTTAAAACAACGAAACGCACATGCAGGGGTGTTGCGAGGTGCCCCGGAATGCTTTGTACAGGTTTAGTATTATCTTTAATTTAATAATAACGTACGATTTAAGGGAAATGGATGTGCGCTATTTTGTGACGGCACTGTGTAGTCTGATCTTGTTTGTAACGGATATTTTTAGTATAATTTTATGATACTTTTTAAAAGCAAAATAATTTAATTATTAAATAAACTGAATAATGTTATTAAGCTTGATAAGCATACATTAGTACTATAATACATTTAAAAACATTTCAAGTGATAATATTTTTTCGTTCATGGCTGAGTATATTTTAATTTTATTTATAATCGATTTGTCAAAAAAATATTTGTGCATCCTATTAATGTCCATTAATTTAATGAAAAATTGTCAAAAAAATTCATCACGTTTTGATGGATCAGGATGGGTGTTGTTGATATTGAGATAATCAAATCCTCTTGCAATATAATATAGTGGTCGGTGACGCGGCGTCCTGGCAAATGTACGATAAAGTAGACTGAGCGTGAAAAGATTCACGAACGTGAGAGAAATTAGGAGCGTCATAATTCCATTATGAGTAGCAAGTATTGTGGGCATTACTGGGCGGGGAGATAATTATGATTAAGTGCGTACTGATTCCGTCTCGAAAGCGAAATGCGCGTTGAATATAACTTAAGTACTTATAACGGGGAAATCAGTTGTGGGAGATGGCAGCAGATTTTTTTTTACTTAATTAATTTTTTCTTTTTTAATAGTAATTTATTTATTTTTATAGCAGTATTACTTTTGCATTCTTTTGTTCCGTTGGCACTGATGATTAAAATCATAAAATCTATTCACGCAAAGCAAAAAATAAGATTTTTTTTTAAATTTTATAATTTTCCTTTACACAGATGCAATTTTTTATATACTCAAAAGTAATACAATGAAATGGAAGAAGACTGCCATATAAAATAATAGTTTATTGATTAGACGACGAGATCGCGAAAATAAGCTTATCTACCTATTGTACACTAAAAAATTGTCAGAGTGCAGAATCTAAGAATATATACTGTTTTCGGGAAAGTTCTGTCCTAATATGGTCCGCTACAGTTGATAAACTAATTTTCAATCTCCCTGGTTGTAAGATGTTGGTTCTCTGACATGGACTGCAAAATGTCACCGGTTGTCCAGAATGGGATTTAGTAAACCGTGTTTGGCAGGTGCAAATCCTTAGACATCTCTCTCAAGTTTTCACACATTGTTGCCTCAAAATATAGTATCTTAAATATACTTTGTCCGCTAACATTATAAGTAACTGATTGACGGTATAATATATAGACAAAATAATAAGACCGCTCACTATGTTTGTCTACACCATCTATGCTCGAATCCAGGCATCTTTGTGACAGCAAGGTATCGTCAGTATTTTCACAAAATCACTAAAACATGTTTAATGACACCGTTAAAATGAAACAGTCAGTCAATGTGTCTTTTGCAGAAGTATTTAAGAACTTGTATTTCCAATTCTAGTCTATAGAATCTAAATGGTATCTGTGGACCACTGCAATATGCCTTCAATGTTTATGGACGCGGTTAAAAAAATTCAGAATTCATTTTACGTGAAGTGCACATTTAAAATACTTGAGATTCTGCTCTCTGATTTGTATTTAAAAAATATCTTTTAAACGGAACATGGATAAAAGCCCTTGTCGCGAATGTGTCCTTTCTCGAATCCCCGTTCTCATCGCGATTTCGTTCTAATGGCTTGTTTTATTTAGTTTTAGTATCGCTGATTAACCGTACCGTCGTTTCGGGAGCTGAATTGAGTCTTAATGAGATAACTTTTCGTCACATTTCTAGGCCTCAATAAGCCAAACTGAATAGTAGTTACGAGTTCTTCAGCAATTATGGTACGCGAGCCGGTTGCTCCGCAAGTGACCGCACAGCTAATCGAGTAGTCCATTATTATTAATTTTAAATTACATTGTGTAAATAAATCAATTTCAAAGCATCGATTTGGCTTATACAAATACTATTTTATTGGAGATTTATTTACATAGATTTAAGCTTTAAGAATCATGCTTGGAATCGCAGAAATACATTGAAAACTATTTCAATTTTAAAACAAAAACAAGGTCTTGTAAAAACTCCAGCAATTGAAATTTTCAATGTCGATATCAATAATTTTTTTGTAAATATTGTTGTCATTTTATAGCTCAGTAATCGGTTTGTTAAATTTTGGTAAAAAAATGAACTCAAACAAAGCCAAATCGACGCCGTTGAAAACTCGTCTTCAATCAAATGTATTTGTAGAGTTCTGATGACTCTTTAGTTTTTAAAATAACAAATATAATTTTGTATCAACTAAAATAATAGGTATTCAAATCTTTTTTTTTTAATCTTAATAGTAACTCGTAGGGTATATTTCTCATAAATTTTAATTTTGAATAACTTACGCAATTAGAGAATAAACATTGAATGAACCTTTTAATTGTTAAGAAACGCATAATATTTACGATCATCCGATTACATTGTGTGTCCGATATATATTAGTCTTAACTCGTAGAAAAATGTTTTAATGTTAGTTTCATTTGTTTTTACTTTTAAAACAAACATTATTCTGCAAGTATTTTGTCACGGTTGTTTTTATTTTTTTTGTTTATATATAATTTTTTTAAATACATTTCATACATACACAACTTTTGTTTTATTTTATTTTTCACACTGATTTATTTATTGTTTTTGGTGTGTATTTTGGAGGTGACTTTTTACAATTTTTAAAGCATCAAGGCTTACCACTTTACAATGTTGACCAGTTTCGATACTAAGGTATCTTCGTCAGGACTGGCGTACAACTGAACTATTCCATAAAATTTAAATGACATCCATTATGGGTGTAGGTGAAGTCTTGGTATCTATTGTGTTATTTTGCTTACTTCAGGGTGCTCGCAGATTTAGCAGTAAAGGTTAGTCAGTCTTCTCTTCATTCAGATTATAATGGACAGTAAATGGCGTAGCACACTCAGCACTAATTCTATACATTATGTGAGTTTTGAGAGCAGTCAAATCCGCGTACAAGCTCCATTAGAACAGAGAAAAAAACATTTTTTTATAAATCGTCCGCGACGACTTGCCGAGTGCAGCCGTATCCGAGTCATTCACTTAAAATTTGTCTAATGCATTTTGGGTATAGAGAATATTGAACGAACTGGTACAAATGAACACTTATCTATGCTTTAGCGTGCTTTGAAGGCCTGTGGATAAGCACCTTAATTCTTGACTATCAACGGAGAGAGGAAAATGCAATACTATACATTCTAAAAATTAATATATTTTGTGGTATCGCATGACACCGGGCTGCAGAAATAGACTCAATATTTTAGTGTTTGGTAGACATTGAAAAAAAAAAATTACCAACAGTATAAAGTTTTTGTCACCCAAATCGAGCACTAATGAATTTCAAAATGTTGATACATAATTACCATTTAGCACATTGTAAGATGTTGACGGATGCTTCAATAATCTTAATTTACAAACTGAAATAAGCTGGTCAAATAACCCACACTGCCCATAATATACAATTACTTTATTTTCAAATCAAACCAACAAAAAAAAGAGGGTTAATTTGCAAGTTTAAATAAGACAATTAATTTATCAGAGTAGTAGTATTACCTTCCCTGTATATAATGTTTTGCCCTATCTGACCTCATGAATTTTGTTTTCTCTTTAAATATCTGAATTTTATTTTGAATCGAGATGTTCTTTTGTATTGTGAAAATATTTCTTATTCCGTAACAATGTTCTTATATATTACTATACCACCCGTGAACCTCATACATATAAAAAAATTTGAAATTTCTCTATTTCAAATATTTTATGTTTTTTGGGCTATTGTGCCATTGTGTATTCTCAACCTGGACCCTGGACCCTGCAATGGGGTCCGAAACATCAGCCAGAGAGGCTGGATATACATGACCGAAGATTCTAAAGCTAACGGGGAAGCTTCCGCTAAAACATTCTATGTTTTAAGATTTATTTGCATTTACGAGCTTAATTCAGCCAATTGATTTATCGGAGAATCCAGAAGCGTTCCATTTTAAGTACATACTCGATGATGTAATGTAAAAAGTTGCGCGCTTGTTTTAAAAGTAATGAAATATCTAGGAATAGTAGTAATATTGTTATATCGGTGGAAGTGTCATATAATATTTAAGATGATTTTGGCAGGTTGAATTTTGTAACTGAATTTTTACTGTGGATTGTTTCATTTGGTGCAGTACAAATGTATACCTAATAATTATATTACAAATGTATTAGATATATATTATTTTCAATGATTGAAGAACTATGTATCCAAAGTGGATTCCAAGCATGTTATGCTGTAAGTATATTGCATAGAATAATGTATGTCATTTAAGAATCTGTAGTATGTATTTATATATATATATATAATATAAATGAAGACGGTGATAAGATTTTACAAATAAAATGGAAAGGCAATCTATAACTTAATGTGGTTGTTGAATTCCATGAGAAATTCAGGAATTCTTTTTTTGAAATTGTGTAAAATTTATAATATAAAAAAAAACAATGAATAATATTAGTAGTTTGAATTAACTTTTACACTGCGACGTGTGAACCTTATTAAATATTATAAACTAATTAAGCAAACGCAATATTATTTTGTACAAATTGACGTATTATTTTTGTTATGCACACATGACACGAAGTATAATTGTCGCAGCTGAAAATGGGCGTTTATTTGAGTGAATTTTTAATTTGAATTAACCGCACGTAAAAATGATGGATTGTCAATTTTGGAATTTGTTTCCCGGTGAAAAAAAATAAAAAACTGCTTTTGATATAAATATTCTATATTTGAAGATACTCTATGTTGGATAATTTAGGTAGTTGTATTAAGAAGAAAAAAAAAGCTATTAAAAATGAATAAATGTGTAAGTTGACCTAAGAAGCATAGAAGGCAATGCGTTGATTAATTTGATGATGTAGTTCAGTATTTTTTAATGGTTGGTGATTCAGTGTCGGACTGTTCTTGGACAGCGCGCAGTGTAAAGATATTCATTAATTTATATATGTAAGGAAAAAAATATATGGTTGTATGTAAAAGGATTCTGAATTTATTTGTATTAAAAAATAGAAATTGTATGCCGTATTATAAACTGGAGTTTTATTTACAATTACAATCATTGAAGCCAGCGTGCAGCTAGAACATGGTTACACAGAAAGCAGCCAGACCACAACTTTGACAATATGCTGCTAAAAACAGGTTGCTTTCATAAAAATCGCCTTCTGAAAATCCCATTTTAAAATCTAAAATGTAATAACGTCAACACCTCAATTATTAGGTACGTATAGGACTCAACGTTGGCCTATGGGGTCTACAAAATCACTGCAACATGAGAGAGACTCATCAAAGGTTAATGTGTTTTGTGCCGTATTGCAAACAAAGGTTCAACAAACCATTCTTTTTTCCGGAAAACACGGTTACTGGGGTAACGTATCTCAACATGCTGGAAAACTGGCTTCTTCCGCAATTAAATGAAGATTCAGGAACTGTGGTGAGCTGCGGTGGACTCAGTAACACAAGACATGCTTCATTGGGTGTGGAACGAGTTCAGCTACCGATTAGATGTTTGCCGTGCAGCCAAAGGGGGTTACACTGAACATTTATAAATATTATTGTCAAATGTAATTTACTTCATATTTGTTATTCGTTTGCAGTTTGAAATATAGAGAATTGAGTCCTCATGAAATCATTTCGAATAACCCTGTATATAATATTATTTATCATTTATAACAGTAAAGAAAATTCTAGTTGATTATTCACACTTTTCATAAAAGTGCTTTGATCTCAGTTTGTTTTCTGCGGCTGGCTGCGTCCTGCACAACTATGTCCATTTGTCCCAATGGCTTTGTAACATAGCTCATCTTAATAATGAGGACGTAAAAGCCCATCTAGATAGATAATTGCAGTGTCTTATGGCGCATGTACACGGATAAGATTTATCTCAAAGGCAGGTGAGCTATGTGACTCATTGTATCATATTTTATACGCAGAGAAGAATGACGCAACTGATGAATCTTTGAGACATGGGTAGAGTCTCACCCGTGTACATATATCATTACCACTAGACCAAGAAACAGATCTTTAGATTGGTACTTACCTATGAAAGTAAACCAAACTAATAATAAATCAGAAGCCCCTAAAATTCGATGTTTAATAGTAGGATTTAGCGATGGTTGATATTAATGAACACCGGTTGCAGTTCCAGATAAATATCGGATCATTTGAACGGTTACTTTCGGAACCGGTTTCAATGCTTTTAAGGACTGTTTTTTTTTTTAAGTTTTGGCCGGTGACACTGATATTTCTTACATCCTACGATACTCAATCGATTCTGTTGAATCGATTATCAAGTAATTGGGTGTCCCGGTGACTTGATCTGTTAAAAATTACCAGGAAAAGGCAAAAATTAGCGGAGGATCAAAGACACTGGGAGGCCAGCGTGAATCGACGATGAGGTATATTTACTACAATTCAAACTAATGCGACAAATTCATAGATTTGTCTGTATAGCTTTAAGTAGACTGATTACTGAGCTCATAAGTGCTTTATATATAAAATTAAAAAGAAAAGACACTAAAATAATTAATAATAGGGCCCAATTGCAATCTTAGCTCCCTCCATACATTTTTATTTGGAGAAAAACTAATAGCAGCTTGAAGAACAACATTCTATTATATTATTACACTTCATCCCTATCGCTATTGGATCTGTATCATAGATAAGAGAAGAAATCTATATTTGGATATGTAAGTGTCATTGTTAGTAAGAACAAAATCAACATATTCGTCAAAGTAGCTAATATGTCAAACGTGTTTTCAATATCTATGTTTTATGTTTTCCCGATGGCGCAACAACAATATTTTTCGATAAAATTGATTTTATATGTATATCTTTCTAATTAATATATTTAATTCATATATAATTAATTTCTCCTGAATAATGAAGGTGTGTGGCGACATGGTGAGTCTAATATTAAAAACAGGCGGCTACTTCAAACTATGCACCAGTGCTTGACGGAACAAAATTACGAACATTTTAATTTGATTAGCGGTCGAACTCACCTTTTCCATCAAAATTGGGCAAGAAATTGGAATATGCCCGTGAAAAATAATGAAAAACTTTTAAATTTGCGATTTTTCAAGTATGAAGTCAGAGAGGTATTCGGGATTGTAATTTTCCCACTTGTTTTTTTTTTTTTGATATTAATTTTTGTCAGTTTTAAAAATAAGTTCCATATTTTCAAATGGTTAAGGATTAACACGAATTACAAAATGTTTGTGCAATTTTAGAAAACGAAACACGAAAAAAATTAAGTATAAAATAAGTTATGTATTTAAATACAAAGGTTTCAGTTTCTTTATTACATTAAACAAATTGCAACATTTCATAAAGAAAAAACCAGATATAAAATCAATAGAACTGTCGTACACAATTCATTTATAATTCACAAAGCGCTGACAATAATTGTCGAAAAAACAATATAAATGCGATTAGGAACAGCGCCGTAATTGGGTAGGGGATGGCGCTAGCTTCAGATGTTTACGAAGGGATAATGAATGGGTAGTCGCGTGAGTTTGTTTTTAAAAACACGTGAATATGCGAATTACGTGAACAAATTATTTACTTTGGGTATAAAAAATGCATACGAACTACGAATTATAAGGTTTTACGAATTATCAGTGGAAATTAATATGAAATGTTATTTTCAGGGTTAAAATTTAAAAAAAAAGTGTGAATTATGTGAAAATACGAAATATGGGTACACAAATTAGCGGAATATTACTGTACATACTATATTTTTCATATAATCAATCAGCGATTATTAGACTCAAATAATACAAATATTACTGACTGACGGTGAGCGTGAATGTATGATATGAACCATATAGACGGGGAAAAAATAATATTTTCAAAGTTAATATTCTGTATACTTTAGAAAATTCTTGCAAGGACATATTAATTTCATTGTCAAGTTGCTCAACATGTCTGCCATTTGCATTTTTAAAAAATGGTATAAAATGGTGCTCCTAAACTCTAACTTTAAGCAGAAGACCCTTTCAAACTAGATGGAAATCTGTTCAAATGTAGATAGAATATTTATAGGTGGCTAACTTATGTATTGAATTAAATTATTATTAAATACATGTGAGGTAGGTACCTACCTGGGTTGGTTGTGCAACCATCGGTTGATTCATTTAAAAAGATAAAACAACATTGGAATATGTTTTCAAGGGACAAAGCGGGACAAGTGGATTATAGAATATTAGTAATTTAAAAAGGCGAGTAAAAATTAAAAAATCTCAAATATAGTTAATCATTAGAATATTTTATGTCACCATTCAAACATAATATGCCACAAAATAAAAATGATTGCATCATTTGAATAAAATTGAAAAATGACAAAAAAAAATATTTTGTATTCTCCAGTCAATAATTTCTATATTATAAAAAAATATATATCTATGCACTTTTCTTCGGCTTCTGTTTCTTCTTGTTTTTATTCTTTTTAGGCTTGGCCACCACCTTCTCTGTGGCGGATTGTTTTCTCACTGCGTTCAATTTTGCGTTTTTACTCTGAAAAAAACATTACAGTATTAAATAATATTACACTTTCCCATCTATATTTATGACCTTCTGAATGTGGCGGCAGGGGCGACTTCGTTAGTGTTATTTGCTTTGGTAGGCAGTAAAGTACTTGCTTAAACGGCCAGATCTGCGAGACTCCTATTATTTCATCTATGTCTCATGGTCGTATCGCATTGCATTTTATGGTCGCAGTTTTTTTCCTTATCTATGGTAGAATTGTTAAATATATGATATTAACGTTTTGTTACTATTTTTCAAGAATGTCTTTAAGTGGATATGTACATTTCTTGCTGCTAGGACCTGCGGGCGGCTATTGTGGCCGCAAAGCGACTGATAGTGGCCGCTATGCACCCCATGGTGACCGCTGCGCAGCCAGGGCTTTCGCAGAATATTTCATCTAAAGCAGTATAATAAGGGATTTCCGCATTGAAATATAGATTTTACTGAGACCCACCAACAAAGCCACCCACAGGGTCAAAGTCAGGTACAGCGTATTTGAAGATAGGATTACACTGATTATAGACATCAAACAATTAATTGAATTTAACAATTATATACTGTTAATGAACTTTATGAATTACATTTGTTTGTGTTTCGAGAAAAATTACCAATCCAAAATTCACATATTCGAAAAATAAAAGATGTTTTTAACATCCCAATGTGATACGTCATGCAGCACTACGCAGCCGTTATGGGAATTAAACCATCACACTTCATATGTAAACTTTAATAATTGAATGTGTACTTTGTGTCTACTGTATATACAAGGTGTCCCAAAAGTAAATATACAATACAGCTTATTACATTGTTTATTTTAAATGTAGTAAATAAAATGCAAATAAACTTCCGGGCTACCTTATATTGATGAGCATTTCATCCCTTTGCGTATTTATCTATAGATACAAATTTTTAATAAAAAAAATTTACCATTAGCCCAGACCGTCCCTTGCTCTTGTCGGCGAATAAAACGGTTATTTTCTTCTCTCCGATAATACTTCCGTGTAGCTCCAGGGCTTTCTGGAATAAAAATATACACTTTTTAGAATCTTACTTAAATAATGTTTACGGTAGTAGTTGAAGAGACAATATGGCAGAAAATGGCAGAAGAGTTTGAACATCAATCAGATCAGCAGCTGATGGTCACCACACAACTCTGATACAATTAAATTTATTCTTGACATAATTATGATCTAAAAATACCCACCCGGTCAGTTCTTTTATCAGCATGTGCTACGTAAAGTGGCGCTTTGCACGCGGTGCAAAACTTGTCAGTTGAGACCAGATTAAAGACATAACGTTGGTGCATAGAAGTGGAACTTGGAGCTGGCAAAAGTAGATTGAATGCAGTGAAAATGTGTGTGGCAAATTCATTTATGATAAGAGTTGAGAATTAACAAATTAGTACAGCTAATCTAAACACGGTGAATAGGATAAACCAATGAGGTTATATTACAAAGAGTCGAAACAAATGTGGTGATTTGAAGCTTCAATGGTGATTTCACGATTTTCGTACGGACATGTCGATTAGTCATCTCCTGCTTTTCGCTGGTGACGCTTGGCATCATTATTACAACAAAGTGCACTTTTTAAGTGGTCTAATTATTAAAAAATGGTGACTTGTGCTGTCAAACTGTGTTCATCAAACTCAAATAAAATATCAAAAACATTAAGTGTCATTGGATTTCATGGGTAAGAAGTGTTTTTTTAAAGTTTTAATTTTGCTCATACATTAATATCGAAACCTATCACAGAAACGCGTTAAGTTCAAATTTTTAAATTAATTAATTACTAGAAATTAATATATTTGGATAAAAAGAACTAATATACTCAAACTGCTTTTATTCAAGTTGAACTTCATTAGTTAGTCCAACAAATGGAATAGAATATATGTGTGAAGAAATTATAATATCATTATCGAAAAATATTAAACACAAAATGAAATATTAAACGCCAAAACAGTTTACCACAATGTATAAAAAAATAATTAATGCATTGAGAATTACAAGATATAAGAAATATACAGATTTTGAATTGTTCTTCAGCAATAACAAAAATTAATAGCACAACTAAAAATTATAGAAAATGAATGGAATGAGGCAGATAGTGAAAATGTATCAGTATTCTTAGTTACAAATTTCTAAGCAAATAATTTCTTATATTGGTGGATTCGTTGTGCGACAATTGGCTGAGAAGTTATATTGCACGACCTGTATAGACAGACTCTTTGCCAACGAGAAATCAGTTTGCCATAGTTTTATCATACAGAAAGATAAGGGAGGGTTATTATATCCATCTCAAGATGTTATTGATATCTGTTCACGAGCAGAATCGATGCTAAAAACTATACACTACAAACTATATACTACAGGGATACACTACAAAACACCCTCCCAAACAATATATTGATAATTTAGTATCAAAGGCGTTAAATAGATTTTTAAATGTAAATTTCTTTGACAGTTTAAATGTTCATTGTAAAGAAACGCATCCTCTAGATAATCACCAACTGCAATTGTTGAGAGCTGTGCTGGATAGATATTTGTCTATTCGAGTAAGGTATCTTACAAAATTATCAAATATGAAACCTACCAAAAGGCAGTATTACAATAAATTGGTAATTTTTAGTGGTAACTAGTAAATGAAATGGAAAATCACATTTATTAATTTATTGTAATTATCTCATACTCTAAATATTACTTATCTCTACTTTTCAATACAAGAATCGTATTTCTGGTGTACACGTACACTGTTAATGTAAAAATTATTATGTGAATTAGCTATTTCGGCGTTAAATCATTTAAGGGCATACTTTTATTTTTCCAGTTTGAAATTTGAGAAATTCTTTGTGAATCACACAGTATTTGTTTTACAGAAACATTAGCCATATTTTTGTTTCCATAACTACCCACTACCTAGTAAATCTAATCCTGTTTAATTTAGTAACGAATTTCGACAAACTTGGTCGTATTCAATAAACTCGTAAATTCAGTAAATAAAAATATATAATGAATTTTAACATTACATTATCTTTGATGATTTTAAAACGATCAAAAACATCTCAAAGAATGACAATGCAACATTTTGAAACAAACAAAACACGATATAAATATCGACCTTAATAAATAAACAAAATTAGACAGAAAATAAAATAAATTTACGTAATTACTTATTTTGTGAAAATTGACTTATGGTGTTATTGTAAGTAACGCTCTTTATGTTCGGGTATTTTCGAGAACTGCCGATCAACCGAATGGCCTTCTCACATACGATAAGACCTGACTTCAAAATTTATATCAGAACAACGGGATAGTTCTCTGGATGAATCTCTTTGGGATAAATATAGTACAGACAGTTTGGTCATGAAGTCTCGGATTGACTAGGTATACCAGATACTGGAAGACGGCTCTGTTAGAACAATCAATGAACATGCATGACAAGATATATGAATTGTATGTCAGGATAGAAGAGTGTGATGCTACACCCTCTCTGTCCACCTCCGCATAGATACAGCATGATGGTAAGTTAGCATTAGGCACAAACTTAGGTTATGCTGTTACCGCTAACTAGGGGCCGGTAGTGTGATCAGTAGTAAATGTTTACTAACACACATAGTAAAAATTCTTTATTAAAATTGACTACTGACAAAGATGGTCAAAGACAATCTCGCTTCTCAAGTGTCAAGGCAAATAATCATGAAATATGCTATATTTTAAGCTTTATCTTTGGATTTATTCGCCTCTGCTTTTGAAATCTGTCACTTTGGTGGTGAATTTTTTTAAATTATGTGCTAATGTATATTAAACGAGATCATCATCAGACGAACTCTCATCCCTACAATAGAGAGATATTGAATGATTAATTGTCATATACTGCAACTTTCAAAGTATCAGCTGTGAAGAGTCCGCCATATTTAACTAATGATTCTCAGTTTTACTTCGGATATCAGAGAGAAAAGTGAGTTTACTACGAGGTGTACTTTTGAGAAGTAAATATTTTTTTACCAACGATCAAACAACCTGTTTTAGTAAACTTTTTTACTTTAAAAAGTAACTACTGATCACATAACCAGCCCTAGATGTACATAGGTATATAAAAAAATATGAGAAAAATTCTATTAATTTAAATTTAGAAAATATTTGTGAATTCATTACTTCAAAAAAGGTAGGGTCTTTTATTGCTCTGTGTTCTTTGTTAAAATTATTGTAACAGCATTTATGCTGGCCTGCCAATATTTTAGCTGGATAGACTGCAATCCATTTTAAACGCAGCAGCAAGGGTAATATATGGAGTTGCTAAATTCTCTCATATAACATCCCTTTTGCACAAGCTACACTGACTCCGGTTCCCTGAAAGAGTTGAATTTAAATTGTGCTGGTTGATGTACAAGGGAACACATAACATGGCGCCTCTGTATCTTCAAGAGCTTTCTATCCGACAATTTGAATGGTAGATGTCAATCTCTCAGGTCAGCCGCAGCGAGGGTTGTAGAACCGACCAGCCGTTGTCAGAAGTCTAAGTTTAGTGAACGGACAATTGCAGTGGCAGGCTCAAAAGCATGGAATTCTTTGCTCTCCGTGAGATTTTATTTAAGAAGAGACTAAAAATGCACTTTTTATAAAAATCATTTCTGTAAGTTTAGCAATTTTTAATTTTAAATACAAAGATAAGAACTATAAACAGTTTATGTGTAAAGAACCCTTGAGGTGAAATTTTTTACAAAAATGATTCAATATTATTATTTGAAATGTTTCATTAAAATTTATATTTAAATAACTAACTTTACAACACCATAACCATAACGCAAATAGCAGGAAAAAATATATTTCAAGATTTAATATAGCTAATAATCCACTCAAAAAATGCACAAACTCGCTGGCTTGACAGATAATAAAGATGTTTTGTGGGACCAGTTTTATTACAAAAAAAATAAATAATAATCGGTACAAATAAAAGGCCATTTTATCTACCTGGGAGGAATTATCTCAAGAAATTATGAATGCAAAATCTGAAGAATTGGTATGGCCAAGAACTAATATAGAAGAACCACTTTATCTCTAACTTTAAGACGACCCATATTTTGGTATGTATTAGTGTACCTGTGTACTTATGTACCTTGATACATGCATCATCAATCATAAGCAATCCGTTCGGGCCAAGGTTCGCTTTTCGACTGATCAGTTGTGACCGACCCTCATCGCTCTTTCGTTCAAACTGAGCAGTTGATCATGTTCATAAATTTTCTACGTCTATAATTTCCTGGGCTGTATATAGGCGGAGACACGCATAAACTCTACACACAAGACATGATAATATGATTTGTACTCTTACCTGTCTGCTAGGTTCATCAGCTAACTGGATATAGGCGAATCTCTTTGTCTTGTTTCTCCTCGGGACTGGAATCTTTACTTTCTGCAGGGTGCCGGCTGATTCAAAGTGCCCTTTAATCTAGAATAAAGATCATTAATATTTTATCTATCAGGGCTGATCTAACCTGATCAAAAATAAGGAGCAAACTAGTCAGGTAAACTCTCTACAGAAAGAGTTATAATAATGCCCGGTGTGCAGTACCGTAAGAAGTAACAAAAAAAACATACCACATCATCTGTAATTTCCTTTGGCAAGTTTCCGACGAAAAGGAAGAACTTGTCGTCCTTCGGTGGCCTCTTGTCCTTGCCGTTAGCTGTCTTTCCATTTTGTTTTTGCACGGCATTTCCCGCACTCTTGACGGCTTTTTTCACCTTTTTCGCGGGTTTTACTTTATCTGTCGCTTCGTTATCTTCTTCGGAATTATCCTCCATGTCTTCATCGCTGTCGACTAAAGATTCATCTGACTCAGTCTTAGCAGAAGCTGTTGATGTATCCTGGGCGCCTTTTTTGTGTTGCTTCTTTTCGGCACTCAATAACCTGAGAAAGATATTTAAAGAATTAATTTAAAATTTCAAAATACGTAAACTGGCGACTACAAAAATTAAGATCAAATATGACAAATGCAAAAAACAAAATTAGTGGTTTTGGGCATTTGCGATTGATATTTGCCAAATTCAAATATAAATCTGAATACTTTTAACAAAATTTTATACTGTGAAAGGCCAAAAATAATTTGAAGGAGCAATTCTGTTTGTAGAAATTAATACCACACGAGAGCGAGTACAAGAATCGAACAATGGAAGTTGTTTGAAACTTTAGGTTAGTTAGTACAATCCGATGATGCCCAGAAAAAAAATTGATGATGTGTTTGTCAAAAGCTTCAACAATCGAAGAGCGTGCACAAGAAAATGTATGAAAGCAGAAGCAATGGTGGTAAATAAGCACAAAATATTACGTCGTTCTATCTTCTCTGCCTATCCTGGCTAAACAATATGAAGGTAAATTAATTATGAAACAAATGAGTTTTATATTCTCTGTAAACGCCCAATCGTGATGAGTACGAGCATAAGATTAAAATAATAATTCTTACCTAGCAAGAAGCTTTTCTAACATCAAGATATTTCTCTGAGCCGCCTTGCTGTGTGGCTCGGACTTGTTCTTGAGCTTGGCCAGTTTTCTGGCCACCAGCTTGGGATCCGCGAGGCCCAACTTGGATTTTCCCTTCAAAATAATCTCTTTTTTTATCTTTGACTTGCATCTGTTCTTAATCCGCTTCGTTAGGGTCACCGCACTGTCATCTTCTTTTTCATTCTCCGAAACTTCGGTGGTTTTCGCCGCAACTTCCTTCTTCACGGGAGTAACGGCAGGCGAGTCTACAGGAGTAGCGTTTTTGTTTTTCTTATTGCGTTTTTTCTTCTTTTTCCCGGCAATATTGATGACGGCGTCTTTCAATTTGTTTTCATCAATCCTTTTCGATGGATCGGTCTTTTTATTATTTAGCAGAGGAGACTTGGGTGGTTTCTTGGCATTCTTTTGTTGATTTACACCGGCGACAGCTTTCTGGTGGCCCTTAGCGATCACAGATCCACCTTTCGGTTGCGTTGTTTCTACTTTTTTATTTCCATTTTCGGTACTTTGTTTCCTATTTTTCTTGCCCATTTTGACTATACTCTGAGACTAGATTGATATATTATCGCTACTTATGAATCAGAATAAACTTTATGTGAGAAAACAGATACTTTAAAAATTGAACCTAAAACACGCGGCGACTATAGAAACATTTGACACACGAGAAGAAATGCGCATTGCGCGTGACAATTCCAGGATTTGTAGGTTATGTTATTTGCCGGCACGATTGCCATATAATAAAAATACAGTTTAAGAACCGAAGTTATGATCACCTTCATATTTTGAACGCCTAATTTGACTTAAAAATATATACATTGATATAAACGCAACCTTCTGGTCGTTGCGCAATCAACATTTGTGGTGGTCATGAGGAGATGGCGGGGATGTAAATTAAATTAACTCGTCTTTCCATATACAAACTCACACATTTATTTACATTTATTACAGCACAATAAAATATGAAAAAAGGAAAATTCTTATCGCTACTTATATCTAACTTTAATTAAACGCCGACGCACTAATTGTTTTTCCCACTCACTTTTGTCTGTCTTCACAATTACGGCCAATTGCATGGCCACGTGTGGCCCATCGCGGGCGCATGCAACAAATGGCATCTGGAGTCCGCTCCTGGTCCAGTTCACGAACGCGAGCTCCGCAGCTTTGCTCGCCATATGGTCTCCGTAACCATGTCCGGTCGTCTCGTGGTGGGTGGTCCTCCGTTGTGAGCAGCGGGAATATCCGCCGTTTGCCTCGTGTTCAAGGCGGGGTCCTCGGATGCCTTCCAGGAGGCACATCGCAGCTTCCTGGTGGTTTCGTTTCGAGGCAAAATGGCGGTCAAAGTTAATTTGAAATTTGCGCCGAAAATAATATTCGCAATACGTGAACTTCACACGTGAAATGCGACCGTAACGTGATGCACATATAAAAATTTACTCTCGAGAGACGTGGGATTTAGAAAGGAGAGTCGATGTAGCAGTAATGGGAGGGGGTTGGTGTATCAAACATAATTATGGGCTCTAAATCAGTTTATTAAAGCGGCACTCCGCACTCTGGTTAATAAATCGCTCCGCGATTCAATCCTAGATATCACATTTTTATGTCAACTTTGGTTTTGAGAGGGAACAACAGGTGAACTATTTAAAATACAGATAACACACGAATCAACTATTTATTTTCTAATATAGGTATACGAATGGGCAGGTAGAAATACTTACTATCAACTTAATTATGAATGACCTTATATTAGTGACTCCTGGTGTCGGCCTGTCTTCTACAGTGCGTCCGTCGCCGTCGGCGCACCTCCGATCTCTCTTGCCTTGGCGCTGGTTGTCTGTTTGTCCGTCGTCACGTTTCCCCCCTATCAGCTCGCCTAATGGTCTGCTAGGTTACTTTTTTCGATGCATGTTCTGAACTTCATGTTTGCCAATTAATGGCTTCTGGTGCAATTACAGTCAATTAATGTTATATAACGGCTAGCCATTATCTTGCCGTCAAGCGAGGTACTTCCAGGAACAATTTATTCCTATGACGACCGATTTGACCCTGTAGAATGCGAGTTTTTCTTTTTTTGGTCATTATAATTGTTACTTCGAACGTAATATATCGAATATTTCGGTGTGATCGGTGGCCGACTTCACTTCACTCGTAGGCGAGATAAATCTCTCAGGAGACAATGCCTTCAAGGAAGTGTACTTAACTCGAGTTGGTCTGTTTTATGTTAAAATGACAGCTTTCTTTAAGCACGGACACATTCGTACGTCGGTTGATGTACAAAGTGACAGAACATGGTGTAATGTGCCTTCAAGAGTTTTGCTTCTCAGACAACTTAAACGGTAGATGCTCCTTATAGAACCGATCAGCCAATGCCAGACTAAGTTCAGTGAACGGGTATTTGTGGTGGCAGGTCCAAAAACGTAGAGCTCTTTGCCTTCCATAATGAGCGGTGCATCAGAAACTTTATTTAAAAAGATATTGAAAATGCACTTTTTTGTAAAATAATATCTATAAATTTACATAACAATTTTAAATACTAGTGTAGAACTAAACTTGATGAAATTTTCACAAAAATTGCACTATATAAATTATTCAATTTTTATATATATTAAAATCATAAGGGGTATTCTTACAAGTTTGTGTGTTTATATATAATAGTGTAAGCGATTCTATCATATACAATAATGCTAATAACTTTGCTAAATATAGCTTGTAAATATATATAAAGACGCTTGCAAGACTCATATTAAAGACATCAAAGTGACTGTCAACCTTTTCTTTTAATTCTTCACCTCTATTTGTTACAACTCTTTAAGTTTAGTGATTTTTTGAAATATTATACTTTTTAATTAATCTATCTATGTATACAGAGTTATCCCGTGGACACGATTTTCTATGCGAGTTTAAGCAATATGAACTTCTAAGAATTGATAAAAATGTACTGTGTCTTATAAATATTCTTTATCACATACATTTTATCTAAAAAATCACGAATTTATGGATAAATAAATATTTTTTATGAGTATAAATGACTAGCGCCTACGACCCGCTATCTGCAAAACACCTAGTGTTAGTGATTAGTCTTCCACAGGCGCATTGCTTATAATTTTAATAAAAGAGCTATCCCATAGACACATTTCGATGTTCTCTGTAATTTAAGGCAATATTTATGTTTTAAAAACTTCTGGAGATTGACAAAAGTGTTCTGCATCTTACAAGTTTTCTTTATCACATATTTTTTATCTAGAAAACCCGATTTTATTAATAAATATTTTTTGTGAGTGAAAGTGGCTGGCGCCTACGACCCGCTATCTGCAAAACACCTAGCGTTAGTAATTAGTCTTCCACAGGCGCATTGCTTATTAATTTGAATTAAAAAGCTATCCTGTAGACACATCAGAATTTTCTCTGTAGTTTGGGTAATATTTATGTTTTAAAAACTTCTGGAGATTGGCTGGCGCCTACGAAAGTTTTTATAAAATATAAGAATCATAAAAATCAGTCTTTATGATACTTCTGTTTTAAATTTTTTTTCATCTATTTCACCTTTTGTTCTTACCCTTCGTCATTTTTTAACGTATTTGCTCCTGTGCAGGAGCAACGGGCAGGCTAGTGTTAGTATTATTATTATAATATAACATACTTTGTTCTTTCTCATAATGTATAACATCCATTTTCTTAAATGTTTTTTACCTCACTTTTACCTTAACGACCTCACCTTCAGCTTTTAGAAGAAAAGAATAGAAAATGAAACATTTTCCTTAAGGCGATTGGTCAGGCACTTTTTCTCGCAACTTCTCTTGCATTTTATATCACATTTTTCTATGGAATATTATAATAAATTCCACACATTTTTAAAACTACACAAACATAATTATTTATTAAAAAAATAAATTACCAAACCAACATTCTTTTAGAACTAAAGAACATTTGTCCACTTTGTAGGCTTCATTTAGCTGTACGAACATGTGGAATGATTATTTTTTTCATTAATATTATAAAGTAAAGTACATATTGTCTTTATTATATATAAAAATGATTGAAATTGGTTATGCGGTTTTTGTACAATTTATATTCAAAAAGGGACTGTTTCAAAAAATAATATACTTTTTTGCATGTCATTTTCAACACTTTTTATGTTAACAACTTTTAACATCGACAAATTAAAAGAATGGAGACTATTCTTTAAAAATGAACACAAAAAAAATCTAAAAATTATTCCGATCTCTTGATTTCAGATATTTAAACTCAACACAGTAAAAATATTCATCAGAACGCTCCGACTAGTTGAGCTGAGCGGTCGTGTTCTCGCACCTCTCTTGTACATTTTAAATTTCATACACTTATTTTGCTTATCCAGTGTAGTACACTCTACAAAGTAATAAATGAATTGAATTAAATTATTATTACTAACTTATGCTGTCTTATTGAACAAGTTTTAAAGATCTTTGTACTGATTCTTTAAATTTCCAAAGAAGTAGGCAGTGAATAATATTTACTCACATTTTCCAGTTATAATGGATTTGCAAATGATTATAAATGTGATAGATGGGCAATTAGAGATTTAGAGAATGGAGAAAGTAGAGAAGTCGTTGATTCTAATGGCTATGTTTGCTGTAAAACTGTAGTTTGGCATATATTAAAAGTTATATGATTTTTATATTGACTTTTTACTACACACACACAATTTTTCAGTTAATATCCCTACTAGTTTTGGGAAGAGCATTGCTTCCCATCTACAGGTGTGTAAATTGAACTAAATTAAATACAGTTGGCTATGGCCGACTCATTCCCCTCGTCCCTTTCGACAATATCCATACCCCACAAATTTTCACATAGATTTAAACCAAATTTCAATTATCTGCGCATTTGAGACAATCGCCTTGGTCCGAAATACAAGCGAAATTCAGCGGTGACAGCAATTTTTCTCGCAACTTCTCTTCCATGTTGTATCACATTTATCTATGAAAAGTTATCAAATTATAACTTATTCAATAAGTTCCATATATTTTGAATGCATGTATATTTTTAAAAATACACAAACTAAATTATTTATTCAATAAATAAATTACCAAACCAAACCAGGACATGAAAAGTTATTAAAAGAAAACTTTATTTATTTTTTATCGATGAACATTATTTCTTAAAAGTAAATTAGATGTACCCTAAATGTCTCAAAGTTATTAAACTTTAGGATTAGGTTAGATCATAGAAGTATTTCTTAATATAAAAGTAAGTAGGAATTCTATCATTATTGTTATTTTATGTGTTTCATTTGTGATTGTTAAATTGTTAATAAAACATCATAAAGTTAACCACGTCACAAACATGATTAATTATTAACACGTTCACCTAATTTGTATTACACCGATCCTATAAAAAGGTATTTAAAACTTATTATGAAGGAGCTTTAAATTTCACATAAAAAAAATAATTATGTGATGTTTTGAAAATTTGTTTTAAGGATATTAGTAACCATTGTTTAGCAGAATTATATGAGGAGACTTTAAATATGAATTAAATATATTAATTAGAAAGATATACATATAAAATCAATTCTATCGAAAAATATTGCGGTTGCACCACCGGGATTCGATCACATTCTTCAATCACAAATTACGTATTTTTATATGCTTAATACATTTTCCAAATAATAAGTTTCCCACCTAAGAAATTAAAATATTTATGACAGAACGTAATACGTTTTTCGATACAAGAAATTTTGTTTAACATTCTCAAAAATGAAAGTGGTATTCTTTCAATGGGTGCAATAAAATTAGGGTTTTGTTCCCATCATAAAAGATCTATTCACTCACAAAAACAAAACAGACATATTTGAACAGGCCAATAAAATGTACTGCCTTGCTTCCAGGAAACAAGGTTGCCATAAATTATTTTTTATAAGAGCTGCATTGGTAATCTTGTTTTATTTTGATTGATTGACAAATATTCCTGGCTGAAAAACCCAATTCTTAAAAAAGCTTAGATTAACAGTTGTTTTTGGCAATCTTATCCTCTCAGATAACAAAACAATGCATTACTCTAATCCTACACTGTTCTGCCATTGACTAAACCTTCAATACGTTTCAGGAATTTAAAACATAGTATTGTTTCAACATTTTTTAATTATACAAATAGATTTTGTATAATATTATGTATGTATGTTCAATTAGCATTTCTGGTGTATATTGAGAATACGCAACTTCTCGGATCTTTACAAAAAAATATGTTTTCCGGTAGAAGCAAATTCACAATGGCGAATACGGTTGCTTTTCGAATGGTACAATGGCAACTAGAATCTAGAAGTTTTAAATTCAGGGTACACAATTCTACCGAAAAATGCATTTTACTAAAATCAAGGGAGTTTTCTCAAGTTTAGCTGTTTCTTAAAAAATAAAAATACTAATTATTAAATTGCTAATTGTGTTTCGCGACCGATGGTTGGCACTTTTCTTTCAATTACCTTTATCATGGTGTAACAAATTTATATAATATATGAAAATTTATCAAGAAAATGAAAAAACAAAGTTTATGACGCTTCCGTGCACCGCCTGTTGAATGAACAGAATTGTTCTGCAATGCCTCTCAGCCGGCCGCCAGGTCTACAGATAGAAATGTAAGTAAATTCCCGCACCCCGTAAAACATTCCCTTCACCCCGCCAAAAAAATTACATAAAATTATTCTGAAATCCATCCGCCGCTTTAGTAGACGATTGCCTTAAACAAAATGCTTAGATATTTAAAAAGCATACAAAAAGATTACTTTTGAGGAAAGCCGTCAGACATATGGCAACCCTAATATGAAACATGAAAATGGCGCTATACAAATTATCCAATATTATTACATATTTAGGATATGTCGATTTGATTGTATGCTGTTTATTGTACACTGATGATGCAGTACTAATGGCGAATAATGAACAAGAACTACAGTCTAGTGAGAAAGCGACCTCATGACAAAGTGATGGTATTCGAGAAGGAGGAAAGCTAAATACTTGAAGGTAATGAATGTTTGGAACAAGTAGATGAGTTTGTGTATTTGGGAAGTATGTTTGATAGAAACGAAAAGGCTGAGAATGATATCGAAAGGAGGGTGACTGTAGGAAATAAAGTGAACGGAGCTTTGAATGAGAAATTATATCTAACGGGAATTTGTTAACCGAGGCAAAACTAGCGGGGCACAATGGAGTTCTGGTACCGACACTGATGTATAAAAGTGATGCCTGGAGCTGGCAGAAGAGGAACGAAAGTAGACTGAATGTAGTGGAAATGAGATCACTTAGGCGTATATGTGGCAAATCTATTTATGATAGAGTAAAGAATGAAGAAATAAGGAAAGAATGTAAAGCTGATGTTAGTATAGTGAGTAAGATAAAGAAAGTATCACTTAGGTGGTTTGGTCATATGGAACGGATGAATGAGGAGAGGATGGTAAGAAAGATATATGACACAAGTGTTGATGGCACCAGAAATTGAGGACGTCTGCGGAAACTTGGCACGACCAGGTAAACCGGATAATGGAGGATGGTTCTGTTAGAAGCCTCAACAATCGGCGAGCTTGTATAAGAAGATGTATGAATGTGGATGAGGCGAGAATTGTGTGGCGCTCAATCCTATCTGCCTACCCCTGTGGAGAAACGGCGTGATGGTAAGTAAGTAAGTAGAATATGGCTAGAATAGAGAGCATAAAGCTTATGAATAACTGTTGATACAATAATGAATCTGGGAACATAATCAAATTGATATATAAATAATTATAAACTCAATAATAAGCCAGAGAACTGGTCAAATAAAACAGAACAAATTTAAAAACAAAATAAAATAAGAATTCAGTCATTAAAGTATATTTATTATGTCGTATTAAAGATCCTTTATTATTCTACATATTATCTAGCTTCTGCAGCGGCTTTGGCTTCTGCTAATCTCTTCTTCTTCCTCCGGAAACTTCTCCTCTGGTGCTCCGGAATGCTTCCGGCAAGCTGCCCTGACTTTCTCATCGCATCGAGTTTGGCATTCTTTTTCTGTAATCATGTGTTGTTGGTTAAGTCAAGTAGTTTTAAAGAAAAAGGCAAAATAATGGAGGGAAATATGAGTACAGTACTGATTAGCTCGATCCCAGACTAGTTATTTAAAGTACACGATATTAAAGCACAGAGATTATATCACACCATTTCTCTGTAGATTTGACGATCAGACATTAAATGTGAACTCAAACACTACTACATAAACATTATATACATGCACTGTAAAACACCCCTGTATTGAAATGTATAAATATTCTAGCTTAACACTTCTTGCGCCTGACTGGTGCTCAACGGCGGGACTCTATTTTAAAGGCGGGAAAGGTAGAACTACTTGATTTGTTTATATGAGTATTTTATACCAATCTCTTGAAAAAGGTCCAAACTACATCTACATCAATAAAAAATCCAATGCACCCTTTTATCTTCGTGTCTATTACGTAGTAAATTAACATGCACCGCTTTTACAAGACCTTGTATGTACATGAATATTTAAACAAAAATACACTAAATTTAATGATTTTATAAAAAGGGATATGTCAATACATGCTTTAAGTTTTAAAGAGTAAGAAATTGATAAAGAAATTGAGAGAATCACCCAATTACTGAATAAATTAGTGGGCTGTTCCGCACAGCTTTTTGAGCTACGGGTGCGATAAAAAGTGGCCTGAAAAATGAGCAAGCAGAAAGGGCCACTTTTCCGCTTCACGGGAACATTCCGCCCGGCACCCCACGCCCCTGGAATCCCCACGCCTCTGCGCTCAACGGACCGCCGAGTGGAGGGGGAAGCGGGCCGCCGCGAGACTCCGCCCCCGCCAGCGCGCAGAAAATCCATTATGTTTATGTTAGCATAACTAGATTTAAAAAATTATTTCTTGTATGACTTATAATGTAATAAAAAGAGCATGAAAGGGGCGATCGCCCGGAGATAATATTACGCACCTTAAAAATCATTTAGGCAATGAAAATGGGTTTTCTAAGTTTAAGGTGCGATAATTAATTCCCCGGGCCGTCGCCCCGGGTGAGGCTTATCAGGCATCGCGAGGAAGAATAAAGACTGTAAGATAAAATACTCGCGGTGCCTGAGAAAGCAGGATTTGAGGAGATATAGATAAAATGCCGGAGAAATCCGAGATCTGCCGTCCCATACCTGGCGGCGAGAAAAATGAACCAAGTTTCAAGATCTGGCTGCGCTGGAGCGCAGCGGGGCGGCAGGGGGACAGATCCGGCGATATGATTGGTTATGATCTCCACAGAGCATGTAGCGCTCGCAATGTTTTTCATGTGAAATAAATAATGGTCCAGCGGCTGCAAAGAGCACTCACTCTCGTTTCTCTCTTGGACGCTCTCGCACTGCTGGACTTGAAGAAAAAACCTGCCTTTCATTTTCATCTCATCTTTGGACCCCTGCTATCACTACTACTACTGGATCTTCTGGCTTCCTGACTTCTGCTACGACTTTGGACACGAACCCAGAAAAATATCACGACTTGGCTGTTACACTGGATACGATTTGGACCCCCCTGGACCACTGCACCCCGCTGCAGACAATCAACATCCGAGACACCAGAGCGGACCGGCGAACCACCCTACACGTTTACAATTCTTGTTTCCTTGTACGGAACATGGGCGCACAAAGTCTCTGTAGAGTAGGTAAGCGGTATGTTTTATATGACTAATGTAGGTATATTATGGTAAAATTATATCCGTCTCTGTCTTATACAGTGAAGTGTTTAACCCATCCTGGGCATGCCGACCATCCGCCGTAATAAATCATCTCAATATTTGTATTTTTCAAAATCAGTCACTTGGAATTTTAGTTTTTAATAAAATACGGTCTTAGAAAACAAGCGTGTTGTTGTTTGGCAGAATATATTTATTTGACTTCTTTTAAACTTGAAAAATTGACAAAGTAATGAGGAAATATTTGCGGCTAATTTATCTGCCCATTCTAGAGATTATCTGTGAGTACCAAATTCCATTATCATATAATGAACGGTTTGGAAGATTTTCTTTATCACATTCTGATGGTTTTCGCTCGCTACACGTACTTGTGACCCAGGAGCGGTATCCGCACAAAAAGTGTTAAGAGAAAAATGTACCAGTCTGAAGATGGCCGTGACAGGCTGAAAACAGTAATGGTAAAAGTTAAAAAGTGTTTTAATTAAATGATCTTAGTAATCATTTTTGAATTCTATCTTCTAATTCGTACATACTTTTCTTAATTTAAATTTATTTTCAGAAATTCTAATTATGCATAGCATTTTTGAATGTATGTAGTGAACATGGCCTATAATGTATTGCATAAAATAATGATTTACTAAATTAAATGTAAAAATACAAACCATGATATCTTTTTTGTCAAAGTTCTTGGAGTCTGGCGATGTGTACATCACGTTGATTCTGCGGTTGCTCATCATGGTGTGGTGCATGGAGAGTGTTTTCTAGAAAAAAAAATAAAAAATTATATTACACAGTTCAGCAAGTAACAGACATATCTTGTTCACTTATTATTGAAATCACCTCCAAAATTCACTCAATTTCCATATATGTACATACATTGCTATATTGAAATAATCAAATCATACGATTACGTCTACTCTAATGCGGCGAGTTAGGCTCCAGACCACACGCCTTTCAGTCCTGATTCAATTATCACCAAGGAGTAGCCAGGATTATGCCTAAAATGCAGCAAACTGATTCCGATAGTATCAGAGCTTAATTTGAAAATAGTAAGAATATTGATGTGGCACGAATTCTGTGGATGCATTTTCATTACACTACACACACTTCTACATAAAAGTATTGAATTATGAATTTATAAATATGAAAATACCTCATAGACCAGTTGATCTTCCAGTTCGATGAAAGCGAAGCCACTTTTCCTGGTTTCCTTGTTCTCCGGTATTCTGATTGACTTGATGTTGCCAACTTTGGCAAAATGTGTTTTAATCTAAAAGAATAATTTTACATGTGGTACATTAGTCAACACAAATACATTCAGATATTTATAATTAAAGACATTTGAGATACTGACATTTGATACATCAGGTGAATATAATTATTGAAGGATTACTTGAGCAAGTCTCCTTATATCTATATTAGGAATACACAATACACCTGTGGTGGACCTACTTGCGCCCCACAGACATGGCTGTATAGCCATAGCCATATAGTGCCAAAACGCACCGACCAATAACTGATGTCAATACATTGTGTCGGACGAGTCCTAGGAGCTACCCAACCACTTCTCCACAGACCGTTCTTTCATCAGCACCTCAAGCGAGCCACTCCAGCCTTCAACTTTATTCGCATAATTAAATTTATACTCGTAGTACCTGCCATTGTAAATCATCCCGCAATAAACGTCAACTTTTGTAAGTTCTCTTTTATTTAAATACCTTGCTTTAGACACGGCATAAATACTCATATGTACATTCATATACACTGCGACATGCACCAACATGCGTAAGACTAGAAGAAAGTTAAGGCCTTCAGTCTAATCATGTAAAAACCTCGGTGGCTCCATCCGAGTGACTCGACAACTCAGATCCTCACGAGTCAATAAAAGCTTACAACCACAGCCCCTACACACCTGTGGAGGACCTGAACTCACCACACAGTTACCTGGTACTGTACCATATAAACATGGTACAGACCCGCGAAACAGACAACAATACATTGCAACGTTCGGGATAATGTTCCTTCACCCAAATAGAGCATTTCACAAAGAGTTGTTATATGTGTGTGTCGCACGGCGAGAAGAATAAGTGGAATGTCTGTGTGTATAGGTGAGCTCTCTTGCTTCTAGACTCCGATGCGATCAAGTACTATCTTGAAGTACACTTCCTTATAAGGTCACAAGATAAAGAGTTTAATTCTACTACCACATCAGTGATAATTAAAATTTAAAATTAAATTAAAAAAACTCATTTTAGAATTAATAGACAATTTTAATAACTCTTTACTTACATCAGCTTTTGTTACATCTTTGGGCAGATTTCCCACGAAAACGACAAATCTCTTGACCCCTTTAGAATCCTCGTCATCTTTGTCACTGTCACTGTCCCCATCATCATCACTTTTGTTGTCTCCATTTTCACCTTCCTTTGTTGCATCCTCCTCCTCGTCATCCGTATTATTTGATTCATCACTACCTATAGCTTCATCGTCATCATTTTCTTCCATTTCATCTTCGCTTTCTTCCGATTCAAGGTCGCTATTTTTTGCATCATCGTGCATCTCTTTCATTTCATCTTCGCTGCCGTGTGCTTCATCCACAGTATTCTTTGTTTCAGCTTCCATATCTTCGTCTTCCACGCCAGCTTCTTCACCTATCAAGCTCTGCTGTGTCATGATGATCTGCGTGATCTTCTTTTGCAAGTATTCCAGCTGCCTTATCTTCTTCTTGACCTTCTTGTTGGGCTCACTCACTGCAGTTAGAGCAGCTATTTTTTCTTCCAGTTGTTTGAGATCGTACTTTTTGGTTCCATCAGATACTTGAGTTTTTTTTGGAAACGGGTTGCGCTTTCTCTTCTGAATCTTTCCCTTCGGATTTACTTTCTCGAAAGACTTTTCCACTTTTCCCGGATCATCGCCGTCAGCGATCGGAAGCTTTTTTGATTTTTTTCCACCGGATTTAGGTTTCTTTTTTTGATTTCTTCCTTTTTTGAACTTAAATAAACCTTCCTCGGCATTCATTGCGAAATTATATTTTAAATATATAAGTTAAATAGTTTCCATTCAACAATAACTTTGTAATGGAAGAATAATTTGAGGGCGCGCTATTTTGAAACTGACAGATATTTTGAGGTTATTTCACGTTGTTGTGATAGAGCTGCCATAGAGAAATAATTGTCAAATAAATACCAGTAGGTACTACCCTGCAAGATTTCCCTAATTTATCAGGGAATCGTGACAGCCATCAGCCATATAATTTTAGAGTAAATCATCGAACAGACATAATTTTCATCGATGTTTCGGAAGGAAGGTCCTTCGAGTGAAAGTGGTGGATACATCTAATTGAATTAATTTTTTCCATGTTGTTCGATTGTAAGTTAGGTGTTAGATAGTTCTACACTTAATGGTGTAGTTTAGTGTTTAAAGTGAGAAAAGTGGGTGAATATTCCAAAACAAAATGGCCTCGGCAGAAGGCGATATAGAGATGGTCGAAACGTTCACTCCGAAAAATTTTGACGATCGATCGTCAACACAGGATTCCAAGTCGGAAGACGGCGGTGAGTTCTTCATATTCTCAGTTATAAACCGTAGTAATTCTGCGGGATGTGTGTGTCATATCCTTGAATAATTGTCGACCCAATTCGCACTTCGGTTGCACCTTTGAATTTACATAGTTCTATATAACTGGTTTTTCTTTTCAGATAAAGATAAAGAGGCTTCAATCGGGGATAGAAATGACGTGAGTATTTTATTTTCCATTGTAATAGTGAATAAAAGATATTTGCATTGTTTCCCGACGGTCTGGCCCGCTGTCAGATTTTGACAATCCACGGTGAAGCCTGTTGACATTTCACGCGGCTGGTTGATGACTCACGAAAATTCGCGCACTTCAATATTTACGATTTTGTTTCGGGAAAATCCTTGACGTGCATTTGTTTCTTCATGAAAACTATTTATCATTCTGTCACGTGACTCATTTTCTGTGCGAACTTAAAGTTGATTTCAAATATTTGATCACAACAGCAAAATGTTTTTAATGAATGCAAGGATTTAGAAAATAGTATATGATCGCTGTTTTACTTGCCGATATTAATATATTCAATTTTTTTTACGATACAAAAACATAACTAAAGTCCAAAGTAGTCAATCCATGTTAAACAATATATATGTACTTGTATTTCAAATTAGTAAATTATTTAGATACATAGTTTATATTTATAAAATAACACATTTCTGTATGATATTGTAATATTAATCATTATAACATTACAAGTACGTTACATTTGACAGGTAGTAAATAACATTCCGGTTGTGTTATCAGTCACTTGCTGTAATCAAAAAATGACATTCCAAAATCAAGTACATTACAGATATTGCTGATTGTTTAGGCTGAGGAGGCGGGAAAACTAATAATTGAGGCATCCAGCGCCAATACTTCGCATTGTTGGAAAGGAATATAAAAATAGTTTTTAAAAAAAATATAGTTTATTTGAATCATTCAGTTCAGAAAGCCACGTTAATGGATATTCTTAATTTGGAGCAAATCGCCAAAAAGCATTCTGAATATTTAGAATCTTATTCATATTCAAATATAATTTAAAATGACTTCTTCTTTTTCTTAAGGGTCATTCCCCTATCATTGTAGTTTTTTTCTCCATCGATCCCTATTTTGTTCCATTCTGATAAATGTCTCGAGAATGCTTTCCTCAGCCGTCCTGTTTTTCTTCCCTTTATTACTGTCCTTATGAATGTGTTAAACTGGAGGATACAATCCAAAAGTTTTCTGCGTCTATTTTCTCTATTCCTTCCAAAATGTCATAATTTTATTCCCTTTCTGACCATCTAATTTTCATCATTCTCCTTCAGCACCACAGCTTCCAAAATAAAATCGAAAAATATAAGATATATAAGTACGTGATAAAAGTCATTAAATACATGGCAAAAATAATATGTAGCAAATAAAATGTAGGAAATAAAAATTAAATAAAGTTTACAAAGTATGGAAATTTTATCAAATAATCAAAAATCTATTTACATAAATACATAACATAATAATTAAATATACATAAGAAAAATTTGTCAAATTTTTTTTTATACATGTAAGTATTAATTCTTTGTAACTTGTGTTGGTCTCAAATCGGCCCGTTTGATCTGTCAGTAATAAACAAACATTCCTTTGTATTCCGGTAATGCCATATTCCATACATCAGCAACATCCACATACTCATTGCCCAAGTATTTAATTCTGCGTAATGGAGAATTAAACAGAGCAACTGTCCCAATATTGTTACAGTAATAAGGCAAAATGATTCTGGTATTACTGGCAGGTACATGAAAGTTGATTGGCCGTAATAAATCAGGGCTATCAATTTTATGACGCAAGATTTTAAATAGACATACTAGATAAAAAAATAATTCTTCTTTCGCTCAGCTTTAATAAGTTCATTAAACATTGTTATATTTATTTAAATAACTAACTAACTTACCATCATGCCGTTTCATGTGGTAGGCAGAGAGGATAGAACTCCACGCTCTTCTGACCTAGTGCTGCTGTTGAAGCTTTTAAGTTCAGTACTCGGTTTAGGGCACCCTCTGTTCCTTTTGCCTTCTCATATATTTTTTATCATTGTATCCTCATTCATACGTTCCACATGACTCATCTCTCGACTCTTTATTTATTGTATCAACTATGCTATAAGCAGCTCTCCATTGGCTCCTAATTTGTTCTTACCTCACTCTATTGTACATAGATTTTCCACACATGTGCTTATTTATTTAGCTACTACAGTAAAATCCCGTTTATTCGAAGTTGAGGGGACCAAAAATCAAGAAATAAGTTTGAATAACGATTTACGATAATGAAAATAAAAAATTAAATAATTCTTTTTTTTTTTACATATTAACTTTTTTCATTACAATTTGAAGTAATTATATATACCTATATTCATCACACATTTTAAAATAACAAACAAGTTGCCAAAATACAACGCATACAAATCACAATATTATTTTTATCAAATCCGATTATAATGGCCTATCTTTTCGCGTCATTTTTATTAACAAATATAAATAAAATTGTCAACACCGCCATTTTTCCACTGTATTGAAATTAGCAACAAAAATTCCCAGCGCTTTTAAAACTTTGTTTTGTGGTGGTCGCAGGGGCATTTTTTGTCAATTTCTTGTATTAAATAGATTTTTTTTTAGCAAACTGTTGGCGACCAATACGAGTTTCGCATTAGTGCCATTTTCGAGAATATTAAATTATCAGTCAAAATTATAAAAATGTTTTAATTAAAATTGAATGAAATATGGAAGTCGGAGGAATGCAAAACATGTGAATATCAAAATGTCTAACATGTTAATATTAGAGAATATACAATAAATAATTGTCTCGTTTGTAATTAACGCATGAGATATATTTGTCATCTTAATGTAGCATACTGAAAATGAGTGAGAAAATAAACAATGCGAATTAACTTTATGCATCGTGAATCGGTGTAGGGGCAGATATCCATTGGATGGACTTTGACTAGCACATCGCGTAGCGCACGTGTATTTTCCATATTACGGTCATTTGACAAAAACAATCGAATTATGCGAAGAATAGATCGACAAATTCATCTGATGGGGTCCAAAATTAGCTTCGAATAACAATATTCGATTTATAAGTACAATTTATTATGAAAATTTTCCAGAGGGACCACATTCTGCTCCAAAAATTCGACTTGCAGTGAATTTCGGATAAACGGGATTTTACTGTATATACATGTTCTTTTTTGCTATGGCTATTCTTTTACTTATTTCATTTTCAATTTTACCATTTTGATCCTACCAAAGTATTTTACGGAACATCTTATACGTGTTAAAAAATTTTGTTTGATTTTATCTCAGTTTGAATAGTTATGTTAATCTTATGATGGCATAATTTATTTTTCACTGAGTCTATTATTGAGGCACGGTACCAGATTGTGGGGTCACTCATGCACCTCAAATACAGAACACATTCAAAACCTTCAGCGGCAATTATAAAAAAATGTAAGCCTACAGGGATTTGAATTAAAATGTAACTTTAGGGTGATTCCATATGAAATTAAATCAAATCACAAATAAGTGCCGAGATATTTCAGTTTCCGCAGACCCTTTACATTGAAAAATATGTTACGTCCTGTAAAACAAATACGGTCGCCACACAAAAACACTAAAATTAAAATAATGGTCATTTTGTACTACCAATAAGTTAGGGTAATTGCATAAAAAATATAAGAATATTTAAAAATGGTCAAGCAACCAGTGTTGGACCATTTCATATGGAATGTCCCTTATAATATTACATCTGTTGACAAATGTTCTTCCTGTTCATGGAATACTATGTTTTTAATCAATCGAATAGAAATGCAATTCTAAAACAAGTATTTTATTATCTGATAATATTTTCATCTTGCATTTACTGAATATTTCTTCTTCAAAACCCCTAAGCTCTTAAACCCCCTTACTCCATCATTCGGGAATGGTTTTTTGCTTTTACAACTGTGTTCAATTTCTTAACTTAATTTATAGTAACCCCTTTTCTCTACATGTGTAGATAAATACAACATACTATAATGCTGCATCTCCGCACGGGTAGACATAGAGGATAGAATGTTGCACTCCTCCATGTTGATTGTTGAAGCTTCCAACAGAATATGGGCATCAGAAGGTGTGCAAGGGCACTCAGTCCACTTTCATTCCTCTTTTCCCTCCTCTAGGCTTTATTACATATTTAGTGACTTGGGTGTTTGATTTCGTGAATGATTATGTTGACTCGTTAAGGTCACCAATAGGGATTATTTGTGTCAGAAGGATGTGTATGGTGAGAACCGAGGGGTCTATATCTCCTCGCTTCTCCCGTATGTACAACTAGAGTGGGTGGATTGTGAGTGAAACAGTACTTACGATAGTTGCGTTTGTTTACAAATTGAATTTACACTTGTTTGTTATATTATAAAATGTACAAGTTAAACGTAGTACACTGGAGACGGTGTCGAGGTGCGAGTGGATGTATCCGAGGAGCTGGCCAGGAGATGAGTGGTCGGTTCTAGGTTTCCTCGGACTGGTTGCGCGACGTATTGCCTGCAATTCGGCTGGTACCAGGCGGACTGCACGGCTGTTGAGTGATTTCATTATGCGGATCAGTGTTGGTACTAGGACAGCATTATGCACCGCATTTCCAATTTAAGTGATGCAATAATCAGTCTCGTAAATGCCTGTATGTCAAAGTATATCAACTCTGCCAGTGATCAAACGCATACTAAACTGTGTGAGATACTGTTAACATGTAATATTTAGAATTAACTGCGTTCTTATGTAACAGCTTATGTGACGCGTTTTACAAAACCATTTATTTAATTCCAGCATTCAATTAGTGCGCCACATAAGGACATTATTTTATTCTGAAGGTTTTTTGTGTGTTTGATTAATTCACGATGATAAAAAAGATGAACTATGGCTTTGATGTGAAAAATGTTGCATTTATATTATATCTGGCGGTGATCCAAGTATTAAAATAACAGTGTTTCGCAAACAGTTTATTACAAAAGGAATAATTCTTATGTTGAATTTCTAATACTATTCAATTTTCAATATAAAAAAGTTGGTGTAGGCGGAGTCTTGGTAAGAGTGGGGAACTGATTGACAGGGAGGTATTGAAAACGGGAATATATTAAATAGTGAGATGCGTGTTGATTATTAATTATATTGGACTCAGCGTTGAGCGACCACTCTTACCGAGACTCCGCCTACGCCCCGTAATGGATGTCGTTTAAATTTGATGGAATAGTTTAGTTGTACGCCAGTCCTGAAGAAAATACGTTAGTGTCGAAATCGGTTTACAGTGGTCTAAACAATGCTAAATATAGATACAATTTTTAATGATGTCTAACCACAAAGTGAACGCTACAACAATTAACAAAAAAATACATATAGCAGATCTGGATCTGTCGAATAGCTGTCTCACATTCTGTTGGATATTAGTTATATTCAAATAATCTTCCTCCCTTCTTCAGAATGATCTAATTGGGGAACCGTATTTTTTGCCGTGACTGTTCTAAATTGTGCTCATGCAGATATCTGTTACTTTCCCAATAGCCAACTAACAACCGTCTCTATCACACTGAACACACATATTGGTTCAAATACTCGTGTGATTTCGATACAATCAAGTCATCTATCAGGGAGTTCTCACATATGAACGTTCCATTTCAATTTCTTTAATAAATAATTTTCATTAACGCATTGAAAACAAGTGTTGTGCATTGAGGTCAATAAAAAATTAATAGGGTATAATTTTTGACAGATGATTGTAGAATTATTTTATTTGAATTATATTCGCAGGTTGACAGACAATTGGTCAGATACAGGATGTTGAGGTCGTGGCTGCGCTTAGATTGAAAATGATAAAAAGGCATTTTTTATAAAAAAATATGAAGTATGTGTAAAAAATTCTTAACTCTTGATCAGTAAGGCGATGTAAAGATTAGCAGTGTGTATACAAAACGAGGAAACCATAAAATTGTTTAAACAAAAATTAAAAATGAATGAACAATGTTAATTAACATTTTAAAATAAAATTGTATACAACTGGCTAACGTTCATAAATTTAAATGTTTTGGAAGATAGATATCTTCATAAACAATAAAAAATTCAAAAGAAGGCATGCGGATATCTGAACTGTCAAAAAATTGTCTTTAAGAATTTTATTTTGCGTTACATCATGATTTACATATATAGCATTTTGATGAAAGCGAAATAATAAATTAACCAGTTACATGTTTTCTCAGAAAATACACTATACTTTATACAGTGAGTACAATTTAAAAATAACTATAAAGCCCTTCGCCTTTTATAATTCGTATTTGCAATATGCAGAACGCTAGCGTTAATGATTTGTCTTACACAGGCGTTTTGCTAAAACATGGAAAGTAGAAAATTGTTAACATACATTTAATAAATAGATAAGTTTGCAACATAATGTATATAATTTGTAGTTTGTTCTGTACAATACTGATGATAATGTTATTTGCCAGGTCCACAAGTCAGATCGGAAGATCGGTCACCGGCGCGTCGGCGTCGGTGGCGAGATCACCTACAAGAAGATCCAGACCACGCAGATCATGGGATCCATCCAACTCGGTGAGTTTCTGCTGCCGCATTCTGTACCATGCATAATTATCACAGGTCGAATTTGCAACAATGTGGGATGGTGCTAATAAATGAACACATTAATTATCGTATTACCCTAGTGAGTAGCATGTCCAATGTGTGCGTGGAGAGTTTATTGAGAGATGAATGTTGGCAAATCTCACGGGATGGTGTTAGAGATGAAAGAGTGACTGGCCCGGTTGTGTGATCAGTAGTAAATTTTGACTATAGTAACATTTTACCATCGCCCGTGGTAAAAAAAACGTTTGCGGGTTGTTTGTATGTCAAATTTATTACTATCAAAGTCAATCCCGCCTAATAGTGTGAATAATCAAATACCTGCGATTTTACCAAAATTGATTTATTTGAAATATTCACCATTAGCACTACATACAATTTTATGCTTTATCTGTGGCTTTTTTCACCCCTGCGTTCGAAGTCTGTCATTTTGCTGATGAAAAATCTTTGGTAATATAAATTAAACAGCACGATCATCACTGGACAAATAAAAACTTACTAAAATAGCGGGATATTGTATGATTAATTGTCGTATACTGCAACTTTCAAAGTATCAATGTGGCAGATAACTTTTGAAACAGCTGTGAAGAGTCGGCCATTTTTAACTAACGATTGACGGTTTTATCATTGGACATTGGAGAATAAAATTAGTATACTACTGGATGTACTTTGGACAAGTAAATATTGTTTATCAACGATCAAACAGCTTGTTTTTACTTTAGTAACTTTTTTTACCGCAGTATCAAGTTATCACTGATCACACGACCGGCCCTAATGGTGACGCGACGACGGTAAATAATGAGAACTTACAACAAGTTGATGAATTTGTGTTTATATTCTTATTATAGAGACAGTAAGGTTGTGAAAGATATGACGACTGCAGGAAATAAAGTGAATTGTCCTCTGAATGCAATTTATCATCCGAAGTGGAGTCTTGGTACCGACACTGATAATGATGTATGAAGTTGGTAAAAGAGGAACGAAAGCAGACTGAGTGCAGTGCAAATGAGATCACTGAGGTGCATATGTGAAAAATCTATGTACAATAGAGTATAGATTGAACAAATTGGGAGCGAATGTAGATTTGTACTCTAATACAATTGCTTTAAATACTAATTAAATGTATTAATTATAAAGATATACATATAAAATCAATTTTATTGAAAAATATTATTATGTTCATATTATTGGTTCGAATCCCATTAGCGCTATAAAGATATACATATAAATTGATTTTATATGTATATCTTTATAATTAATACATTTAATTAGTATTTAAAACATTACAGACCTATGTTCTGAATAATTACAACTTCACAATAAGAATGTGTTCTCATTAATAATATAATTGTGCCCATTATTATGAAAATGGTCTAAGTCATGTTTCTGATTTGCGTTTGAATTGATTAAAAAATATTTTTATATTACACAAGACGATGTTTCAAGATTTATTTAGTCTTACTAGATTTATAATTTATTTCCACATATAAATGTTGCGTGTAGCTTATGAGGAAATAAAAAAATTAAGGTTGAAATGTCTTACCCTATTATCAAAATAAACATTAGCGGAATAACATTGAACGTCGTAATAATACACTGAATATTTTAAATATTTTTGAATTTTTCGCAATTGTTACAATTTGCATCATATTATATTAATTTAAAACAATGTGACGTGAAATAATTGATAACTAATTTTTTTCAAATTCTTGACTTGGACCACTTTCATAACAATTAAGAAAGGCTCAGTGTGCGTGTAAAATACCTTCGATAGCGATGAATCTTGGTCCCGGGTTTTCTATTGATAATAAGACCGTGCCACTCTAATAAGACAGATCACCACTAATTTGGACTGCTGGCTGATCCTTTGCTGATTCCTGACATATGTTCTTTTGGCCAGCCTTCATAAATTCCTCGCGTGCGCTGATAAAACTTCCTAGTGTTTTTTAGATAGTGAACCGATTCTGATGACGGATGGATACCTTCTGTTAAGTTAAATGGCGTCTCCACCAATACAGAGCAAAACAGGCATACCGTTAACACAATCAGGGTTACCAATTGAAGGATACCAAACATCGGTGAGATGGTTTGGGCGTGTGGAATGTATGGTGAGGAGTGGATGGTAGAGAAAATATGTGAAGCGTGTTTCAAAGGAATCAGGAATAGAGAGTGTACACGAAAGACCTGACAAATGCAATATTAGAGGATGGCCATGTTGAAAGTGAATAATGGCAGGAGAAAAGAGTGTGACGTTCTATCCTTTCAAGCTTATCTTGATTGAAACAGCCTGATTAAGTTAATTAAGGTAAAATTTTACCGGTTCTATTTTGGGGGTCACGTTAGATTTGCAAAAGTCACTTAGGACTTTATATCATTGACCAGTTTATTTTTCTCAGCGTGTAACAGATGCGTGCTTTTGTCGAGGATATCTTGTCGAGAGTAAACAATGCCAGCCATCAAACGTGGGAACTTTTTATTTGTGGTAAAAATATATTTTTATTATCTGTCAGAATGATGTTGAATGTGGCCAGTGAGGAATATTACCTAACTATCACAGACCAGTAAATAAATAGACATGAAACAAAGTGTACGTATAGGAGAGGGGTTTGGAACATTAGTTGCGGGATGAGAGCAGTCTACATACATTCTTGGAGGAAACATAAATCTGATAGTTTATGACACATTTATACAAAAGTTTTTACTCTTCAAGACATATTTTTTACATGAATGCATATTATATTGTCAGCGTTTAAATTTTCGTTCCAATCGGGTCATACATTTAAAAGTCTCAGAGCTATTTGATTGCCTAAGTGATACCAAAGTAATCATCAGTGACACCAAAATCAAAATATTAAAACAAGGAATTTGTATTAGTTTGTGTCTATATACAGTAAAACCGCGATATAACGAAATCCAAGGGCCCAAAAAATAAAAATTCGTAATAACGAATTCCCACATATAACGAAATAAATAAAAAAAATCCTACTATATATTACGCGCCGTCGCAAAAAAATGTTGCGCGGCTTCAAAAAAGATCGCAAATTCTGCAAACAAAGGAGGAAGAAGGCCATAGGGAACTGAATACCTACATATTTTTAGTAGTTTTGTTATTAAAACAGATAAGGAAATGGATAATCAAAGGAATTAAATTAAGAACAGAACCTATTCAACACCAATTGGAAGATATTTTTGTAAATTCCAGAATACTGCAAACACAAAACAATATTTTAATTGTGTTTAAATGTAGAACCGCTTCAAACATAGTTTTGGGCATGAAACATAAAAAATAATTCAAAAATAAAAATTTGACAATTGAATCGCGGCATTTTTATAAAATGAGTCGTATATAAATTACGAAGGTACTTACCGGTAACGGCGGCAACCACTTCAAAATATGATACTATGAACCCAAGAAGAAGTTTGAATTGTTTTACTACCTTGTCGGCAGACCGCCGCGCACCGCCGAAAAGGCCGTGCGCGGCGTTTCCGTTCGCATACGGCAGATGCAGCGGCGCGGCTTTGTAAGTGCGAAATAATATTTTCATATTTTCATTTTTTTTTATTTCGTTATAAATTTACGTAAATGTATTGGAATTTTTTGTACGGGACAAAAATGATTTTGTTATAAATATTAACGGGATTTCGTTATATAAATGCATTTTTGTATGAAAAATTGGTTTTAGGGACTAAATTTCGATTTTTTTTTCGATATACGTCATTTTTCGCTATATCGGGTTTCGTTATATCGCGGTTTTACTGTATTTGGTAGTCTGTGCTGACTATAATAAAAACAAATTCTATTCTGAATATTACATTATTTTTGTTTGATTGAATCTAAAAAAAAAAATTTTTAATTTGTGATAATAAATAGCAGGCTCAGAAAACATATTTTTTTTTACCTATATTGCGTCCGTGGGCAGTCAGCCGGTTGACAATCATGTTTTTATCATCATTATATATGTGTATATAATAACATTGACGGTTTCATCAATTTTAAACCAATCAGTTTTAATAATGGTCCAACCACAGAAATATTGACATTGTGAATGTTTGTTTCGAAATACAAACATTACACAAATGTAATGGACTATGTCCGTAATCTATATTTGACAGATAATGTCCATATCCTTATGTTTAAAATTAGTTTTGTACACAGAATTTTTTTATATGAACAACTTCTTATTTAAGCTACGCCTGATCTGAGGTAACCGACTCACATATTATAATATTTTGTGCAGTTTAAAGAACCATATTATTAATAAATTTGAATAGAAACAGTAGCATGAATCAAAATCAATTTGTATTATCAAACCTTCATAGAAGGAATTAATAGACGGTAAGCAAATTTCGTTGAATCCATATTTATATCTTATTACCATCCTTTCTTCATTCATTCGTTCCACATGACCAATGCTGAGATCGGGTTAGTAGTTAATTATTTATTAGTGCAAACAACACGCATCATACTGACGCATCATGTTACCCGTTTCAGGTATCCAGCATGCGGTGGGCGGGCTGGCCTCCAAGCCGGAGCGCGACCTTCTCATGCAGGACTTCATGACCGTGGAGACCACCAACTTCCCCAGCGAGGGCTCCAACCACACCCCCGCCCACCACTACTCGGAGTTCCGCTTCCGGACCTATGCACCCATCGCCTTCCGCTACTTCCGAGACCTGTTTGGCATTCAGCCTGATGACTTTCTGGTAAGACACCGCAATAGCGGTCAGTTTTGGAAAGGTTTTTTTTTTTTAGTTTGTGTATGATTTTGACAGTGATGTCTCGGCTCTGCAGGCTGGGAGCACGCACTGGACTTAGCTAAGCATAAAGGAGATGTTTTTCTTGAGTGCTTTCGGAGTATTTAAATCTGGTTTTCTTATCAACGCCGACTTCTGAGAAAGGCGCCATGAACATGCTTCAGATATGACTGGTCTGAGATAAAGCGTTGAATGAATGTTATCAAATTCTATCATTTCTATACTATTGATTATACTATCATTCTATACAATGCTATTCATTTACTTGATTATGTAAAATAATGTAAGGAATTTGTCACATGTACAGGGTGTTGCAAAACTATTGCGGGGGTAGGCAGACAGGATAGAGCGCCACACTCTTCTGTCCTGACGCAATTTTCACCTCATCCACATTCATACATCTTCTCATATAAGCTCACCGATTATTGAGAGGCTTCTAACAGGACCATTCTCCAATGTCTGGTTTACCTGGTCGTGCCAAGTCTTCCGCGGACGTCCTCCACTTCCGGTGCTGCCAACACTTGCGTCATATATATCTTTCTTACTATTCTCTCCTCATAGTTTATTAGAGGTGGCAAATTATACTGTTTATTTACTGGTTTTTTCCTCGACCGTTTCCATCAGATGTTGGCGCCCGCTCCCCCGCTTCTTCCCTTGAGAATGATAATCATATTTAACCCCGAGCCAGCTTGATCCGGCCAGGAATAGAATAAAAGTGCGTATATATAAGGTCTCCGATAGGTGTCGCTATTCAAAACAAAAGTAAAATACATTAATAAATAAATTACGTTACAACGGATATATTCGGAATGCTAATACAGTGATTAGAACGAAATAGTGTTGATCGGTTCAGCAATGGTAGAAGGTAATAAAAGTATTACAAGACGCCACCTCAATGCAACAAGTTGCATCGGTTAGACATTAATTTAATGGCATGTTGTTTGGTTCCAGATGTCAATGTGCAGCTCGCCGCTCCGCGAGCTGAGCAATCCTGGCGCCAGTGGTAGCATCTTCTACCTGACCGACGATGATGAGTTCATCATTAAGACTGTCCAGCATAAGGAGGGCGAGTTTCTGCAGAAACTGCTGCCCGGATATTACATGAATCTCAATCAGGTGGGTGTGTCTGTCGACTGGATTCTATATAAGTCCTCGGTTTTTCAACGTCGTCTGTTTGATATTTTTATATTGTGGAGAGTCTAATATCATGATGGTCAGTTAGCCCACTTAGGGCCGGTTGTGTAGTAAATTTTGACAGATCAGTAGTAAATTTTGACCATGATAACTTTTTACCATCGCCCGTGGAAAATAATGTTTGCGGGTTGTTGATATGTCAAATTTACTACTGTCAATGTTAATCCCACCTAATAGTGTGGCAAGGTATGAGTAGTTTGTTGGTTTAGTGGTTAAGACGCTGGCCTAGTGATCTAGTAGTCAATGGTTCACGCCTCGTTCCAGGACTCCAGCAAGTTAGTCCTATTTTCATAGCATAAGCGTTTAGCGTAGTTTGAAAATAGTAAGAATATTGATGTGACATGTATTCCGTGTCCGCATCTTTATTTTTTTTTAAAAATTAAAAAAAAAGTGAACCATCATCAAATACCTGAAAATGGTATCAAAATTGATTTATTTTAAATATTCACCATTGGCAATACATACAATTTTATGCTTTATCTATGGCTTTATTCACCCCTGCGTTAAATTGGCACTTTGGTAGTGAAAAATCTTTAGTCTATGTGCTAATATGAATTCAACAGCGAGATCATTATCGGACGAACTCCCATCACTGCAATGTTATAGATGAGTTTTGAAACAGCGGTGAAGAGTTTGCCATTTTTAACGAATAATTTAGAGTTTTCGCTGTTCGATGTTGGAAGGTAAAATTAGTTTATTATTGAATGTACTTTCGATGAGTGAATATTTGTCGCCAACGATCAAACAACCCCGTTTTCTTAAAAAAATTTACTAAAGCAACTTTTTTAACTATAGTAAAAATTGACCACTTATCAAACAATCGAGCCTTAGTGCATTTATTTTTGTATTAAAATTGTCTTAAAAGTAGTCCGATTGGTTCACGGCAATAATTATAATAATTCTTTGCTTCGTCAGAACCCTCGCACACTCCTACCCAAGTTCTTCGGACTGTTCTGTTACCAATGCAACAGCAAGAACGTCCGCCTCGTTGCCATGAACAATCTGCTGCCCTCTGTCGTCAAACTGCATCACAAGTACGATCTCAAGGGCTCCACCTACAAGAGGAAGGTATGTCTCCATCATTCTTTATATTCCTACTTTCAGATTGCCAAGGATGTGCATGCTATATATATATAGGCTAATTGTATTATAGATAGTTAACACGGGATATATCGTGACTGAAATCACACAAGAGTATGAAAAGTTGTCACACATTGTGATGCACAGCCACCATATCTCACAGGTTTGAGAAGTCACCCAAGTGACGCCAATAAAGTGACATGATAAAGATACGGCAGTTATTCAAAATGTATTTAAGGTGAATCATCAGCGGTGCGCCAGAAAACGTGAGGAAAATTTCGGCAAACAAAGACGAGATCTATCTCAGAAAACAATTAGGATCTTAGAATATGGAATTTTGTAGTTGTGGCACCCGAAAAACTGATCTATGGTGTAAATTTTCACAAAATTCATAAAAGTGCCAATATCTCGAAAACTAATGATTTTTTACTAAGGTCATATTTTGATATTCTGGTCAGTCATGAGTTAACCAAGGGATGACGTTAACTTTTGGGATGCCTGTATAGGGAATTGTATTTTTTTGTCTTTGCTTGTTTACAGGCGTCGAAATCGGAACGGAACAAGAAGAGTCCGACGTACAAAGACCTGGACTTTATGGAGCATCACCCGCTCGGGTTGTTTCTGGAAGCGGACACGTACGGGGCGCTCGTGAAGACCATACAGCGGGACTGCAGGGTGCTCGAGAGCTTCAAAGTATGTGTTCCCTATTCGTAATTTTTTTTTTTTTAAATATGTTAACATATATACTTCCATAACTTGAAATAAATGTTATTGTAAAATGTAGTGTTATTGTCACCGGTTTTAGTTTTGGTCCAACCCCTTAGCCCAGTCCTAATCAGTACACATTGTTCCTTTGGCTCGACTGGTTGTTTTTGAATTCGAGGGAATAAGTGTTCTTGAGTGATTATTCATGTTGGATCACTAGCTCATAAACTGCTGTGATTTTGGTGTGTTGTGAACGTTGAAACTCATCAGAGTTTTTTTGTGCCTTGGCCATTTTGCACATTCCGGAAGATCATAGAGACGGCGTCATCAAACAGGTGAGTCGAGCTGTCCTTGTGGTTCCGTGAGTCTATCCTGGTCCTCTATCAAAGGATTCCCTTACCCTCACCTCATCATTCCCTATTTTTAATTCCTCATTCCATTATCGGCGACTTGCGTTGGTCACAGTATGTTCAAAGATGACTGGCTAGGTCCACTTTTAGATGTTGAAAAATAGCTACAGGACTAGCTGAACACCCTTAGATAGGCCACTCTAGCACTGGGTTGTATCTGTTTGAACTAGCTCAAGTGGGATAGCTTTACATATTTTTATTTATAATTAACGATACATGTTTTTTTAGTGATGACGGACAATAAAAATATCGTTAATTAGTTTAAATAATTTATTAAATCCACCATTTTGATTGTGTATAATTGCAAGAGTCACTCGGATGGAGCGACTGATGTTTAAGGTTATGTATAATATATCAGAAGGATTGTATAAGGTGAGAACCGAGTGCCCTCATCCTCCTCGGATTCTCACGCATGAATATGAATGTCACATTATATATTAATGTTACAGAGCGTGCGTGTGAGTATTGGTGTTGGTGTTGTGGCTAGAGCAGGTTGATAAAATGAAACAGGACTACAATTGGTCGCGTTTGTCGAACGATGCACAAATAAATTCACACTGAATGTTAAATTGTAAGTTAAAGTTTGTGACTAGTGAAGCTCACTGGAGGCGTGCCGAGAGATGCGTCCGAGAAGACGGCCAGGGGAAAAGTGATCGCTTCTCGGACAGGTTGCGTCGCAATGTATTGTGGTCTGAATTCTGTTGGTATTTGGCAGCGTGAAATGGCTGTAAAATGTTTGTTTACACAGCAAGGTCTGTGAGGCGTGCCAGCAGGGTGAAAACATTGGCATTAGTTTGAAAACAAGACAAAAGTGTGGAAACACAAGCATATTTATTTAATTACCTTTACGGACCTTGGTTCACCGCAGATTACATAAATTAAAAAGGTCAATGTTACAAACGTATTCATTATCTAGTATGTCAATGTTACAAACGCATTCATATCCAACTTCTGGTGACGGTGGTACTAGTTTTAATATATTGTCGTCACAGCAGGTGACCTATCCAATGTCCAATCAACAATTCTAATTTAAAACTGGTTTTTCAATCTTCATAATATTTGATCTAATTGATATTGATTATAAAGAGATGCATGATGATTGTATATTAACATTTCATGATGTACTCCGACAATAAAAACTCGGTATGTTGTTTCACGTTACATTACCAGAGAATTACTTTTAATTATTTTTTTTACAGGCATCTTATATAGGCAGCATTTTTGTCTAGGTGTTATTTACTAGGGTATGGCGGATGTGATATATATAGGGTCACATGTTTTTACATATAAAATAATGTGGGAATTGGTTGGATATTCGGCCGCAGGTGTTCTGGTTTTTCGGTTAAATACGGCACACAAAAAATGTCGCATATGGGGTCTTATGTACTTGTTAGTATGTAGGTAGAAGGATGTACTTGAATTCTCGGTTATCCACGTTTGTAACACGTTACTTTTTAATGAGACATCTATTTTTTCCAGTTTTTATAAATTGCAATGTTTTTCAAAAAGAATAAAGTCTATTGTGTATAAAATGCTCTTTCTAAAAGATATAATGGAGAACTCTGTTATGTATGGTGATGCCAGTCTATCAAAGCTGAACGACTGCTAGCTGGGGACTTGCATCGCTTGGAGTACCAGGAACCTGTAAGTTCAGTGATCCACAAGGGCACAAACTGGCTTGATGGTGCGGTAGAAGACTATCGTATTCTAAGGGCCGGTTGTGTGATCAGTAGTAAATTTTTACCATGGTAACTTTTTATTAACCCCCGTAATAAATACTATTTGTGAGTTGTTGATACATCAAATTTACTACTGTCAAAGATGGTCAAAGGCAATCTCGCCTCTCAGTGTGTCAAGGCGAATAATCATGAAATATGCTATATTTTGTGCTTTATCTATGGCTTTATTCACTCCTGCCTTTGAAATCTGTTTTTTTTCGGATTATGTGCTAATGTATATTAAATAACAAGATCATCATCAGACGTGCTCTCATCACTAAAATAGCAGGATATTGAATGATTAATTGTCGTATATTGCAATTTTCAAAGTATCAATGTGTCAGATGACTTGGAACAGCTGTGAAGAGTTCGCCATATTTAAATATCGATTTTTGTTTTTACTATCGGATATCGGAGAGTAAAATAAGGCGGTCGAGACTCAACCTAGGTTGTAGCTGATGAAGATAAACCAAGATTTTCAGTTCATTTTTATTCTAATTTAATGTATTTTTACTTAATGATTTCAGATCATGGATTATTCACTCTTGGTGGGCGTGCACAATCTGGACAAGGCGCAGAGAGAAAAGGCGGAGGAACAACAACAGCTGCTGGCCGAGGGGCGGGTCGAGGAAGACGGGGCAGGAGGTGAGAGGTCGATGCTCACCAGAACAAGGTAAAGTAATGTAAAACTCAAGTAATTGCGGTCGTCGGGTAATTTTTACGGCGCTTGTATTTAGTCACCGAGGTCATTCACGTTTTGTTAAATATGATGCCTTAGTGCCACTAGGTATTGGGTGATAGACTAGGCTAGGTGTAAAAAAAGCTTTTAAGACAATAATATCACGCTTGTATTGTAGAATTTTTAATTCAGTTATTCATTAAATGTGAGTTCCCCAAGATGTTAGCAAACTTGAGAAAACCTTAATCTTAAAACTTGCAGTGAGTTGTGATCTCAACTACAGTGCCTTAAAAAAATATTGTGAAATTTTCATATATCGATTAAAACTTTAAAGTAATTAAAATAATAATTTAAATTATATATTGCGACCGATGCAACTCGATCTTGAGCATTTTAGTTGCAACTAAAATGCAATTGATGATTTACAATTGATACAGTCGACGATCTTTAGTGAATTGTTGAAAAGTGAATTTGTATACTCGATGGTCCGCTCTGATCAGCGACTCCAGTTTGGATGTTGCAAAACTTAATTCTTTCAACTAGGAAACTAGCTTTACATCGTTAGATTTGTCACGCATTGATTTACGCTGGTCGCAGTATATTCTTTAATGTTATTATTATTTTTTAATTGTTCTATTTACAGTGAATTCAATTGGTGCATTATTTTTTTTCTCATTTTCAATGGAAAACACTTTTTAAATGTTTTTATGCACCTTTAATATTTTATTATAATGATATAAATTTTAATTATTATTATTAAGTGGTAAATGGGTCATTTTTTCTATATAATACTATACCGTCTAAATGTTGTTTTTTATTATTATTATGAAGCAGTATGGTATATGAGCTTATCTAAGATTTTTACCCAGTTTTTTTGACTGCACCAAATTATCCGCGTCGTGTGCACATCTTTTTATTTTATATCCGGCCGATTTCTGTGCGTCGGGATCGACACCGGGCCGGAGCAAAATGGACGACGCATATATGTTTTCAAAGATTTCTTAATGTAGCTGTGTGTTACAAAATTATTATTAAATATTGCCGATATCTACTTTACCAACATACATTGAAGCGTAAATCTGAAGACGTTTTAGAAAAAATATGATATGCCTCATTGAATAATGAACAGAATACTGATATTTAATGGAATCATATTTTTTTAGTGATGTTGCCATTGTTTAGAATATAGTCCCTTGATAAAAACTGAAAAAAAAACAGATGTCAACATATATTGAGCAAATTAGATAAGATATGAGATTCAGCATATTCCTGCAACACTGCTATATACGGAGCGTCGTCCATCTTGGTTGATACACAGTGTTGGTGCTCACTTAGAAATTGTGTGTAATAGTATTTATTTGATATGGTTGTTTAATATACCATCGGGTGCCCGTGTATTGTGGCATTCATAACTTAGATCTGCCCAAAACCATATACAGTGTTGTTGCAGGGGAGGTCACATATATGTTGCCATAGTTTAATTGGTGAAGTATTCTATTAGTGATAAAAAAAATGTGGGTTCAAGTCGCGGTGGCAGCTATATTTTTTCGAAAGATATATTTGTTTTTTTGTGTCATTCTAAGAGATATATCTAATTTGTTTTAATAAAATATATGCAAAAATTCGTCATGCTTTTTCTACAGGTCTAAATGAAGAGCCAGTCGTGTGGAAATAATTACCTGTAATGTAAACAAAATGCACTGATATTATTCAGTATTAAATATCTGAACCATAGTAAATATATCACTGAAAAAACTCAAATAACAAATGATTAGATTGAAAAAAAAAAATTGCTACCGTGACTTGAACCTGGGTCCTTTACATTGCTGATAGTCTACATCAGTTGTGGTAATTTTAGCTAGATTTACTCTACACCGTACTCGATGTATCTATATTTTCCATGAGAAAGCTATCAATTATTTTGCAATATTTGTCAGACTTAACTTTGAATGAAATCTGGTAGATGACTTCAGTTAATTTATTTTTTAAAGAAAGATTTGTCATTAAAATTGGCATGGCATTCATGAATTGTGAATTGAAAAAAGTAATATAATTAGTTTATTTTTAATATTTAATATATGTAAATTTAAACAAATCTCATATAATGTCGTCCATCGCCATTTTGTTCACAATCCTGTGTCGCTCCTTACCGCAGAGCGGTCCCCGATGTCTGTACATGCTTTTGTATGATTATTTTCCTATTTCCATTGTGGTGCCGGGCAACGATCGCAGATCCGAACAGAAAACAAAGGAAGACTTCAGCAACCAAGTTCGCAGAACACAGTACGTTCAGTTGACACGGGTCCCGCGGGACCGTTAACGTTGTGTGTTTGTGTCTGTCGCGTCCATCTTGAATGTCATTAACTGAGGCGTCGTTTTGTCACGCGCAAAATGGGAGAATTCACACGACTTACATTTCAAGGTTTAATGTTATAATCTGCACACTGGGGAGAAATTTAAAAAACCAGTACGATACTATTTATTAGACTTTTTTATATATACAAAGTATTATGTACCAAGAAGTTAGTAGTGTCATTAAAATTTTTGGCAAAACTTGGAAGGGGCATTAGTTATAACTTTTAATCATTCAAAAATATTTCAAAGTGTGTTAGAAATTTGAATTTTTGAAATTTGTAAATGAACAACTTTTTAGTATGCCACCATTACTTTCATGTGCCAAGCATTACCATGTGCTTTCAATAATAATTTCACATTTTTTATTATTCATTTATATCAAAAATTATACATTAGATTTGACTTTTTTTAAAACTATTGCTTAGATAAGGACCTTTAGACTAATGTAAAACTAATAAACTGAATGTGCCATAATTAGGACAACACAAGCATTATACGAAAGACCACGATCATTAAATTCATTTTCTGCGTGCCACAAAATTGCCTTAATATAGAAAATTCTTGCATATACAAAATATATTTTCTTATAATCTCTCTGCCAAGATTACGTAGAAAAATCTGCATTGAACCAAATTAGCAAAATGTTAAAAATTAATAGAGTTATAAATCATTAAATTTGCTGTACACACTATCAATTTTTAAAACACTCTGTGCTAGTGAATACACATTACAGTAAAACCGCGATATAACGAACCCCGATATAGCGAAAAATGACGTATATCGAAAAAAAAATCGAAATTTAGTCCCTAAAACCAATTTTTCATACAAAAATGCATATATATAACGAAATCCCGTTAATATTTATAACGAAATCATTTTTGTCCCGTACGAAAAAATGCCAATACATTTACGTAAATTTATAACGAAATAAAAAAATGATAAAAGATGAAAATATTATTTCGCACTTACAAAGCCGCGCCGCTGCATCTGCCGTATGCGAACGGTTTAATGGCCTTTTTGGCGTCAAATTTTGGCAATTCAAACTTTTTCTTGGGTTCATAGTAGGTTCATAGTCCCATAAAACCATTTGACATAATTCTTGCGGCGTTCACTTGGACATGTTTTACGTACGCATACGCCTCTAATATGTATTGCAATCCCAGACCCAGACAGCTGGAAAATACAAAAATTAACAGGAATACGCAGAATGTTGCAGTATGTACTTATTGGGAATATCAGTCTCAGTGTAAGGTCTGTAGAGTTAAGTTTGTTCCGTTTTTAACGCGATTATTGCATGACCGAACTGAATATTTACATAAATTCATTTTCGTTTGACAATTGTTTTCGTGTGAACTCGTCAATAATACAAATAATTCTTTAAAATACTTTATGGACTATTTTTTGTGTTTCTATTAACTATTGTTTTCGTGTGTTTACTGCTATGCATACTAGTGTAGTGTAATTTATTATTTAAAGTACATTTCATAATATTTTGTGAAACCTTAAAATGGCTTCAGTACGTGATAATTCCCGCAAAACTTTAACCATGGCACAAAAAATAATGATATTGAAAGACATCGACAACAAAGTGGACAGTAAAGGCAAGATAGCCGTAAAATATGGTATTCCGGTTTCGTCTCTCTCCACAATTTTAAAAAATCGGAAGAAGATTGAAGATGCGTTTGATAGATGTAAGGCGAGCGGTTCCCAACAGCGTGTACGGCCTGCCAAATATGAAGAATTGGAAGAAAAACTGTTCGAGTATTTCTCCCAAATCCGATCAGCGAATATATCTACTTCTGGTTTAATGCTTATTGAGAAAGCAAAGTCGTTGGCTCATCAGATGGGAATTGATTTTAAGGCATCTAATGGGTGGTTAGATCGCTTTAAAAAGCGACACAACATTGTTTGCCTCGCGGTTTGTGGCGATTCCCAAAAAGTTGATGAAGAAGAAGTTTCGAGCTGGATAACAAACAATCGGCATATTTGGGAGAAATACGACGCAAAAAATGTTTATAACATAGATGAAACTGGTGTGTTTTATAACATGATGCCAGATCGGACACTAGCTCTTAAAGGAGAGAGATGTCATGGAGGAAAACGTAGTAAGGAACGCCTGACGGCCGCGTTATGTACAAATATGGACGGATCCGATAAAGTAAAGATCACAGTCATCGGAAAATATAAAAAACCACGATGCTTTAGAGGCCTTACTTTTAGCAGTTTTCCCGCTGTTACTTATTGCCATAATAAAAAAGCGTGGATGACGCGGGAAATATTTAAGAGCTTTGCTATTACGATGCAGAGAAAAATGGCAGCACAAGATCGTAAAATATTGATGATTTTGGATAATTGTTCAGCACATTACGCACCGGAAATTGTTGCGCCAAATATAGAATTTCTGTTCCTACCTCCTAATACTACGAGTGCTCTCCAACCGCTAGATCAGGGAATAATACAGAACTTCAAAAGCCATTACAGAAAAAGTTTATTGCATTCCTGTATTATACAGGTAAACAATGGCTGTTCTGTAGAAAACTTAAGAAAATGGACGGTATTGGATGCATGTCGAGCTATGAGTATAGCATGGCAATCGGTAACATCTACAACAATCGCGAATTGTTTTAAAAAGTGCGGGTTTTCTTCGCTGCCCGTAGATGAAATTGACGCCCCTCAAGCGAGTTTAACAACGGGTGAAAGAATTTTGTTGAGATCTACAAGTTACGATGATTTTATTTCTTACGACCATGAAGTGATAACGTCTGCTTTGTATGTTCCCGCGCCTCGCATTACGGTATCTGAGACGAGTGATGAGGACAAAAATGACACATTGAATGAGGAAAGCAATGAAATCTCATTTGCTTCGTTACCGTCAACTTCCGAAGTTTTTCATGCCTTAGATGTTCTCCAACGATACGTATCGGGAAGACCAGAATTACCGGTGGATGCATTTTCCCACTGCGATGCATTGGCTAAAATAATTATACGAGACAGTGAAAGAAATGTTAAAACTAAACAAGGGAAAATAAACGATTATTTTAAGTGAACAATGTTAAAGATCATTTTTAAGTGAACAATTTTATCGATTATATTTTGAAGTGGTTGCAGCCGTTACCGGTAAGTACCTTCGTAATTTATATACGACTCATTTTATAAAAATGCCACGATTCAACTGTAAAATTTTTATTTTTGAATTATTTTTTATGTTTCATGCCCAAAACTATGTTTGAAGCGGCTCTACATTTAAACACAATTAAAATATTTAACCAAACAACTAAAAATATGTATGTATTCAGTTCCCTATGGCCTTCCTCCTCCTTTGTTTGCAGAATTTGCGATCTTTTTTGAAGCCGCGCAACATTTTTTTGCGACGGCGCGTAACATATATGTAGTAGGATATTTTTTTTTTTTTTTTATTTTTTTTTTTTTATTTCGTTATATGTGGGAATTCGTTATAACGAATTTTTATTTTTTGGTCCCTTGGATTTCGTTATATCGCGGTTTTACTGTATTTTAAATAATATATTATATTTACTTACACGCTTTGAGCCTCGTTTCAGCTACTATTTAAAATCTAGTTTTATATTATTTAGTAAGAAATTATTGTGTTTTCCCACCTAATAGTGTGGCAAGGCGAATATTCTGTCTAAATCTGTCACTTCGATGGTAAAAAATTTTCAGTCTATGTGCCAATATAAATTCAATAGCGAGATCATCATCGGACGAACTCTCATCACTAAAATAGCGGGATATTGAATGATTCATTGTCATATACTGCAACTTTCAAAGTATCAATGTGTCGGATGATTTTTGAAACAGCTGTGAAGTGTCATTATTTTTAGTAATGATTTACGGTTTTTACCATCCGATATTGGAAGGTAATTTACTATTGAATATACTTTCAATGATTGAATATTTTTTACCAACTATCTTTTTTACTGCAGTAAAAATTGACTACTGATCACGCAACCGGCTCTTGGTGTTTGAAATCCTTCTATTTTTTTTTTTAGCCACTTGGTACATTATAGTATTTTTCTGTTTGTCGTTTCGTTTGTTTGTTGTTTCTCGTGCGGATTCTCCCATTTTTCAGACTGACACGTTCGACTCAAAAAGTAACAAATACATCACTCATTTGGCATACCATCATTTTTATAATACACATCTACATCACTTTTACTGTTTAATACAATAAAAAATGTACACGAAAAGGATATCTATTTATATTTATTAATTAATTTACATGGCGATATTTTGGCAATGTCGGGGGTTTGTGTGATGGACGATTGATGTAGAAAGAAGCCACTAATTTTGATGTGATTCTGATATGAGTGTATTAATATATACATGAATGCCTGTTGTAGAATGTGTGTTTTTATTTAAACAATAGTCAATATCTTCATTATTAAGTGCAGAGTCCAGGATCGCATTTATATCACTCTAACAATTGTATAGGGTGGACGTAAAGTCTGGACACAGTTCATATGTATGTTTTTAATTAGATAAAATAACATTTTCAATTAAAATAATGGCATTTTCAATTTTGGAAATTGACATGTATAGAATGCAGTAATGCATTAATAATAATATTGAATAATTTATATAGTGGCTATTTTCATAAAGATTTCACCTTAAGATGGATGATGTTAGCGTGTTGGCATGTTTCAAGACTAATGGTCCCTTCAGGATACAATGTATGCTATAATTAAAAATGCAAGCAGAGACAAAAATAAAACTAAATATAAGTGATGGGCAACTGATTAGGAACTACTGTGAAAACAAATTTAAAAGGTGGCTATTTGCAAAAAGGATTTGGTTATTTATAATGTTTAATTTGTTATTAACACTTTTTCTTATTTCTAAAATTTTTAATTGATCAAACTGTAAACCCCCTTAACCTTGTAAACCTTTTTAATGTCAAAATAATGATTTGTTTCCAAAAGCTGTTTGCAAAAGTGCTCCTTTTAATTCTAATATCAAAATTTCTGCAAGTTTTACCTATATAAAAATGATTGCAATCATTGCAAATTAATTTGTAGACCACTAATTTAAAAAAAAGTGTAGTTTTCATAGTAGTTTAGTTACCCACCACTTATATTTATAGTTTTGTTTTTACCCATAATTGCATTATTAATTTTAGTATACAATCTATCCCGAAGAAGGGACCATTGATCTTGAAACATGTTGATTTATCTATAAACAGTGGTATAAACAAAGTGTTTTCTTATTATTAAGAAGAATTATTAGATCTTTTAGGCATATATGTAACAAATATGACAGAGTAAAGAATGAAGAAATTAGAAAATCTAAAGTTGATATTAGTATAGTGAACTTCACTTAGGTGGTTTAGTAATATGGAATGGATGAATGAGGAGAGAATGATAAGAAACATATATGATGCAAGTGTTGATGGCACCAGAAATAGAGGACATCAGCGAAAGACTTGACACAACCGGTACGGTGATTTTGCGGATAGGATGTCTTTGGATACAAATTTTGCAGACACAATCTTTCCGGACATTGATTTTTACAGACACTTATTATTCCAGACAGATTATTCCGGACAAAAAAAAAAGAAATATTATATTTAAAAAAAAATGTTTTAACATAAACATTTGAATTGTTAAATTTTCAACCCCCCAACATCAATGTAGCAATCGAATTACATGTCCAGTGAATACAATTTGCAATTTCGCACATTTTATATGGATCATGTATTAAGGCCCAACGCATGATAACCTAACCTAACCTTTGTCCATTTTTATAGACTTCATCTAGTCCAAAATCTTGCAAAAATAATCAAAATACCAAAAACGCTATGTTTTTTTTTTGTAATTTGTTTCAATTTTCAATTCAAATCGATAGATAGATTGAACACGAGCATGGAAAATTTCAACAATTAAAATATTTATGTTAATTTAAAAAAATATATGTTGATAGTATTTTGTGTTCAGAAAGAACGTGTCCGCAAAAATCTTGTGGAAAAATCCAAGCACCAACACAACCAGGTAAGCCGGGTAGTCCTGTCAGGACCGTCAATAATCAACGAGCTTCCATGAGAAGATGTATGAATGTGAATGAGGAGAGAATTGAGTGTGGCATTTGTTAAGTTAAGTTTGTTATGAAGAATGTTAACTTAGTTCTGCTGGAGCGAGAGGCTGATGAGGGGTACATGAGCCATAAGTCAAGCGTGGACGATACCAAGATCGATACCATCTCCATGGGAATTCGACGCGGAAATATATATGTATTATTAATTAAGTGCTACTGGTAGTTTGAAAACAGTTTATAAAAGGCATAAACATATTAGGGGGGACCCGAAAGTATTCGCGTATTTTTGAGACCATATGTTTACCTCAGTTCGTGTCTGGACACGGTGACGGCAACATCTGTGTAAGTTTTTTTTTTTGTAGAACTATGGTTTAACATTATTTTCGTGCATAAATTTTTTTTTTATTGTTAAGGGTAAGATGTTTAGACCCGAAACCAGCGAAGTTCACATCCGGCATTGTATGCTGGTTTTTTTTGATTTGGGTTGGAATGCCACAAAAACTACTAAAACGCTCAAAGATCTTTATGGTGAAGTGGTTACAGCTCGCAGATGTCAATATTGGTTTCAAAAATTTAAATCGGGCAACAGAAGTTTAATTGACGAGCCGAGATGCGGAAGGCCTTCAAATTTTGACAATGAGGCGCTGAAATCTCTAATCGAGTCGGATCCACGACAAACAATCGAGGAATTGTCGCTGAGACTCAGATCCCCATGGACTACTGTACAAACACATTTAAAACTCATCGGTAAAATGTTTTATAATTTACTTGTAAATTTGAAGTTTTTAAAAAAAATACGCGAATACTTTCGGGTCCACCTAATATATATATATGATGTCGTCCCACTGGAGCCTGAATCAGGAATGTGCCAAATTGCACATTCGTGACATTGGCCCCATTGGGATGGTACAACTTGTATTTTCCACCACTTTGTTAATAAATTTGTGTACTGCCAATCACAACAGTATAATACATGACTAATTAATAGGAATAGCCTGGATCATCCCTTAATGTACCACTGCATGCGCGTGGCTTGTTATTTGTATTGGCTTGTTTCACATATTCATAAAATTTAACATATTTTTAAAATTGTTTTCTGGAAATAAGGTAAGTACAATTTGCAAATTATTTAGAATTCTTTTATATTAGGGTTATCCAAAAAATGTGATAGAATTTCAAACAAGAATAGCAGCCACGTTTATTAATATTTTGACAGTTGTCATTGTATTAAAACTAATTTGAAATTTGATTTATTGAAAACAGCGTTCAAGGATTCAATCATTTCCAGAAATGGAGCTGTCTATTGGCCGCCTAGATCATGTCATATCTCTTTGTTAGAATATATAAAGTCACTTGTTTATGCTGATAGACCAATGAAACAATTTAAAAACAACATAACTCGTGTTATTTGCGGTGGTGTTGCAGATTTAAGTGAAAGAGTGGCTGAAAATTGAATCCAAAGAATCCATTGTATCAAACGTAGTCGTGGTACTTATTGGAATGAAATTATAATCTATTATAAATGGCATTGAATGATGTTTCAAATAAAAAAGTAATCATTGATTTCATACTTGTTTTTATTAATTTAATTTCTATTTTAAAGTTCTATCACGCTTGTTGGATTGGATAACCCTATATGATATTTTATCACTTTTCTAATTCTTGTTTGATGAAAATTTCTTTAGCATTTGTTCATATATTGGTGGTGTACCTGATTCTCCGGTACTGACGACCGTGCCTGGATGACGATAAACTTTGTCTTTTGCATGGAATAATGTTTGACAATAAATGCTTGAATTTTGCAATGATACTTCTGCCCGTAGGTGTTTGGCTGAGAGTTCATATTGTACTATTGCTGATTCCGAGAGAATGGTGTAGAACCGATATTATTATTTTAGTTATGGCAAGCAGCGAGGATAGAATACCACACTCTTCTGTCCTCACACACGACTCTCGCCTTATCCACATTCATGCAATACCCTCAGGCTTCTCTCAATTTCCTTAATAATAAAACTTCTAAAGATGACATACTACGCAATCTGTCAATCAATCATAGAGTATGGTATAATTGCTTGGGAAGGAGCGACTATGTCTATAATTAATCCAATAATTGGAGCTCATAAAACTATTTTAAAATTTATCCTCAAAACCCCGAACGCAACGGGCACTGATGAAATTTTTAATAAATTTGATATATTTGATATAAGACAAATATATGCTAATACTACTCTTAATTATATATATGTACATATAAACACAAACACAGACATTTTAAAGCACGCGGACAAATAAACATATCCTACAAGCCCCAAGAGCATATACAAGATATAGAGGAATTGCAAATATTTTGGACCTAAACTATTTAATAGGATGCTGAAAGATTTAACTCAATTGAATTATCCCGGTAACATGAAACTGAAAATAAAAACTTATGAATGGTTTTGGGCCGACCGTCCTCCTGCTGACCAGTCTCGCCCCGGCGCCTGATTTGACAAGAGTCCCGGTCCATCGTGATTTATACCCACTTATTAAATTTTTATATACACCGGTTTGCCTAATATACGATCATACCTAAGTGATCTCATTTTCACTGCATTCAGTCAATTCCATACATCAGTGTTGATACTAGGACTCCATTGTGTATTGCCAGTAATTTCTCGGCTGACATGCTTTAAATGCAGTAATTCCATTACAAATGACAATCGATATTAAAAATGACAATTTACATAAATCAGAGGATTTCATGCCGCACACAAGACAGGTGCACGCAAGACAGGTGCACACAAGACAGGTGCACACAAGACAGGTGCACACAAGACAGGTGCATCCAAGACAGGTGCACACAAGACAGGTGCACACAAGACAGGTGCATCCAAGACAGGTGCACACAAGATAGGTGCACACATTGTCAACTACACACAGTGACAACTGCACACAATCAACTTATTATTTTGCTGCTATAACCAAAACTAACCTAATGCAGCCTACCTTTAAAGGAGAGTCAGCTATTATGAGGTAAATTATTTTAATCCGTCTAACATTCTATTACTCAGTGTGCAGTTAGCTTGTGTGCAATTGTCCGTTATGGATGTACAAACTATATTGAAGCGTGTACCACCGTGATGGGTCAGCATCTCAGCCAAGCAGCCTGCGTAGAGAGCATTGAAATTAAAAAAAATGTTTCATGTACATCATAGTATTTGATTCCAAGTCAGAATGTTTACATTGACAAGGAAAAATCTATAATGAATTTTTACATAACACCTTATAAGTCTTAAGTATTTATCACTTCATTTCTTCCACTATTTATTTGATAGATTTTTTAAATATATATGCAGTAGACTGTCGATTATATGTGTATATTCTCAGATGAGTCAATCATTTTTAATCTCCAATCCAAATTATTTAAAGATATACAAAAAAATAAATAATTTAAACACCTTTACAAAACCTTCTGAAAATTAAAACGATTTTGAAAACGCCATCTTAGTTACTCTCCCAGTAGCAGATTGTGGTGCCAAATTGTCATATAAGAATATAATACTTTTTGATATACTTGAGATAGTTTCCCCTGTTGAACTTATAATAATATTAGTAATATTTGTCAACTGCAATTCTCACATTCATATCTCACTAGTGAGAGTTAATATTTAATTATTTATTTTGCATAGAAAAAAAAAAACATTTTATGCAGGGGTGGCACGATACGATACACGCGTGTGAGACATGTGATACATTTTAAATTAAAATTGTGGAAATGGTCATGAACAGAGGCGAGTCGTTTATCTTTTGATTTTTACACGGAGAGAAGATTGAACCGACCAGTATGAATTATAATGACAGTCTACTGTGTATAAGTTTTTCTTACACAGTTTTTAAAAAATATTTTTGTTTCCCGCTTAGGGGACTTTTGAGGGTAGAAGTTGCAAAGTCGGCAATCTCCATCGGTTTTTTTTTTTTCCTATACAGTTGTCTTCTCGTATAGTTATTAACACATTGCGTTAATTTAACAGTCAAACTTAGCTCTTTGATGTAAATTGGTCATTCTAAATGGGCGCCATTCAACCGATAGCAATCTTCGCTACTCTGAAATGTAAAGCTAGTTTTTGGAAGAAAGTGTTGAAATTTATTTTGTATTTATTAATAATACATAATCATTCATAATACGAAGCACATTAATAAATATAATATTTATAATTAAAAACAATTCACTTTGTTTAAACACCACGTTATTTTTACTAACACCAACCGGTTTCGGAACTATTGTCCCCTTTTCAAGATGAAAATAAAATAAACATAAATGGTGTTTAAACAAAGTGAATTGTTTTTGATTATATTTATAATGAATTACCGCAAAGTTACGACAAGTAATAAATGTATTGTTCTTCAAGCTCCTATCATAGTTTTCGCTAAATTAACAGATGTCTAGATCGCCGAGGTTGCAACTAGTGCCCAATAATGCACACCGCTACAGTGGACTATTTTAAATGTAGAAACGCAAGAGTGTGATTGTAACGCTTTTGTTTGCTTTAGATCCATCAACCGGCAGAGACTCGTGGCGCACTCCACCGCCATGGAGAGCATCCAGGCGGAGAGTGAGCCCATCGACGAAGAGGAGGACGTACCGTTAGTATATCGTATACTTGGCTATTTTCATTTTCTCACTGCTCTTCAATGAGCTCGAGACTCGAGGGTTAGAAACTTAATATTGTAAAAAAAAACATACGTATTCTATCTGGTCTGCACAATGGATGGATCCAAACAATCACAAGGGTAATCGGCTTAAAATAATCCAAAGATATATTCCCCGCACCCCTTGGTTCTCCAACAGGAAAGTCTCTAAAAGAACAGTAGCAAATATCTCTAGAATGAGAATTGGGCATTGCCAGGTGGCCTCACATTTGTTCAGAATGAACTTAATAGACTCCCCAATGTGTGAGTGTGGTGCCGAGGAGGAAACCCTTGACCATGTCTTTTTTGCCTGTCCATTGCGGATCACTGGTTTTTCTTATAATGATCTTGTCAATGGTGATTTTCAACTCCCGGTTAACTTGTGTCATCTTCTTTCCCTCAACTCGCCTCATTTAAGCTATATAATAGCAAATTTCCTGAATGTCAATGGTATTGACTTGTGATGCAATGTTCCCTGTTCTATAGTATTGTTGTACTGCTTTCTATAAAATAATGTTTAGACTTGTTTAATGGCACAAGTCACTCTTGAAGGGTGGATTGCCTATTTGAAAGAAGAAGAAGAAGAAAAATGGGGTTTGTCGGTTTTTACGACATTTTTCTTTCAGCGACGAGCTTGTTGAAAATTGCATCGGCGGCCGCTTCATTGATTGCGTTGTATTCGCCAAACCTTAAATTTGAGTATTCTTGAAACGATCACTTTAGAGCAAAATTAATAGCAGTTAGAAAACGCAATGCTAATAAAAGAAAATATCGGCAGTGGAATTGGATTGAATAATATTTGAGTAAAAAAAAAAAGAATATATTTGCATTTTGTGTATCTTCGAGCCTGGAGTCAGCCAGCTCTCGGGCTGGTATCCATATGCGTAGAGTGATGTTGTGCGTTTCTCCACAGTCCCGGTGGTATTCCCGCGAGGAACGGCAAAGGGGAGAGGCTCCTCCTCTTCGTGGGAGTGATAGACATCCTGCAGTCGTACCGCTTCCGGAAGAAACTCGAGCACACGTGGAAGTCCATGATACACGACGGGGTGAGTACTGAAGCGATCATCATTTAATTAATCAGTTTTTGTCTATTCAATGCTATGCATGTCGGAAGGATGATAGGGGAATGGTAATCCGCTCCCATGTCGGTTTATCATTCCGTCTTGGCGCTGCGAGATACAGAGAATGTGTGAGAGTAACGGTAAAATAGAATGGAAATATAACGGAGTGAGAAACATAAGCTGCTGACAGGTCCGACGGCGCCATGCGGCAAGATTTCGCTGTTTGTTGTGGTCACTGGATACTGCTGGTGCCGGGTGCGTTCAGACGGGTCGTTCGATGTACATCGGCGTGACTCGAGTACCGCGTTGCCGGATGCATGTAGAGAGGTAGGGTCATGATCAGTAGGATATGCAACGATGATGACGGTGCGACTTTATATTTCGGACGATCATCCGCATTCGAGTATTTCTATATTCACCTTGGATGGAAGGAATTGAGACAGCGGAGTTGCAAGCTGCTGCCTCGATGAAGTTCGGTAGAGAAGTCAAGAGCGCGGAGGCGAGCTTTCTCACTGCGGTGCGCGTGCTGCTTGTGGAGGTCTATCGCCTTCGCAGCCATTAATACCGCCGACGATCCCCTAAACTTACATTTATCGATGCGTAAAATCAGGCTCCTAACAGCCGCAAAAACACGCTCGTTGCCGACGTCGCAACAAACATGCGACAGCAGCCGTTGCCGCCGTTCAGGAAACGCTCCCATCTGTAGACTTTTCATTGTATACAATAAACATGTGTCAACCGTAATTTGTTTCATATTTCTATTCTCCATCATGCTCTGATCACACTCACATGTACGACACACATCGAACACGTGGGCGATATGCGTTTAATCGTGGCACATGCTAGCTAATCATCCTGATCCACAATCACCAACACACCCACACAATCATTATTCTTAATAGCATTATACTAGAAATACTCGGATCAGTGCAATGCTGAAACATCTGAATATGGATGACCTTTAAGCACAAAATATATTTTAATGTTATGTTATTTATTTTTAATATCCTCACTAAGAAAATATCGGAAGAATTTATAAGAAAAATGGATGCAAATCAACGTCATACACGAGGAAAAGATGCCGTTCAGGAAGAAGGCTAAATCTCAGATGAAATCGGCGATGTACAGTGCGATGAAGATTTTTAATGGAATGCCAGAAAACATAAGAAAGGAGGAGAAACTACATAGATTCAAAATGAAACTAAGCAAATATGTTGAAAGATAAGTTGTAGTAAAAAGGAACGATTATATTATATTATTTATTTATCTCCGAGTCGTACTTCCCGCGGAATGGATTACGATAATTCCGGTTGTAAATCGAAATCACCGCTGGGTGAGGGAGGAATATCGGGAGAGGTCGGTCAGGGGATAGGGATTTAGAAGAAGGACCAGCGATCCCGTGGAACCGGGATTTGGAAAGAATACTCACCTTACCTTGAGTATAACGCCTCCGCAGTCTCCTGGTCGTCGTCGAAATCACAGAATGGTCGGTACGAGGATGGTGACGATTTCCGATCCCGACTGAAGACGGCGATGTCAATGTTTACCCACGGTACACACGAACAATGAACACTGTGATCATAAATCATAAGAATCACACAAAACAGTGCTGGTGCACTGGAGGTAACTGTCCACACACTGTCGAGACCATGTGGTGCCTCCCAATTAATTACACCAGGTGCTCCACCTGCTCGTTTGACTTAAACTTGATCTGGGCGCTTGTTTTTCAGTCGGTACTGGCGTGTTTTTGCAACTAATGAGAGCCTAATTTTACACTCAGGTATTTGCAAGGTGCGTTCATTGTGGAGGCTATATACCTCCGCAATGTCTTCTCATGCAAGCTGGCTGTTTATTGAGGATTCTAACAGGACCATCTTCCAGTACTTTGTATACATGATCAAGCCAAGTCTTCGGCAGACATTCTCTAATTTTGGTGCCATCAACACTCGTGTCATATATATCTTTCTTGCCAGTCTCTCCTCGTTCATGACCAAACTACATAACCCTTTTCAGATTTACAATCTCCTAATTTGTTTATTCTTTACCATTTCCGCTTCATTCAGTTTATTTTCATTCCTCTGGCAGTTCCAAGTTTCATTTCCGTGCATCAGTGTGTATCACTGGTGTTGCCTCAGCTGGCAAGTTTTGAAATTACCGAATTTGATTATACTGTATGTTGCCATAATTACCTTCGATAGCTAGTCCTGACCGTTTTCCAATTGGTTTGTTGAATATATTCATTCAACCCATATAAATGAAAAGATACCAACCTCAGCGAAAATGGGCTGTTATTCGCTGATTCTTCTACCGGTGGTCGCTCTGTGTCTTGAATCTTCTGTAAACTCGACTGGCCAGCCTCCGAAACTTTACACAACACAGAATGTTTTATTAAAATGTGCCGTAAAATATATAAAACCAATATCGATCAAATGATGCCTCCAGCGACCTGACAGGGCCAGGTCCCAATTCACACTGGCGGGCAAGCAGTAGGATGGATCATGGGTCGGAATTTGGATGCGGAATATATGTCAATAAATATTAGTCGCGGCTGATATTAAAAAACGCGCCAAAAGTGTGTTTACGAATTCGGAACAGCATATATAAAAATATTTACGTACGCACTAACTATATTAAGAATAATTGCATACTTTACACCATAATTAGTGACCTCGCCGTATAATGTATAACGTCCTCAGTTTAGTTTGACGTGGCTCATGGTGAACTTCTTTCAGGACACAGTGTCGGTGCACAGGCCGAGTTTCTACGCCCAGCGGTTTCAGGACTTCATGGCTAAAAAAGTATTCACCAAAATTCCTTCCCGTAAGTTTTCAATTTTATCTACCCATTACCATAACACACTAATCTCACTGTGATTCGTGCTTGTACCATTCATTTTCAGCTTCCAACCTCTTGGACGGCAAGACATTCGACGGTATTCACATTTACCCACATAACTTCAAGATATTTTTATTTTGTTGTAACTTTTTGTAATTATTTTCGCACCGTTTTTACTGCCTGCCGTAGACGAGATAAATCAATGTGAACTTACTTGCACTAGCTGGAGTCGAAAATGTCACTGGCTCTGTTTCCACCATTGTGTCGGACCGATTTAGAAAAATCTATCGCCGTTCTTTTGTCTACCATAAGTCGGAATACGCAATTACGTCATCATTCACATTATTAACGCCTTTTTCTAACAACAACATTGCTAACCGCAGATCAGTAAATGAGTAGACATGAAATAAAGTGTACATATAGGAGAGGGGGTTGGAATATTAATTGCGGTTTTAATTAATAGTTTATGACACATTTATGGAACAGCAAAAGTATTCACTCTTCGAAAATTAAATCTTAATTACGTCAATGCATATTATATTGTCAGCGTTGAAAATTTTCGTTCCAATCGAGTCATATTTTAAAAAAAAGTCCCAGAGCTATTTGATTGCGTAAGTGGTACAAGAGTGATCACGCGATATTGGGACAGTAATTTGCGTCAGTTCATGTCTATACATTTGGTGGTCTGTGTTGCTAACCGTGTTATCATCATCATCTCTTGCTTCTAAGACTTGACCGTGTGGCTTTATAATTTGAACCGTATTCGGAGGGTTGGCTTGTTTGTTTGATAGTTGTGTTAGTTATTGCATCACGAGGATTAGATTATGTATACTCGTCTTCAAAGTTAACTTTGGAGACGCATTTGAGAGTTGATTCATCCCTGAAAGAGTACCGGCTCAGCTCGCGTAGGTAACGTCATGCAGGGACGTTCAACCGTGACCATCACACGTACTTTAAAACATGAAATTTCTCAATTAAATGATGTTATAACACTGTCAAAAGGTTAATCGTTACTTTTCTCAGTTTCATATTGGCGTTTTGCGAAATGATGATTTACACTTTAAATCTTTATCGGGATGTCTGTAATGGATGCCACTGAGATATTTAAATATGTCACGAATGATGTCATTTTGAAAATTCGATGCATTGTGCACGATTCAACTGGCCAGCGATTTTTTTTTTTTTTTACTAGAGGTCAAATTTACATCTTTATATAGTGTAGTAGATATTTTTATCACTGTTTAGCGCAGCTAACTTGTGTCCAGCAAAGCTGTACGAGATGTGACAATTTAATTCACGGAATGCATCTGTAAAATATATACTCGTGGAAGTATAAAATCGAGATATCTATATACTACTGACTTGGACGGCGTTGCCATTTCTGGAACTGCTTTACATTCTGTTACATATCACTTATATTAGAAAATCTTCGCTTCTTCGGCGTAGCTTTTCATTTTGGAAACGGCCACAAATAATCAGAAGGAGCTAAGTCAGCTGAATAGCTAGGATAATCTACGAGGGCGAGTCAAAAATTATCTACACTTTCGCCATCGAGGTTGTCATATTGCTTAGAGTTGGTACGACTGCGGTCACGCTTGCGAAATTTGATCCCGATCGCGTCATTTGCCTTCCCGCTATTACAGTGTAAACATTTTCGCCCCGCTAGCAGTTTTGCATCAAGAGGAACACCGAGCGGTGATTCGATTTCTCCGGTCGGAGGGTGTGAAAAGGGTTGAAATTGATCGTAGGCTTTTATCACAATACGGGGGCGGCGCTTTATCACGTAAAAGTGTTTTTTTTATTTTTTTTGGATCGACAAGTTTAAAAGTGGCCGGACGAGTGTGATGCGCGAAGAGTGAGCAGGAGGACGACTAAGATAGGCGAGTTACCATCGGTGAGGTAGCGCCTTCGGTCATGGTTCTGCCCATCATCCACGACGAGTTTGGCTTCCGTAAAGTCTGTGTAAAATAAACTGCAGATCGAAGAATGTACATAATTTTTGACTTGCCCTCGTAATTGCTTTTTTGGCCAGAAAGTCTCAGCGAGCGCACTGTGATTGCTCCAAATTGTGCACACAACTAACTAAACAACCGGGTTATAATTTACGCACGTATTAGTTCAAACACGAGCACTTGCTAACGGTTTCGATACAATTCCGCGAATTAAATTGTCATACGTCGTTATGCCAAGGTTCACTTTGGTTGATCTCGTTTCGATAAATATTTTAATAAGTATTAATTATTTTGCGGCAGTTAAGACAGTACCGAATATGCAGGTGAGGATCTACGGAGCGACACGAGTCTTCTGTTTGTGTGGAACACGAGTTGTGTTCACGTCCAGCTCGCAGGAATTTGATGATTCCGACACACGCATTAAGATGTATTAAATCCAACTTTGTTTTGTTTACAATTTTGCCATTGGACTGAAGGAAAATTTAGTTTGTTTCATATTTGAAGACAATTATTTGTATGCGATGTTATTTGGTCGTGTCGGTTGCATATTAAAAGTGAAACAAATCAGTTGAATGTCTTGGAAAGATGCACAGAAAAAAATCTATATATCTAAATACCACATTGACTGCGTAATTTTTATAATATATATATATTTTTTAAAGTGTCCCACCATCCTCCTTTCATTACTACAGATAGTTTGCTATAATATATAATAGTATTAAAATTTAAAAAAATATCGAGCTGAAATTTCAAGGGTCATATTGCTGTAGTCACCATCGGGGCACGAATCCGGATCTTTCTCTTGCCTGGAGAATGTCACAATTACACTATATTAACATCTATTATTTACTTTTAAAAGCTATCATTTTTATTTGCAATGTGATAATTGTACACTTTTTTAATAAATTGATTTTTTCTGAGTATCTTTCTAAGTGGTCAATAAATCAAAGAAAATTCATTGTCTTAGAATAATTTTTATTCTAAATTTTTCTTCAGTCGCTTGGAAAAATATTATTTTTAATTATCCAATAATATAACACAATTATTATTTATACCCATGTAGTATATATATATATTATAAGAAAATCCTCTATTTACATGAATAGTGCCTAAATAATTTAATGTTATCCTGTGTATGGTAAAGTAATATTTTTCATTCTATGTAATTAATATTATTGGTTTGTTTATTTTATAAACTGTATTTTTTTAATGTTGGTTCTGTTCCAAATCGGCGATTTTAAATAATAATGAAAAGGTGTAAAACTATGTTTTACAAATTCCACTTATGTGTTATAAAATAATTTCAATTTATAATTCGTTGACATGAGATGCACGCATTCTTAAATTATTCGAGTTATGGATAACGCATCAAGATGGGACGTATGCCCCCCCCCCCCCCCTGATCATACTACTGTGCTGTTTTATTTTTAAAAGGAGGACTAACGTTCAGACAAACGCTTCTAAAAATCTTTTTATATATCTTTACTAATGATCAGAATTTCTGCTCTGAATCTTTGCAATCTCCATTGGCTTGCCTAGTTGGGAAATGGATTTTAAAATGTTTGTAAAATATATATAACTGCTTATATGTGTCTAAAATAAAAATAAAATCTCCCTTTATTTTTCAGACTATGTTATCTAGTATGTTCTTCACTGTGCCCTTAGAACCATCCATCATACATCTAAAATATATAAATTAATAATAATATTGTGCCCTCTTTGTCCTGGGTCCTGTGCCCTGAGCACCTGCCTAAAGGAAACCAAAAAAAAATCGTTTTTTCTTTTCATTCCATCATACCTCGTGTTCAAACTCAATTCTTCATATGAACTACACAACATGACTAGGAAAGCAAAAAAAATCATGGAATTGTTTAGCAACCTCCCTAGGAATCCGACATTATTTTTCATACCCTAAATCGCCAAAGGTTGAATTAATTAAAAATAATTCCATCTTGTCAATTATCTGCATGTGGTATTTCAATCATGTCTTCGTACAGTTGAAATTAGTTTATGATCAATTATGAATTAAACACACACCAAGAACGTTCGCAAATTGGAACACAACCGGACACATCTATCTTGTTGACTGCTTATCTTCTGATCTTCCTCATGTGTTCTGTATATTATGATTGTTGACCCTGGTTGGTTATTGTTGTATATTATAGTTGACCTTCCAGAAATAAAAGGAAATCACAGGAAATTCCGCACGCTCGTCACCAGCTACATAGGTAACGATATATTGTCAACTTTGAGGTTATGTGCACGCCGCCATTTTTAATTTTCTTATGGAAGCCATTCTGTTCCTCTGTTGTGTTTGAGTTTTCGAATATGGAATGAATACTGTCACACGTTTGACTTATATTTATCAGTCGAACAAGAGACACATATTTTATTAGTCAAAGAAAAGACCGATATTTTACTAGTCAAAGAAATGACGGATATTTTATTAGTCAAAGAAGAGACTGATATTTTATTATTCAAACAAAAGATTTGTATTTTATTAGTAGACGTCTCAAAAGTCGTTTTGCTTGAATGAATGACGTGAAAGTTCTGTGTTCGGATAAAAGAGCGTGGAGTTCTATCCTTTGAGTACCCCTACGTAGAAAACAAATGTACACGGCGTTACGAAAATAGTATAGATAAATGACATCTCTATAGATCGCCAAATTAGTCCTATTATCATAGCACAAGCGCTTAGCTTGAAAAAAAATTAATTGATGTGACATATATATTGTGCTTTCATTTCTGTGAAAATTGCTCAGGAAAAAAAATTTATATGCGTTTTTGTTCGCTGAAGATTGAATTTAATAAAATTTGATTTAAACTAATTAAAAAATAATAATTATAGGTTTATTCAGTGAAAATAAACTTGTATTCGCGACAATTTCGCAAAACGAAATTATGCATTACGAAACGAAACGCAAAATATGCATTGATGTACATGTCCATGAACTGTCAAATCAATTTTGCCGGTATTGTGATTTTTCATTGTTTAAATATTGTATAATATTTTTCAATAGAATTAATTTTGTGCGTTGTGTATTAATTTCCCATTTTGTATATCTCTTCGTGTTGGATCGTCTGGTATGCTTCTCATATAGTCTACATGCTCAATTAGTGCACAAAATATTTTCGGAAAAACATTGAAAATGATTTGTGTGATATTTTTCGGGCTATTGTTCCATGTCTGTGTCGGCTTGGTCCGACGCGAATGAGAATTAAGATGCGGAAGGATGAAGAAAAGTAGCAGCGTCTGGTACTAGATCAGAGATGGCGAACCGGTCAGAACTTTGTTTACAGAAAATTAAATAAGAATAAGATCTCCCTTCAGTGTTCTGCACATCCTATGGTCGCCTGCCACCGTTGGAAAATGGAAGAATATATATTATTTTGCACAAATATGCATAAATTACGAACATTTAAGTATAGTGCAGCGCCTCTTGACTAGTGGTCAGGTTAGGCTATTGACGAAACAGATTCATTGTCACATATATGAAGAAAAAAAACTTGTTTTTTTTTTATTCTACTCGTTTAATTTAATTGAGACGCGTTTCGCCTTGTAAGGTCATTATCAAACTAATAATTTAGCCTAATTTATTTTGTATTTATATTAACATTAATCTATAGTGAAGGACAGCTGTATAATTCTATTTGCATGAGATGAAAAGAGACAGCATATTTCTGTGGGTTTTTTGGTAATTTTTTTCATGATTCTGATTATTCTAAGTAACAATTCTGTTTCAACACTAATGGCCCGTTGCTCACAGGAGCGAAATGTACCCTACAAGTGACTACACAGTGTGTGTAGTCTTTTAATTTAAATTATTAACAATGCGCCTGTGGAAGACAAATCACTAACGCCAGTGTTATGTAGATTGCGAATATCGTAGGCGTAGGCCATTAATAATAGTGATGAGCTCAAAATCACGAACCGCGAGTCAATCACTGATATCGTTGAGTCACAATCACGTATTGTGATTCATGATTAATTAATTTTATTTATATTTGGTTCTGAACCGTGATTCGGCGCATGTGAATATGAAACGAAAATATTCATGAAGGAATAACGTTATAAATTACGATATGTTAGATATATATTAATTATATATGCTAGAATATGTTTTTTACGCAATTGAAGTAAATACGCTCAAATTATGTTTTTTATTATTCATTTCGTATATTGTGATATCGTACGGTGCACGCGTATTAGTAATGAAACTGTAATCACAGTCACTGTTTTCAATCACTGATATTATCGAATATCAATCACAATCACACCAGTGAGTCAAGAGTAGCATTTTTTTCTTATCACTAATTAATACTCATATAATAAAATATTAATATAATCGTGTTTTCTAGTTTAATGTTATATTAACGGTAATATGTAGAAAAGGACAGCTGTATAATGTTATAACATAAAAAGACAATAAGGCATGTTAGATATTTTTGAAATTCTTGGTTTAATGAAAATGTATGCATGATTCTAGGTGATAATTACATTCAACACGAATGATATTTTTAAATCATGATTCATTATCATCCACTGGTGGATGTAGGCCTCCCCAAGTGACACCCATTTTTCTCTGTACATTACTATTCGCTGCCATGTATTTCCGTGGACGATTTCATCAGTTTAGTCTCTTGATTGCCATTCGTCCAACGATTGTCCGCCCTCCGAGCGATGTGGCCTGGCCATTGCCATTTCATTTCGTAGACGTATTCTATTATATCGACTATTCTTGTCTGCTGTCTCATCCCATTGGTGTGATGCCCAACATGCATATTTTCGCGCGTGTTAGTTTTTGAACCTCTTTTTTCGACGAGGGTCCGTGTTTCGCAGCAGTGTTTGTTTCCTGAAGAAGATACCACAGGTATCGAAACATGTTGATGTATCAATAAATAGTGGTTTAAAGTGTTTTTTTTCTTTCTTATTCTTTATTAATACGTTGCCACAAAGTAATACCCACTCTGTTGAAACTGATTTCATTCCATATTTAAAAATGACAAATCGACATTTACGAACACTGGCTTCCAATACATTTTTGTGAGGTTTTTTTTATATTTTTTTTTTCATCCGTGAATGGGTTTTTAAATTTAATTTTTTACCATTGTGAATCGTCCCCGATGGGAGATTCGTATTGAACATTTTTTTTTTTGATGATGTTTTTTTGTGCAAGCATATTTTTATGAATTTCTTTTATTTATTTTAATCATTGTGTAGTTGTTTATATACCTGTATTGTTTATAATAATAATAATAATAATATATTTATATATTTTTATACGTTTGTGACTTTGAGAACCACTCGGTTGTACAGCGGCGGAGGTTATTGTGGCAACTGAAAATCAAATATTATAATTTAATTTAACATTTCGCTGCAAAAGTTGAATTGAGTTGAAATGACAGCGAGACTCGACACGTGCGCACAGACGTCGTATTTTTTCTGATAGACAAACCGAAGAGATCATTAAGTTCTGAGATATTCACGACATTCTGACAAACGAAACGTCAATAGTCAATGGACTGACATTTGACGTGTAACAAGCCTGAAGTGAGGCGCGAGACGGCGAATCTCTGAGACACGGGGACCACGAAAGCCGAGTCTCGCCTCCATCATTCATTGTCTCTAGTCGAAAATTTAAAAGTGCGCGCGCAAACGGTTCGTTAACACAGCGCACGCAAAATATATATAGCGCGAGCACAAATTTTAACAAAAAAAATAGTAATAGTAATCATAGCAGGTCTTCATTGTGTTATGTTAAAATTATCTACATATTACATTTACTAAATTTATATTAATTTTTTAATCCTATAATAATCGAAAAGTATTGAAATACATTTATTGAAAATAAAAAATAAAAAAATTATTTAATTAGTTTTAATTTTTTTATACATTGCAAAGTTAAATAGTGAAGTTGTCTCAGTCACTTCCACCAGTTTATTTTGAGAATGACACCTTTGTGTATGATATGGCAGTCGTCTGATTTCTAAATCGAAAAAATCATATTTTTTACAGCCTTACAACGCGGAAAAATAATGACCAATCATTTTATGTATTTGGGGTTATTGTTTTTCTCAACATCAGTGGTTCTCAAAGAGTGTATTTGCATTAATTTTAGTTTTATATAATTTTGTGTCATTTAAATGTGTTTTCTATGTATGTTTTTGGTGCTTACTGTATTTGTTTTCCAAAAAATATTATTTGAGGTGTATTTATTTGTGCAACAACACGTGTCATGTCTCTGTGATGTAAATAGTTATAGTGGTATAGATGTGTTTTGAAACTCGTTTAAAGGACACTGCGAAGTTGAGCGTGGTCGGTCAAATCATTCGGCGTCTATTGTATTTTACCGTTCAATTTCTGAGATGCGAGTTCAAAATATGTAGTGTACGACCTTTACGTTGGGTGACGTCACACTCAGTAGAAAATTTGGACTCGGGACACAAATCTACCGATCATCAGTTTTTAAGTGAAAATTGCTTTGTACAGGTGTCCCAACGAGAGCGGAAAAATTGTACATTCTTTATGAGAAAATACCGATATTTTAATTTAATCATAAAGTTGGAATTATGTATGGAACAACACATCTGATAAATGCCCTGCCTGAAATTTTCACAGTTTGGCATAACTGCGGCTGGATTTCAGCGATACAGCGTCAAATCTCCTCCTTCGAGGCTTGGACGGTCGTGGGCACATCAACTTTAAATTGCACGATCTAGGCGGACACAATTCTGGTCGCCCAGACGGGAGACTACACCACCGGGGATCGTGCAACGATGCCATCGTTTCGCGTGATGTGTGACAAGTGGCACCGTCCTGTCGGAGCCGCGTGTCTTAGAGATCCGTACCGTCCATTTGAGGTAGAAATGGTGGGTTATCATGCCGCGGCGATTCCGTTCGCTATTAACTGTGTATTCCCGGTGTTTTCTGCTGAACGATGGTCGATGGTCGATGGTTCGACATCAGTAATCGAGCCAGTCTCTTCGAATTTTTCGATTATTCTCTCGGAACATTTTGATAACCAAAAATTGGACGCAATTTGCGAATCGTAGCTGTCAAACTTTCACCATTTTTAAAATAATGTTCAACGATAAGAATGCGTTGTTGTGTCGAATAGCGATCTATTTTTAATAATGGCGGACTGTCTGCCGTCGATCTGTCATGATGGTTTGACTGTCAAAGCACAATAGCAAAAATGGTGCCAAATTAAAATTTTCCACTCTTGTTGGGACACCTTTATATAGTCTTATCCGTTCACTATCATCACTTTGTTCTATTTCACCTCCCGACTTGAAGCAATCTTTCCCTGCATCATGAGATGCAAGATCTCACTTCTCCGGATGTCCTCATCAAATGTCCAAGAAGTTAAATACTTATTTTTCTTTATTCATCCGAACCGTAACATCTTCACTCGTAACTCTATCCATCCAGATTATTTAGAGCATCTTAAATGCTTCAAAGTCACCTTATTATTTCTTCGGAAAGTGTCCATGTTTCCATTCCGTAAAATAATACCGAGAACGCATAGCATCTGACCAATCGCATTCGTAATCTGAGGTTGCGATCGTGACTGCAGAACGTGTGGATAAAAGTTGCACGAGCGTGCTCAACGTGGCATCTTTTATTTATATTGAAACCCAGATATATAATACTTCATAGTATTATCTAAAAGTGCCTTTTTTGCGTCACGCAAGTCCAGAACCGCCGCTACTTCTTTCTGTATGTTCCCTAGTGCCGATTCTCGAGTTGTAATGCCATTCTTTTTAATAAAATTATGCTTCCAAAATAGTACTCTTCAATTCAGTCAAAATGTTTCAATTACTTCAGAACTATATTAATAGAACGTGTGACATGTTGTTTCTCAAATAAATATTGGTAACATATTATTAATATTTTAAAATTTTGTTTAAATTTATATTTAAGTTATCCGGAGCATTCATCGACGATTGGGTGTGTTTATTTAATTTTTTTTTTAAATATAACATGTCCCATCCATCGCCAACACTTCTATAGATGTCAAACTCGCGGTAGCAACATTCTCTCCATACAAGTCATGACGTTGAAAATGTTTTTTTTTTTATTTGCTCAAAATAATATTTACATTAATCGACACGGCAGTTAAGTTGTGGTATTGCAACAGGACTATTTTACTTTTTAAATAAACTAAACCTTGTACTGCATACACGACTGAGTTTTATTTTTATCACGACTGTAGTTTCTGGAGGTACAGCCCCTCCCATCAACAGGTGCCAGCGAAACTATTCTCTCTCTTTCTTTCAATCAGATGAGACACGGCTCGTAACATACCATTCACAAATCTCGATCTCGGGTCGCCCTCACAGTTGACCCTTGGTCCCCTTTAAACTATATTCGTGACAAAAATAAAATTTAGCGGTGTGTGTAGAACAAGGTTTGGTTTATTTGAAAGATTTCATCATTTTGTCAGAGCCAAAATTGCCTATTTCAATGCATGTTATGATGGAGTTGCAATAATTATGTACGAAGTAAATATCTTCTGTATACAGTTTTCTGGGCTATTCTGCCACGCATATCAAACCTCTCTCGGGTACCGATGCAGGGTCCGTAATCGGGACGCTGTCGATGATTAGACGCGTTAAGTACTGGTTTGAAATACCATGCCGAAAAGCAGGGGTGTATTTCGTCACGATATCGAAAGCAATTGCAAGCTAGTATTGAACATAATAGCAAAACCTTGAATGCTTGCCTTGATGACGGACCCTGCAGTGGAATACACAAGGCAGACTAGCTCAGAAAAGCTGTGAACATACAACAATTATTAACTTTGTACTTTCGATGTATTGGCGATGGACGAAGCGTGCAAAATTATTTATATATATATTTTAAACCTTTAAAGTGTCAAACCTTTTCATATTGAATTACTCTTTGAAAATATATACACTTAAAAGGTTAAAATTGTTTTCGTTTCGTTTTAAGCTGATATTAATTTTTCACGCGAATTACTTTTTTGTATCAAAATCTATGATTAGTGTTAATTAACGATATATATTCACTATCAATTGTTTTATTTAAATATAAATATATATGATAATAAGTTGTCAGTGATAATATCAAGAACACAAATCATACATTTTTTTGTAGTGATTTTATTTTATACTAGATATTAAAAAATATATTTTATTATACTATTTTAATCATATTGTGGCCATCTTTCGTAATTGAATGTGCATGGTTTTGTCACCTCAGCATCAAATTTAATTCTTTTATTTTATCAACCATTATTTAGGTATCCATTTTTTCACATTTACAAATTTTTTTTTTTTTCTATGATTCTAAAAAAATATTTTTATCTACAATTCTAATAACAGTGTCTTATTTTTAAAACTGTCTACGCAATATAATATAATGTGTTATAAACTCGAGGACGATTTTCTCACCACCTCCGGATAAATCTATTACGTCATGTCGTGATTTGAATGTTTTATTTTTTGATTTCGAAATATCTCGTTATTGATTAAATTTTATCTGTCGGGTAGTGCTAATCAGAACTTAACCAGAGGTGTTGAAGTGTCCTCTTTTTTTTTTTTTTACATACTTAATGAATTGTCACATTGATTACTCACTGCATGTGATTATGAAAATATATTTTATATAAGAATAGTATGTTCAAATATTACGACCGTGATATGACTGCTTGTATATACAGCCCCGAAAATAAAAAAAATACATTATAATGTAATTACCGATTATATTTTCAATTATCATGTGTATTAATTTGTTGAATTTAGGTATTACAGTTTAAAGTTATGTTTTGAAATTCAAGAGACTATTCCGCTTTTGAGTTTACCTTACATCATACATTGATGTGACAGACTTTGTACACGATATTTTATGGGGTCGGGTCGAAAATGTTAATGCTGTGCATGCTGAATCTCAACCGTTCAAGTGATGCGACGATTATACTTACATTTATGTAGGTGTTTTGGTCGACGATTCTAGCGATATTTTGAAATATTGATATATCATGCGTTTGGGGTTTCTTAGCTATTCTGACTATCGAACATGGTGTAGTCGTGTATTGTTGGAATCGCATCTCTGATGAATCCTCATGTCTGTTCATTATGCGATCGTATACCCGTTGATCGATTTTTCGTAGTCACTCTTCAGGACACTGGACTAAATTTTGGCACCGTGCTCCGCCTCATCACAACCTAAATGTGTATTATCCACTAAGACTGGGGATGCACTGTCACCGGAGAAGTGCCTGTTGCCAGCACCACTCGGTCGCTTCAACGGGTGGAGATGTTCCTCTTCGTCCTTCGACGTGGTCCGAGTTTCTCCAAACTATCTTCCCTTCTCGCAAGATCGTGCATCTAGCCGTCCACGGCATGCGCAATGTGCGCCACACCTCAAAGGCATCGATCCGTCTTTTCTCCCTTGCCTTCAGGGTCCATGATTCTACACCATATGAAAATATATAAAAATAATAAATAGTGTGAATGAATGCCATCCATTTCAAATTTTGCACCCCAAAGCAAAATGGCACCCACCCCCCCTAAAACAGATGTGTATTATAAATGACATCCGATAAAATTTTGCACAATTACTCTCCCTTTTGGCTACCTCGCCCTCTCAATTAATAATATGTATTATATTAGTTTAAATTTTGCTCAATTGCACCCTAGGATCCTGATGAAAATAAGGTCACTGCTTGCCCATATATCTCAACTTTCCTCTGCCTGGACCATATTATGCATATATTATTGTTATTATTATTTAGGGCCTGCGTAAAACACACTCACCCCATCCCCTGTAAACCCCAATTTTAAATTATAACTTAAAAAATAATCAAATTTCGATTAACTTCATTGACGGCGCAGATTTTTCACATACAGCTTGAATATTTTCGACCGTGAAGTTATACAAATATTCGCGGATATAAAATGTTGTAAAACTAGGTATGTCAAAGTCTGAATAACCTTTCGAGCGTGTGATTTAACCGCCCAAGTGGTGATAGGGAATGTAGTCTTATTTAAAAATAATATTAATATATATGTGACGGGACCAGTGTTCCCTCTGAGCTGGCTGTGAAATGTCGCAGCGCACTACACCGCTGCATTTTCCGCTTATTATTCTGACAAGTTAAATAAAAGTATACAGGTGGTTGACGATACTTAAAAAAATAAACGAATTATATCTTAACACTGGACCATACAGTGACGCATGCATCCGCGTGTTTGAGACATCTATTTATTTTCATAGGATACTAAAAACATATTTAAAAAAAAATATTTTTGAGGTTCGGTACCTAGTAAAGTCTATTGTTTATTTTATTGGTTATCCGACCCCGAGTATTTAGTTAAAAGGGGAACATTGGTTGTGACATTTATGTATGTGATGTAGTAATGATGTGTGTCTGTGTGTGTGTGTGTGTGTGTGTGGGTGGTAACAATAAATATATATTATATAATTATTTTTAATTTCACCACAAAATCGCACGTTCGAGGGATTTTAGGCTTTAGTTACGATAGTGCTTCTGATATGTGGCTAATCAATTCACCTTGCTTACTTTTCCGGCATATAAAAATAATGAAAAATGGATCGTCCCAAAGGATTCTGTGAGTAAAAGTTGTTAGTATTAGTGCGTGTGTGTAAGTTGTAAGTGTATGCGTAGTATATCGTCCATCTTGACACTTCTCTTGTTTCCTTGTGAATTTTTTTCAAAATTTCTAATGTAAATGTTACTAAATCAACTTTTATTAATTAATTTTATTTGAATTGTGTATTGGTAGAATATTTTTTATCGGGACATTGTGCAGTACGGCATCTATTTCGTCTTGTCTGGCTGCTCGGCGCCGCGATCAGGTGCATTTATGGTGCGCTCTCGGAGTGGCGCCTTCGCCGGTGTCGCGTGTCCGGCGTGTGGATGAGCTGACGCGGTACCCTCGCTCATAACTACGATGATAAGGGAAGGATGATTCTCTGTAATGACTGAGGGTCACGGACATTCAAGGCCAGTTATATGTTCCTGGAGGATTGATGATTGTCCATATTATGTTCATTAGCTTGTGCTCAGCATCTTATGTTCAGTATGGCGTAATTATTTAATTTGGAACTAGAAATAGTTCTCATTTAACCTGAGCAGGAAATAAAGAAACACGCTGGACGCCTTCGAGATGTGGCGTCGTGTACCGCGTATTGCGAGACGAACGTGTCTTATTTTCCAGGAGCTCCACTAAAGAAAGGCTCTCCACAAGATGTGTGATAATAATTCTTTCATACTTTGGGCATGTTGCTAGAAGAGATGGAGATTGTGTGGAGAAATTAAGATAAAGAGGGGGCGAGACGTCGATCTCTAGCAAGATGGACTAGATGACCGGAACCTCGCCACACGTCAGATTAGGATCACGAAAAGTGGAGGCAAGTGGAGGATGCTCAGTCATGAGCGCATCGACTGAGATAGAGTGTAGAGTGCGTGTTGACAAGAACTGAATTAAATGAACTGATTAGTTGAAATTGAGATGACGTTAGAGGAGTCCGATGTTGGAGGAAATCAATGATACGGTTCATTTTTATACGAGGTCTAAAATCTGATGTAATATATAGTTTTTGAAGATGAATCCTGAAAAAGATATAGATATGAGACGCTCATGTCGCAGGAAGTGCAACAAGTAGACTATCGGAGAGATCTGGGACACGCTGGATAGACGTAAACAGGAGATACATGGCAGCACAGTGATTGAAAAATCTCGAGGAGGTCTTCATGCTGTAGTCACCGGGGAGGATGTTGGATTACGTATATCACATGTTGAACAATAAATATGTCTTCCATGATCCTGGGCAATCTCTTATTGTACTCCGGTATGAAAAGGACAAATAAACTATAGAACATTGTACAAGTGTGACTAACATATCATTCTCAGGGTTATGTTACAGAATTTGTATAATATAAAAAATTAATGCTTTCGTTGATTGGAAGAATGGACTATTGAGAACTCCTCTGCAACAACACTGTATATTGGCTTGTAATAGTATTTTTGTTTTTAAAATACCATATAAATATATGATATGTTTAATGCACCCGTTCGAAGCCCAGGAAGATATACATGTAACATTCTAGTATTCATAACGCGGATCCGCCCATAACCGATGTACAGTGTTGTTGCAGGAGTGATTTCAATCATTATTTGATGGTTTTGAGTATTGTTATTGATTTGATGTATGGAAATTCAATATAAGACTGAAAGCTTTGAAAAATAGAATTACTAAATGAATTGCATTATGCGAGAAGGAGCGAGCGACAAAATGGTTAGCCTTTCAGGATACTTATATATATTTGGAAGAATGTTATGAACATGTCAGACGCTCGACGATTTTCGCTAAGGCATTCAATCCGTCGGCATTATAAGCCGACTACGGTGTTTCCCGCAAAACGTCGTAGTCGGCATCATCACAAGCGGCCGAGAGACGAGCCCCGATGTGGAATACGACACTGAATAATGTGACAAAAGATTGAAAGTCACGTCATTTTTGTAAATGCGACGTAACAACTGTCCGAAGGAAGAAAAAAAACTGGTCAGAAAATAACAACGGACCGCGGCTGTACAAGACATGCAATAATGCTAGTAATAGTTTATCTGTTTCTTTCTTTCTATAATAAACTTTACCTTTCTACTATCCCTTCTACCTGTGTATTTAAAATGTTAAATCTGAAGTATTTCAATGAATCATATAAATGAATGCTTGCCCTATTGTTTACGTTATTAGAAGTATTTTTGCACTTCAAAAGAATGTTCATCGTTGTATTATACATTTGCTGTGAAAATGTGCGTAACTATGTTGTGTTTTGTAATTTGATCGCATGAGTTTTGATGTTTTTTTTTTTTTTTTGTAATACCTTTTATACGACCGTACGCGTTTGATACTTATTTTTCTCATTGGCATAATTGTTGAATTCTTTCTTCTCTCCATCAGGCTCGAGGAAATTTCTTAAATCGCAACAGTAATTGCTGATATTGTCAAGTTATAAGAGTAAAAAAACAAAGAAAACCTCACTCCTGGAGAGTTGAAGAACTGCCGGTGAAATCTTGCCGTGATTTTCTGGGTTGGTTTCGCCGCACGAATTGAACGCACGCGAGAAAACCTCTAGAAAAATATTGTATTATACATTTTTTTTAAAACAATGATGACATGTTTAATGTTTCTTTGATGTTGGATTGGCAAAACCTTGGACAAAATGGTATTTTTAAACAAATATTTACCTTTTTATCGTGAAAACTCTCGGTTTATGTTTATATTTACAGTCAGTTTTTAGGTTTGTCTAACAATTTTAACATCTAGATTGTCTACATTTATGAAACTATACAAGCTATATGTATGTTTCATTCGTTGTCAATAGTTTCTGTCAAAATTATACTAGTCAAATAGGATTCATTTTAATTTTGCATTCTTTTTAGTAAATATTAGCAGTTGTATTTGGAATAGTAGGAATTCAATACATATGTTATAAATAGATTTGTCTACTTACAGCACTGAAACATTCCCCTTCAAAGAGAAAGAGCATCTCCAGACCGCTAAGACCTCACGAAGAACCAGATTCAGGTATGTGAACAATCTAATTATCATTGCTGGGTTTTTCTTACGGTGGTACCTAGCCTAGATTTTGAAAATCGACAAAGATATTTGATGCGAATCAAGACTTTGTGTGTTTTTTTTTTTGGTTACATGTGTACTTAGAGAGGATAGAATGTCAACATATTCTTATCATTGCGCACTTCTTTCGCATGATCATTGATTGAGAAGGATGTCTGGGAATATTATGAATTGCAGAGATACAATATTTAAAGCTCAGTTAGTATAATAGCGTAACAACTTCAATATTGTTACATTCTATTGGGTAATCCCATAAATAATGCGCTTTTTTAAACCTTTTATTAAAAAAAAAATTGATAAATAAAGATCTTTTTTAATCTAAAATATACTCTCCTTCATTTTTTTTACAATGCTCTTCCAACTTTCTGGTAGACTTGTAAGGTCCCTCTTCCAAAATTCACTTGTCCACGACGAAAAATACTCCTCCAGTACTGTTCCGACTTCGTGTACAGAATTAATATTTTTCCGTCCAAATGATTTTGAAGACTGCGGAATAAATGATAATCAGATAGAAAGGGGAAATGTCCGGCGAATGTGGTGGGTGGGGCATCGTTTCCAAAAAAGGTTCATTCCTGAGACGTGACAGCAAAGAGCACACATTCACTCTCTGCCCTTTGCTGACTTTTCCAATGGTACGCAGGTGTCGATAAATGGTTGAATGACCAAATCCAAGCTTCTCTGTTAGTTCCTCAATAGTTACGACGGGATTTTGTTCCACCAGGATTTGCAGGACGTCCTCGTCGAACTTTACGACGGGCTGTAGTTTCTGGTTTGGAGTTTGTGGAAACACCGTTGACACTGGCTCATGTTTATTGTCTGATCCCCATATACTACATTCATATTCCTCGCACCTTTCTTCGCGTTGTTGCCTTTTTTGAACTTATGCTCCTTTGTCATTTTCATTATGGCTTTGAAAAAATAACTTAAAATCGAACTGCACTGTTCAAAACTTGCACTAAGAATACGTTCGTAATTAAACTTGATGCGGGTAGTTTATTCCGCCCTCTCCGACTTTTAGTTCATGTAATTGAAAAAATCGCATTATTTATGGGATACCTAATATATCATATATATGAATGTTAGAAGAATAAGTTTCTTTAGACTCTTAGTCCCGAGAAGGACCATTCTCCCCACGTTTCAGGTTAGTCTGATTACGCATTTTAGGGGGACGCCCCGTCGGTGAAGTGTCGATTTGAAACGATCGTGGAACACGTCTTTTCAGGCCGGCATTTCAGCGCTCAGTGAAATTACTAAACCTTTGTATGACGTTTGGTTTCCGTGCTTGGATTGTTAGGTCAGGTTAGGTTAGGTACCACTGTATAAATAAATGTTCCCCGCGCTCTGCTGGTTCATTCATCATTTGGGTTCATCTAATAATATTATTATCCTCATCTGTATTGACATATATATATAATATATATATAATAATTTATTATTGAGATATGAATCGATGTTGGCTTATTTATCAGTTATTTAGTAAATATATGTTTCATTGGGAGTAAATATTTGTTTGTGTTATTGTAATCATAATTAGCTTACTTTAATATTATTTTATTATTATTTCATGTATGTTTTTTTTTTCTATCCATATCACAAACATCATACATCGTGCAACTTTTTTGATCAATTTTCATTTAAAATTGACCTTATTTTGAATTAGGTCATTTCGATTAAGGTTATTTTTGTCTATGTCATTTTGACTAAGGTCATTTTTTAATAAATCCATATTATGATTACATTATATGGATTTTATACACATTAGTGTTTTGTAATGATACACAGACTATAAATCCTGATACTTTAACTAATTCGATAACTTTATATGCTCTATCACAATATTAACATGATATATGAATACGTTTAATGGCTGGCGTCATGCGGACGCGTTATATTTGAAATTAAATCGGTTGTCACATTCGATGTCACATGTGTGAAATCGTAGATTCAAATCCAATATCGTGAAGATTGTGTGTTACAGCTAGTATATAAGGAGTGAAATGATAAGTATAAAATTATATATTTTGATAAAAGGGCAAGAGAGCCAGCCATTACACATATTCTGTGCAGGGGTAATTTATATACATTAAAAAAGTTGCATGAAATACGGCGCACATTTACAAAGTTGTTTCCATCAATCACATATTTATGATTCTTTCATTTAATGCACGTGTTTCTAATTTTATTCTGCTCTGTTGATTTTTCTACGATTATTTATTGTTATATTTTTATAAAATTAATAATCTTCATCTGTTGTTGTAGTTAGGCGAATTCATGTGTTTTTTTTTTTTTTTTGTTTTTGTTATTGTACATGTATAAAATACTAAACGCCCTGTAGATTGATCGACGAAGAATGCTGTATTGTAAATAATATTATTATTATTATTATCCGTGACGTTTAACATTTACGGAATTTTTAAATAACAATTAAAAATATAATTTTACAGATGTAATGGATGTGTTTTGATTCAGAATAATTTTACTGAAAGTAACGAGCCGCCTCCGTATCGGCTCCTCCTTCGTGTTCAAGCCGCTTTAATATTCATCTAGGTTTGACAGTTTGAGTGACAGTGGTGAGGCGTGAACATAAGATAATGAGAGCGGACCCACCACATTCCCAGGACCGATTTAATAAGCTCAAGGCTCCATTTCGGTCCTACTCTTACGCCGCCTGGTTGGCATTTTTTTTAATGCTACAAAGGAGGCTGTTCGATAGCGCTCCGTATACAGTGATAGGGCGATACCGCGCAGCCTCCTATACCAAATTAGCTCCCATTGTACCCGATCTTTGTTTTATTTTTATTATAATAATACATAAATACAACATATGAGTAACATTATACAAATAAGATCAGACAAATAATAATAAAATTATAGTCATCTACAAACCGTAAGGCCGGAGAGCAGGACACTCCCTTCCGGGGAAAAAGACGACACAAAAAGAAATACAAGTGTGGAAAGGGGACTCACCCCGCGCCCCACTGCCGGCAGATTTAACCCTCAGAAGCAGTACACTGTATCACAATTCAGTTTAATTAGACTATATAAGTTAATTGAATAAGGTTAGATTAGTGAGTGACAAAGAAGAAACGTTATAGAAAAATGTTGGACACGACTATTGCTATAACCTTCGGCTGAAGCCGAAGCCGAAGGTTCAATCGTTCTTAGAAATCTTAGAACACCGAATAGAAAGTATACATAGTAATGCAAATTCTACACTGTTACTCACTTCTCTGCGTTATGGTGTTAATTATAATTGTTAATATATCCGTTCAATAAATAAATTGCAGTTTTCCAGAAATGATAAACTAAATTTTATTTCATTCGTAATAGTTCGTGCGTTTTCAGCACTTTTCGGCGGCTGAACACAACCGAATGTGTAGACGTAAGTGTACGGCCCGTTGATGACGCTGGCTGGGTCTGCTGTGTCGTCACGCCTATTTTTGCCAGTCGGGGCGTGTTGACATGGTGCTATAGTTACGATGATAACCTGAGAAGGCCAGTGAAAGAAAACGCATACCATGTCCTAGATATATGTAGATACTGGCTTGTTAGAAATTTCGCTAGGGTTAACTGTTTTCTTTTTAATAATATAAAATATTAGTATTAAAATTGATGCTAAGAGTGTATAGCTAATAAAATGTGTCAAATAGTTCAATTATAATATATAAAATCTTGGTACGGCAGCTAACATGGTGCGTAGCTAAGATGGTAGGGCACTCGCTTAGTACGTGAGTGGTGTCGGTATCAAAATGTCAAAAACCCGGTGTCAAAATCTTTTGGATCAAGGCTGAAAATAAAATGTAAAAGTGAAATTTTACTGAGGGAGCTCCTGAATAAACAAATTTTATGTTAAAATATATCGATTCACCTTAAGAACGAAAATCCCTTGACCTTAAATATTATATTGCAATAAAATATCATACGTCAGTGTACCATTACTTGTCCAAAGCTCTGTTAAATTAAATCTTATATTATAATAGATATTAATCCTGGCGAATTTGCAAACATGTTATCAAACAGTGGTTGAGACATACGACGCATATAAAATTTTTTCTCATTGCTATTTGGTGGCCGGGGTTGATCGTGAGAGTAGTATTAGGGCGGGCTACATTGTTACATATATATTTTTATCTCTATACGGGTTGTAACAGACCTAGTCCACAATATTTTTGACTAAATTAAGAGTCGAAAATGTTCCTAAACTCAACCATGTCGGATATGTAAGCATTAAAAAAGAATCGTAATTATGCGATTATTTCGATTAATTGAAATATTTTATTGATTCTAAATTATATATTGAATACAAGAAATTAAATTTCATCGAATTTCGAGCTGCCATTATGCTGATGATTTAGAGCCTGAAGCAAAGTTATAGATAAATAATGGGTAAATTTCGCAAATATTTATTTCAAAGTACGTAGACTTAAAGCTTAACACGATTTTGCCGCCGTTAGGGGCGGTATTTTGTTAGGCCGGCATTTTGAAACATATTGAAACCAAACCAGTGTCGACTACAAATGACTGTTTTATTAGGAAATACTATAATGTTATTTATTGGATTCGCTCTCTTGGATTGTTTATGCCTGGATTATTTTTATTACACACTATTATCGTTTTGCGACTTGGAATTTTATTTATCAATTTTTATATATTTTTCGGCCGCCCGTGCGTAACGCCGGCGCTGGCGGCCGCTGTCGCTTTTAAAGTACTCCCCTTGTGTGTATATATATAACCATTTCTGGAAGAAGGTCTGGAACTATTCAGTACCTGGCTCACATTCTGTCGGTCATCAGTTATGTTAGAAAAACTAGGTCAAAAGTCAGGATGATGTAATTGGTAATCGCTTCTCACTGTGACTGCTCTAAATTTCGTGGACGCGCATATAAACTGTCACCTTCCCGGTAACTATCTATTTGGCTCTTTTAGCTTGGAATTTACGCACGTATTAGTTCAAACATGTTCGAGTACTCCATGATTTTGAAACTATTATGTACATAACAAAATTTCAGAATTATTGCAGAGAAAAATATTACGCATTTTTATTTTATCACGAGAGGTGCCAGTTCCTGTCATCAACAGCTGTAAATAACAATTGAATTAATTGCAATCTAGTAATGACCTATTCAAGTAGAGTGTGGGTGGAGAAGGTTTTGATAGTTAATGGGAATATTGGGATAAGTGATTTTCGAATATGGATTTTTTTTATTATTCACAATTTCTAAGTTTTTCATTATTATTCCTTTGTACAATTCTTACGACTTAAAAAAATAAATAAATTATGTCGCACAGTCCTTTCTGACCACCCCGTTGTTTCGGTTGTCGATGTGGTTTAGCTGTGATCTGATGTCTCTAGAATATTTTTTTGTATGATCAATTTTTTCGATATAAGGTAGGCTACGATCAGATGTACATGCGACGATGGTGATGATCCATTTCCATACTTCGGACCATCGTTCGTGTTCGAATATTTCAATATTCACCTTGACTACAGTGAGGAATGAAAGGAATTGAGACGGCTTTATTGAATGCACGATGTTTCAAAGTATAACGACATGGTAGAATGTTAGATGTCGTCCAGTGGGAGCTTGGCAGAGAAGTAACTCCTTCAGCGGGATTAGTTGGGAGTTAATCCGACAGGTGTCACACTGTGTCTAACTCACTAAATACGCAATAATACATTTTTAAGGAGTTACAATTTTTCAAAACATGATATGTGATATTTTTAACACAAATTAAATGTATTAATTATAAAGATATACATATAAAATCAATTTATCGAAAAAATATTTTTGTTGCTATCGGAATTTGAAACTGGATCTTTTCCTATCCGGGGAAATGCATTAACCGATTAGACTACACCAACATGGTAAGTTGACGACAAATTTCAAACTTATATGTTGCACTTTCAAATTGATACATCTGACGTATTTTACTCAAGTGTGTTTGAAATTTTGTAAATATAAAGAAGATGGCTTTCAAATAATGGAACGACTGATTTGACACCGTGCGACTTTTTTTCTTTGGGGATTTTTGAAGTCACGTGTTATCTTAAATTTCAATAAAAGAGTAAGAGTTCACACGGAGAGCCGCGGTGCGTATTTGTCTGACATTTCATTCCATACATATTCGGAACATTTATACTTTACAACGAAATAAAAATATTTTTAGTTTTCGAATAAATAATTTGTTTAATTCAAAACTTTTTACTACCGTGTGAACAGAACGCTTTATGAAAAATTATTCAAGATTGTAACACCATATTTAATTACACAAAATATAGTAATGAAGAAATCCTTAACGATAATCATGTACACCGCGGTTTCTTGCAACTGGACGTTCTTATGAACATCTCAAGTTTTCACTTATAATACATATTTCCGTCAACTATTTGTCAAGCTTTAATCGAAACGTGTCAGCCAATTGTCTTCGTTCTTCAAGACTAACTGCATGAATGTAAGCCCAAATGAAAATAATGTTTTTATTTATTTATACAGTTTATAAATATAAGATATTGTGGAAGTAGAGAACCGCGTTATTCCCATTCATCGGCTAGTCAGCGACGAGCACAAGATCCGCGGCTTCTTCACCTCAGCTTATTTTGCCTTCATCCTAAACTGGGAAAAATTTGTAACACCTGGAGGTGATAAATAAAAATATCTTATAATGCACCTTCCCCGGTTTGGAAAGAGATCCAGGTTCGATTCCCGGTGGCGCAACAACAATATTTTTCAATAAAATTGATTTTATACGTATATCTTTCTAATTAATACATTTAATTATTAAAAAAGATGTTAATCATTAAAAACAAAATAAATAAAATCCTCATGTCGTCGGGTTGGGCGCGATTTTGACGTTCTTCAGGCAGGCAGGTGATAACCAGATGTTCCGCGAGATGGTATCACTCCGGTCCATGCCATCCGAGTATTCCACCTCCTTGGTTTATCATCACAGATGATCCTTAGCAATCAGGCCGACGCGATGAGATCCGTAAGCGGAAATGTAGATGACCACATCAAAATGTAGTCTACAGTGAGGCGAAGAAACCGATGGCAGAGACCAAAGGTGTAATCCAAAGGGAAACATCTTTTTTCCTGTTAAGATTATTTACCATGCGATTAGATTAACATATTAATAGTAAATTATGCACTAGTCATTGAATAACATGAACATATTTACCTTTTGGTCATACTGGATCGCTCACTGCTACATTTTATAACAGCTGGCCGTAGCAATGACCCGCGCTAATCTGACAGCTCTCTCGATGATTTGAAAACGAACCATAGATGGTGACCATTTTTATAACTTTCAAAACAGATTGCGATAACAACGTAAAGGGAATTATTTGTGATTTAGAGGTGCCTGGCAATAAGACAAGAGATGGGGCAATTTCGAACGTGACCCTAATTTATAATATCACAATATATATACTCGTAAATATATAAGAGAGGTTAGAGATCGCTATAATATACAGTAATATAATTTAATAATTCGGGGTAAATCCATTATTAGTATGACGTTCAATAACTTTTAATTTATTTTCTTCGATTTGGGTTAGGTACCACGTTTCTCAATTGTAAGAGACTACTGGTCTTATTATTGTTTTATGTGTTACGTTCGTTCCAACACTATTAAATCTGAGTTTATATAATAGAAACCAAACCATAACGTGATTGTTTAGACATTAACGCCTAATTGTATATATTTATATTAGAACATATATAAAAATACTTATGTACGTACTATATTAAAAATAAATAAATAAATTTTGGATAATTTGAGTTGAATATGTAGTTTTGTAGATTTTTTTGTCAGCTACATGCAGAACACATTGTTGCTCGTAAAAATTAAATCCATTGATATTGCATGTTCAAAATCGGGGTTATTTCCAAAATATCCCAAAGCGGCCGGAAAATAAGTTGCTATTCCCCCTAAAATGAAATCAGCCAATCACAACGCTTGTTGATGATCACGTGATCTGAAAACAAACATTTAGTACATTTGCTTTCATCCATAATTCAAAAACACATTAAGTCATTTTAGGGGGTTTTAGAATTAGGGCGCCACACATTTCAAAAAAATGTGGTTGGCGATATTTGAGAATAGGCATATGGAAATTGGTGTTTCGTCACACCTCGTGTTTTAACCATCTAACAATTTAATTTTATTCTTCACTGTTACTTTAAGCACTTAATATAACTAAAATTTCTATTACCGATTGTCCCCCGAGACCATTATCCACCCTCGGACTGGTACGCGGTGGGTTTTCCGACAATTTGTAATTTAATCTACCCTTTTTTTTTTTTTTTAACAAATGTTTTTTGTAACTACTAGTGTGAATACAAACAAGGGTTTGGTGTTTTTTTTTTTGTGTTTGTGTTTGCATTTTGCTTGGAGATGTGGTGTGCGTGTCGAAAAATCAACAGCGGAGAAATATGAAACACGTCCTGTAATTAAAGTGTTATAATAAAAAATGTTTTATATTATGTCATACTGTATTTAGAAATATTTTATTACTTTGTCAAGTCATGATTTACAATAGATTTCGTACTCAGTCAGCCTTATTATCTGAAGCACAAAATATTTGTTAGTACAGTATCACAAGAAAGGAAACAACTCACGAATGCGCGTCACCGGAATAAACTAATACGAAACACAACCGAACACAACTAAAACGGGCGAAGATTGTATTGCATGAAATGAATTCGCAGGGGCCGGCACTTCCGTCCAGCCCAGCACCACCGAAGAAGGCCAGTTTCCGAGGGTTCTTTGGGTAGAACCGGCGAGGCCGCGGAACCAACCGGAATCCCCTGACGACGCCACCCTCACGCCGAAACCGCTCTTCGACGACAGCTCCAGCTACCTAAGTCCGGAATACCCGAGAAGACGGTTCTCCTCCGACACGGACAGCAGCCTGAGTTCTAGAGTCCCGTCGCCGCACTCTGCCGGCGACGCTTTCAGAACTTTCAAGAGCGTAGAAGACCGCGTCGAGGAGACGGCGAGCGACAGTGTGTTCGACAAGGACGAACCCTCGGACGGGAGGCACAACACGAGCACGCCGAAAACGGTAAAGGTCGGGTCTAGGAAAATATCTTTCGCGGTTGAAGATAGTCAAGACGTGCGCAGCAGAAGCGCTCTGAGCAGCCACAGTAGTATAGCAGAAGCCATGAAGGACATGCCGTATATCGATAACGTAGAAGAGCCCGCGAAGGATAAAGGTGACGGAAGCGAAGGGGTAAGGAGAAGCGAGGAGAGCGATGCGCAGAAACAACCCGACAAAGATAAAAGTAATAATAAAGGTTTCTTTAGCACATTTAAAAAAGCTTTTGTACAATTCTTCACCGGCGTCGATTCTGATGCTGAAGAAGACGACGTCGTCTACGGAGACGTAAATGTCGAGACGGACACGACGAGGAGAGACGGAAGTCATGTCGATTTAAGAACGACCAAAAGCGATGCTGCAATCGGAGGATTGAGAGACAGAAAGAAAGATGTCGGTAAAAGAATCAACGAAGATGTCACTGAAGAAACGGTACACGTCGGTGAAAGAAAAGATATCGAAATAAGGGTAGTCGATAGCCAGGGGGACGAAATCAGCGTGGAGGTGGATAGACCCGACCTCCCGGACTCGGTCGAGGAACTCCTGCGCGACCGGGGAATCGACGACAGTTTCATTTTCGTCGAGTCGCCAAAATTGGCGGCGGCACAGGCGACCGAAGACCTGAACAGTTCTCTGTTTGCCGGAGAGTGCTCCAACGACGATTTCGCCGTGATTCCCTACAACGAGAACCGTATCGACATCGTGGAGGACATCGAGGCGTGCACAGATTTCGCTGAAGGCGAAGACCTGGAGCCGGATTTGGAGATCACTTGGAGAAACAGACCAACGAGGTCCAAATCGCTCAACAAGGGGTCGCAAGAAGACCGGCGGTTGCACTTCGAAGGGCAAAATTATGGTTCCTTGAAAATTGACAAAACGACGGGCGATGAAAATAAAACGATTAGATTTCTCGAATCTGAACGAAGTCGAACAAATAATTATTCGAACGCGAGCGACAATAAAAGACGCGACGAAGCGAATGTGAACGTATGAAAGAGAATTATTATTAGTTAGAATTTATTTTATACAATAAACAGCTCTCGAAACAGGCGAAACAAATAATTAATACACGATGTCTGCGAACACTCCTTTGGAATGGTGGAATTATAACATATCATGATATATAATATTATCAGAGCAAACTACCTTGTTTATATTACAAACATCATATATGCCCCCATTATTATTAGAGTGGTCTATGTCACGATATTTAAATGTTTGTGTTTAAATATAAATGTGCATGTAGCTTATAAGGAAATTGAAAATTTAAGGTTGAAATGACTTAAACACTAGCGGAATACCGTCGAAGGTCCGTAACAATACACTGAATGTAAATTTTTCACACTTACAATTTGAATCATATATTAATTTATAATAATTTTTTTCAATTTCTTGACTTGGACCACTTTCATAATAAGGGGCACATATATATGTTTATAATCAATATTTTATTTGTATAGTAAGGAGAATTGAATCTTATCTGCGTATTTTTCATATAACATTAAAAATTCCCTCAAAAGACTGTATTTATCGAAAATTATATAAGACATGTTATATTTGCTGTCAGGTATAGGGATATATGACGATTATTTCATATATATATATATGTATATAATAAAATTTTTTTTTTTCATAAAACTCAATTCCAGTGAATGTTGCCATTGCGTAAGAAGGTATTTTGTAATTATTTAAAAGCAAGTGAATGGCCTTTTTTATTCAGTGGCATTCCAAAAGTTTTTTTTTTTTTTAGCATCGCGAAGCACTTTGACGAGTGTATTTGTGGATTCGGTTACACTTTTCCACGCCTAGTCAGCCTTATTTGAAAATATAATTAGTTAAATTTTATCTAATTATTTATAAATAAACATTTTGATTTATTTTCATTATAAAATTTTTTTGTTGAAATTATTTTTTAATTTACAATTTAAGAATATTTAATTGTAGTACTTCTTTCCATTCTTTGTACAAAATGTTTTTGTCATTTCTATATATTTTTTTCTATTCATAAACAAAATAATAATTGAACAATACATATTTTTTTAATGTATCTGTTTACAGATAGCAAATATCGAAATATATATTTAGAAATGAATTGTAACATCGATTCAGATGTGTCGTTATTTGGTTACAAAATTTGGAATTCGTGTCGTTAATTTGGTTACAAAAAATGAAATATGTGTCGTAATTCAGTTACAATAAAAGGAATGTGTCGAAAATCTCATATACTTATAGTACTCAATCATGGGATCAAATTATATTATAATAAAAGTTCATATATAGTTGATGATATTATTATAAATCTTTTTCACGTATTTACTATCAATATAAATATTATATACTCGATCATATACAATATAATTATTTTTATAAGCGCACAATATATTTGTATGTACATAGTGCACAAAATATTTTAAATTGTACAATGCTGTTGGAGGGTTTTGTACCGAGTTTTGTTCGCCGAATTGAGAAATATAATTTTTATATGATTAACAGCTTGCTGTGAGAAGATGAAAATATAGCTTTAAATTAAAACTGGATTATTATTTCTGATCTTCAATTACTGAGTCGCGTGGGTGCAATTTTACATACATACTCTGCGTCATTATATAACAGGGTGCGTATAGTTTGCCTGGTCACGCTGGCACTTTTGATGTCGTCCCTTTTTATCTGGTGCCATAACCAATCACTATTACATTGGACACATTTTACATTCATTCTTAATCTGTGTTGTCAACGATCGACGAGGGCGCTAATGCAGATATTTAAATGACTGGATGATGCTAGAGTTGCGTGTCCTCTTTCCGAGAAGTATGGGCGTGATGATGTATCAGTTACAGTGTAGATTAAAAGTATATGAATAAGAATAGCTTTAATTTTAGATGTATCACTTGTTGAACATAACGGTTTGGTTGTGATTCTAAAGAGGTATAGAGTTGAACAGGGAGTGAGATGTCATTCGTTGTGTATTGTATTTTGTACACAGAGTGGAATGACCGACTGATTTATCGCCAAATCTTCGAGACAAGATATCAGTGACTGACATGACACGAGACATAATGTAAAATTCTTAATTCATGTACAATTTAAGTTTAATGTCAAACGCTGGTGATGTAAAGTGCCCCAAAAGTCTTTTTCATATTAAAAATTCTGTAATACAATAATGGATAGGTTTAATAAAAAAAAGTTTATTTCGCATTTTAATACAGTCCCTGGGAATTTATTTCTTAAAAATAATGTTTTCTAAATGTATTCTTCTAAACGGGAGGCAAAACTTCTGAGAATTGCTCGGCACGTATTCTCCGTAATCGTTGTCATTTCTTCTCGGATATTTTCTTTCAATTGGTCCAGAGAGGGCGGATTGTTACTGTGTATGTATACCTTTGATTTAAGGTAGCCCCATTGGAAAAAGTTTATTGGTGTCAAGTCGGGGCTACGTGGAGGCCAGTTTATGTCACCTCGTCGGGATATCAACTTTCCAGGGAAAATTTCACGAACAACTGGTAAGGAAACGCTCTATATCGACCGAATTCCCAAGGACGCGGCTAGTGATCGGTATACCCTCAGTCCCTCTCCCGCTCGTTGCGTTGGTGCAGCGAATGAACCAAAATGAAAAATACTTCTGGGACACACTGTACCTATAGCTTCTGCACTCTATACGAGATCATTTCTCTTTGTATAGAGACATAATAACAGCCCTTCTCCAATCGACTGGAGTGTGGCTCTTTTCTAAACATTGTTTGAGGAGTCTATGGAGCTACAAATAACTGCCAGGCTAGGGTGTAACAGACCTAATCCACAATATTTTAGGGATACCTGACTAAATTACGAGCCGATAATGTTCAGGGAATGTGTACAAATTCTGTACCGTTACTGAAAATATTTTTGTACTAGATTTTTATTTAATCATGTTAAGCTTTAACTCTGCGTACTTACTTCGAAATAAATATTAGCGAAATTGACAAATCATTATTCTATATTTTTGGTTTAGACCCTAACAAAAAAAATTCTGGCAACTCTAAATTCGGTGACCTTTTGTTTTTTTGTATTCAATAAATAATTTAGAATCAATAAAATATCAACGACACGGTTGAACATATTTTTAATTGTAATCGGTCGTTTATGGTTTTTTTAAACTTTGAATCTATATATTTTGTCCAAAAATTGACTATACCAATATTTGATTTCACTTTTGGATACATAAATGCATTCTTATATAATGTATGTAAACAAATCTACAATTATTTTTATGAAAGTGGAGAGAAATGAAATGAAATGGCTAATTACTGTAGCACGGCCGATAGCTCTGTCAACTACCCCATCTACCTCTTAAAATATTGTGCACTAGTTGTGTAACACCGAATGTGCACAATATATTTTTAAACGCCATTCATTAAACTAATAAACTACAGATAATTTGGACATGTAAAGTTTTTGGTAAATTGATTTCAGCAATGTCGTAAGGTTATTCTTTATCTCATTTTAAATGGTACGAGGCGCGTTTTTTAAGTGAGTACCGGGTTTTTTTTATTTTACGAAATATCATTTTTACAACACTTGTCTTCTTTCTTTGGACCTTAAACTGCTTCTCAACATAGTCGCCGTCATTATTATAAGGCACTTGTCACGACGGGGCACACCAATTTTTCTATACCTTCGTTATAAAACGACGCCGCCTGGGATGAAAACCATGTCTGTACTCCGTCTTTTAGTTCATGTCTTGAACATGTGAACCACTCACCGCAAGATGGGCTACACTGTGTGAATGCTTCTAACGTTGCGTGTGGTGAGTCAACAGATGAAGGAAACCATTGCGCGTGCGCAACATCGGGAATATCCGGCAACGGTACTTGCTTAAAAAACTCAGAATGATATTTTATTTTCGCCAAGTTATAAAAAAAACTTGACATGTCCGATTTTATTTTTCTGTTTTCTTTTGCCTTGTGGTGCAAACATACATAGTGTTATAATTATTATGATGAATGTAAAATTGCTCCCACGTTATCGCATTTCTACTGTTCTTTAATACTTGATGTATTTAACCCTTTAAGTGTCATTTGAAAGCCACGTGAAATCAACTATAGTACTTCATGTGCAGTATTGTAAGGTTCATTTTTGCACGACTGTGACTGTAATTTATTGGCATACGATTCCAAGGGTCAAGTTGTAGGGTAAAATATAACAATTATTGTACAGTAAATGTATATATATATATATATATTTTACTCATTTTTATGGTTATTAAATTATGTTAATTTGTTGAAAATATGTCTTTATTTATTTTTCTAACCCCCCCAATGATGAACAACCTTTTCATATTCGATGAATCAATGTATATGATTTCTCGAACTTCCGTGAATTAAATTATTTTTCTCACACCCGCAATAGAGTTGACTTTATTTAAACACTTTGCAAGATAATTCATTAATTTAGGAAGAAATTCTTTTAATTGTTTTTCACAACACGGTGATTGATCTACCGCCGCTCCGCCTTAAATCCTTTGTCTGGGTCTAATCTAAACACTATTTGATTCAATGGAAGATTTTTAGGGCTAACGTAAACAGTTTAATGCATTCATCGACATAGGTGGTTAATATGAACACCTGTCTCTTTATCCCGGGACCTTTCTCTCTCGAGAGGGACTAAATGTATATAATGCTTTCTCTATCAGATACAATTCTGCGCAAATACGCGGCTGCGAATAACAATGGACAGACGTTCATTTACTAAACGAAAATGATTTATACTTTTAAAATCAGCAATGTTATCTTTGTGGTTAAGATTCATATTTTTATTTATTATCTTTGTTTTATTAACCACTAAAATGAGTTTAAATACATCTACCGGTTTCAAAAAATACCATTTTCTTCTTCAGGATGTCATAACTAACTAAAACATATATTGTTTCTTCGACAGAATCTATTTAAAAAAAAAAAAAAAATTTTTAGTACCTAACTCAAATCATTACTTAATACAATGGTTAATAAAACAAAGATAATAAATAAAAATATGAAAATGATTTAGTTGAAAGTTTAACCCTTGTCGTACAATGTGCAAGGTCCCGTGAAAATTTGCAATTGATCAAACGCAAGAAAAGAGATTGGATTATATTTTTTAGATATCAAATCTCTCGAGTTCTGTGTGACAAATAATGAATCACATTATTAACGAATGCTCACTGTATTAGTTGTCATAAAATGTTTTTTTTTATTAACCACACTTTTGCCTTTAAACCAATCTAAATTAATACGATAATAATACAAATAATAAAAATGTCCGCTGTATCGTTTCACTAAACTTGATAGTTGATGGCTGAGTGACAGTGACTACGGTGAATGTGCGAATGGCGCGCGTTCTTCGATCAGTATTGAAATTTTCATTTATCTTTATTATTATAACTCGAATTTCCAACTCACCTTGAAAAGTAAAACTTTTGGTAATTTTTCGTTATTTGCGAAGCATTTCTTTGAAATTTTGAATATTTTCTAATGGCGTCAATATTTTGTGAAACATATTCTATTTTTATTTCATTTGGCATGAATTAACAGTAATACTTGTAATTTTTTTTTTTTAATCACTTGTTTAAAAGCCGACACGGGACACAGGACGTCATTTAAATAATTAACTATCTACAGTACAGCAGAATTACAATGTTTAATTATTGGACATGTGTATTTATATATCGGACAGTATGTTATATTTTATTTATTCTTAATATAGTGCATACATAAGTATATTTATATATGCTCTAATATAAACAAGATCAAAATCGTTCCGTTTTACTACAACTTATCTTTCACACATTTACTTAATTTTCATTTTGAATCTATGTAGTTTCTCCTCTTTTCTTATGTTTTCTGGCATATCATTAAAATTTTTTCGTCGCACTGTACATCATCGATTTCTGATATTTGACCTTCTTCCCGAATGGCAGTCTCAGTCTATCTTTTCCTCGTGTATGATGTTTGTGCTCATGTTGATTTGCATTAATTTTTCTTATAAATTCTGCCGATATTTAAAATTTCAAAGCTTTATTTCGCAGCACTGAGAATAGATATGACACTGATAATAGACTAGCTCTGTTTAATTTTTCCAATTTCAATTTGTGCGTCGTGCTGTCCGTAATGTACATTTATATACAGGGTGTAATACACCTAGTCCACAATATTTTATGGGTGGGATACTTGACTAAATTACGAGTCGAAAATTCTGCACTCTTATGGAAAATATTGTTATTTGAAAATTTTATATAATCGTTTTAAGCTACGCCTAAACGTACTTCGAAATAAATCTTTGCGAAATTGTTCAATTATTAATCTCTACTTCAGGCCCTAAATCATCCAACAAAAAATAGTCACCTGTGTCCTTTAATTTTTTTTGTATTCAATATACGTATAATTTGGAATCAATAAAATATTTCAATTAATCAAAATAATGGCATAATTATGATTTTTTTTGATATGCTTATATCTTTGACATGGTTGAGATGAGGCACATATCCCTTGAACATTTTCCACTCGTAATTTACCCACACAAAGTGTTGTGGACTAGATCTGTTACACTCTGTATAGATCAGTACCTTATCTCATTTCACTCCTTATATACTAGCAACCACACGCAATCTTCACGATATTATCATACATTAAACATATTCTGAACTAAAATTTTAAATTTAGAGCAAAAATATCACATTCACGTAATTTGTATATTTTGAAGGGAATTGACACCTCATTCCAATGCAATGTATCTGATTCCTTTGAAGTATCCCTTCGCGTGACACACAGAGGTACATTTGTATATTATAAATAGCTTAAAATAAAAAATAGTTTTTTTTTTTTAAATATAGAATATCCTTAATAAGTAATTTTTGTTTTTTATCATTAGTTATCGATTTCATCTACATCTAGTTTACTAATCACTTCTTCATTATTGAATTGCTCTCTTCATCCGGGATCGGCTTTGGTGGTTCGTGTCTTCGCTAAATATGCTGATCACGCGCTGCCCTGTGTTGGCGTTTCCAGGAGCCGCCAGTTCGAGCGGGATGAGTGCCAACAAGACAGGTGAGGAAGTCAAATTATCATATTAGTTATAAGTTGTCTCAAGTAAAAATGACTTTTAATGTTTGATTTCTATACGAGTTTGAGATGATTTTCGCATAGCGCAACACGTGTGTGACACGCCTGCTTTTTTTTTTTTTTTTGGCGCTGAGAGTAACGCAGCGTTTCATCAACAAGTTTATTTTGTATTTTTAAGAATCGTGCCTGGAATTGTGAATGGGAAATATTTGTTCAGCGTTTGATGAGAAAGTGAACAATTTTAATTACCACAAAGTATTATACATCAATATTCTTACGACCGTATTATATATTTTTTCATGTTTTGGGATCTCTGAATTCAGAAGCGCGTCTTACAATTGATGACGTCACAAAAACTCCGAAAAATAGTTGCGGTATTGGGCGGAGAAGGTAGTTGCGGTATAGTCGCCACTACCTAAACACGTTGAGTTTGAAGAAAGTTGTGCCTTCAAGAAGATGACACTCTGATGCTGCATCGAAAGGAAAAAAGATTGTGTATGCTCGGAAATAATTTAATAAATTGGACTCTGATGGATGATTTACATACAAAATATACTTCTTTTTATTGAATAGGCTATTTTACAAGTTTTTAAAAATACAATAAACTTAGTGGTCTCCGATAATGAGGTTTAAACCTCGACCTCTTAGATACTGTGCGAGCGTCTTGTTCAGTAACAAATAACAATGTTGCTGTTATATATGTAACACACCCTATCGCTGGTCAAGATCCGTATATACAAGTGTAAGTCGTTCGTTTAAATATTTTATTATTGATTGAATCGGCGTTAACTTTGTAGAGTTTCATCATCAAAATAGATGGATATAAATAAAATAATGTTATAACAGGTGAAGTATTGAACTGTCGATGAGTGTGACTGTTTCTCTCGAAACTTGAGTTGTGCAAATAAACTCGAGTAGAGTTATAACATTGTTTTATTTATATCCATCCATTTAAATATTCTCTTTGCACTTTGTCGATACAAATCTTAAGTTTAAAACTTATTATTGAGTTTTCAATCGGTTTGAATTTTGGTCAAGATCTTCAGTTATAGAACATTCACTTTCTCATCGAATAACGCTACACGGAGTGAAATCTTGAAACTGAGTGTAATATTGGAAGGAAAATGTGTTATAATTTCATTCAGTTTGCTATTTGGAACGTATGCGCTGAATCTATCGTTCATTTAATGGCTTTATCAGCTTGTATTGATTGGATTGCGAATGCAGTGAGTGCGTGATTGGGTCGGCTTCGTGGAGAAATATATAATGTATTATTTTCGGAAGGGAATTTGGGATTTTGAAAATCGGACACATCAGGTGGATGGCTTTGCCTTTGAACTGTGTCACAGTTTAACAAAAAATATAGCCTATTGAAACCATAAGAACCCCTAGAATAACAAGCCCTTGTACCACTGAACCATTCACCTGAGTGCACAAATGTTGTTGCTAATAATTTCATCAAGCACTGCTTCCAACATTTTGGCTCGATCAATCTACATATATTTGAATGGGAACTTGACTAGATTTTTTAAATGTAAATATTAGTTTTATGTATATTCATACATGTTACGTACACGCTGTCACGTAATTAGTAACAATAATATTGTAAACAACTTTTTCGTATGTGATGTTTTAAATTAATATATTATAAATTATAGTAAGAATTAGCTGACTTTACTTAGGGAATAATTGATCGACAACGCATGTGATTTTTTCCTTTGCAAATATTTTTTGACAAACGTACATTATGTATAATGTAATGTATGTTTTATATGGAATTTAAAAACAGTTTTTTTTATTCTTTATTTTCTCAAATCTTTCAGTATAGTTAAATACATTTTTTTTGGATCTACCGTAATTTTACACGAATTTAACCATTATTGAAATATATATTTTTTTAATCTTCATTAAAATGCAACAAATTGTCATTCACTTGCCGCATCACCTTTTGATCTTATCTTTTTTTGAGCACACGCTTCTGATTCGTATTACAGTATTGCATTTGTGGTTCCACGTAATGTCTCATACTAATTTGAAAATTTTAGCTTTCTAATCAGACAAGCCACAAGCCACTGCAATTATTGTCATAAAAACAGCACGCACACGGCCCGGTTTCAGTTAGGTTTAAATTTGTCCGTAGACCTAAAGATCGAGGGTTCGATAATCTACCGCCGGCATTTATAAGTTGTAAGCGTTCAAAACCCGTCCCTTAGACCGGCGCGAAAGACGTACGTCCGACGGTTCTTTTGAGACATTGGACACGACGGACTTTCGAGACTTGTCTCAATTCGAAAGATGAGTTCGGAGTTAGCTGTCTTTCGCTGTCTGTTGTATCTTATACGGCAAATCTCATTCGTGTACATCTGATATAGTGCAATCGAGAATTCTAGAAATTTTACCAAACTGGTGATGACTGTTGGTATATATATTTTACATTTAAGATTTTTTTTACATGAGGCGGACAGTTAACGACATCTGTGCCCCGCCAGCCGAAGCTGCATTAAAAAAAAAGATTAACATAATTTATTATTCGACTTCACCAATAACGCGAACGAGTAATCAATCGGACATGTACCGTTCCGACAGTGATACGACACGCGTTCGCCGCGTTTCATATAGTCAATAGACGACTGCCGCCTGGTGACAGATTAAATGTCCAATTGTGTAAAGGATTTTTTGTTGTTGTATAATTTAAAAATCGACGCAAGTTCCCACGTCTGTCTAAATGTTTGATATGCAGTGCGATGGTTTTAGTTGGCCGACAGTTGGACCGTACCCGGATATGAGTTGTATTATTATATATTAGTTTGCCATACTATCTACACAATCCTGTGTATTGCTTACATTATATTGTCGTGTATTTCTTATTTCATGCTGCCATTTACTTTGGTTATCCTACCCAACTCTGCCACCACTGTATGTATAATCTGGTCGACATGGTATCCTCACGTTTATAATATATCGATATCTTGTTTCAATCCAATGTATGAAAAAATGTGTGCTTTTTGCTTGCTTCTCCTGTCTTTATCTTTCGTATTTCACAAATTTTGCTAACAATAACTCATTATTGTTTTGTGCATTTTTCTATATTAAAACCCAAATTTATCCCAATTTTATATGCATTTACCCCAAATTTATCCCAATTTTATATGCATTTACCCCAAATTTATCCCAATTTTATATGCATTTACCCCAAATTTATTCTAATTTTATATGGATTTACCCCAAATTTATATATATTTATCAACGTTTTTACACTTATGAAAAAATAATGAATATATATTTATTTAATTGTATAATTATATTTCACAAATATTGTCAATAATGATTTGTACGTATTAATTGTTTCGCGAATTTTGTGGTGAACATGAACTTTATTCCATTTTTACACTCGAACGATCGATACACAAATGTTGAATGTCCACTGTGTAAATAAAATTTGAATGGTTATGAAATCTCTCTTGATTTTCACAATCCACACACAACCCATTACGACACCATCAAGCCATTTTGAAAAAATACCATTACCGAAAAATGCGTCCATTCATGACAAAAAATGACAATTAAACTCGTATACGAAACACGATCATTTACTTCCATTGTTAATTATGATGCATCGCTAAACATATACCGTTCCAATGAAATATGCGCTTTATGCATTTACACAAATAACGTGCCAATTAATTGATATAACTCTTGCATTTACGAATTTTATCTGCTGATATTTTAAAATAATTCATGTATTTTTTTTTTTGTGAAATATTAATTAAATATTAACTTTTTTCAATGTGTAATTTTATTATTCCCTTATTTTATCGTCAATGGATAACCAAATTTTATTTTGTAATTCTAATTCAACGAATTGTAATCATCTTTCATTGGATTGTAATCTTCGTTCATTGGATTGCAATCTTCGTTCATTGGATTGTAATCTTCATTCATTCGATTGTAATCATCTTTCATTGGATTGTAATCTTCGTTCATTGGATTGCAATCTTCGTTCATTGGATTGTAATCTTCATTCATTCGATTGTAATCTTCGTTCATTCGATTGTGAACGTTATTCGACGGATTGCAATCATCGTTCATTCGACCGGTTGTAATCTTCATTCAACGGGATCAGCGAGTCCGACAGAGAAAGACAGCCCCGCAAATCAGCAGGCGCCCGGCGAAGGACGTTTGCCGTACCCTGCCGTGCTGAAAGGATGTCCGAAGCAAAAAGTTCCCCCTCCCGTTCCGCCGCGGGGGTCGCCCAAGGTCAAAAGAGGAGGCGGTGCATCGTCATCGGCTTCGCAGAAAGGTGAAAATGCGTTCAGAGAGAATAATTTTAAAACAAAATTTGATTCAAACATCGAGCAGCCGTGGAGCGATTATCATCTCGATATAGGCTCACCGAGTCAGCAGCTCAAGCGAGGAGCTGAGCCTACCTTCGGTCACGCCTTCGGGCGGAAGAAAGACATTTGGGTGAGTGATTGCGGTAGTGATGATGATGATGATGATTTTGTCGATAAGCCGATTGTCGAGGACGTCGAGGACCAACCGTTGCGGGAGGCAGTCGACAAGTCGGATAAACGAAACGACAGCGCCTTCGTCATCAAGAAACCCAGCAGCGATGAACTTCGCTTGGCGTATCGCTCTTTGAAACCTGTCAGCGTTTCAAATCAGAATATTGACAGGTTGCTCATAGAAAGCGTAGATGTGCACCATGCCGTTGTCGGCAACGCATGCATCGACAGCTTGTCCCCTGTGAAACCACCCAGGCGTGATCTACAAGGAGTCACCAAAAAAAAGGATACCCCTGAAAAGATTGAAATTGACGATAATTTTTATATTCAGAAACCTTCGTCTAGTGCAAATATTTTGGATGTTGTCGACAAAATGCAGTCCATCAATGAAAGATTTGTTGACGCAAACAAATGTTTAGTTGGCCAAGAACAACCGAACCGCGAATTCATTTCCAATGTAACGGACGATGAAAGTAATTCTTCGGCCAACAGTTTCGAAAATGACTTTAATTTTTGTATAACGGATTCAGATCTTAAGAATATCGGCACACGCGGCATTGAAAGAACTAGACACCCGGAGAATCCAATAAACGTAGCCTCTAATGGTGCTTTCAAGAACCTGGATGTAACACAACATCCTGCCGCGAACAAATCATTCTTATATCCAGGTAAACAAAATACTTTGAAGAATCAGACTGGCAAAATGGAAAATTTTAATCTGGATCAGGTGGTTCGTGAAAATTTGAATTCTACACTGGAAGGGTCTTCGAATAAAGCTTTCGGAATGGGAAAATTCATCAAAAGGAAGACAAAGACTATTATTGATACCAGTTCCGGATTCAGCAGCGAAAAAGAGGGGCGAAAAACACCCAGCTTATTAGATCCTGACGCTCTTTCTGAATCCAGCGCCGAGGCCAGGAGCTCGAAAAGTCCCGATTCAGCCGGAACCAGGGTCCTGAAAAGCGTGATGCACAGGTTCTCAAAAAGGAGACCCAGCGAACAAAATAAAGACCGGAAGGTCGACACGGTGGATCAAAAATTGCCAGTTCCTAAACGCATGAAAAAGGATGATCCAGAAGACGTACAAAAACGCAGCGGCAATGCTGGAGTGATTGTAGAGATCACCAAGAAGTTCCCGATCAAGCTGAAGAAGAAAAGGGAGAAGAGGATGGCGCCCCTGGCTCCCGGCGTGCAAAGCGCCAAAAGATCCTCAGCCAGGTTCGAAATCAAGACGTACACCGAGGAACACATCAAGGAGACAAACAGCGACGTCTGCGCCAGCGCTGCTAAGACAAAAATCAACTGGTTTCAAAAGCAACTAAAGCAGCTCGAAACAGAATCGGAACACGAGACCCTCAGGAGTTCAAAGAGCTCCTTCAAAGTCGTGAAGAACAAAGTTTTGGGTCTCACGCAAGAGTTCGAGCGAGCCGTCAAGACTTCCAAAGCTGAAAATACGGAAAAGAAGTTCAGTTCTCTTCCGCGAACCATGAAGAGCTCCACGTTTCAGTACCCAACCGACGTCAACACGTATCCCAGTCTCGGTCATGTGAACATAGAAATCGGTCCAGGCAGCGTTCTGGATAAAATCAAGAGGTTCTCTTTGAACGTCGGGGAAGAAAGTCAACAGCTGGGCTTGATCAAAGATTTGAAACCTAGACAGAAAGATCCGAAGGAATCGGTCCAACAGAAGGAGACTCTTCGTCAACCGATTAGCTTGCAGATTGATATAGAAGATTATATCTGAATTTGATTTTTTCGGTGTTGTACAAGATCGCGACGTTCTTAAAAAAATACTACATTTTTTCTCTGATTATTTTCGGCTCATGGTTTGTGAACTTGAATAGATAAATTGATAGGATTTTTTCTGCGTGGAACATTGTTAAAATGTTAATATGGTTTATATCATGTGATTGTTTAAACATATTTATACCAATGGAAATAATTGGTAAGCTATGTTTTATATTAAATTATTGATGTTTTACTAATAATAATAATAATAATTTAGTTACGTTTTTAATTGTTTTGTTTGAAATATTTATTATAAAATGATAAAATTGGATATTTTTTATATAATATGTACACTTGGTAGAATGGGGACTGGCCCTTCTTGAGATAAAAATATATGACCTTTTGATGTGCCCACCAGTAACTACTGAGATTAATTTTGTATTGATGTAAGAATATATATTTTTATATAATTATTAATATAGTTAATGATTTTTTTTCTCTTTGATCGTGGATTATAATTTTAACCATTGTTACTTTTGTTGTCAGTGTTGCAACTTTTTAATATGCTTGTGTTTCGAGACTTACATTTTTGAGCTTTTTTTTTAAATGTGTTAAATGTAATTTATTGCATTTTTTAATGTTTACAATTTATTTAAGAGGGTTTTTTATGTATAAGTAGTGCCATTAATTCGTGACGTTGACACTATTGTTTTAAAATAATTGTATCAATAAACCCAGAGTATATGGTGGGTCTAAAATAATCTCTAATTTTACATGCATAGAATGTTTTTCTACATATTTCTGTATCGTTGGTGTCTACTCTTTCTTGCATATTTAAGAACTGTGTTTTTGTCGGCGCATGTGTCTCTGCAAAATCTGGTGTTGATTGGTGTCTACGAAGATACTAACTATCAGTAACAACGTTCTTATGCTTTACCATACCATGCTGTCGATTCGTGTTACCGTAAGAAATCAGACTTCTTCTCTTAGCCTTTAAAGCGTGAAAAAATCATTAAAAAAAATAATTAATTCCATATAATTCGGAGCATTCATCAAATTCAGTATAGGAGGGTTGCATTGTAAAATACAACCGTCTTAATCTATCAACGTCCTACGTCTTAATCGTATCTATTTTAATTTAATTAATGAGAAAGATACACCATTATATTCGTATGTTAGTTATTGTTTTCACTGCGAAATTAATGTGTGATTTCTTTCTGTCTTGTAGAATTGTAGATGTAAATATTTTCCATCAAATTAACTAAAATATGAAGCGTGTGTTGCGTATATTTACCGAAATATTACAGATTTAATTAGAGCTGGTAGACATGTGTTACCGCATGGTATGGGAAGGGTTAAATATTACAATCCACCTAGAATTACACACATGTATTGTATGTTAAAAGTGTCTTTCTTCGATGTAACACTAAAAATATACTAACAAGCTGGCGAATAAACTAACAATGATTTAAATTTTGTCGCTTTTCCCCCTTTGGTTTGGTAATTTGCTTAAACGCGGCGCGTATTCATGGCACTGCCGATATTTAGCAATATTATTATTTGTTGTCTTTAAAATGTTTAAATAAAACTATATTTTTTGGTTCAATCGTTCAATCGACTGTTAATATATGTTCAAACAAAGTTTTTTTTAAAATTTTTTTATTTGTTATTTTTTAAATGATGTTGCTTTTCTATCCATTAATACTTTACGTCACACTCTAGTGCTTTTGCACCGCATTTTGTTTAGCTAGTCGAAGAATCACATTTTACACAATCACATATTTTATATTGATCCAATAACTATGATAATTGATTGTGTATCGTAATACATGTGAACCAACCGTTAAGATTAAAATAATATAGTATAGATAATATTTTTTATGTCTATCTAATACATATTGGGTTGTTTAATGACTCTTTATTATAAAATCAAATTATTAAACAAAAATTACAACATTTCAATCAATGATGTATTCGGCACTTTTGAGGTCGTCGTCCAGCGAGGTCGAGACTGTAGGGTGCATGCGGCAGTTGAGCTCCCGGATGACATGATAATAACGTTTTAGAGCAGAAAAAATGCTATCGAAACAAACAAAATAGCTCAGTCTTATTAGACAACCCGATACGTACATACACAACACAAAACCATGCTCCCGTACACTCGGTTTTCATTCACGTTCTTTTTCTCAATCATGGTCTTTTGATCTGCTTCTACATGGTGAATATCTTACCTCTATTCGATCGACTCAGATCTTCATAATTGTGCGTTCTCAATTTCGTACCAATCTCTCCGTCTCTTCCAGCAGCAAAGTATCCAAGAATCCTTCTCGCGCCTGCTGCGGAGAGGAGAGTATTACAGAATTGGACACATTTTTATGTAAAGTTTTCTGGGTTATTCTATGTATTAACGTAACCTAACCGAACCGTTTGATATTTTTATTATATCGAATATTGGCATTTCAATAAATGTGTGAAAATTCTGTACCGTTATGAATTTGATTGAAATTTTTTTTTAAAGAAGAATTAATATAATCACACGAATTTTTCATATTCAAAGTGTGTTTTAAAATCAACTTAAACACTTAATTATCCGTTAATAAAATGAAACGTTTCAGATTTTACACATACAACTTAAACATTTTCGAAAATATAAAGCAGTCCACAGGGAGACTAGTCATCTCTCTCTCTCTATCGTCCGCTGTACTGATAGCAGTTAGACTATTCACTAGTTTGCTACAACACAACGTAATCTGTGAATAAGAATGTAAAAATTTATGATATATTTAATTCCAATTATTTTGCACTTTAGTCAAAATAAATGCACCGTTTGTTTTTTTATTTCTGTAATATATATATATGTTTATATTTTTCTTACATTCTATATATCTACAGTAGACTCTCGATTGTCCGGGATCCTATCAACCGTATTGCGGTTGTCGAAATATTATTTAAAATGTAGTATTCGACAACATAATTTGAGCTGAAAGTGAAAGAGTTCATAAAGCGAGAGCATATTTGTGATGTGCAAACCCCCCTCGTGACTGAGGATCGCGGGGATTTCCTTCTTCCTCTTCGTCCTTCGATGTGACCCACCACAAAGAATGTCTCCAAGCTGTAAGGTAGCGGGATAATATAAATAAATCTCGTGGGGACGTCCCGTGCAGAGACCGGTGGAGGTGCATACCGGGTTGGTTGAGCCAGTGATGATGATATCAAATGTGGCAGTAAATTAAGATTGTGAAAATACTAATTACGTAAATTATTATTTGGATGCGCTTAGATTATTATTTTTCCTACCATCATGGATAATGAAGAGTGCACTGTATTATACAAATATTTTTGTTTATTTAAATAATCAATATTTATTTTATTCCTAGTCCTGTCCGTAGCTGACCAGTATTTCTTGTATGTACCTGTTTCTATTTTATATATATATATAGAATCGAAAATGTGTCTGTCTGGTATATATATAAATATATATTAATTAAGCTAGTTGAGGCTAGTTGTAGAGTGAAGTAACCCGCGCAGTAGGTAGTGACCTGCCCCTCCCGTTGTAGGCCCCCCGCCGAGCTGCAGCAGCACGCCACCGCCCCCGTTCGAGGACGCCGTCGGGGGCAGACACAGCCAGCAGCCCAGGAACCAGCACCGGCCGGCCGGCTCCTCGAGGACGGACTCCGCCTCCACCACCAGCAGCTCGGCCAGCGTCAGCCTCGCCCGGAAGGTAAGAATTTCTGTACATCCTAAGTGCCCTCGGAACTACAGGGTGTATAGGGATGTTTGAACAAAAGGTCGGGGAAACGGGATGTAGGAAGGGTGGAAGGAACTTGGTACAGTACAGGACAGTGAATGAAACAGGGGGCCAAAGGACCGACCGCACACCAGGGAGATACGCGACTCACCTGAGAGTTGTTCCTTTATTTGTATCATCTTTACCTGGAGCCACAGCTCTTCTAGTTTCAGAACACGTACTCGGTTGTTCCGCACGAAGTACTCTTGAACACACACTAGCGAGATGAAAACGAGACGATTTTTTGGTGATAACACTTCAAGAATGTGTTGTGTACGGATACACGTCAATGTGTACATGAGTGTTATCTAAGTGAGAAAGAGACAAAGTTATAGGACTGCTTCACGTTAGACAGTAATAGAACAATGCACTTGACTCATGGTATCGGTTGTGTACACCGCGCGCAGTGTGTTGTTTTTGTTAATATATACAGAATTAAAGTAAATTTAACACATTGATTTAAACAATTTTTAGAACTTTCTGTAATTTATTGGTATTAATATAATAAAATATATTGTTTACTTTTAACTAAAATTTATTTTCTTCACCCACTAGTTTCAGCTGATGAAGGGCATCGATAGAGTAATTATTATTATTAAGATGTGATTAATATTATTTAATTTCTTATTCATAAAATAATTCAATATTAAACAACTCTTGCGTACTAATATGTAAAATATATTGTAATATTTAAAAAAGTATACTAGCAACAGATTCCTCAGTGGCCAATTGTACAGTGCCATGAGTAAAATATCGATCTATATATATATATATAAATGAGATGATTGGGACTACTTCTCAACATAGTCGGCACCATTATAAAGGTACTTGTCATAACGGGGCACCAATTTTTGTATACCTCCGTCATAGAACGACGCCGTCTGAGATGAAAACCATGTCTGTACTCCGTCTTTGAGTTCACCATCATCATCAAAATGCTTGCCACCAAGGAACCCCATCAGATGAAGGAAAATATAAAAATAATTTGGCGCCACATCAGGGCACACTTGACGATGAATGTCAGCTGGTTTCATGTGTTGTGCATTCACGGACCGTATCTCACAGTCGGCGGGCCGATCTATTGTCTTGAACATTTGAACCACTCACTACAAGGTGAATATCTCTAACGTTGCATGTGGTGAGTCAACATATGAAGGGATCCATCGCAACCGCAGCGCTACACCGAGAATATCGGATTAAAGATCGCAATTATTGCTGCGGTAGGCATCTAGTCTGAGTGTGTAATGATCTGGTGAAGCTTTACTTTAGAGATATGTTTAATATTTGTCCCAGGGACGAGGGGACAGTTCGATCATGACCCCAGCTGCTACTTCCACCTGTTCAGTGCTAACAGCGAGCAGCGCATCTTCCATCGCAGCCGGAAACTCAAGGTAAGCTGGCAGGCTATTGTCAGATTAGTCGCTAAGTTCGAGTCCCTGTGGTAATTATACTTCTGTTCATCTTTCTAAGTGAATCATCTAAATAGTAATTTGTAAATTAATGTAAGAGTGGACGTGGAGTGTATCATACCACTCCTGCATATAAAGTTTTTTCGTTCGTGAATTTAAAACGGGATAAATGTTAGTGTAACGTTTCAAAATAAATATTTGTAGGTATCTATATTTCTAGGTGAGGAGTCTCGCAAATCGAACGACGCGATCACTGGTTTGAGTTTTCTCTCTTTTTACCTGCTGATCATTGAGTTTATCGCGAACACGGTATTGAGATTTATCTCAGTGTCATTTAATGGACACTGATAGTGGACCGTTGAAGTAATGGTGTTTATGGTGTTTAATTTGCGCAGTTGCGGAGACATGCGCGGCATCTGCTGGACCCCGCCGGCCTCCACGGAGGGCTCCACTCCCACGTGGACCGAGGGGACGCCGAGCTTCACCGAGTCCAGCTCCAGCGGGGACCAAGGTAGGCCCGTCCTTCATCATCTTGTTCCATTCACGACTTTTCTCTTCTTTATTCAATGTATTATTACTCACTTTTCTCATTATTATTTGATCATGTTCTGTCGGTCGGTGTCAAAGGTCGGGTACAATCCGTGCAAACTTTGTTATAGGCGGCGGCGCGGTATCGCCCTGTCACTGCGTGCGGAGCGCTATCGAACAGCCGCCTTTGTAGCATTAAAAAAATGCCAATGGGTCCGCTCTCATTGCTCTTTATCATCTTAAATGTGCGTTATATTACCATAGATTCTGTCGTCAGGTCTGTGTTTGCCTGCACTTGGCCTATCGAGAAAAATGCATACAAAAATCATCATGTGTTGATCAGCTCCTCTCTATATTGGTTGCTTATGCTAGTGTAGGCAGACAGTAGCGGCAAATTGAATAGAAACACATATTTTCGATTTATTCAAGGTATATTTATTTTAAAATTAACGGTTTCAGTTGAGCCTTTTACACTAGATATAATATATATTACAGTATACATAAAGTAAGATAAAAACAACAAAAATATAGAATAAAAACATCAAGTATCTACATGATAAAAGTTAAATCATTAAATACATAACATAATAAAAATTATATAAATTTTACGAAGTGAGCCTTTAAAAATATATTTCTTATATACATACATTACATAATAATTAAATACACCCGCATAAGAAAAAATCGACAAATTTTTATTTATAAATGTAAATATTAATTAACATTCTTTGTAGCTTGTGTCGGTCTCAAATCAGTCCGTCCGATCTGTCAGACGTAAATAAACATTTCTCTGTATTTCGGTAATGCTATGCGCCATATATCCCAATATTGTTACAGTAATGAGGTAAAATTATTCTAGTATTTCGGCAGGTACATGAAAGTTGATTAACTGCAATAAATCAGAGCTGTCAATTTTATGATGTAAATTTTTAAATAGACATACTATATAGATCAAAAAAATGTTACAAAGGTTAAATATACCGATTTTGAAATCACGTGCGTACCATGTGCCAGCAGGCAGCATATTGTGATGGCTAGGTACTGGCTGGTACCGAGTGCGATAGTTGCCCGGAATCGTACTCCATCTGTTGCTACACTGGGTGTAACAGTCTCGGTCCACACTATTTCAAGAATAGACGATTTTAAGAAATGACGGTCATAAGTCACCACTGTCTCTACCAGAGACTCCGTAGAAATCACGAAGTTTTTGTTTTTAGAGAATTTATTAGGGTGTGGGTCTCACGTTGGGAGTTGCTAGGATGGACGATGCCGGAAAGAGCTGCGGTTAGGGAGACCTAGCGGAGCAGCATTCCACTGGCTCTCCCTCGCACCTTCTTGCAACCTGGAGAGGGTGGATTTCTGCCGGGCTAACACATAAATGTGACGTTTCCTTCCCCTTTTGGGGGTGCATGACTTCCATAGCTTCTCTCTGGCTGCCTTCAGGAATTAATGTAAAATCGAGCCTCACGTCAAATTGATACCGTACGTATGAATATTGTACAGATATGGCTTTGGTGCGATGATACCAGAGCCAACCTACATCAGTAAGTTACCAATTGTAATAAAAATGTGTTTGCCAATTATGTTATATAATAAAGAATCCTGGAGGATCACGAGGGGACGATTTGGAAGAACACTGGAGGGTCCTTAATCATCTATTTATTTATTTATTTGATATGAAGTGAACATACAATAATATAACACTTATTAGATGTAGTAGGTGTCCACCTCTGGCTATTTTTTTAGACTATCGTCTGTGTTAAAGTAGACAGTTTTTTCCATGCTATTGCAAAAAAATATAATAATGCACATTTTAATGCATTAAAAAAAAGATACAATAAAAAAGTGTAGCGAATATGTTGTGAATTGTTAGTGTATTGTAATTAAGTTGGAATGTTGAACGGCGATGCTTCTAACTAATCTCTACCCAATTGAATCGTGTATTGAGTCCATATTGGCGTAATTTTTTTGTGAGTGAACGATTTCCAGTTAGTGTTAAGTGTGTTGTACAGTTTCGGAGCTAAACACGCGCAGAAACGTTGAAAGAATGTCGTTGTTGCTCTCGGAACTGGTGAGTTTCAAATGTGGATTGTCAACATCTTAAATTCAATTAGAATTTTCTAGAACATATAATAGAATTAAATCAGAAAGTAGATCAGTTTGATCTCCATGTCATATGAGACTTTTTTTTAGACAGGTGATTAGGCGGTGACTTGTCGCAGGAGGAGGATGAATTCGTGCCGTGTTGTGTGTGTCCTCTTTACATGATGTTGTCCGCTGTTGCAGGTTCGACTCCGGCCAGGCTCGCGGCCGGCGGCCGCAGGGTGCCGGCGCCCCCTTCCCCCGCCGTGGACCTGGCCATCAACTGCCTCACCAGCGAGATGGTGCGTAGCCACGGAGATACTACCGTTCATCACATTTCGTAGACTGTCATATTTTATTTATCCACACCGGACGCTTCACACTCGGCCAGACCATCCGCGTGTCAGTACAAATTTAGAACTTCGGGTTAATGCCAAATAATCTCATGTATTGCCATTACGGAGAACAGTACAATACAGTGCAGACCTCAATCTTACGAATTTTATTGTAGACCTCAATCTTACGAATTTTATTGTAGACCTCAATCTTATTGCTGATCTTCGCACGGTTCATCAACGGACTAATAAATGTGTCAACTTGTTAATTATAATTGGGGATACTAGTTGCAATATCAGAAACCTTCATATTTTTAAGCTTAAACAACAATATATGTGTGTCCCAAAAGTATTTTTCATTTTGGTTTATTCGCTGCGGGGGGTGTGCCGATCGCTTTCCGCGTCCTTGGGAATTCAGTCGCTATGGAGCGTGTCCTTACCAGTTGTTAGCGAAATTTTTAATGGAATATTGATATCCCGACGAGGTGACACAAACTGGCCTCCGCGTAACCCCCGACTTGACGCCGATGGCATTTTTTGTAAGGAGCTATCTTAAATCAAAAGGTATACAGTAACAATCCTCGAAAAAAGAAAATATACGAGAAGAAATGGCAGCGATCACGAAGAATACGTGCCGAGCAGTTCTCGGAAATGTTGCCTCCCGTTTAGAAGAGTGCCAGCGATATAACGGAAAACATAATTTTTAAGAAATAAATTCCTAGAGACTACAAACTGTACAGACTGTACATACAAAATAGACATTTTTTTATTAAACCTATCCATTATTATATTACAGATTTTTTATTGTGAAAAAGACTTTTGGGACATCTCGTATTTATTAATCTGTTTTAAATTACATAATAAATGCAACATCTTTTAAAAACAATCTGGTTCCCATATTGATGGCCATTTAAATTTTAATATAAATGGCGGCGGGCAAAATCAACTGATTTTGCAACTAATAAAGATTTTAAATTATCAATTTACATCAAAAAGAGCTAAGTTTGATGCCTTTTAAGTATCAGATACTCCCATCTCATTTATATTACTGAATAAGTCAAGGGTGTTGTTTTTTTAGTTACTCTTGATCAGCTCGCGAAATGAAGTGCCTAATATTTAAACAATAACACATGTATACCATGTGTTCATCACGTTTTTGACACTCTTAGCACACATCGACACATCGCGTCGGGGAGTAAAATAATTGGCAAAAAAAAATGAATCAGAAATATAGTGACTAACTAAGTAAATAATAGCTTTAGTATCGGCTGTATGTAAGCTTAATTTTTAAAATACTAAATCGTGCATCGATCCACTTCCATACGTGTGTACACAGGTCCAGCATCATCATTTTGCAATACATTTCACGTTTGGCTAAACATCACACGGCACTAACACCATACTGCAGAGACTAACGTCGCACATTCACGACAGACTATTAACGCTTGTTGCTTTTGTGGCTAACAATTTTTTATTTTTTTACGGATTTGTGTTTGTTATGTCAACTATATTGTCTTAGCGATGTTAATTTATTAATTATTATATTTGTATCAGTTGTCAATGTTAACCGCTTGTATTAGCATGTAAGAGAAGGAATAAGAAAAATGGGATAAACTATATATGTTGGATAGATTGAATGTATATTTGAAGGGTAGCTAAAGTAATGATGTAAAGCCATCATTTGTGTTTAACTCTGCTTTACATCGAGGAATGCTGTAAGGCAACGGTGTGCGTGAACAAAAGACGTACTTATTAGAATAATTGCCGTCTGTACGAAGCGCGGTGGAGAAGTGACGCACCGGCGATGTCATATATATGCGTCTATGTTTGAAGCTCGGGATTATTTGTGTATCTTTCTAAATTGGTGCTAATATGATATTTGATGAGAGTTAGTATACTGTCTTTATAATTGAATTTAGTTTTTTTTTTTTTTTTTAATACCACTATATGAGATGTTTCATTCTTAAAGTTCACGCAATAGACGAGTTAATTGCAAGTAATAATGTAAGGGTGTTCTAATGTTGCGCTGTTGAGACAGTTCAGAAATTAGTTGTATCGAATTGGTGGGAAAGAAATTGTGTTTTTTTATCAAGTCATGTTGTACAGTGTGCAGGTAACACAGTGTCGGTACGAGTATTTTGTTATTTCCAGTTTACGACTCGCTCTGTTTCATTTGCGGTTCTTAAATTCGTGGAGCACCGAAAACACGCTTTATAAATTAACGCAATGTTAAACAGTGTTGAATTTTCGTGTCAAAAATTATCGCACCAACAACAATTATGTATTTCTCAATACATAATAATGTTTGTGTCAATACTGAACACCCTGTGGTAGACGTGAATGAAACACCCTATTTATTATTACAGTATTTTTGTATGTTTATCCCCCTAGACAAATTGATTTGTCACCTCGCTCTGAAGCCGCACCGATCCAATGTCGAGCATCGCAACAAGAGTCCTTATTTATATTTATCCAACCCATCGAGCCATGTTTTCAGAGAGGGCCATTGGATCATAATTAGGACATTTATCACATTATTATTATTGTTTATGTACAAATACTGGAGGCGCCACAGGTTGATCGCGAGAGAATGTAACTATCGAACAAAGAAAAGCTGCATGAGAAATGTGATGGAAGGCAGTGGAGGCTTAGTATATAGATATAGGTTGTCTCGGCTGTGTAATGTTTGAAAGTGACACAATATCCATGGTCTTATACCAGTCATTGGTAGCCATTCTTCGATAGAAAACGATAGAATGCGAAACTTATGGCAAAAGCAAAGCCTTGACGCGAGTGGCCAGTAGTATATATATATACGAATATGTGGCGCTATTGGTGCGGAACAATGTTCAACATATCATGGACAGATTTCATTAGCGGCCACACAATTATAGAAAACCTCCGAAAAAACGACAAATGAAATGTTCTTGGGTAGAATTTTCTGCGGACACATCGTGCTTTCGGCACGGTATCACTAAAATTAGCGTGTCTCAACATTGACATCAGCCTTGATCCTGCGAAAGGGACCACCGAGGTCCGGACACACGTCAGAACAGGCGCTGTAAAATGCACGTATCCAAATATCAATTGTTGAAGGAAAAATATAAGGTTAGGTAGAAATGAACTGATCTTGTTCCGACACAAAACGACCTCAGAAGTGATGAACTGCATTTTCAAGTTGCCAAAGACAGTCATCAGAGAAATGGTGGATGCTAAAAATTATTTATTATACGAAAAAATATACATTTCGTTCATGGACGAACCGACGAGTACCACTTTACAAAGATATTAATGAACTATCAAATTCGGAGACATTCAATAAATATAGAAAAAATATGAATTGAAGTAAAATGAGTGAATAAAAAATATAATACGTGGATATTAAAAGTAAACATGTGTGCTGTGGTATTGTTACCACGTACCTTCGGATCACATGAGGCGCGCCAACTTTAAGTCAATTTTTTGTGGTCCCAAAACTATGAACGGATGTTGTACTTCACTCGTAGTATCATTTATAACCATATAGGAATTAAAATATTGTTTTTTTATTTTTTTGGACTTGAATTATTTCTAAGTAAATTATTTAATTGTTAAGTATTAATTGATATTTATTTCTTTTTTTATGCATTCTCGTTTGGACGCTGCTAATGTGGGATGGTGGTTGAATTTTTTTTTTTTTAAATTACACGATTTGTTGTATTTAATGAACTAAAATACTCGATTAATTAATACGAGTATTTTTTTTGTATTTATTTATATATATATAAAATGTACCGTTTCAAAATGATAATCAATTTTTTTTTTTAAATGTATTTGATATTGAAAATGTGATATTATTTTTAATGCGCTATTTATTTCATTGTATTTTATTTTGTTATTAATACGACAGCAAAGTCTTAAAAATCGCGTCGACTTCGACTACGAATGATGTTGAGATTTAAGATGAGCGATTTGGTTTAGAAATATGAGAAGGAAAAGATTGTTCAAATATGACTTATGAAATTCTTGTAGCGGCAACCGTACACACTAAAAAAAAAATGGAATTGTTTAAAATTTAAAAAAATAAGTATTTAATGAAATGTAATTAGTTGTCTTTAAAACTGCATTTTTGATGTGTAAACATCTCACTCGTTTGCTGCGGCGGTAATTACACATTTTATTCAGTACCAGTAAATGTAAAACTCGCAATTTGGACTCTTTTTAAATATTTACAAGTTTGACAAGCTACAATTAAAATACAGCAATAGAATTCAGCACTTGCAGTATGTATCTAAAAAAAAATTATTAAAATAAAAATACAAATTCACGCAGTACAATGCGAAGCAATCAATGAATGAATAACGAATGAAATTTTAAAATGTTATAAAAAATTTAATAAAATTAAATCAAAGTGTGCAGCTTTCCTTCGTTTGTTAGCTGCTATTACTTCTCTCGACTTACTCATTATAAATTAGTATGTCTTCGCGAATCAATTAAAATAATACACATTAACTATTGCAGTTTTATAGACAATCAGCTTATACACGTGTGTACGTCTTTTGACAGTAACGTCGCATAGCTCGGGTCACTTTTAAGATTCCGTCACTGTCACGTGTCACGTGTCACTCGTGATTGCAAATGTTAATAGAATTCAACAGCCGCAAACGACTGACTTGACTAGAATATTTTTCCAAGTGTTCGGCCGTGTGTATGCGTTGTATAAAAATTGTTGATAAATTTCAGTGTGTCTGTGTGCGGCTTTATTATATGTGTTCATTGATGTGCGCGTTTTATCCGGGCTTGCCGGCACATATGCTTTGAGGTGTGTGTAAATATATTATATAACCAATACAAAAAGTTCAAATTTTATTTTATTTTGGACAATTCATATTTTTGCCGAAGGAGACCATTGTAACATTTGTAAAATCGCCGGTGATGTGTGCAGCTTTTATCGTTATCCGGTAACGCTGTAACCGACGAGCGATTGTTGTAACAGTCGCGGCTGATTTGTGTTACATGCATCGTATGCATAAGATATTTTGTTAAGGTGTTTCGAAAATAATGGACATTAAATCATTTTGAACTTTCTTTGTCACTGATCATTGTGCATAGCGAACAGCGCGCAGCATTTGAAGGAACCACTTCTGAACGAACGGTTTAGTGTTGTTTCGTAAAGTTTAGGAACTGAATATGTTCTGGTACTGTTGAAAAAGTCGTATCGAAGGCTTTAGCGGAAAAAAAAATATACGCCAGACAATTCAGTAACAGAGGCGGTAGCAGTAGAATCAAATGGCTCTTATTTTGATTAAAAAGGTTTATTAAAGTTATGTTTAATTTAATTTGATGGTTAAAATCGTCCATTATTTTCGAAACAGCCTAAATCCACGAATGTTATCACATGTAACAGCTTTTGTAGTGAAAATAAATCCGCAATTCTGTAAAAAAAAAAAAAATTACCAGTGATTAACGATACAATCAGTCGATAATAAATAAATTCATTTGTTGTAACATTAAAGGTGGTACGTGTAACACTTTTAGCGATTAATGTACCATTAAAGGTGGTACGTGTAACACTTTTAGCGATTAATGTAACATTTACCAGTTAATAATTAATGAACAAGTAACGTTAATTTATTTTATAGTGACGGGGGTGTTATTTAAAAGAAATAAAATTAGAATCTGTTCTTGTATTACGCGAGAACGATTTATTTTCAAAAGCAGCACTTATATTTTTCACTATTGTTTATTTTTGTATTGAAAAGTTAAGTGCCAAGATAAAAATAATATTTTGTATCAAACGAAAGTGATCTTTGTCTCGGCACGAATGCAGAGATCATTTTCGCACTTGCGTAACAATGACGTTGTGTCGTTACGTATATACAAAAAAAAAGGTTACTTATTGTTAATGTTAATATATTATATAAACATGATTTCAGCATTATAAAACTGTCTTAGAGTCGTATGTCATACGTATTTATGTCTTGATACTTTAATCACTTTTCTCAATATTACAATTATATTACTTTGTTTATTTGGTCTATTACCCGGAATGTCGTCTACAAACTGTACCAAAGTGAAGAATATTAATATTTATAATAACTAGAAAAATAATTCTTCAACTGACCAAAATCTAGTCAATAGACAAAGCAGATACAATAATTGTTGTATATTTGTATAAACTAAAAGCGACAGAACTTTTTGACAAAAAAAAAAAAAATGGTATCTAAATCCGATGTTTTTTCAATAAATTAAAAAATTATACTATACACACAGTAATTTTGCCACTTGTATAGTTTCGAGTGGTGCAGGTTCAGGTGAAAAAATTCATCAAACGTGTGTGTAGTACAAAGATTAAATTAGTTACAAACTAAACGTTTTATGGCTGTGGGTATTGATTGAAAATGAATCTTGTATTATGATGCGCTACAAATGCTCTAGTGACGTGCCAGCGTGTGACGTTGCACACTCGGCATTTATTAACACAGATATATTAAAATCGACGCATTTCGCATCATCAGTCGTGGTCGAGTGGGCTAAGACGCCAGATTCAGAAAAATGAAAATCGTCCAATTGAAGTAAATTAATAATTTATTTAACGAAATTGTTTGTGATTTATGTATTTAAATTTTAAAACACAATTAATTTCGTCGAAACTTGTCCACTTTGTCTATATTTGAAATGTAGTAGTCTTCGAGTCTGGTTTGTTTCCGAAACGTTCAGACATTTTATAATATTATTAAAACTCATTGTATGCTACATTTTTTAATTAAATTTTTAAATTTTATAATTATAACACGGCAGATGACGTCAGCTGTTATATATTTACATTTTTATTTCTTTCAATACTCTTAGCCGGCAACGATATAATGGATAATTTTGAAGCCATTTTGATTTTCCTCAGTGAGTACTCTCGCTCTTAAATTATTTGGAATATTAATGTTATTTAGTTGGAATCGCAATGTCATCAGTTGGAATCTCAGTGTTATTAGTTCGAATACCATTCACGGTGGCGAGTCAGCGAGTTTGTATACATATGTATGCCAGATGAAAACTTGAGACAATTCCTCGCGCTGACATCGTCACCATCGGTCCATAATCGTTCACCGAGATCGAGGGTCTCTCGTTAGTCGGCGTCCATCAGTTGGTCAGTTTGCTCTGCGTACAAATCAATAGATAATTGGACTGAACACGCTCGGCACTGGTTCTGAACGAGTTTCGAGATTATGTGCATTCTAATGATCGTCATTTTTCGTCATCATTCTTTGTCCTTCGCATTCAGTTGCTTCCTGCAATCCTTTCAGAATCGCTCTTCCAGTGAGCTGGGTGATCAGACACGTGTCGATTTTCTTGCACTCTGTGCAGTTTGACTCGAAATAGTTCCCCCCTTTCATTCTTCATCATTCTTCGCGAGGGTGTTTTAAGCACGCGTCGTAATCCGTTTCATCTCCGCTCGTGACCCCCCCCCCCCCACCAATGACGATATTTCATGTCGTTCTCCGAAAAAGTCCTTCGCAACAATGGCTTTGTGTACAACACAACATTGTCGTGACGCGACATCGACCTTCCGTTCATAAATAGTTCACACTGGACGTACATCACTAGCGTAACATCCGTAACCGTTTCATAACGTCCAAATAAGGGTTTGTCCTTTGGGAACATCGATATTTCTTGTTATTTATCCACCACTATTTGTTAGAGGGTCTGATTGGTATAAATCTTCTGTGTATAATTTTTTGGGCTAATCTGCCGGTTACATCTGAGACATATCTGGCGGACGTTTCGGATCCACGTGCCGATGATTGACTGCTGAACTCAAGCGCGCGTATAAGCAATGAAATAGAACGAGAACAAAAGATAACAGTGTAAACTGAGTCAGTAGACAATGGCAGAATGATAACATTAAAGTTGCTAAATTCTCGAAAAAAATCATTAATTGTATCGCTGTGAATTGTCTAACTGATGGCTATTGATGACGGCAGTTTGGTACATTAATTTGTTGTATATTTTCACAAGATCGTTACAAAAGTCCAATTTAGGTCTTCCCTTCGAATAACTGTATACCCTTGTATATCCCTATCTGTCACCTTGTATAAACTGTCCTCTTAGCGTCGGAGTTGCACGACGCAGCGCGCGCCTAGCCTCGCCGCCCGCGCTGCTGTGTTAAAGGTCCCGGGCGTCGAGCGCGGACTAAAGCGTAGTCGTGCGATTCGAACCCTAGTCTGTATACCCTTAGCTATCGTAATATATATATATGAAAAAAATATATCACTACGTTTAATATATGTGTCTGTTGTGAATTTTGTATTGGGAGGTGCTTCGAGCGCGCTGACGGAGACACGTTCACACTGGCGAGATGTCACCAATTGTGAGATGATGAAAAATACACGTAAATGTCTTAAATTGGCTAGTTTAGTGAATGTATGCGGTCAAGTGCATATATTGATAGTAGATTCGTAAATGTTATATATTCACGGATGTCACAAAGCTAACCGTTCAATTTTGTGTGGAAAATATCCCACTACTCGACCTCACTTACAGAGATGATAGAGCGCCACACTCTTCTGCCTTGACACACGATTCTCGTCTCGTCCACATTCATACAAGCCCATCCTCCAGTGCGTGGTTTATCTGGTCGTGCCGAGTCTTCCGCGGACGTCCTCTACTTCGGGTGCCATCGACACTTGTGTCGCATATCTTTCTTACCATTCTCTTCTCATTCATCCGTCACATATGACCAAACCACCCAAGTGATCCTTTCTTCATCTTACTCACTATACTGAGATCAGCTTTACATTCTTTCCTTATTTCTTTTGTCATAAATGGATTAAAACTTTGTGGCAAAAATTCATTTGAAATTGGCGAGTAATATACCCTTTTTGTACAAATGAATACATGATTTGAATTTTTTCAAACGTTATACTGTGTAATGCATTGTCCCTTTAGATACTATTGCATTAGAATTGTTTGTCGCGCTTGACAACTCAATACGGAACACATGCACAATTTCTACTGGATATATGTATATAGTTGTATGTTCAATCTCGTCAGAACGGTACCCCAAGCTGATACATACACAGTGAAAGAGAGTAACACTTGATTTTCTGGTGGCTGATGCCGAAATTGAAATATTTAAATGGGTAAAATGAATAGATTTGTTTCACCTTAAAGTTAGGATAACTAGCTAAGTGATATCCTTTATATATTCGTACATTGAAGTTCTTCACATGCATGATAATCGATATAAATTTGCGGAGACATGTTCCCGATAACCTATTATTATATATATCCTACTTGACCGCGGTGCAGCTCAAGACTGTTTGTAAATTATAGTTTTTGTGACAAGTAGTAAACTAATTTTAGATTGGTCTATTAGTCTAAAGTGCTAATTTAAGATTTTTTACGGAAATTCACAAAATGTGGTAAATTTCACAAATTTTGTAAAATTCACAAATGTGGTAAATTTCACAAATTTGGCAAAATTCACAAATTTTGTAAAATTCACAAATATGGTAAATTTCGCCACGGTGGGAATAGTATAAATGTGACCTTGTCTACCGAATTTCATGCGACATGCTTGTCGCACCTCTCGCGTACGTTAATAAAACCCCATTTTTGTAATGCTAAGTGTTTAAGCTTCGATTATCATTAAGTTAGTATTGTTGGAACAAAATATTTCAAAATATTCTTCTATGACGTATATCAATTATTGTATAATATCCTATATAACCGTGCCAGATATAATGTTGTTGAAAAGTTTCGAAAAATATTGAATTTTTACATGTCTCGAGAAAATAACAATAGCTTCTATTCGACTAGTAGATTATTTTTGCTATTGTGGTTGACATTTTTCTGGGTGCAACCGAACGAATGGCCCGATCGGAGATCATTTGGATCAAAAAATGTTATTGAACATGTATTCTCATGAATATTGTATATGTTATTCATGTTTACGTCCGTATACATATACTTATTTTTTTTTAGTGACTACCATGTTTTGCATATGGGTTTAAGGGTGTATTTTAAATGCTGGGAATCGGTGTCGACAGGCAGTAGAATGATTTCAAACATATGACGTCGAAAAGTGCGCGTAATGCACGCGTGACATGCGATTATCATTTTTGCAATTCCGAAAAGTGCACGTTATTACGCTCGTGACTCGGTGTGGCGCTTTAAGTTCGGCGTGGTAACTCGCTCATCTTTGCAAGGCCGGACATGCATGTAATCGTTCTTATGGCTCGGTGCTGCGACTGGCAATGCTTGGCTTGACGCACACGACCCCTCCCTTTGCCGGTGTGCAACTCAAAGCAATCACTGAACAACGCCACACTATTATATATCTGAGTAGGTCAAATATTACAAATGAAAAAGTGGACGATTGTTTCTTAACATTTTTCACTCCACATTACACCATTCGTCCTGTTACACCCGACATATATATAAAAACATTTATTCCATCACTCCAGTTCTAAACCTATATACATTTTTATTCGTTACCTTAGAAGACTAGAATCGATCACATTCCGATGGTATTTTATACAACAGTATTTAAAAAAAAATTTATATATTTATGTAGAAAAATACTTTGTACTTATTCCAAAAATATTTTGTAAGCTTTATTTCACTTGCCTGAAAGTGTTTTCATTCTGTCTTATTTTTATCAAAACATTTTATTACCGAAAAATCATGTAAACTTGATGTCTCATTATTATGTTACTCATTTCCCTTTGTTCATTTTGTTATTATTTTATAATATTATATTCAGCTATATTTCTGTACTATTGGGAGTATATTCTATATCTACACGGGCAACTGTAACCGTGAATTTTAATTGTTGGGAGTATAATTTTGATATCTTGTTGGTGATTTCTTTAAAATGTATACGAAGCGCATTCATTAAGTGTTAGCAGTGATTGAGGCATTTTCTTCTTGGTCATTATTGCATCCTTTATGGTATATATTTTTTTATCACTTTGGCATTTTTATTTTTCTAGAGTCTACTGAATGTGTTTCAGATCTCATCTCTCTCATATGAAATATGCCCAAGTTACTTCCCGACAATTAAAAGTTCCTTGGGATTACCGTAATATGTTGTACAGTAGTTACTAGAGCAGCTCTCCGCTATTGATTCATCTTAAATAAATGTAATCTATATTAATTTAGTGACATGTATTATTTTTATTGTCATATGCATGGGCGTGCAGTGCGTACAAGCAAAAAAGCTGTGCATTACTAAAAATTCTAGGAAACAAATATAAATGAAATAATTGGATTAACATAAACGGAGACATTTTTTTTACAATTAGCGCCATATTTGTACCAGTAGAGACTTTAATTGCTTAGTTCTAAAAACTACCACGACAACTCACCGCTGTGGGCATGGCGCTCTTGTGCATTCGCCGCATTGAGCTATTCACATTACTCTGTTCTATCTTTAAGTTAGTGAATTACTCAAGTCATATAATTTGCTATTTACTGAATTGAAAATTCCTTTCTGTTGATCCGTTTTGTATGTAGTCGTTACTTATGCTGTTTTTTAACAGAATAACATTAGAAAGGCTTACAACTGCGTGCAAATCATTGAAGTGTCTACTTCCTCTTTTACTAATTCGCGAATTTTACTATCTCACTGTTTTTAACGTCTTGATTTCATGGCCGTTCCTTGCGTTCGAGGTGAATTTGGTGCATGAATTTGTTTTTGATTTAGGAAAAACAAAAAGCAATTGGCAGAACTATTTCCTACGTTAACCATTAATAAAAATAATTATTCCGTTTAGTTAGATTTCAAACAATAAAATAATCATGTTTAGTCATAAAAAATGTTCTTTAAAACGTCCGTACATTTTTTATATTGATTTTTATATGGGTAAGAAAGTATTATTTTATGTTAAAACTTAAACTTTAAAAACACTATTAATAGTACTCTAAAATTACAAATAAATACATGGTAGGGTCGTATAAACGACGGATTCATTTTGTCTTTGGATAAACGAAAGTTCATAATCCTATGTACAACATACATTGTAGTACATATATTATCTATGATTGTATAATATCATTGGTAACAGCAAAACCTAAATCTATACCTACTGCACGCCACTGGTCATATGTAACATAAATAATCCATGCATCGCATTAATATATCAAAACTATGAACAATTTGTTTATTGTTCTAATATAATATTACTTATGGAGTTCCATAGGGATTGTATGAAATTGTTATTTCACATTTCAACAGTGACATATTAAAATCGAAAATTTAACATACAAATGATCCATGTGATTGTATTCGTATGTAATAATTAAAAAAGTCACATTACTTATGGAGTGTCGCAGGGAACGCATTTTAGGTCGAGTTGATGAAATGGTTAATTTCACACCTTATTATTTCAGCAAAAACACATTAAAACCAATCATGTAACATGGAAATATTGCATTTATATGTAATAATTATGAATAATTTCAATTTAATACATTCATATTATTTATGGAGATCCGTGTGGATGTATTAGGTTTAAATACATTTAAAAATCAACGGTGTGGCGGTGGCTCGCTCACTAGTAACGTCCCTGTAACAAATGTCCAAATTTCCTGGGCGTTGTCATGGTGTTCATCTCGTATTAATTCCGACATGGTATAAAATACAATTTCAAACGTTGCATCGAATTCTTTCAATTGTGTTGTTCTTTTTGAGACAATTAAGGGAATGTATTTGATTTATATAATTTTACTATAATAAAACTACTATCCTAAAATATGTTTATAATTACACCGCGCACTGTACTGAAAGTTCTGTTCTAATTCTAATCGGATAGTGGTTTCAGTCACTTATTTTTTTTATGTGTAAACATCTCTCGCCTCCCCCCTCGTCACCATGGTGGATACACATTTTATTCAGCACCGATAAATGTTAAACTTGCGTTTTGATAAATAAATAAATTTCCAATTCCGGTACCTACCTAAAAAATTTTATTAAAAAATAAAGACACCTAGTTTCTGTGTACACAAAATGCAATGTTTTTCCGTTTTCTGGCAAGTGAAATATTCATATGTCAAAAATATTTTTATTTATTGTGCTTAATTTTTAGAGCTCTATGTTTATTTTTAATTAAATTTAATCGCTCCCTTACTCCCTTCCCGGTCAACTGTACACGCAATACACGCGCGCGCGCGCGATGTTTACACTAAACCGTGAGAGTGGAGCAAGGCCAGTGTAAGGATGCGGCTGAAATTATCTGTACAGAAACGCATTTAAATTGTTCACCGCTTGGTTCGCAGACGAGTCTTGTCTATTTGTTGTGTCAGATCGCTTTTTAGTATATTCGATGCACGTGGCAGAAATCCCAGCCGCATTCCTACAGTGGCCTTGTTCTACTAATAATCGTACACAGTCGAATTTTTTTTTGTAAATTTGGATATTGTACGCACGTTTATTTACAGTTGTATTAAATTATAAATTTCATACTTATTATTATACTATGTGAGCTAGCGTTATAAGTGTCGATAATGTTTAAAATAATAATTATTCTGAACCTTTGTACATTATTTATTGGAACTTAATGATATCGTGTTGTTCATTATATTAAAAAAAAACAGTTATTAAATCATTATGAAAATATTTATGTTTTTTTTTTTGTGTAGCGGCTGTAGATTGTAGATAGCACCTACCCCGGGGATGGTTGTAATATTAAGTCACTAGAATTATTGTTGAATTTAGTTTAATGTAGTACAACAGGTGTCGATCAGGGTAAATATGGTGTAGCTCCGGTTCTTGGGATCTTCGAATGTACTTTTCATTTATGTTGATTTAAAGTTTATTGTGTGATGAGATTAACTGCGATTGTAGTGATTGGCAACTGTGATTATAGCCAGTTACTTACCAAGGAAGGGAATGTGGTCTTCTCTGACGTCATCAACATAGTTGGACGACCGTTCCCTCGGCGCTAGATGTAGACGACGCGACACATCTTATAAAATTAAGTGTCTTTTCTGTGCTGACGACGCCAGAATGCAGAAATTTGTCGTAGGCTTACAATAATAATCGTAGGTACGAGCCCTGGTGTCGATGTTGATGGATTAAACGGTTAAGGTATTAGTTGGTTAAGGTATTGTGGGTTTGGGTGTCTCTGCATGTATACTTTTTGTATTATATAACTACACAAGACTAATCTACGAGGGCAAGTCAAACATGATCTACATTTTTTGTTTTACAATATAATTACACAAATATTTTCGGAAGCCGAGCTCGTCGTGAACGATTTGACGGGCAGAACCATGGCCGATGTTCAAAGGAGACGCTGCCTCACCGATGGTAACTCGCCTATTTGCTAGAACCGTCTCTCGAGCTTGCTGAATTTTGGGCGTCATGCTCCCTCTTCGTGCCTCACACTCGTCCGGCCACTTTTAAACGTACACGATAAAGCGAAATCGGTTCATCACGCGATCGGGATCAAATTTCGCACACGTGACCGCAGTCGTCTCAACTGTAAGCACGCATGTGCAGAAGGCAGTGTGACAACCTTGAAGGTGTGTTGTGGCTAAAGTGTAGATAATTTTCGACTCGCCCTCGTATATTAGATCAGTTGAATGGATGCCGAAACATCGGCAAAGAAAGTCATCCGATCAGAGACGTGAGAATGTCGTTTTTCGTTGGTACGGAAGAGCATGAACACTTCTCTGTGGTATTCCAATCATTGGCATGCCACTACCATGGCTCCATTTCCATTTCGCCTATCCATTGAAACTTTGGGAGTCTTCTGGGTATACCATTTAAGGATATTATTTGATTATTGACCATTCTAACAAGCAAGAAAAGAAGATAACCGACATTCTAGAAGTCTCTTTGACGCCAAGCTTACAGGACGTTTCAGTATCGGGAAGCCAAAATGAAGGTGGTCGGATGCTGGTCATAAGCATCTGCGGCAGGCTGCAGGAGACAAAAGGACGCGGAGAAGTTTCTTGGAGGTGGTGAAGAATGTATTAACAGAATATTAAAAAATTTGCTGTTTGTTATTGTTCCGTTTTTGATTATTTTAATTTTGTACTACACACACCACTGAATATTATTTTTATCACGACTATTGTTTGGGGAGGTGCATCAACATGTGTAAATAAATATCTCTCGACACTATTGTCGTGATAAAATAACACTTATGTGACTTGTCATGTATATAGTTTGTATATATATATATATATAAATGAATTCATTACTAGCTACTAGTTTTTAATACTTAATTTGAATCGTATCTTCTGCTTGCTTCTCTCTCTTACACCGCCTCTACATTAAATATTTTCATCCCCTTATATCACAACCCTTCGCAGTTAACAAAACAGTACGGGCCCAAATACACGGATGACGAAATTGTTTTAACGGCAAAGTTATTTACCTCCGTGGAAAGTGAGTTACAACGAAATCTAAAATTGATTACACTGATCTAATTTTTGTGCTTGTGGTCTGTTGGTTACGATACTCGCCTAGCGATCTAGTGGCCGGGGGTTTGAGTATTTTAACAAACATTTAGCTTAGTTTCAAAATAGTAAGAATATTGACGAGACACGTATCTCTATTTAGTAAAAAAAAAAATGGAAACTTAGTTGCCAGCGGAGCCTGTTTACGAATGGTACAAAAGTAAGCACATTAAATACAAGCCAATACATGACCATAATCCCAGTTAAGGTATTGCAAGATACTTGACATAAAATTGTGTTGAAACGGTATTGCCACAAAATAAAACCTGCTTTCGACACGGTATTGCAAGCTAGTACTTGAACGATGGCGCACACTGCTTTTGACACGGTATTGAAAGCCAATACATAATACTAATACTCGTCGCATCACCGACGTTAGTTCTGATGATGGACTCTGCAGTGGCTTAATATCTCGACAAGGCGCTTCCATCGCCACCTGTCTTGCGCCTCTTCGGTGCTTGTTTACAAATCACGACCTAGTCTGTCGTTATTTCAATACATCTCAGCCTAGTCTGGGGTGACCCACCGGCCTCCTTCCCTCGAGCATTCTCAAGACGTGTCCAAGTTACCTTAATTGAGAACTATATGCTTCACGCCGAGGTTCTTCTTTATTACTTCTCACTTGATACAATAATGTTATTCCTGCTGCTCCCCTAATATAACTCATTTCTGCAGCCTGAACTCTTGATGTAACTGTCTTCTAAGGGTGTTTGTTTGATTTTTTTTTATGTAAGTAATAAGGACAACCACGCTGAAGGCTTCAGCAATAGTCTGCTATCATGTGTGTCTGTTTTATCTGCCTTGTTCATACCTTTCCTCCATCACCATTATATCTCGGTGAACCCTCTCACCTTATTCTCCACTAAAATCTACAAGATTACGTGGAAATTATATAATTACTAGCTTCACTACCAGGCTTCGTCCGATATTTGGATTCTAGGTTATATTAATTTCATATTCCCTTACAATTCACTGAAAACAAACCATGTTCGCAAGAAAGTGAAAAGCCGAAATAAACCAAATCGTCACGAATTATTAATTCAAAGCGTCTCAACATATTCAAATAAATTTGGACATAAAGTCTAAATAATTTAATATTTCGTACTTATTTTTGGACAGTTAAATTGACGTTTCAAAGCTGCATAAGTTGCGAACTGAAAATAGTCGCGTTGTCCTAGAAATTCAGACAGAATAAGCTGTGCACATTTCATGACGCCTGAGCTCACGGCACAGTGGGCTGTAAATAGTATGTGTTCAAGTGTCGGTTGGATTGCGAGGTCGCATTGATTGAACACTTGTCTCGAGGCATCCCACAATACAGATGAAATATTGGCGTGATGCTGATTGTTCGATTCAAATCCACCGCTATCACCGTCGTTCCCGGCTGACCGACGACACAGGCGACACTCTGCGTGGCGCAGACATCTAAACCTGCCCTGTCGAGGGGAGTCTCGCCCGGCCGTTAATACTCACTTGCTAACCTATAAACTTCGTTTCAGTTCACCACAACGATTATCTACATCATTCATTCGTCTGCAGCTTCTGAGTAATCTCAGCATTCTTATTTTAATTCTTTCTATATTGTTTATTATTTGTATATTTATTTATTTTAATCAATTCTCTGACTAATGACCTCTGTCTCTCCTCTTTACAGACCCACCTTTAACTTTAATAGTTATCAGAGAAAAGACTGCGACGTCATCAATCACGTCGGATCAAAACTTGGATGGGCGATGAGATATTAACACCGCCGTCACCGAGATAGACACCATTCAAAATATTCTACTTTGTGTTCAGTAACTTCTGCACCTTTGATTTTATTCTAATAATACGTAAACTATCATATCTTCGCAACATGCACTTAGATCTGAATTCCATTATTGTTTTAGAGAATCAGAAAGTTGGTAGTGCTAAGCCAAGGGTGCAGCTTGCACATTATACAAATGGCTCCTTTGAGACAGATCATATATTTGAATACATCGGATCCCTAGTAACAGCCGTAAACAAAACTGTTAAATAGAAAAAATCGTTGCTACTTCGGCCAGCAAATACAGAGCGCGATAGCTGTAGTTGAATATGAAGCAATGTTTTGAAAAAAAAAAACTTTGGAGCTGTCGAAGAAAATTGAGTGTGTGATTGAGGCGTTGATTGAATTATCCAGGAGATGGATGGTGAGACACAAAATTTATGAAATTAGGGAGGCTTCCATGACTAGGCCATGTAGAGCTTAAAAATGATTCGCAATGAACCAGGATAGCATAAATACAAACCTGTCCATTTTTGGCGTCATTAATTGACCGGAAGCAGCTCAGTGCAGAGACCAGGATTCATATTGACCATTGCAAGAGCCAGGGATGATAATGATGTTGATTTAGAACTATATCCTGTATTTGATAACTTCTAATTATCTGGCGCAATCGCTCCTCAGGTCCCAGAGACACAAAGGCACTCCGCTTCTCCTGGGCCTCTCAATCACCTCCGGATGCAGTGGACTGTATGGAATTATCATTATTTCACTAAAGGTCGACACATTGACCCACGGAGCCTTCATGTTTGATAACAGCGTGTAATTTTTCCGATTCAAACATAGATGATGCTGTACTACCGTTAGAGTGATTACATTATCTCCTTTAGGGCCTGTTGTGTGATCGGTGGTAAGCTTTCACTACGGTTAAATTAATTTAGCCATATAAAAAAATACAGTAACTTATGTGATAGCTTGATTATCACAGCACACGTGTGCCAAATTTCATCACGATAGGTTGAGTATTTATGGCACAGTGTTCCCTAACCGTAGGCTCCGTTTCGACTACCGCCTCTTGGACACCCTATATAAAAAAATTACTACCAATTAAAGTATGTATTCTTCTTCCACGGAACTACATTCCAGGGTGGGATTTGGCCTCTGTCCCTAGCTATTTTTATCCAATTCCCGTACCCTCGCATCCTGCTCCAGTCTTCCACACAGTCAGTCAATCTCTTCCTTGGTCTTCCTCTAGGTGGCTTCCACCGGGGTATCTACTCGGTCATGATCTTTAGTGTCCTGTCATCTGGCATTCTTTCAACATGGCCAGCCCATCGCAGTCTTTGGGACCTACAGAACCTTACCGTTGTTTCTTACTCAACAAAATGTTTGAGCTCACGATTCATTTTTGTTCCATTTTCTAGTGTAGTATAACTAAAAGTATATTTAAAATATAAATGAAATACTATAATATAATAATTAAAAATGGTCTATTTGATAGTTACGATTCTTTACGTAGAAAAGGTTGACTAAGAGTAGTTTATTTTAGATATTAATATGAATTACCCACCCAAGACCGATTATGTCGTACTTTAAGGGTTATCACCGCCCTTTTGACATGCCGGATGTGTTGATCTGACATGATACTGGTACTTTGGTAAGTGCCATTGTTCAGAGTAGAATAAATTAATGTGAATTGGATAGAAAATTAAAAAATGTAGAAGCAATAGATACAAAAATGAATAAAAGTCTTCTTGGATGGTTCAGACTGTTGAGGTCGACCAAATATTTCAAATTTTGAAGAAGGAAAAGGTCCAGAGTGAAGACACTGAATGTATGTTTTAATATAGACTGTTGAACTTTTTTTTAACCATGAGTTATTTTAATACACCAACCGGTTTCGGAAAATACAATTTCCTTCAAATGGATGTTAAATTAAAATTGAATTAATTAATAAAAACAAAGTTAAATAATCTATATTAAAATGAACATGAACCACAAAGATCAATTTGAAAATATTTTTTAAAAATATGAATATATGTTTTTAAAAATAATTTATCATTACACCGTATCTCCGTAGGAGTAGGCAGAGCGGATAGAACTCCACACACTTCTGTCCTGGCATTGCCTCGTTGCGTGTATAATTTACATATAAGCCAAAAATACAAGTTCCTAAATGATTATTTTTGATTTTATTACATTTTGGTATTATTCTTTTTCAGCCCACGTCCATGTACTTACTGTTGGATAAAGGCTTGTCTTAATGATCATAATTTTTCTGTTTTCCGCATCCAGTTGTTTCCTCGTGCAATCTCGTGTCTTCGATTCGGCGAGCTGGGGGACGATTTGCGCTGCTGCTTCCAGTACGGGTGCGGGTGCTTCTAGAACTTTTTCTGGTTCAATTATCAATTTCAGCATTGCATCTTCTATTTGATTCCACCGCGAATGTCTAAATTTCTTGTTCTATCTCGACATTCCGACGTTCCATGGGCCGTTGGGTTATCTTGAACTTGTGGATGAGACCTGCTTGTGTATCTTTGTTTCGGTATGTCAAGGTTGAGAGGACAGACAACACTGCCAGTCAGTCAGTGCCGAGTCGTTTTCATTTAAAAGCATCCATTTCGTCTCGTGCAAAGAGAAGATTGAATTCCATCCGTTCACGTCGGTTCCTCATGACTGAGAATCGTGATCGGGTGGGGGATCTCCCTCTTCATCCTTCGACGTGGTTCACCAGCTATCTTCATTTCTTTCAAGATGTTAAAAAAATTGAAGGCTGCAGGTTGAGAGTCTGTCTATGGAGACATTCGTGCGTCTCCCCGTCCATGTGTCTCCGGCCACATCTCAAAGGCATCAATCCGTCTTCTGTCCCTTGTCTTCAGGGTCCATGATTCAACACCACATCAACATAATAGATTGCACCGGAGACTGTATAATAAGGCAAGATTGAATTATTTGATGCTCTAGGCACAACTAGTTTTTTTTATAATTCATTTTTAAGGCCTCCCATCCATTCCTTAACAATCTCCGTTATGGTCCAGTCTGATTTACGGGACTCGTCTACTCACATGTCTCGCCCACTGTAGCTTCCTCTCCTTCATCTTCCGCAAAATATCCGGGGTGATACATATTGGGCCGTGAATCTTGCGCGTGATGTTATTTTCTGATTAGCTGGTATCATCGTATGATGGGTTTTATAATCGGATATTTATTGCTTCTCTAATATCCAGAGATTTGAATAATGATTTGTCGAATATAAATGATGTTTTCCCACTCTAATTATACGTATGAAACAGCGTGCTATATATTAGTTAAATTTGTTTAACAAATTATATATTTTAAGGATATTACTAGGCTTAGAAGGATAAGTGATGCAAGTTCATCCAGTGATGCTGTTGTGATGACCACTTGTACCGCTCTGGTGATTTGTGTTGTTTGAGTATATTTTTGGAGAGTATTATTTACCTATTTGTATTTCTGTTTCTAAAGCAGTGCTACGCAACCTTTTCTCACCTGCGACACACCAAAATTCTTCCTAGAATTCCGCGGCACACCGAAAGCTAAAATATATACGTATTAAATTGATACACAATTGATAATTGAATAATTATTCTATACTACATTTTGAAAAATAGACAATATTATGAAAAATAATTTGTCATTGTGAAATGTCAAATACATTGAATTTGACCGTGACACACCTGTATCCGGCTCACGGCACACCGGTTGCGGAGCACTGGTCTAAAGGAACCGCAGAAAATGTCAGTTGGAACAGATACACATTTTATATATATTGTTCTAGTCAATTCTCTATTTGGGTGAGTCTCCTAACTTTAGCCGCAAACATACATTTTAATGATGAAAAAAAACACGGATAAAATCAAAATTACCGATACAGTCGTATACTACTTGGAATAATAACATATATGAGAGTCATAAGCTTCAGTAGCTCAGTTTACTACTTATAAAACCTAAATAATTAAACACTTTGGACTTTGCAAAGTTTACTAGTTAGAATTTAGTCTTTAATTTTAGTCGTGATTGTAAATTATCGTCGGTTAATTTACTTCATAACTTATTTTTTAATTGGCTCATGTGAAGGGAATGTTTGTTCACATAAATAGGTAGAACCAATTCTTTTATTGTGTCGTGCGCTTCAGGCAAACTATTCCATGTATCAAATATGAGGTGAATGTCTATGAAAAGAGCCGCGGTCTGTCGACCCTTGGCCTAGATCATCGAGCTTCTCCTTCCCGTTCGTGGTCTCCATTCCGACTCTTTATTCTCCCTGCGATAGTCTATTCTTCGGCAGATCTTACACCTCATAATGCAGGGAAAGATTGTTGAAAGTCTCTGAATGAAGGAGAACATCATGGCTGAAGACAATGGCTACGCTAGACAGGTCGAGACTATCGTCGCAAAATGATGAAAGGAATTTTTCATTTGCAAGTGTACAAAAATACCTAAAAACATTTTGTTCCTAATGTTTATGTGTGAGGTGGCACCGTCCTGTTGAAACCACATGTTTTGCAGTCCCAATCGACACAATAGGGCCCGATGATTCGTACAGTAAATCTGTGTGGGTGTAAAGGTTGTCGGTGTATCAATTGAGGATTTTTAGTGACTCAATAGTGCTCCATAATAAATTGTAATCGACTACTCTCTACGACTACCAGATGCAAACTGACAAATGTCTGCCAGACCACAATGGCGGCCAAACAAAATCGGCCTGGAACATAATATTCATTTTGCATTGTAGTCCAATTTTTGTATTTACGGCATTGGTTTGGTCTGAAGCAATGGTCCACGTTTCGGGCCAATATGTCAACTATATACCTGTGTTAAAAGTGATGATTTAGAGTCGTATTCAATTTGCTCTGTCAACTCTGATCGGTAGAAGGTGCACTTAGATTGCCATCACCTTGGTCTTAACAACTTCATATCATCAACTTCTTTCAAGATAATCAGGCCTATTATCAAAATTGCAATATTGAAATGAAGGTGATTGTTACACCAACCCTCAAAAATAGTGTTATATTTGAATGAGAGAGAGGGAGAGAGAGTGAGGGAGATAAACGTACCATAATCTGTCAAAATTATCTGTCTACTTTTGAGGGTTGGTGTACCAACAACATTGTAACACCAACCCTCAAAAATAGTGTTATATTTGAATAAGAGTGAGGGAGATAAACGTACCATAATCTGTCAAAACTACCTGTCTATTTTTGAGGGTTGGTGTAACAATCACCTTCATTTCAATATTGCAATTTTGAGAATAGGCCTGATTATGTATCATACATACCTATTTGTATAGTGGTATGTTGAAACTATTAGTTTTGAATTATTACAAATATTTATATATAATATTTTTTATTTACACACCTTACGTATAAATAATATTATTTGTATTGTACTTGTATCGCATGTAAGAAAACTCCTATACTTTTAATAAGATTAGGCATTTAATTAAGTGATATTAATATTAGTAGGGATTATTTTTAACTATAGTTTAAAATGAGACAGAACAATGACATTTTAGAAATGGTAGAATATTTTAACTGAATTTAAAAACTCTACAATCTTTTTATAATTCATAATATACAGGGTGTTCAAAAAAATGTACGCACACTATTAACATATCGCACACTTACAGTCTAGGTCATAAATGTATCCTAAAATGATACTATTCGAAAACTGGGGCTAGTATAACTCAAAATTCTTGTTTTTTTTTAAGTTGTTTTAGTTTTGATCTAGGTGTGCGATATGGAAGATGTAGATGTGTCTGATGCAATACGTGATTGAATATGACATGATACGTAAAGGTTTGTGAGAGTACGGCTGCCTCCATATAAGCGTATCATATGATGTAAGCAGACAGACAGCAGGGATGATTAAGACAACACACTACTCACGATTGTCACCGAGTTTATTATACAAACTTACATTCGTAATTGATCATTGACGCTGACGGCGTTAGAGCGAGTGTTCACGCTCGTTTCAGCGGCTGTCAGGTACCGCGTTGCCGGGTGCGTTTCGATGAACCGCTCCAACCACAAATAGTTATAAATTCAATTCATTTAATAATCTAAATTCAAATTAAACAATTATTGTTTTTTTTGATTCGAGCATTGTTTCTAATGCAAATCGGTGGAATTGCAATCATTTAGAGCTATATCCGGGTGCATACTAACTCAGTAATCCAATGGCGTGTGTTAGGAGTTAAATCTTTTCTAATGGATTCGCTTGGAGACGCTTAATTTTGTAATTTCTATTCCCCGTGTGCACATTTTCTTAGAACACCCTGTGTATAAATGTTTTTACAAGGATAATATGAGTCGGGTGTCTACATTACAGTAACACTTCTAGTCTGTATATTACAGATATTTTATTTGTTATCACATGTGTGACGTTAAGTATCAAAGTGTGACATCTCCATTTTTAGACAAAATGAGTGTAGTTTTGTAGAATATAAAACTTATGATAAGCCTATGTGAATCATAACATTATATATCATTATGAATTTAAAGCATTTTGAATTGTAAAAACATATATATATATATTATCAAAAAGTGACACATTTGGCCATGTTTTTAACGATCATATCAAAACTATGAAAATGGAAATGTCACACTTTGATACTTTACGTCACATGTATTACTTACATTAAGATGATTGCATTTTTTAAATTTTAAACGTAGCGTAATTTCAGTATCGGAGATCGCAGTGAATTATAATAATATGTTTTAAGTTTTAAATCGTCACACTACAAACTAGTCTAGTCGTGCTATTACCAAAAGGTGTTAACCATATTAAATGTCATATTACTAATCCTTTTTCACAATCGGCGACTTAGTACCGGAATACTTAATGGGTCGTAATATATTAGAGGAACTGGAAAGAAATCTTTTATTTTTGGTGCCATCAAAATGGTTTTTATTAATTGTTAAATTTATCAACATTTTAATTTAAAGTTTAATCTCCGTTGTTGTTTTAGACAGATTTCCATCTAGAAATATTTTTTTTTCTCTGTTTTGCATTTTCATAAATAACCTATTTCTCGTCTCATTCAGGTTCATTTCTGTACTTAATCAGCAGAGATTTGCAAATTAATATTATTTCACGCAATTCAAATCCAAATTCCAATTCTGTTTTCTATGCCACAATGCGTTTGAAGTGATCTATCTGCAATGTCGACCACGGAGAAGACAGTTCTTGCGACATTTCTTTCAACGGCTGATTTTGGTCACTCGGGTATAAAATGGATGTATTTCTTTCCTTATTACGGAGAACACATTCTCGTTGTGAAGTTGTAATTATTCAGAACAGACGCTCTGTTATAATTTAAAATATATTAATTAGAAAGATATACATATAAAATCAATTTTATCTGAATATATTGTTGTTGCGCCACCGGGATTGAACCTGGATCTGTTTCCAAACCGGGGAAGGTGCATTATCCAACTATGCTACAGCGACGATATTTTTAGCGACAAATTTTCGTACCTATATGTTACCTTTTTGATATTTTAATACATTTATTCGTTCCATTATTTGAAAAATCCATCTACCTTATTTTTGAGTAATCTGATAGCAAACGCCAGAATTATCAATTCATTTTTATTAAATTTTTGGAAAGAGATCCCGGTTCGAATCCCGGTGGCGCAACAGCAATATTTTTCGATAGAATTAATTTTATATGTATATCTTTCTAATTAATATATTTAATTCATATTTAAAATTTCTTTCCGGTTCGACTAATATTAATGTTCAAGTGTTGTTTTAAATAAATGTAAGTCGTTGAAAAAATGCATATTTATTATGCACATATATTCACGATTTGAATCTTTATCTAATGCAACAGTTTAGCAGGTGAACATTAATTTTTTAAACTTCAATTTTGCTTCTTGCATTTTTTCATTATTGACATATTTACGTCGATTTGATAATCTAATAACGCTATATTTCTGCAGGTCGCAATATATATATTTCATAAAAAAAAATATAATTTTGACCTTGTGTTGGTCGCGCACGCGTGTAGCGATCCTGGAGACGTGACGTCACATAATATTTTAAATATTACTGTCGCCAGTTTATTATTGAGACTAGTGCAATAACAGATGGTAGATATGAAGTCTACACCATGGAAGCCGGCTGTGAGAGAAGTGACGCGCACGGATGGTCGGCACCGCGCGTGCATTTGGGGCTGATAAGAGCCCCGTTTTACGCTCAGATGTATGCTGGGTGCGTTCAGCGACGGGCTTTTTTACGAGTACCACAGATGGCGCCCGCCACATATGTATCTCTAGGTGTTCTCCGTTAGGATTTATAAATGACGTCACGTCTTCAATGTAAGGTTACTCGACCAGTTGCCCTGATGCCAGTAGTAATGTATAAAATGTTTTATAAGGTGCTTGAAGTATTTATTTCATTGTTAAAATATTTATTTTCAAATATTTTATATCAATTATAAATAAATTGAATTCATGATATTGTTTTTTTTTTTATTTCGGTTGTTGGAGCGTTGTTCTAAATTTAATTGAATCATCAAGGGTCACCGATCGAAAGTTGAATTTATCATTTTTATTGAGAATTATATTTTAAATATGAATTAAATATATTAATTAGAAAGATATACATATAAAATCAATTTTATCTGAATATATTGTCGTTGCGCCACCGGGATTCGAACCTGGATCTCTTTCCTAACCGGGGAAGGTGCATTATCCAACTATGCTACAGCGACAACATTTTTAGCGACAATTTTCGAACCTATATGTTACCTTTTTGATATTAATACATTTAATCGTTCCATTATTTGAAAGAGCCATCTATCTTATTTTTACAGAATCTCAAATACCTTTGAGTAAACCGATAGCAGACGCCAGAATTATCAATTCATTTTTATTAAATTTTGGACACATTGATACAACTTTATTATTATTAGGAGAACACATAACTACAACTACAATACAATACAATAATTACAACTTCACAATAAGAATGTGTTCTCCTAATAATTATTTTTGCAAACTATGGAACCGGCGTGATTTCTAGGTTAGATCGTGTTTTTTTTATGTTGACGATTCCCTGGAGGAAACCGTATCACGTGCCATTGTAAAGGCTTTGCCTTAAAAATTACGATACAACCGCACTTGAATGTATTGAATTCGAAGATAACGGAGATTTAAAAAAAAGGTATGAGTAAATAATAATGTATTTAAAGAATCAACTCACATTTTTCAAAACAGTAAAACAAACGAGTCTATTGTCAGAAATTATAAAATTGGAACATCGCGACGCTGTTGCACCGAAGGTAAGTAATTATTTAAATTATATTTTTTCATATTAAATACGTACTGATTTTATTATTGTTTCCGATACTTTAATGCATTTTTTAAATTACGTATTCGTGCTCGTCCCGGAGAGGGTTATTAGTTATTACTCATTAAATAAAAACATAATTTGTCTATTAATTTTTCAAATTGTTTATTTGAAAATAATAATATAAAAAAAAAAAAACACAAATACGCATATGTACAAAAGAAATCAAAATATAATTATATACAAAATCATAACGATTACATTTATGAGAGTATTTACATAGCTTAACACAACACTGAGATATAGTATATATATATATAATTAGATATAATATAATTAAATATTAAATAGTTTAAAACAAAATAACTAAGTATCAAAAATATTCTATATTTCTTATGACTGTATTGATATTTTTTTGTGTGTAAAATAATTTATTTATTGTAGAGGGCACACGTCACTAGTTTGCCGAACTATTTAAAATAGGCAAAAAGTGTAATGACTATCGAATTTTACAAGATTAATTAAATTTAAATACTTTTTTTTTTTTTTTTACATTAAAATATGAAAATAAATGTCAAATTCTTATATTACTATTCACATTTTTTATTGTATAATTTATAAGGTACATTATTTCGTTATAATATATATAATTAAATATTCATTTATTTCAAGGAAAATGAGTTTATTCGCATTAAATATGTCAAAAACATTTACATGCGTTAAAAATGCGTAACATTTTTAGGAGTTTTGCGGGTAGTGGTGAAATATACGAGGGCGAGTCAAAAATTATCTACACTTTCCCCATAACACACCTTCGAGGTTGTTATACTGTACGTCGTACGCGAAATTTGATCCCGATCGCGTCATTTGCCTTCCGGCGATTAGTGTAAACATGTGAAGGAGTGAACCGATTTTTCTTGCCGGAGAATCTAAAAGGGGCTGAAATTCGTTGTAGACTTTTATCACAATACGGGGGCGGTGCTTTATCATATAGAAGTGTTTTTTTTTTGTGGATTGGTCGGACGAGTGTGACGCACGTAGAGGGAGCATGACGCCCGTCAACCTCCACCGCGGACGGCAAGATTCAGCAATCTCGAGAGATGGTTCTGGCGGATTGTCGAGTTACCATCGGTGTGGTAGCGTCTTCTTTGAACGTCAGTCATGGTTTTGCTCATAAAATCATCCACGACAAGCTAAAACGAAAAATGTAGATAATTTTGGACTTGCCCTCGGTACAAGAACGTTATTTAGCATCTCTGTAGACACCAATGAGTGTTGTAATTCCGCAAAACAAAATAATAAAAATTTAGATGATTCTCGAAGACATCAGAAGAAAATTAAATGATGCGTTTACGGGACGGGGCTGGACGAAACAGAAACACATATTCTTTGTAGGTGTGGTATGAGACGCGTGTCTGGGACATGATGCTTCGATCATAGGTTGAACCAATGAGCTCGAATATAAGGCAACTCACTATTTCAGTAATGAAAAAACAAAACATCTTACTTTTAGTAACATTCGAACTTTTATTACATTTTCTGGGAGAATGGGTAAATTAAATTATTAATCTAGTTTGTGGTCGCTTCGCCGACCGTACTGTTTCTACGTTTAATTGGTTGAAGGAAACTGGCAGCTGTCAGACAAGACGACACTGGAACATTTTGATGTATCGGTGATGTGATAAGATTGTAAGATTAAGAAATGAACATTTAGGCGGTTTGGTCATATGGAACGGATGAATGAGGAGAGAATGGTAAGAAACATATATAACGCAAGTGTTGATGGCACCAGAAAGACTTGGCACGACCAGGTAAACTAGGTGGTCACGTTAGAAACCATAATACCCGGCGAGCTTGTATGGAAGTGGATGAGGCGAGAACTTTGTGTGGCGCTCTATCCATTGTGATGTGATAGCGAATTCCACAGATGTTTATTTTCTAGTAACAGTTTCGCCTTGTGAGGGCATTTTCAAAATCTGTAACGTGAGAAAAATTACTCTCAGAAGGCAATTACAATTAGTTAAATATATTGTGAGTGAACTGAAAGCAACATTCTTTAATCGAGTTCTACCAGCGGTGCTGATCTTGGACACTCGATGAGCGAGGCACGGAATGTGCTCTTGAGTGTTTCTATAGGACAGAAATAAAGGTAATCGTAGTAGGATCAAAGTAAAAAACGCAATGGGTCCTCCATTAGATCCACACAAAACGCAATGGGTCCTCCATTAGATCCACACAAAACGCAATGGGTCCTCCATTAGATCCACATAAAAAGCAATAGGTCCTCCATTAGATCCACACAAAACGCAATGGGTCCTCCATTAGATCCACACAAAACGCAATGGGTCCTCCATTACATCCATACAAAACGCAATGTAGGACATAACGAAAAATCAACATGGTCGCCGATTTTCGATGTCTTGTTCAAAATTGTTTGTCCGTGTACACTAAAGTACATTTTACTCATTCATCATCCTGTCCGATTTTTCATAATTTGTTAGACCTAATTATAAGCCTTTTGAATGAAACATTTCGTACTACTAATATATACATTATATCTATTAACTGGCTCACTTATAGAAACATAGTTTCGCCTCACATGAGCGTAACTTTCTTTGAGGCAAGTTGTGTCCACTTAAAATATGGTTTCACTGCACACCAACAGAACAAGTTCTAATTTGAAAATATATCCTAACATAAACTTGGTTCTTCGTCACTTTTGTTATTTAAACACATTCATTTAAAATTCAGTTCTTCATTTTTTAGGTCTCATCAACATCTCTATTCATAAAATTAATTTTTCTTCATTTGATCGCAGATCTTCGATATTTCTAACATCTATCTGGTAACTTGAATTTTTTTTCTGCTTCTCTTTAAGATTGTCATCTTGGGCGTATTGAGAGTCTTTTCGTTGGTTCAATTTTCTCTCTATATAAACATTTAAGTGAATGCTCTCTGTGTACCGAAGCACATGTCTCGTTGTTCGTGGCTTAAATTGGTTGATATTTGCAAGCCTCGGAGACTCTTCTTCATTCACATCTTGTCACCACTGTACTTCTCTTCAGACAGAGAACGAGAGTGGTCCTATAATACGATAAAGCTAGTTTTGTCATCCTGATCTGATAGCACTTGGAAACTTGCAACAGAGTTCTAAGCTACTAGAGATCTCTGAGGATGATTTTTAATAACTAGTATCCATTGCTTGTTAAGGTTCTAAAGTCTTCATTACTAAAATTGTTTTTCGAAGGTATTTCATATGTTCTGCTTGTGCGAGGCGAGTTTAAGTAAGTACCGGATATTTTTTTTTAAAGAAACATCATTTTTACAACACTTTACTTTTTTCAGATGCTACACACTTTAAATTACTTCTCAAGATGGTCGCCTTCGTTATCGCTATCGTTTTTGTATACTTCGTCATAGAACGACGCCGTTATCGTCAAGACGCTTGCCACTAAGGAACCGCTTCAGACGAAAGAAACTATGGTTTCATGTTTAGTGCATTCATTTAACGTTCATCCATTGGCCATACTATGCGAATGTCTCTAACGTTGCATGCGGTGAGTCAACAGATGAAGTAGATGATTGCGCGTGCGCAACATCGCAGCCGCAGTAGTACACTTGTATCTTGATCTCTAAGTATCCATTGAATACCAGCACTGATCTATTGACATCACATTGGTTTACTGGTTCCTGAGTTTGGTCTTCCTGATTCAATAAATATTGAACAACGTCTGTATTGTACGGTACACAACTTCGCATACTGAAATAAGACGTATGGTTGCAATGGAGAATTGAAGGAAGATCGCCGACTAAATGAATGGATCTGGTAATGTCTCACTTCAGGAAGTCGTCAGGAGTGGTTTTGGCTGTGGTATCGTCATTATCACAGCAAAGAAAAAGAACACACTGATTCAAAGATTCCCAATACTATTTGGTTGACTACCATTTCTTCTATTTTTGAAGTCACGATTATCATTCTTGCTAGTTTTGATTCTTCATTGAATCCACTTATCCTGTTTTGTAACTCTTGACAGTGTGATGATGCTAACATGACTAGATCATCATCAGAAAATACTTTTTTCTTCTTCGGAGGTCCCTCGTTACGAGGATGACGTCTGCCGCGCTTGCGGTAGTGGCCTGTGCGCGGCATTGTTTAAGGTGTTGGTGATATTGCACAGTACCACTGGAATAATGGAGAGCTTTATCCACCTGCTGCGGCGGTTGTCTCATTGGTCTGCCAATCGGATCCGCTAGTGTACTGTTTCCTGGATGATATCTGCCGGCAGTGGTGCTTGGGTAGTGAATCAACTTCACGTCTTTTTTGTGCCCGCCTCGTTCCCTGCGTGGGTGTGTTTTGTGCACTACCCTAGTGGCCCGTCTGTACCCCAGTTTTATATAAATATATGAGGTTATAGATGTAATGAGGGATGTTTTGGTCGGCGGCCATGCGTCGTTGCTTGGATGCTTGCGCCGAGCTGCATTGCACGGTCGCCTGTTTAGCATAAAAAATGCCAACCTGGCGATGAATGTGCAGGGCCGATATAGGAATTTTTGCTTATAAAACGGTCCTGGATTAGCGGTGGGTTCCCTCATTAGCCCGGTCCAGTGGCAAGGGTGGTCCGGGACGACCGGAGCTCTCTGTTATTTTGCAGCCTTTTCCGGTCTGCGCACAGGGCGTTGTACAGACTAACACGGATTCAATGAAATAAAATTATTTTACAAGTTAGGATGGTACATCACACTCGGAAACTCTAAGACTACTCGAGTCCATCTGGCACTGGTGTCCGTCTATAGTCCGATGATGTGCGAGATCCAGTCTACCGTGTGCGCCACGCGGTGGTAGATGCCGGGCTGCTGACGGTTGGCGCAGGAGTACCCCGCGGAGACCACGCCCGCCAGGTACCAGCGGCCCGAGCGCTCCAACATGAGTGGGCCCCCGCTGTCACCTTGACAGGAGTCCTTGCCTCCGGCACGGTATCCGGCGCACATCATTTCGGGGTAGATCACCACGTTGATGCCTGGGGATAAATGACACGTTATGATTAATTTTATACAAAATAAAAGTGATTTTTATCGGTTCCATAGTGAGGCTAAATGATTATTGAAATTTATGCAGAATTTTCCAAAACTTACAATTTTATATGGTAGATGGCGTATTTAAATACTTACGTATTTTTTATATCGCGAATTAAAGAAGAATTAAAAACGGATCGCTTAGGTAGGTTTGGTTATGTGGAACAGATGAGTGAGGAGATAATAGTAAGAAAGGTATATGACGCAAGTGTTGGCGGCACCAGAAATAGAGGAAAACTTGGCACGACCAGGTAAACCAGATACTGGAAGATGATTCTGTTGAATATTCAGCTGCCATGATAAGATGTATGAACGTGGATGAGGCGAGAATTGTGCGCCAGGACAGAAGAGTGTGGTGCTCTATCCCCTCTAGTTAGTTTATTACTCCTTAAGATTTTACCCATGTAGTGTCACAAGACAGACACACATTTTAGAACTTTTATTATTATTGATTATTGTTACGTACTTGTCTCTTAAGTACGTCTTCAGTGTACACCTCGTAATGTAAAGATCCAAGAAATAAACTTTGTAATAATTATTATTTTATTATAATACGATACAATTTAGTACAAGGTATATCACTAGTATAGGTCAAACGATTAAGTCGATGAACATGCAGAGAAAGAGGCCGCGCCCTGTCGCGCGCCGCGCTTTATAGCCTCGCACACACGCACGCCGGTGGTGCGGAATTCACACACATACACACATCATACAATCCCAAGGACACATTATGTTGGAACTTACACAATATAAATGAATCATGAGGTCGAAAATTTAATTGAGCAAGAAACAATTGTAAGATTCTGTTAAACCCAAAGACTGCAATGGGCTGGCCATGTCGAAAGAATACCAGATGACAGGACACTAAAGATCATGACAGAATGGATATACCCCAGTGAAAGCCATCTAAAGGTGAGCTGGCTGGGTGGAGCGGGATTGGAGGGTCTGGCAACTGGACAGGATGACCAGGGATAAGAATCGGCGGAGAACACTTGTGGAGTTAGTGGGATGTGGTGTCAAATTATGAGAATATCTGTAATTTTATTTGAAGGACATGCTCGCTTTGTAGTCTAAATGAAGATAAATGAACGATGTTTTGGAATGTGGAATAATTAACGTTCAAATCACAAAAAAAAAAAAAAATCTGGTTTCAAAGCGTTCACGTTAACAGTCAATGAGTAATTACCGAGCAACAGACAGTGATAATGGGTTCACTAATTGGATACTTAAAGAGTATTGAAAGAATTCCGTAGATTGTCAGCGACACGTCCTGCACAGGGTCTCGCCCCTATGTAAATATTTAAACCAGAATCAACACACACATTTTTGGAGCAATTAAACAGGTATCCTACTCCAGTATGGAATAATTGGGTGGGGAGAGCATACAATAATATAATGATCAAAGTAATATAGACAATAGACAAAAATCTCAATTAATTAAAGAAAATTACGCTGTCAAATTTGAAACAAGCACATCATTAAGGTTTAAAAATAACTTTAAAATCCCTAAATGCAACAGCAAACACTATCAGAAATTTTTTATATACTCGGGATAAAAAACTTCAATAGCCTCCCTACACAAATGAAAGATATAATGGAATTTAAAAAGAAATTAAATGAACACTTCAAAAACACATAATTGGATAATAAATAATATTATAGAACACTTCAGAAGCACACAATTAAATAATAAATAATTATAGATTACAAATGTATAACTCTCTATATAAAATGATTAGAGTGTAACTCCCTCTCCGAGCACAAGGGGTAAGCGAATAAAAAATATGTAATTTTAATAATGTATAATACTTAATTAATAACCCATGTTATAAAAAAAAGAAATTAGCTTTAAATTGTAAATAGCATCGTTTATACATCACCATCATCATTTTGAATCCACTAATTCTATGGGGGTCTCTTTACTGCTAGGTATTGGCCACACCCCCAAGGATCATCAATTCTCACTGTTTCATTTCTTTTCACTACTCTTCTGATGTTGTAGCTCCAGGATGGCCAACACGACCATTCCAAGAGCTTCCTTTCCCACTGTCCGTCATCCCTTATACATATATTTCTCCATCCCTTTTCCACACTGGCATGCTAATGTTTTGGCTGACATTTATTGCCTCTGTGTCACATTAAAATATCAAAAACTGACAATGCTACGCAAATTTAATTGTACAAAAACTATATTAATGTTTTAGGATAGAGCGCCACACTCTTCTGTCATGACACACAGTTCTCGCCTCATCCACATTCATACATCTTCTCATACAAGCTCGCCGATTATTGAGACCTCTACAGGACCATCCTCTATTTTTGGTGCCATCAACACTTGCGTCATACATCTTCCTCACCATTCTCTCCTCATTCATCCGCTCCATATGACCAAACCACCTTAGTGAGCCTTTCTTAATCATACTCACTATACTATAATCGGTTTTGTATTCTTTCCTTATTTCTTCATTCTTTATTAATTTTAAAATATTTGATTTATTTCTTTAGTAAAGATTAATCTTCGTAATCTTGACTTTCGACTTATAAGAAAATATATTCTCGCTGAAATCGAATTTAATGTGGTCGTGATCTTTCAATTAATGTCTATATTGTCATTAATATGGTTCACCTCAGATCAGAGCTGAATGATTGGGCTATAATGTCACCACTGTCAGCGATCACGTCTGCTCAGAAAAAAAAAATACTTTAGCTATCGGAACCGAACCAACAATTATCTTGAAATGTTTGAGTCGGCAACCCTATTTGGCATGTTTTTGACATCAATTAACAGAAACTAATAATCATTCCTTTCGTGTCAATGAACCCACGAAATGGCAGCGAGGCAGTATCGCTTCGAAAGTGAGTTGACAACAAAACACTTAGACTTATTGGAGTATTCATGAACTAATTTAACGTTATTTTTGAGCGAAGAGAGCAATTCAGGTGTTTTATGCAATTCTTAAAACAAGATAAAACTACCTCGAAATTGCTACATTTTGGCCATACAAGGTAAAATTGCCAGTGGACGAAGCACTGGAAGACGGAGGTTCCTGGATGAACAATTTCTATCATTATTATCAATACAAAATATACCGAAAACAATAAATAATTGAATATAATATAAATATCAACAAATTTAAACTAATGTCTTCTTCTAAAGGTTGTCCGTATATCCTGGTCCAGCTATTTTGAGCAGCTGCAAACAAAATAATGATGGCTAACATTCGATATACGGACAACCTTTAGAAGAAGACATTAGTTTAAATTTGTTGATATTTATATTATATTCAATTATTTACTGTTTTCGGTATATTTTGTATTGATAATAATGATCAAAATTGTTCATCCAGGAACCTCTGTCTTCCAGGGCTTCGTCCACTGTCAATTTTGCCTTGTATGGCCAAAATGTAGCAATTTCGAGGTATATATATATATAGGTAATAGAAGGAAGACATTAGTTTAAATTTGTTGATATTTATATTATATTCAATTATTTACTGTTTTCGGTATATTTTGTATTGATAATAATGATTGTATTTTGTTATTATATTGTACAATATTTCTTGTGAAATTTGATTCAATAAATATGGGTAGTTTATTGTTTTTTGGTTGGCGACTGTGTGTCTTTTGCTCTGAGCTGTGTTGCGCGGTCGCCTGTTTAGAATTAAAAAATGCCAACCTGACGGTGAACGGTGGGTCCCCGGGTCTCATTTTCTGGGATAAATGTATTATTGACGGATGCCATAACTCAGGCAGACGCTCCGCGACGATGAGCACATTTAAGAAAAGCCTTTGTTGCTAAACACATCTGGCCTAGGAAGATTTCGCCGCTGAACACAATGGGGCATTGTTCGTCTAACAAGACCTCGACAGAAAGTGTCGAGAGGCCATTGTCTCGCCGTCACAGATCGCAGTTGTCACAACCGACTGTCGCTGGAGCACTTTTCCCTGCTCGCTCGTTTCATTACCACTGCATCAGCACGGACGCGTGACCTCGATTCGGCTGAGGAGTAAAACCATCTGCGGCATTTGGTAACATTTCGTCTAGAAACATCAAGAGTATCCTCGTTTAGGAGATTATACAAAATTCATCATTGAACTGACGTGCTTGATGGTCTGTTTGTTGACCTCCTCGGCCCTAGCGTCTCCTATAGGAGACATGAAATAGTCAGGCCTATTTTTAAAATTGCAATATTGAAATGAAGGTGATTGTTACACCAACCCTCAAAAATAGTGTTATATTTGAATGAGAGAGAGGGAGAGAGAGTGAGGGAGCGAGGGAGATAAACGTACCATAATCTGTCAAAACTATCTGTCTATTTTTGATTGAGAGAGAGAGAGGGAGAGAGAGTGAGAGAGATAAACGTACCATAATCTGTCAAAACTATCTGTCGATTTTTGAGGGTTGGTGTAACAATCACCTTCATTTCAATATTGCAATTTTGAGAATAGGCCTGATTATCACTAAATCAAAAATATTCAGTTTGCATCTTTGATAAATCTTTTCGCAAATAATTGTTACATTTAGTCTTTAGGCTAAACAATTTTATAAATGAGGTAAAATCGACTTTTTTAATAATTAAATCTAAAAATCAAATTATAATAAATATTATTATATTATAGAGTTCTGGTAGTTTGTGTAAGCGTTATTTAGATGTTACAACTGTTTCGGCGATTAAGGCCATTTTAAAACACTGGATAAACCACGTACAATCGACTTATTTAAATGATTTTAGTTAGTCTTATTTATACCTTATCATTATAAATTTTACGTTAATGTGAATAATATCTAGTTTAGACACTATTTATGCTTTTAAAACATCTGGAGATTGACAAAAGTGTACTGCGCCCGTCTTACAAGTCTTTATTATCGTTTTTATCTAAACAACCCGATTTTATGAATTTAATTTTTTATTTTGTTATTATAAATGACTAGCGCCTGTTTTCATGCGATTTGTGATTTGTCTTTCATAGGCGCATTGCTTATTATTTGAATTAAAGAGATATCCATATATCGTGTACAAATAAGTCTCTACAGGTAACCTATACTGGCATGTATATTATATACCTACATATGATGTAGTCTATTACCTAGTACAACGTGTAACGCGTTGTTTTCCGCACTACTTGAAATAAAATCAGTTAATTAGCGGACCTTAGACGCTCGTTCAGAAAGACATTCACAAGTGAGATTGACATTCGGAATGACGGCATATGGAGATGTTTGAAGGAATGACATCTAGTTATTTTGAAATCCGAGCATGAATTGTGCTGAGTGGAAGGGAGATTTCCAGGAGGAATGGAGTCCAAACTTGCATCAATGATGGAGGACGATGCAGGCGTTGACGTTAACGATCCTACTGACTATGAAGATGATAATGTGTTGGAACTATTTATTAAACTATACGAACCTTTGCTCTGTCGTGTGTTTTTCTCTAATTTTATAATAATAACTAAATCTATACTTTTAAAATCAGCAATATTATCTTTGTGGTTAAGATTCATATTTTTATTTATTATCTTTGTTTTATTAACCACTAAAATGAGTTTAAATACATCTACCGGTTTCGAAAAATACCATTTTCTTCTTCAGGATGTCATAACTAACTAAAACATATATTGTTTCTTTGATAGAATCTATTTTTAAAAAAAAAAAATTTTTAGTACCTAACTCAAATCATTACTTAATACAAATTTACTCGAATAATTTTTAGGAAAAAATTTTAGAATGGGACTCGTAGTTAAATTTAGTTGGTTGTTTATAATTTTTTGATAAGTTTTACACGCTTTATTTATCTCCAACGATTTCAAATTATTTCATTTGTGACCAACACCGTTTATATACAAAATTGACAATCCCAATTTTTTATCAAAATCATGACCATTTTCTATCAAATGATTAGCAAATTCTGAAAACCCACTATTGTTCAAATATTGAAGAAGAAAATGGTATTTTTCGAAACCGGTAGATGTATTTAAACTCATTTTAGTGGTTAATAAAACAAAGATAATAAATAAAAATATAATAACTAAATCAATGTACACTTAACTATATGAATATAAACTGTTTAAATTAATGATGAAAAAATAGAAAACTGAACAGAATATGTCGGACATGTAATGAGACACCCGGAGAAGTATGAGATCTTGTATACTGAAGAACCAGAGACTATGATTTGGCCAGTCTACTGTAGAGGGGCCGCAGTGAACAAAGTGATGACAGAGCTAACGTCCGCTGATCGGACAGGGCGTTAAACGTTACTATGAAGAAGACCTGGTAGAGTGGCACAGCGGTGGCTAGATGGCTGGAGAGGCCCTGAAGTCAGGGCAGGAGTGAAGACGACCCTGGACCGGGACTTGTGGAGGTGCACTGCGAGCCGAGTCTCATCAGATCAGGTCGCTATATAGCAATTCTGACATGAAGGAGGAAAGAAGAAGTGATCTAATGGTCGGTTCGAGCCTCATGTTAGGAGACCAGCGAGTTAGTCCTATTTTCATAGTGCGAGCGTTTATGTCGGTAAATGATGCAATATGGGGTGTTTAGATGATTTCTGATTAGCTAAATACTATGCAAAAAAATTACATTAATTATTATAATTAATTATATTATGTTTTGAAATAACTCGTGTGTTACGCGATGTTCACACTTTTTTTGGGCCACCCTGTATATCAAAACATCGGTGTTTTTAAGCTTGTTAGACTATAGTTAAAAAACGGCTCTTTTATGATGCATCCGAAATAAATGTATTTTAGGAGATATGTCAAAAGGCAACAAAGTGTTATGTTTCGTAATACATTTAAACCATCTACAGAAATTGCCGTTTACCACTGATTTAATCTGAGATTATTGTACTTTCTTAATTTAACAACGGGCTCGCGCGAGCCCCTCCGAGACCCCTCCAGCCCACCCCGGCTCATATCCGAAAGAGGTTCATCTGATAGAGTGAGATAGTTACCGTTCGCCCGGTGCCACCGCTCACACGCCCTGTTGTCCAGCACCGGGACGTCAACGGCCTGCAGGGTCTTGGGCCTCAGCCGGGAGCCGGGGCTAAGCGCGCCCCAGCCGGCGGCCCAGCCGAACTGGCCCAGGAAGTCCGTGCCCTTCTCCGGCAGGCAGATGGGAGCTGGAAGAAGAAGAACAAATCGTAATGTTAAATTCGAATTTTATTTTATTTTGGTATTCTGGCCCACCGTCATTTCGTGATTCAGTGAAATAGAATACTGTTTTATCAAAGTCTACCATAGATGTCATCAACAGATGTATCAATTGGAAAGATTACAGAATACAAGTTCAAAATTTGTCGAAAATATATTCCATTGCTGTAGCGAAGAGGTCCAGATTCGAATTAGATAGATATTTTCTGTATATCTTTCTAGTTGATTAATTTAATTTGTATTTAATTTTTTATGTACAGATTATCAACAGGTTGTTAATACCGATTTTAGTATGACATTAAAGTATGTACAATTTACAAAGAATATAGAATACAAGTTCAAAATTTGTCGAAAATATATTCCATTGCTGTAGCGATGAGGTCCAGATTCGAATTAGATAGATTTTTTCTGTACATCTTTCTAGTTGATTAATTTAATTTGTATTAAGGAGAACACATTCTTATTGTGAAATTGTAATTATTCAGAACAGACATTACAACCTAATATTAATATGACATTTGAGCATTTGGGCCCTTATCCAACGTGGCTACCAATGAACCGCACTGGCATGGTTACGCCACTGGGTTATGATAACATTCACATTAGTAACAGTTTAAATGTTGTGAATAGGCCATTCGGTAATTTATTGCGCGACTAATTGTCACCGCCTTACGCATTAAACATCGTGGAGTTAAATTGTTATTAAACATCGATTGCGGGTATTAAATACGATGCTCGCTCCGAAGGTTGGACCAGCGGGGTCACTGCTACCTGTTGTGTCACTTTCTCTCTCGCTCGCGACTGTGAGATTCTCCGACCAGATCCTGTTAGTCTCGGCAGAGCCTCCAGTTGGGAGGAAGTCAACCCACCGCGGTAATTTATCACATCTAATTACCCCGACGACGCGATGAATGAGGTCTAACTGCTGACATTTATGCACTGCAAAGAGTCTTGGAAATGTCAAAGGAAGATGACAACAGTCTGAATGCAAATAGATCTTTCACTTTTATTTAGTCACGTATAACATATAAACATTGTACAGCTAAAAAAAAATACAGTTTGTTACATACATTTTACACATATTTTAAAATGCATTGCCCAACTAGGCAAGCCTGTTTTAGGGCAAATTGGCAAACAAATTACATTTCACAAAATCAAATAACTCATTGAAGGCAAAACACATTCAAATTGAAAACGAAACATACAAGGCAAGTAAACGTGAAAATATATATAATGAGAGAATGAAATACCATTGTGCAATATAATATGTGAGCGCATACGAGATAAAGGAAGATATGCGAGGTCAAAGTTATAATGCAGTCAGTACTAAACTATTTACCATCGTCCGTGGTATAAAACGTTTGCGGGTTGTTGGTACGTTAATTTTACTATTGTCAAAGCATAGATAAGTAATTTAGCCTCACAGTCCGGCAAGACAAATCGTGAAATGTGCTTTATTTTATGCTTTATCTATCTATGGCTTTATTCACCTTTGCGGTAGAACTCTGTCACTTGCTGGCGAATTTTTTTCGGATTCTGTGCTAATGTATATTTAATAACGTGATAATCATCAGACGAACTGTCATGTACATGACTAAAATAGCGGGATATTGAATGATTCATTATCGTATACTGCAACTTTCTAAGTATCAATGTGTCAGATAACTTTTGGAACATCTGTGAAGTGTCCGCCATATTTAACTATCGATATTCGAGAGTAAAATTAGTTAACCATTGCCTCTAACCCGTTTTCGCAAATTTTTTTACTTTATTAACTATGATTCTAATAAAGTTCTGCACGGCGATTCACTCTACTTTAAAATGTTTGTACTCAAAAGGAAGACATTTAGATTCTGTGTTTGATTTATGATTATAAAATGAGATCTAAAACCAAAATAAGATTTTGGATATCTGACTCAAAATGAAAATAGAAGCCGACTCACCGATGTGCGGCATGTAGTGCACGCTCCTATCCAGGGTCAGCACCGCCACGTCGAACCGGTCCGCCTGGGGGGTGAACTTGAAGTAGGGGTGCACGTTGATGCGCGCCACCCCGAACGTGTAGGCGGGCAGCGGCTCCACGGCCGAGTTGATGACGTAGTCGCCCAGGGTCACGTGCACCTGGCGCGGCGTGGCGCGGGCCACGCAGTGCCCGGCCGTCACCACGTGGCGCCGCGACACCAGCGACCCGCCGCACCTGCGAGAAACATGGACCAATCAAGTGCCTGCTTGAGATTGTTTCACCTCCCCCGGAATACAGAACCGACTGGCCCGCGGTTGTGCCTACTGTAAGAGCAATCGCACGATTGAACAAGCAAGTTTTGGATATTGACAAATTCCATTTAGGATTGAACGGCCTTGTGCGTTCAACGGATGCTGGCTATCATGTTGGCTATCCTGATTTGTTCATTTATTGCTCTATAATAATTGGGCTTACCGTATATACTTACTTACGTGACCTAATTCGGTAAATTGACTTTTTAACATTAGCCCAAAGAAAATGAATTCTTTTTTTCACATTAAAAAACTGTGTTCTTGTCGGGTCATCTCTCAGAAGTAGTCTGTAGGTGTCTACATTCATCTTGCTAATTATTTAGTCTGGTCCATCCTCTCTTGCAGGTCTCATTTCCTCAGTCTTTCTTTCAATAACAATGTATCTTATCGTATAGTTTCATCAGCAGTCCTGTTTCCGAGTGTTGGTCCACGACAGATACGCCCGGCATCGAGTCGTAAGTCAAGCGAAGGCTTTATTACAGTGGTAGACGACAATATTCGAATAGCCAACACAATCGCAAACATTCGGATATCATTCGAAGAAGATTATTATATCGTTAGAAAAATTTTGGATCGTCTAATAAATCTTTGTGGTTTGTTTTCGCAAGTTTTCATGATCTTATAGTTTGTCTTAATTTATTGGCTAAAATAATGGAGTGTTAAGTTGAGAAAAACTAACATTTTCGACACCCATACATACATCAGTATATACATAAATCTTTATTTAAGATTATGGTATGAGGTGTGTATGTACATACTTATTTTTTAAAAATTTAAACAATATTAAATGTCTAATTACATAAAAGATTTAGAAAAATATACATTATTTGTGAATTTTTTATACTCAAAAACAATACGCATTGCTGCGTAAAAACATAGATGCCGGAAGAAGCAGGATATTCGGAAGGAAGTTCCACTCACCACAGTCCCGTTCTTCTGGCACCTCCACGGTGGACTGTAACTTTAGGTTTTGTAACACTATCTCCGTTCAGGGTCTTGAGTCCTTCAGATTGCACAGGACATACACTTAGACACGCGTCTCATTCGTTTGTTATACTGCGAAATTCACTCGTTACCGCACCGGTTCAGGGTCGCCGATCGACTGACACGGTGGCAGGTGAGGAAGGGAGGGGAGGTGGAAGGCACAGTACATTATCTTTGTTCAAGCATAAATATATGTCCCAAACACGCATGGATGAATGTACTCACGAGTGAGGTTTATTAAACATAAAATAAATTATTCATTTTAAACACACGGCTGAACTGGTCAAAATCAAACTCAACTGGGAAAATCTGGCGCATCCATCCTGCGGTCCCGACCTCGCTCTGTCAGATTATTACCTTTTTCGGTCGCTCTCCAATCAAATGCGTGGCGTTACGTTCAACAACTATGATGACCTCAGAAATTGACTCGATAACTATTTGTATAGAAAAGGCATCGACAAATTGGTTGAAAGATGGGACGAAGTCCTCAATGATAATTGAGAAAACATAATTGTTTGAAATGTTGTAATTTTTGTTTAAAAATTTGATTTTATAATAAATAATTGAACAAAACCACACAGACTTACTAGACAACGTAATACACAATTTTAATAAAATAATTACAAATAAAACTTACCAATTACCTGAAAAAATATTAAAAGATTGTAATGAGAAATCTATCACAAGCGGAAAAGAATCTAGAAGAAAGATCTAAAATTGTACTTTTAAATCTTGTTATAAGAACTTTACATAAAATAAATGCTACTTTTTTGTGCTACTCAAAGGCGAAGCGTGTTGGATAGGAGATGTATTCTGAAATAACTACGTCAGAGATACACAAGAATAGTACAGAAAGATGCATTAGAAGGAGTTAGAAGTTCTACTGATTTTGTAGAGGTTCTGTTCTGTTACCTCTCTATCCAACACTGACGCCATCCAACTAGCTCGAATAGGGACATTAGGTTGTTGCACCTGAAATTGCAGGAGTAGAATGATTCTACACAGTGATTCACTCTACTTTAAAATGTTTATACTCAAAAGGAAGACATTCAGATTCTGAGTTTGATTTATTAAATAAGATTTATGATTATAAATGAGTTCTAAAACCAAAATAACATTTGGGATATTTGATTCAAAATGAAATCATGTTTGAACCGAATGACTGATTTGAGACAAGCTACAGAGAATGTTAATTAATATTTACATTTATAAATCAATTTTTCTTATGTGTATTTAATTATTATGTATGTACCTATATAAGAAAATTAATTAATTAATTTGCGAAAATTGTAGTATTGGGACATTACTATTTGACGTGATTGTTTAGTCCAGTGGTAAGATACTTGACTTGTGATCAAATGGTTGGGATTTTGAGCCTCGTCTCGGAAATTCACCGAGTTCGTAGTGAATTTTATTTATTTATTTATTAATTAGCTGACATACATATTTTTGTTCTAACAGAGATGAATATATTATACGTAATAAACATAAGACATATTATTGTGTGGGATGGAGTAGACTTCACCTCTGATATATACAGCGTTGTCCTGGCTACTTTGCTAGACTGAAGTCTGTGTTAAAGTAGCCGATTTATTTTTCGTGCTGTTGTGGTGTTATTTAAATCATCGACAGGAATAAAAGAGAATTAAAAATATGTATAAAAAAGTAAAAATAAAATAAAAAAATATGTAGTGGGAGTGTTGTAGGACTAGTGAATTATTAGTGTAGGTATTGTATAAATGATATTAGAACGTTGGATAGCCATGCTTCTGATTCATCTCTACCTGATTGGATCATATGTTGGGTCCATATTTGTGTAATCTTATTGGAATTAAACGATTTCCAGTTGGTACTGAGTGTGTTATACAGTTTCGGAGCTAAGAACATGTAGAATCTTTGATCAAATGTCGTTGTTGCTCTCGGGACTGGCGGGCAGATGTTCGTTGTTTGTCTTGTGCTGTGTCCGTGATTTATTGCTTGAGGTGAGTTGTTGTTAGCATGGAAATATTGAACGAGTCTCAACATAAAGATTTGTCTTATATCTAGGACATTGTATTTGAAATAATATTATACAGACTCGCCGCCAGGCCGTTGTCATGTTTAATACAATTCGATATTATTGTATTTATATTATCATTTTATAGAGTGTTAACATAATATACATACATATAAATACATCTTAATGCCTTACAAAATAGATTTTAATTACTGTGGATCAGCTGGACGCACTAAATTCGTCGCTTATAATTTTTAGTTTATAAAAATAACGTGAGATTCATACCTCGAAGAGCCGATTCGGATGTAGGCCTGCCACGGGAAGGATCCGAACCCGGCATCGTCACCTCCGACGATGCGCCTCTGCGCCGCTTGCTTGGCCACCGAAATTCCGCACCCTAAACGTTAAAATAAAAATTAAATAAAAATGTGTTTTATATCTCAGGCACGTGTATCATGCCGTCCCTGTATAGTATTTTTTTCAAGTTCAGATGGTATTTATTTATGTACACAACAATATTAAATACCGATAACAACGTTTCATATATTATCCCCCACCTGGGGGAACCTTACATAAAATGTAATGCAATTTTACACACTTTACCCGGGAAGCCTCCAAAAAAACATATGTATATATATATTTACAATTTTCTCATTTCTATATACAGCACAAGATAACTGAATTCTTTTATAAATGGTTATATTAACATCTCGCAAGGTATTATAAATTTGTATTTTTATTTATTATCTTTGTTTTATTAACCACTAAAATGAGTTTAAATACATCTACCGGTTTTGAAAAATACCATTTTCTTCTTCAGGATGTCATAACTAACTAAAACATATATTGTTTCTTTGACAGAATCTATTTATAAAATATCGATTTTTAAAAAAAATATTTTTTTTTAGTACCTAACTCAAATCATTACTTAATACAAATTTACTCGAATAATTTTTAGGAAAAATTTTTAAAATAGGACTCGTAGTTAAATTTAGTTGGTTGTTTATAATTTTTTGATTTGTTTTACACGCTTTATTTATCTCCAACGATTCCAAACTATTTCATTTGTGACCAACACCGTTTATATGCAAAATTGACAATCCCAATTTTTTATCAAAATCATGACCATTTTCTATCAAGTGATTAGAAAATTCTGAAAACCCGCTATTGTTCAAACATCTCAAATGCTCCCTTACTCTTATATTAAAATTTCTACCCGTTTTACCAATATAAAATGCAGCACAATCCTTGCAACTAAGTTTATAGACACCAGAAATGTTAAATTTATCATCTTTGTCTTTAGAATTTAATCTTAACCACAAAGATAATATTGCTGATTTTAAAAGTATATTATAAATTTGATTTAATTTATATATTAATACAGGGTTATCCACAACAAGCGTGATAGAACTTTAAAATGCAATTAAATTTAAAAAACCCAGTATCAATAATTTCTTTTTATCTGAAATATCATTCGATGGCATTAACAATGGAATATAATTTCATTCAAATGTGCAGCACAACAATGCATTCTTCGGATCCGATTGTCAGCCACTCTTTCACTTGCGTCTGGTGCCATTTCACCAGAAAGCGAGTTGTGTTGCCTTTAATTATTCAATTGTTTTAGGCTTTACACTAGTTGGATTTTGTAGGGGCGCAGGGCCAGAACTTGGGAATCGATAACTTTGGACCATCCCTTACAGCGGCAATATTGGCTTCATTGCGGAAATTTTTGTCTTGCCGATGTCCTCGCATCATGTAAAGAATAATTGTTTTAAACCTTTTCACAATTGGACGAATAGCTCGCTCAGATTGACGATTACGTCGACCATTAAATTCACAAAGTCTACGTTGCGTTTGTCGAGTCGAAGACTGATTTTGATAGTAGGTTTTAATAACTTATAAACGTTGCTCCAATGTGAAATGCTTCATGGTAAAATGTCAGACTATACTGAATAAAAATAACAATGACAGCTGTCAAAATATTAATAAACATGGCTACTGTTCTTATTTGAAATTCCATCACACTTATTGGATAACCCTATTAAAAAGTATATTAGGTGCTATATGCTAAAATAATTAGTACATACTTAAGCATCAGTTAAACATAAAATTAGTAATCTGGAAGATAGTCCTATTTGGAGGTGAAGCGTGGACCATAAGCCAACAGGAAATAAATAAGATGGAAGTATTTATGATGTAGGGTTGGATAAGGGTTGATAAAATAGGTTAGATGGGAAGAATAACACAAGAAATAAGGACAAACATCAGTGATACAGATAACAGAAGAAAACAATAGTGTCGCGTGTACAAGGGTATAGTCTTCAGAAGCATCGGTCAGTAGAGAGAAAAAGCCTAGTTTTCAATGTTGAAAATGATTTAAATATGTAATGTATTGAGATGCTGCCTGGCGACAGATTCGAGATTTCGTTAAATGAGATGATTTGTTTTCTGTGTTAAATAAAGGTGTCTAGTGAGAATTTTTCGATTAGTCATCTGACCACTAAGCAGAAAATACATTTCAATATTATCGAGTTTATTTATTAGATCCTCACTAAGAAAATATCGACAGAATTGATAAGAAAAATTGATGCAAATCAACACGAGTACAAACATCATACAAGAGGAAGAGATAGACCGAGACTGCCGTTCAGTAAGAAAGCCAAATCTCAGAAATCGATGACGTACAGCGCGATGAAGATTTTTAATGAAATGCCAGAAAAACTACATTGATTTAAAATAAAACTAAGCAAATAACGTGAAAGATAAGTTATATTAAAAAGGAACGATTTTGATCATAGGACAACACATTCTTATTGTGAAGTTGTAATTATTCGGAACAGACTGTGAATGTGTCCAAAATTTAATAAAAATGAATTAATATTTCTGGCGTCTGCTATCAGATTACTCAAAGGTATTTGAAATTCCGTAAAAATAAGGTAGATGGCTCTTTCAAATAATGGAACGAATAAATGTATTAATATTAAAAAGGTAACATATAGGTTCGAAAATTTGACGATGTAGCATAGTTGGATAATGCACCTTTCTCGGTTAGGAAAGAGATCCAGATTCGAATCCCGGTGGCGCAACAACAATATTTTTCGATAAAATTGATTTTATATGTATATCTTTATAATTAATAAATTTAATTCGTATTTGATTTTGATCTTGTTTATATTAGAGCATATATAAATATACTTATATATGCACTATATTAAGTATAAATAAATAAAGATTGTAGCCACCGAAGATATTAAAATGTCAAATGCAATTTCATCCTTACAAACAAAATCTGAATAATGGTGATTATGTTTTACGAGCGATGTACGCACGAACAATGTTGGAACGTTTTCGGACCTAAAAAACGCTTGAAATCACATTGTTCAGAGATGAAGCCCATTTGCATATTGATGGCTACGTAAATAAATAGAACGTGCGTTACTGGAGCACGACAATCCTAGAGAATGCCGGCAGTTTGGTGTGCCATTTTTGCACATCGAACAAAAAGAGTGAAAAGTTTAAAGAGTGCATTTCAACAAGTGGACATCACTTAGACGACATAATCTTTAAAAATAAATCTAAAACTAAAATAAATATAATAAACTTATTTGTTCGTTTTTATTTCATTTACAAAATCAAAAAAATTCCGCTGGTCATGCATTCGAGTTTTCTGTATCATTCCAGCCGTCTGGTTGACAATTCGGATTCCATTGATATAGCTGATGCTTTAGCGACATCAGTCACACAAATGCTTGAAAACTCTAAAGATGGTTTGCCTCTTGGCTTAATTAATATGAAAATAAAGATTTGAACTCGCGTTTTCAGAATATCCTAATTCTGAATTTGGTGACTTAACTTAGCTGCGACTGGTAGTATAAAACGTGTCATATATAAATGCTATTTTTAATAAATGTACAACATCGTACATTGACACGTTACTTTACGTTTGCACAAACGCACAACTAGAGACGTACGTCAATTTACACGAAATGTAGTGCCTATTTTATATAGTGTTATTGGCCTATTATTACTTATTTTATTTATTACTACGCTTTAAGGCAGGCTAACCCTTATATAAGAGTATAATACAATTACAAATCAATTAGATTCTAAAAGATTTTAGGACGCGCTAACATCTATATAATTGATATTATTATACTGGTGTAACACATCTAGCGCATTATATTTTAGAATTAGATACATATTAAAAATATAAATCGTAAATGTTCAAGTTGTGTGTGGTCAATCTCAACCGTGTCAGAGATATAAAGCATTAAAAAAATCGTTGTTACGCGATTGTTTTGATAAATAAAATATTTTTTTTGATTCCAAACCGTATGTACCTATATTGAATACAAAAAATCAAAAGTCATTGAACTTTGAGCAGCCACTGCAAATAATTTCGCAAACATTTATTTCGATGTAAATTATCATGATTTTGTAAAAATATCACAATAATATTTTCAGTAACGGTATAGAATTTGTACATATTCCTTGAACGAACATTTTCGACTTGTAATTTAGTCATAAAATATTGTTAACTTAGTCTGTTACGCCTATTATTATTACAGTTATGCAGATTGCGTTGTTAGAAAATTGGCGCTATGCAGATTGCATGCCTCGCAAATTAAGGAAACACACATCTATTTATGTATGACAGGTGCTATGCAAATTGCGTTGACATAATAATCTAGGCGCTTATTAGCGACAATCGCACGCCTATTTTGAAATACTGCCAATCGTTTATGCTGTCTTGTATATGATTGGTATTTTTCATATGTTTATTCAAAATCATTTTACATAGAATATATTTTATATATTTATAATATTTTCAAGCTCCCAGAATATATAATCAAATTAGGTAGAGCATATACTTACAGTAGACTGTTGTACATTATGAAATAACTTTTATACTGCATTATAATTTTTAATCTTATATATTTTCACTTAGCTTTACCTTGTATGTGCTTACATTTTATCCATATATATTATATTGCATATTAGTATTTTTATTCTCCGATTTTATGTATTTTCTCTTTTACTTAAATTTTTTGTTTAATTGTGTTTTGCCTAGTATATTGATTTGTGAAATATGATTTGTTTGCCAATTTGCTTTAAAACAGGCTCGCCTAGTTGGGTAATGCATTTTAACAATCTATATGAAACAAACTGTTTTTTTTAGTTATACAATATCTATTATATGTGTTTAAGAAAAAAAATAACAAATAAATAAATACGGTACCTCCGAACATTTTTGAAATGAAAATAATAATTTTGAGGCGCCGAGTACGATTCGGAGGATTCGTCTCAGGCAAATAGTTGAGAGTCTGTCTTTAATGTTTAATTCCTGCAGAGTGGAGATATTAATAGAGAAACAGTAACCCTCATTGACAGGTGAAGCATTAAACTAACTACACACAAATATATGTGACAAGGCTTAGGTGCTAGACGTACAAGTAATTAGGTACTGACAGGTGAGAGTTAATTGTTTTAATCGAGACCTCATTTTATAATAATCTCCTAATAATCTTTGTAGATGTTGATAATTAATGGAATCAAAGCGAGAGTGCACAACTCCTATAACCGTTCCGGGATAGGGTGGGATTCATAGGGGATTATTTTATTATTAAGAAGAACACATTCTTATTGCGAAGTTGTAATTATTCAGAACAGACGGCCTGTGATGTTTTAAATACTAATTTAATGTATTAATTATAAATACATACATATAATATTGTTAGGATCTCTATTTCTCTATTGTGTTATAGTGTAGTGTACTTCCCCGGATTGGAATTCCAGGTTTGAATCCCGGTAGCGCAAAAACAATATTTTTCGACAAAATTGTTTTTTATAATTAATACATTAAATTAGTTTATTATTGAACGTCCCCCTACTTCATACTCTGCCAACTGTTATTTAGTGAGGCCGTCAAATGGTTGAAGTGTTCAATTGTGCTTGTAACAAACTGGGCATATTTCATGGCTGATCCATCCAGCCTGCTGTTCTACCTGATTCATGTATATTGTGCTTGTGAATACTGTGTAATCTGGCCCACAATTCATCACCGACCAAGGTGAGAACATCTCTCGACATTCTTTGTAAAGATGTCGAGATGTAAATACAAATGTACATGCATGCTTCATTGACTTCCTTAAAGCATTTGACAGAGTTAGATACGATGAATTGCTTCAAATCCCGAAAGCCCCTGGAATTGACGACAAAGACATAATAATAATAAATATGAATTAAATATATTAATTATAAAGATATACATATAAAATCAATTTTATCGAAAAATATTGTTGTTGCGCCACCGGGATTCGAACCTGGATCTCTTTCCTAACCGGGGAAGGTGCTTTATCCAACTAAGCTACAGCGACATTATTTTTAGCGACAATTTTCGACCCTATATGTTACCTTTTTGATATTAATACATTTAATCGTTCCATCATTTGACAGAGCCATCTACCTTATTTTTACAGAATCTCAAATACCTTTGAGTAAACTGATAGCAGACGCCAGAATTATCAATTAATTTTTATTAAATTTTGGACACATTTAAATTATTAAATTTTGGACTTCCCCGGTTAGGAAAGAGATCCAGGTTCGAATCTCGGTGGCGCAACAACAATATTTTTCGATAAAATTGATTTTATATGTATATCTTTATAATTAATATATTTAATTCATATTTAAAATATCACAGACCGTCTGTTCTGAATAATTACAACTTCACAATAAGAATGTGTTCTCCTAAATAATAATAATAAGTAATCTTTATGTTATTTTAGTGCTGTTTCTGGTTCCAATAAAGGTTACCGTTTGTACAATATTCTCTTATTCATTTCTAAATTATATTCAGAATAAATATTCAATGAAGCTCTTCAAGAAGCTACTCAAAGACTTGTTATAAATGAGAAGATTCTGAAAAACCTGCGTTACCCTGTTGATATGGTACTTGTAGCAAGTAACATTGAAGGTTTACAACTATTGCTGAATCAAGTTGTGAACACGTGGGAAACATGATTGAAGCTGGAACGAAATTTGAGAAAATATTGCATACCTGGGTTGCGATATACGTGAAAGATGGAACCTTTTTGTTGAAATCGAATGCGGCTTTGAGCGAGCTCGTGCCACCTTTATCCGCATGTTCTGCAGTCATGATCTTGACCTTAGATTACGAATGTGAATGGTCAGATGCTGTGTTCTCGATATTATTTTACGGAATGAAAGCATGGACACTCACCGAAGAGATGATGAGGCGACTTGCAGCATTTGAAATGAGGATCTACAGAAGAATGCTCAAAATAAGCTGAATGGATAGATTTACGACTGAAGATGTACTGAAGAAAGAAGGAGAATATCATGGCTGAAGAACAATGGTTTGGCCAGTCTACTATAGAGGGGCCGCAGTGAACAAAGTGGAATGGATGACAGTAAGAAAGATATATGGCGCGAATATTGATGTATTTAGAAATAGAGGATGCCCGCGGAAGAGTTGGCGTAACCAGATAAACCAAATACTAGAAGATGGTCCTATTAGAAGCCCTAATATGGCACTTCATCATCTCTGCCTTTCTCGCTGGAAGAAGCGGCATGATGGTTAGTTAGTTCATTTTTCCTTTTTTATCGTCAGGATTGACATGTAATGTGACTAATGTAACTAATGATACAACACCGCATGTCTCGGTTCTGGGTCCCCCTCACAGCTGGCCTGAGGGTCTCTTCAACTAGATTATGCGTCAGTATGACGGACTAGAAAGGAAAATTATCCTGGGCACAATACTTTAGTATAGAGAAGTCCTGGATGATGTAGATAGATCTCGGAGTCAGCTGTGAGAGCGACATACGTAGACATTCCGAGTTCACAGCTGAGTTCTAGAAGGATTTCGTGATTGATCAGAGTTCCAGTTCTGAGATTAGATGATAAGATGCGTAAGGCTTCACTGCTGCATCTTATTTGCAACCAATCATTATTCTAAAACCATTCAATTTAAAAAAATAAAATTACCCTTATTTCTGATCTAATCGTTCGCTATTTCGTCAGATACACGTTCGTTTTACGCAGATGGCTTGACCTTGGAGTCGTCAGCGTTTACTGTATTTTCACTTTTTATCAAAATCATTATTCTAGATGTGGCGTCTTCTGGTGGATCTCCCGCGCGTCCGATACCAAGAATTGTGTCTGTTAGCTGTACGTAGAATGTTTTACTAACTATTTATATTATTATTCTTATAAAGTGAACAAACCGCGCGCGTGCTGATGACGAACATTCTAATTCTAATTTATTTGGAACTCAGTAATTTTGTATTTTTACAATTTTGAAGATATTTAATTCTGTCAAATTACAAATTAAAATAGATTCAGCGATTGAGGTTTGCGTGGTTTGGATTGTTACAATTTTGAAATTATACATGGTTCACATTAAAACTAAATAGTTTTTATATGTATATAATGATAAATATCATACATAAGAGAATGACGTGTGCCACGTTTTATCGATCCTCTTTCTCCGTTTCTCAATAATTTCGTCAGACCTCTTCCATTCGCATATTTTTCGGCGCAATGCGCTTTTTGACGCCATTGTTCTCGACCGTGGGTGGCGGTTTCCCAGTGTTCAGAGCCACATCTGCTCAGATTCATCTTCAGGGTGTCTTTGAATCTTTTTCTCGCCCCCCCCACCCTGTTTTCTTTTGCCGTAAGATGCTGAGCAAAAATCACTTGTTTGCGAAGCCGTGTTTCGACAGTAGGAATGTTAGCCTTTTCCAAAACACACAAGTTTGTTCTGAGCTCTTCCCATTTTACACCTAAGATCTCGAGCATGTGTTGAGATCTTTCTCGAAGGACTTTACATTACAGTTATGTAACACCCGCGATTCACATCCATATGATGCTGTATTAGTAGCTTATGACTAGGATGGCCGAAGTTTGCATAAAAAGTAAACTGAATTGGCATGATCAGATCAAATAAATATTGCATGACGGCTTTGTTAATATATTCAACAACCGAATAGCTTGCATGAGACGATGCGTGAAAGTAGACAAGGTAATAGTTAGGTTAATTATGACTGAAGAATATGCTTTTCTATCATTTCTGCCGACCAAGATAACAAGCAAAGATAGCGATGGGAAAACAAGAATTTAAACATAGAAAATATGCCCTAACGTAAAAAATAAACATAAATATGAATTAAATATATTAATTAGAAAGATATACATATAAAATCAATTTTATCGAAAAATATTGTTGTTGCGCCATCGGGATTCGAATCTGGATCTCTTTCTAAACCGGGGAAAGTGCATTATCCAACTATGCAACAGCGACGATATTTTTAGCGACAAATTTTTGTTACCTTTTTGATATTAATAGATTTAATCGTTCCAGTATTTGAAAGAGCCATCTACTTTATTTTTACGGGATCTCAAATACCTTTGAGTAATCTGATAGCAGACGCCAGAATTATCAATTAATTTTTATTAAATTTTGGACACATTGATACAATTTTATTATTAGGAGAACATATCAAAAAGGTAAAATATAGGTTCGAAAATATCGTCGGTGTAGTATAGTTGGATAATGCACCTTCCTCGATTTGGAAAGAGGTCCAGGTTCGAATCCCGGTGGCGCAACAAAAATATTTTTCGATAAAATTGATTTTATATGTATATCTTTCTAATTAATATATTTAATTCATATTTAAAATATCACAAACCTATGTTCTGAATAATTACAACTTCACAATAAGAATGTGTTCTCCTAAAAATAAACATAGAAACCACAGAGTAGCTCATAAAATCATTCACCTGGAGAACAGTATATAAAATAAGACAATAAAGTGGAAGCACTTGAGATGTGGTGCGGGAGAATGATGGACAAAATAAGCTGGCCGGGAAAATAGACAACACCAGAAACAAGAAGAAAATGAATTGAACACACGATGAGACACATCAGCCACCTAAAATGTAATAGAAGCAAGGCATTGTTTACGCTTCATTTCTTGCTTTTTTAATAACAACAAATATACAACAATTATTGAACTTCGTCGATTTAACACATTTTTAATTCATGACAAGATTTGAAAATGATTACAGATATTCCATTATTTTTTCATAAACTATTTAAGTTTATTTTTCGGGCCCTGGGCTCTACGGTTAATCCAGCCCTGTATAAAAGGAAGAATTTAATATAGACAGAGAAAAATAACGAGACAGGAACGTGCTGGCTAGAAGATGATGCCAAAGGCAAGTTTGACCTGTTACCATGAATATTGATCTTAATAAAGATGACCCATTTTGAACTTGTTACTTGTTTTCAAAATTGAAAACTGATGCGATGACGCGTCCAGCCCAACGATCACACAGTGACACTTGATTTTCATGCACCGCTGAGGTGAAAATGGGCTCTGTCACTGAATTGAGGTTCTCGGATTGCCGGTGTGACATGTTCACTCATTTTAGAAATGTTTTTATTTGAAGCTAGACATACGAATTAGTTTGTGAATTGTTTTGTCTTTTGGTAACGCAAGTCGTCCATCTTTGAAAAATGCTTATCTAATGCCCAAACACATGCGCATAATACATTAAAATAAATTTAATTCCAATGAAGTAATATTACATAAAGACGTAACCACTCATATTTCCATGTGTTTTTCTTACAAATGACAGTAATAAATAATATTTATGGAATAATCATACATCACACTGTTTTTAAGTCAATAGTTATCTTTAGAAATTAGTAAAAAATTTGTTAATATATCGTTTGATGTAAAATCAACAAATTCAAGATTCATGAAAATTGATAATCGTATTTAGAACAGAACACCAATTTGATTGATAAAAGTTATTCCGTTTTCAAATGTTGCCAGATCTCTAGATAATAAATATCAAATAAAACAATTTTAGGTTATACAATTCAAAAATGGCGCCTAATTCAACACCCCAAGTACCACCCCGAACAGAACAGATAGAAATATATTATTTACGATTTGTTTCATGCTGGTGTCAGTTTCAAGCTCATGCGGGCCACCGAGGCGAGGACCTACCATTTTTATTGCTAGGGGGTTTATGAAAATACTTTCCATCCTTTTCGACTCCGTATTCCGACCGCAGGAAGAACTTGTATCGGTCTACGACGCTGGAGCACTGAACGTTAGCGCCGAACAACACCAGAAACACTTGGTACAAGCTGACGACTATCCACACATTAATAACCATTTTTTACAGTCACAATATATTATCTTTGTTTTCGATAGAATTCCGCGAATGTTTCAGTTAGTTCAACATTTCTACAGAAATGTATGTTTTAATATATGAGACTCCTCCTGCAACAGAACTGTATATCGGTTTTTACAAACGTTGATAGACACACACACGGAGCGTCGGCCGTCTTGTATGATATACAGTGTTGTTGCAGGTAAGATAACTCAGAAATTGTGTTTAATAAAAATATTATGTTCCGGGCTGATTTTGTTTGGCAGACATTTAAAATGGTTGATTACAATATATTACGGAGCATCTGACGCCTCAACAACGTGATGAAGTCATTAAAACATTTTATCTAAATAATAATGGCAATGCTGTGACCATTAATGGTGATCGCTATCGTCACATGTTGGGAAACTTCTCGGTGGACGAATTGGGTCCATTAGGCCTGCAACATATACAGCCTGAGATGAGCTTGAAATTTTGCGAGAATTTTTTCCCGGCCGTATAATGTCAAAAATATCACCTGATTTAACGGCTTCCGACTATTTTCTGTGAGGGGTACTTGAAAGGAAAGGTCTACGCCGAAATGCCAACAGCAATTCCGATGTTACAGGACAATATTAGAAATTGGTACTTGGCCAATGTCACATTCAATACATAATTGTAATAAACTAAGTAATCGATAGATAAAAAAACAAATTATAAAATATGTTTAATTTTTTAGTTATTTAAAAACAATATCGACCCGGAACATAATATTCACCCGTACTATTGTACTTATTTGATATATATACCATTAGATGGTCATTGTGGCGTTCACAATCCAGATCTGCCCCAAAACGATACGCAGTGTTTACCTAAGAAACATTGATTGTGACTTTGATTGGTATTCGATTGTGATGATGATTGGTAACTGATTATTCGTAATTCGGCGAGCTATCACTGGTACACTAGAAACGAACAATATCTCAATGAGAATTTGATTTTTGATAGTCGGTAAAGTGTGTGTACTGAATGTGTCATTTTAATCCGTGGTCATAGACAACATCATCTATATAAATATAAATAAAGATTGCAATCTATGATGTCCGGTACATACACGTATGGCTAGAATAACAAATTTTCAAAAGAGAATCATGAAAAATTTACATATTGCGATTAGCGAACTCATATATTTGAAGAAAAAAAGAGCTTAAAGAAAAACATGTCTGCGGTGTGGAAGCATGGACTTTAAGGCGAGGCGACTAAGGAAGATTGATGCGTTTGAGATGCGGTGTCGGACGCACGTGCTGCGCACACTAATTTTGCCATCTTGGGAAATACGACAATGAAAGCCTGGGAGGAGGCTTGCTGTGATGGGCCGTGTTAAGAGATATGGCTGTACACGTCAGCAGGAGCCCGATCGTGTTCGGCTGCCGTCGGGTGATTTCGTGTGCCCCTGTTTTAATTGATAGTTTAATCAGTCTCAGGATTTAAATTATCTTTGGTCTGTAATCATTGACGACGGTATGGCGAATAGTTATTTGTCCAGACTTTACCAAATATGAAAAAGCCGCGATATTTCCAAGACAGCTTGTACAGTCTCTGGTGCAATTCCATTAATTTTTCATCTGTATGTAAAACTATGTTCTATGGATTTATATTATTTGATTTTTTATGAATTAAGACAGCACTTGAGGGACGCTGGAGGGTCTAAATTTAAAATCTTAATTGCTAATAACCACATTGAATTTCTTCTCCTTTTTCGTTTTGTAATTGTAAAAATGTAATTAAATGTCGCGTATTTATTACTTTTGATGCTTCTAAAACGGTCTCGGGAAAGCGAGAGTCCCCAACCCCTGAAGCTGTATTTAAAAAAAAATGTCTGTGGTGCTTTCTGTACATTTATATGATGTGGAGTCATGGACCCTGAAGGCAAGGGAGAGAAGACGGAATGATGCTTTTGGGATGTGGTGCTGGAGACACATGTTGCGAATATCATGGACGGTGAGACGCGCGAATGTTTCCATTCTGCAGGAGCTGAACATCAAGTACAGACTCTCAACCTGCAGCCTGAGACGAATCCTTACATTTTTTGGACATCTTGCGAGAAGGGAAGATAGCTCGTAGAAGCTTGACGTAGAAGAGGAAGATCCCCCGCCCGTTGGAGTGACCGAGTGATTGCTTGCAACAGGAACTCTCTGGTGACAGCTCTCTGATCAAAGAAAAGTGGAGGAGCATTGTCAAGAGGGCGGAAATTCAAGGAGAACGCGATCCTCTGACTGAAACGGATTGTGTTGCTGTTCGTAGTTCATGTTGTGATATTATTAGATTGATGCATAATTATCCTCCGTTTGATTCGCGACATTTTCTCGTCTAATTGACATTTTTCATATTTCGCGATATCAGCGATCTTTACGGCGAATGAACGATTAGCGAAAGGGCATTTTAGAACATAATAATACAATATAATTTATGTTACAATATAATATTTAAAAAACGGCGGAGAACACTGCATAAACTTAACATAATGTGTCCAGTGAGACAGAAACTTGCGTCATAAAACTACCCCTAGTGGAAGACAGAAGGACACGGAAGGTCTAGTGGCAATGTGCTGCAGCCGTAACTTTGTCCAATCCACGAATGACTTCACGAAAAATAAAATATATTTCAAACATATACGTTAAAAGAGATTACGTTCTTCATTTAAATACAGTCTATAAATAAAAACACCCAAGTTTTTTAAGGCTCTAGTACGTTTTTTGTTTACACAACGAGTACATGAATTTTAATAGGATAATCATTGACACCTCCGTAATGCAAATGGCCGCGTATTTCAAACGAAACCTTGTTACGTGGTTTATCGGAGATTTTGCAAAAAAAACCAACAGATGGCGAAACTTTTATCTCATATCTCAGATCGTCACGATTGCGAATGGTCCTCGCGCTCTCTCGCGCATACCAAGCGCGCGGGCTCCGCAGTGGCAGGCGGAACATCGCGATTCTAGATTCAGCTGGGTTGGAAGGTTAGAGCGTATCCCTCAAAGATAAAATATTACAATCTCTGAAGATCAGCGGCGTAGCAACAAATATTTAAGTTTATTTGTACTACTTGAGTTTTTATTTAAATTCATTTTGATGATGAAAGTTAACGCCGATTCTTTCAATAATATATAGTTAATTCAATTTACAAACAGCTGCGGCTTTTGTCGTTGTACTTAAACGGGATTATTTGGTTAGACTTTCAAAGGTTAGATTAACGAAAATACAACAGAATAATATTTTTAGAAGAACACATTCTTATTGTGAAGTTGTAATTATTCAGAACATAGCTCTAAGATATTTTAAATATGAATTAAATATATTAATTAGAAAGATATGTATCAAGTGTCACGCGACACCACTGCTTTCTAAATCCGTGTCATAGGTCACGTACACAATCATATTTAAGCCATACAAACAACATCTCATCTGAGATGTGCGGATGTGCGCGCGCACACGATTTGACATCATAGCGCACATTAAAAATATAGCGTGCATACCATTTTCAGTTCATTTCAGTTCATGCAATAAAGAAGTAATAAAAATAAAAAGATTTATTATTATTATTAAAGAGTAATTAATATTTAAAATATCACAGACCGTCTGTTCTGAATAATTACAACTTCACAATAAGAATGTGTTCTGCTAATAATAAAGTTGTATCAATGAGTCCAAAATTTAATAAAAATGAATTGATAATTCTGGCGTCTGCTATCAGATTACTCAAAGATATTTGAGATTCTGTAAAAATAAGGTAGATGGCTCTTTCAAATAATGGAACGATTAAATGTATTAATATCAAAAAGGTAACATGTAGGTTTGAAAATTTGTCGCTAAATATATTGTCGCTGTAGCATAGTTGGATCATGCGCCTTTCGATAAAATCTATTTTATATGTATATCTTTCTAATTAATATATTTAATTAATATTTAAAACATCACAGATCGTCTGTTCTGAATAATTACAACTTCACAATAAGAATGTGTTCTCCTCATAACAAAAATGCTAGCAGAAGAGACTCTGGAGGGTAGAGAATATCGTAAAAAATCTGAGGGTGCTGCTACTGCAAATAAAATAATGATAACGAGATCGCTGAGGACGCTTTTAAGGCTGTAAAAAATTGCTGGGTCGAAAATAAGTCACTTATGGTTTTCGAAACGTAAAATTAATTAGCAGTTTTTGAACGTAACATTTATGGACCTATACTAGAATATGGAACATACAGAATGAGCTCAAAAATGTAATTGAGCAAGATTGAGATTGATTCATATTCCGCGGGTATTAAAGATTGCGATGGGACAGTTAAATGCTATTGAGAATGCAAGATGACAGGACATGACCGAGTGGTTACCCAAAAAGTGGCCCGACTATGTGAAAGAAGACTGGGAGAATCCGGGAACTGAAGAAGAATAGCACTCGCACCATTCTGGTATGCAGTAGCGTAGAAGAAGAATTCAATTAATAATTCGATGTCGCGGATATCGAGCAACTAAAGCCGTGTCAATTTGCATGACGTTTCTTCCAGAGCCACCGAATTCAGACGACAATGGATGTGCTACCCGGCCAGCCGCCCACAACGCCAGATAACTGTGATGCAGCTGTTTAGGTATCAATTTGCTTCCATTGAGACGTGTTGAAATTCGCAATGCGTGACACTGTTTGTATTCATCTGTGTTTAACATATTACCATTGGACTTGACTCGCGGCTGTGATTTGGTTGCAAAGTGTGCTACGTGCCTGGAGTTCGTGCGCAGCCGAACACTGATAGTCTGTTCTTATATGCACTTAAATATGTTTATGTAATATTATTAAACGTGTTAACGATTGGGTTAATGTCGGTATTTCTCTGTGGTGTGGAATCGTGGACAGGGAAAAGATCACGGATTGAAGTCTTTCGCACAAACCAAACTACGTCATTATCAACAATAGACTCTCGACTATCAGCCCGAGTTGAATTGATATCGTGCGAGAAGAGACTACCATTTAATGTGGTGAATCGCGTTGAAGATCGAAAGGATGAGAAAGATCCGCCATTTGATCAAGTGAAAAGGGTGACAGATGTACGATCTGTGAGACGTCAGTAGGAAGAATTCACGAAGATCATGAGGAATCGACAAGGAAGAGAATGAAATGATTGAGTCTACTGTTGCAAAAGTATACAGAAGAATAGTCACCCAGGCATATAAGAAAGAAAGGTGTTTTAATCATATAGATTTGAGATGTGAATTTACAGAAGAATGCTTAAAACCAGCTGGATGGGAGAGTTACGGATGAATAAAGGAAAAAAGTATATAAAACAATAAACATCCTAAAACTTTAATATCTCGGATATGTTAATGAAACGTGCGGAGAAGTACGAGATCAGGCACCTCTAATGTAGGGAAAGATTGCTGGATGTCAGGGTCCTGGAAGAAGAAGTCTACCAGTCTGAGCAGATAGGGCACAAGAAGATGAATAATCATGCGGAATGAATTAATGAAGATATGACGGTAAGAAAGATATATGACGCGAATGTAGAAGTGCCTAGAAATAGAAATAAGAGGAAGAGTTGGCGTAACCAGATAAACTAAATACTAGACGATGGTCCTATTAGAAGCCTTAATATGGCACTTAATCATCTGTGTCTCTCTCGTTGGAAGAAACGGCATGGCGGTTAGTTAGTATATTTTTCATATTTCAAATATCACAGAGCTATGTTCTGAATAATTACAACTTCACAATAAGAATGTGTTCTCCTAAATAGTATATTTTTCATTTTTTCTCGTCAGGATTGACGTGTAGTGTTATCGATCAAACGAGGCACAACTAATGATACAACACCACATCTCTCGGTTCAGGATCCCCATCACAGCTGACTGTAGGGTCTCTCCAGCTAGATTATGCGTCAGTATGACGGACTAGAAAGGGAAATTATCCTGGGCACAATACTTTAGCATGAAGAAGTCCTGGATGACCGAGATTTGTGGAGATGCTCTACAAGCCGTGTCTCATCTGATTGAGAGTGTGTCAATTCTGACGTCATGTAAAATAAGAAACACTGTAGACATACATTTAGAGTGTGCACACCTGAGTTCTGGAAGGTTTTCGTAATTGTTCAGGGTTCCGATGATTACAAGGTGCGTACGCATATGTGAACTGTGTTTTAAATCAATTAACACGCCTATTCTCCAGGAGTTAAATATAAAAGACACATTGTCTTCCTTGTCTAGAAGGCGAATACTGAAGTACTACTTCGAACATATAGCGCGACGAGTTTCTCGGTAACACTGAAAGTAACACGGCGAAAGGAAGATTCTCTGCGAGATGGACAGATTTCTCTGCGCGTCATTCTTACTAAATAAATAAATATTAAAATTCTTTTAAAAAAATAGAAAAAATGAATTATTATCAAGATTTTTACCTTGACTGTGGACTATAACAATTGATACCCACCAAAGTTTGGGACTTTGTTTCAAAATAATTAAATGGTTCTCTACCTAAAAATGTCTGTCGATTGTTTATTTTATTGTTAAGCTGAAAACCACCCTCAAAATGTTCGGCATGCGGAAATCAGAAGGATTCGGTGGGCATTGATCTACAGAGATACACCACCAAGTGACACCCATGTATTTTAGGGGTGCGGTGCTTAATAAGGCATATTGTTTATATTTTTGAAAGTTGAAAAGAACTCTATGCAATATTAAGTTCTCAGTCGAGATTTTTAACTAATGTTGATAATTTTAATTGACAAATGAACCGTTAACGCACAATTAAATATATTAATTAGAAAGATATACATATAAAATCAATTTTATCGAAAAGTATTGTTGTTGCGCCACCGGAATTCGAACCTGGATCTCTTTCCTAACCGGGGAAGGTGCATTATCCAACTATGCTACAGTGGCAATATTTTTAGCGACGATTTTCAAACCTATATGTTACATTTTTGATATTAATATATATAATGGCACAATTAAATGTAGAATTTTTTGAGAAATTCATGTTTAATTAATCTCGTTTCATTTTGGTACTATCAATACAAATAAACACCGCTTATACAATATATTACGCTCACATAACACGCTACATAATATATAAATACATATTTAGATTGGCTTTCTAATACATTTAATAACCCGTCACGGACATAGAGATTACTATGTTAAGTTCAGAAATGCGAGATATTATGGATTGAATTACGCGTCGTGATCGATCGCGTTCCCATTGCGTCCGACATCCGTGGATGTAACTCGCGCGGCGGCCGTGGCGTGACTGGCCATTGGCGGGACCAATGCGCATGATCGAAAATACTTAATCTAATTGGCGATTCGTTTTAAAAATGCAAATGGCGGTATCAGGATGTGGCGGGCGCCTGCGCAGGGGAGTAAAAGCGGTTCCAGCGAGTTTTCTCGAAAGTTCGAACGCGTTTGTTGACAGCCATTTCCTAGATGAAAAATATTTCGATAAGTGTCGATAGATTTGCAGTTTGTGTCGTGTAATTAGTGTGTTGACGTTGGGAAGTGATTTACGATGTAGTGCAGCATTTCATGTAACGTGTAAGTGAATACAATTCAGTGATATACTTTTATTAGTACATAGTTTATCCGTTTTTATTCAAATATTTTCTGACAGAATATATTTTAATGCAGCTGTATCTTAATTTAACGAGGCAAAATACTGTTAAATATATCATCAGAATAAACTGGTTGACGATTTTTTTAGGTTTATTGAATGGGTGTCAAGTATTTCACAACAGAAAATGGAGAAATGCCTTTTTGAATTTTGAATCATAAAAATAAATAGAAATTGATTTATAAAGTATGTTGTATGCACGAAAGTTGATTTATCATATTGTATGAAAACATCATTGGCTTTGAATTCTTCTTCTTCTTTTGAACAGGCAATCCACCCTTCAAGAGTGATTTGTGTCATTAATCAAGTTAAAACATTATTTCATAGCAAGAAGATGACGCAAGTTAACCGGGAGTTGATAATTACCATTGACAAGATTACTGTAAAAAAAATCTGTGATCCGCAATGGACAGGCATAAAAGACATGGTCAAGGGTTTCCTCCTCGGCACCACACTCACACATTGGGGAGTCTATTATGTTCAATCTGAACAAATGTGAGGCCACCTGGCAATGCCCGATTCTCATTCTAGAGATATTTGATACTGTTCTTTTAGAGACTATCCTGTTGGAGAACCAAGGGGTGCGGGGAATAGATCTTTGGATCATTTTAAGCCGATTACCCTTGTGATTGTTTGGATCCATCCATTGTGCAGACCAGATAGAATTCGTACGTTTTTTTACCATATTAAGTCTGTCATACGTCGGGATACGGAATTGATGGGGAAAAACTCCGGAAAGAGAATGAATTCACTTTTGGCTTTGAATTGAAGTCGAAGTATTTTCTTCCACTAACAATTGTATTATTTTAATAATGAACATGTTTATTCAACGGATTCAACAAAAATTAAATTAGAAATGGTGCATTAGAAAATTATGTAATATTCTTATAGTTTGTGTATTATTTTCAATGACATTTGAATTTGAAATGGCGTTCAATGTTGGTACCGACTTCTGCCACCCGATATCCGGTGTTACACAGCTGTTGGCGCGATTACATCCTCCGTCCATCGCACTAAATACTGTCATTATATCTCGACCCACGTTTAACGTTTTCTCTCACGCAACGCCGACCTCGCGACAACGCGGGCTAGTGTTCGATGTAACAAGCCCGCTAAATAAATATACATTGCGTTGCGAAAACACAATAAGTCACCCATCGCATCCCACCCCTCCATGTGACCGAATAAATTCATGCTATACTCGGTTACCATCGTAAGTCATATTTTGTTCTGTATCCGTTTTCTATCAAAATTATACTTTAAAATGTAAGAAGATTTCATTCCTATCTTCTTACACAAAACATACAATGCTGTCACATGACTACGAGCAGGGGTAGCCTGGGGGAGGCTCGGAGGGGCGGCAAACCTCGTGTTAAAATAAAAAAGTAAAATTATTCTCAGATCAAATCAGTGCCTAAGTGCTATTTCTGTACATGGTTTAAATGCATTATGAAACATAAGACTTTGTTGCATTTTGAATTTTTTTGTAAAATACATTTATTTCAGGTGCATTATAAAAGAAATGTAGTCGTTTTTTGTCTATAGTCTAACAATGTTTAAAATGTTTGATATATATTGCTTCCAGATATTCTCAGATGTTCAACGCAACATTTTTGTGAACGATGCTTTGAATGATCAACCTTCATACTTCACACGTGCTCTTTTTTCCCCTTTACCGTAATTGTGCACAGTTCGTAATTTGTATTATTTTGTGTCATCATTTACTGAGAAGATCTTCAGTTTCAATCCAGTGTTCTGTTTTGTAACATGGAGTTGGAGTCAGTCTTGGACCTCTTCACTCTTGCAATCTAAGGTAGGTAAGTACAATTTTCAGCTATTGATATGAATTATTTTACGATATGTTGCGTATTGTTACATAATACAACTAAATTAAGTAATTGTTTATCTTCACCATTGGCTGTGCCTGTAACATTCTTAGTAAGTGTGCTGTCATCTTGTCTGTTTTCTCGATATACTGTAATATCAAATTGCTGCATTTATTAGTGTTTGAATTTAAAACATTTATTAATATTTTTGATACACTTTATTATTTTTCAATGAATGCATGCCCAGTAGGTACACATTATTTTTTCATACACTTTGATAATACTAATATTTAAATTTATTTAAAAAAAATGGTTATCCCTCGTTATAGGTGTAAATTTCCAAAGAGATTTTTATTTAACTTATCTATATAAATTTATTTAAAAAAAAATCATTCAGAAATACAACATATCTATACAGGAGTGGTATGATACACGCGTCTAAGACATTTTGCGAGACAATTAATTCAATTTTAATCACAGACCACCAAATATTATATATAGAAATGAACTAACACAAATTGCTTGTCCCAATCCTTTCATTTTAGTGTCCCGCACGTGATCACCTACGCAATCAAATAGCTCCACGACCTTTAAAAAAAATATGACTCGATTGGAAGGCAATTTTAAACGCTGACAATATAATACGTTTTGTTTACACTAAGGTTTAATTTTCAAAGAGTAAATACTTTTACTGTTGCATAAATGTGTCATAAACTATCGAATTTATGTTTCCACCAAGAATGTATGTAGAATGCCATTCCAAATCCTTTTCCTATATTTTATATTTTTATTTATTATCTATGTTTTATTAACCACTTAATCGAGTTTAAATACATCTACCGGTTTCGAAAAATACCATTTTCTTCTTTAGGATGTCATAACTAACTAAAAACATATATTATTGTTTCTTTATCAGAATCTATTAAAAAAAAACAAATTGTTACTTAATAAAAATTTACTCGAATAATTTTAGAATGAGACTCGTAGTTAAATTTAGTTGGTTGTTTATAATTTTTTTGATTAGTTTTACACGTTTTATTTTATGTCTATTTATTAACTGGTCTGTGGTTTTCATGAATTATTTTCAGCATTGAAAAATATTCCCTGTATCTGATGTACTGATTGAACACGTTCAGGGATGATTTTGTTACCCCTGCAATTATATTATATTCCTGTCAGGCTCTCGGCTACACGTATATATTTTTTAAATACATATTTTGTATTCTTTCTCAGAATTACGAGCTACGTGAGAGAAATATAGATTTAGTACCTACATATGTGTACCTGCGGCCTTTGACTTTGCGGGTGTTTCGGAGCATGTTTGACACGCGGATATTGATGAGGAAGAAACAAATGGAAATTACATCAATACCTTCGTTGTCGTTTTCAGCGACTTGAATGAAATTCGGGACTAATCTGACGTTTTTAGTATTATTATTTTGGTATAATTTCGGGGTATCATAATTGGCGTGTCTAGGATGTGATTCTGAAAGAGAATGCTACTGGAGTATGCAAAATTACCGGAAAATGACATTACCGGTAAACCGATGAAACTCTGAATTTAATACTGGTATTTATACATAAATAACTTTTCGAATCGAATATCTAAACACCTACCACGAAACATTAGACCGGCGTTTTATACAAATAATAGTATAGGAAATTTACTCATCAATTCTAAAGACAAAGATGATAAATTTAACAATTCTGGTGTCTATAAACTTAGTTGCAAGTATTGTGCTGCATTTTATATTGGTAAAACGGGTAGAAATTTTAGTATAAGAGTAAGGGAGCATTTGAGATGTTTGAACAATAGTGGGTTTTCAGAATTTGCTAATCGTTTGATAGAAAATTGGGATTGTCAATTTTGCATATAAACGGTGTTGGTCACGAATGAAATAATTTGGAATCGTTGGAGATAAAGAAAGCGTGTAAAACTAATCAAAAAATTATAAACAACCAACTAAATTTAACTACGAGTCCCATTCACAAAATTTTTCCTAAAAATTATTCGAGTAAATTTGTATTAAGTAATTATTTGAGTTAAGTACTAAAAAAAATTTATATGTTTTAGTTAGTTATGACCTCTTGAAGAAGAAAATGGTATTTTTCTAAATCGGTAGATGTATTTAAACTCAATTAAGTTGTTAATAAAACAAAGATAATAAATAAAAATATGAATTTTAACCACAAAGTTAATGTTGCTAATTTTAAAAGAATTATAAAGGTGTCAAAAAGTGAATATAGTGTCATTATATTATGATATAAAACAACAAATTGAAAAAAAATAATGTTACATATTGATATTTGATGACTTTATGAAACTTCAGAGGACACTGAAAAGTATTTGTCGGAAGACAGAGGATCCGGCAGGGGGATCAACAAAGTATCGCACTCTTGGCCACTTGATCAGAGATTTTTGCGATGGCTAGTCTCGGATCCCCAACGCACGTGAGCGCATTGCATCACGCCGGAGAAAATTCCACGATATTCCGGATAAACGAACCACACGACAAAACACTCAACGATCCTACTTTCAGCAAATATCTTCACATTCTATCGTAGTTTAAAAATATTATTATACCAGCTGAAGTATCCAGCGTTGCGCGAACTTTACGCAGAGTCAAGAGGCTTCATTTTGTGGGGAAATTCCTCTTGTTTTGTTCGTCAAGTGTGCAAAATTTCATTAAAAAGTAGCAAAATTCTGCTTTAAGGTGTGAGATAGGGGGATGAGGGTGATTTTACGAAATCTCATATAATCAGTGACCTTTCTCTTGTTTTGATGGTCATGTACGCAAAAATTTCATCAAGCTCGGAATAAAACTGTAGATTTGTATAAAAAACAAACATACAAACAAACCAATAGACACTCTTCTTTATATATATATTAAATAGTGAAAAATAATTCATCGTAATTACCGGTGCTTAGAAATTTATTTACCGGTATTTCGGTAATGGAATTTTGCAATATTTACCGGTAAACCGGTTAACCGAAAACCGTCGATGCAGATTTTCGACAACGTGCAGGTGTAGGATTCTTGTATACTTTGGAAGAAAGTATGAGAGTCTCGAAAAGCTCGCCAAGCCACGAAGAGAAAGGGCGCAAAACGGAAAAACTCTTGACAAAGCCAAAACTCGCACGAGGGACACAATAGCGCTGATGATGAAGAAGCTCACTGAAATATATTGTATTCCCATGGAATAATTAAATATTTTTCTTATTTGTTTTGATTACATTGTCATCTGCATTAATAAATATTTCTTTACTGAATGCTTTATTGTCTCGACAGTTTTTACGGACCGAACGTCAGTTTTTGCCGACGTGAATGATGGGAGACTCTCGCAGACTCCGAGCAGTCCAAGTTGCTCAACCTTTGATGTGAACATTTCAACACACGTAGATGTACGAACGCGTGGACGCGCCACGTGTCCACAAATCTTCGTAAGCGATAAAAAAAATTACGTGTATCGTCGGATTGTACATTATGTCGTATTAAATTGACAGATGTTCGTGTTGCACAGTAGCATAAAACAAACTGTGCTCTCGGTACAAAACATCACGTGAAAGTGTGCGATTGTAGTGTGAAATAAAATAAATTATATTTTTTGATTCTCATTAATATTATATATGAATAATCATAATAATCATTTTATTTATATCGTATTATTATTATTATTATTATTATTATATATACGAGGTGTGACAATTTAATTCCCGGTGCGCAGGCTGGATGATGCAAATGGGTAATTGATTTGACTTTCCAATAGCTAACAAACGATTGAATCTAGCAGCTTTATGCACGTATTAGTTCGAACATGAATAGTGGCGTGGTTTCGATTCAATTACGGATTGGCGGTTAGGCGGCCAGTTCGGGAATTAAATTATCACACCATATATGCAATATATATAAATCGTATGTTAAAATAAAACATTCGTTCAATTTACTTTACACGCGTTTCTTCTGTTTCTTCTTATGTAATAAAATTATATAACTTCTGTTTTCTATGTATTACCATAAATATGAAATTAAAATATCATTGTGTTGAAACATAATTATCATTTAGAATCGTGCGAATTCCAATGGATAGTGTTGTCTCCTTTCATCTCATGTAAAAAAAAAACATGTAGTTGTCTTTCACTATGGATTGACATGATAATATGAATACATACAAGTTGTTGAGTTAAATTGTTAGATTTATAATGCCTACCACAAGGCGAAACGCATTTCCAAGTAAATTAAACCAGTAGAATCAAATAGAAAGTAAGTTATTTTCACATATCAACGTAAGTTCGTTAACTCGGCTACTTGGACACGGACGTTTACTGTTGATGACAACCAACTGTTGTTAAAATACGAAAAATGTTCAATCAATATATTGTGTATTTAAAAAAAAATTATTTCGTTTCATGAATATATAAATAAGTACATTTTAATAAATAAAATGTGTCATCTTGAGATTGCAGCTACATATCGAATTGTAAAGATATCAACTCCAAAAAAATGTATCAAACTCGTATTACGTTTCCATTAAATGGTTACACAACTCTGAAAAATTAGCAATAAATGTGATTGTTTGATGTTTTTTTTTTTACGAGCGATTAACGTTTGAGTGGCGCTGTGCGCTGTCGTTTTCATTTGGCGGCGCGCGTCTCGGCCGTACAAATTTCACTTTTAGTGTGTTCGCGTTCATTTTGTTATTATTTTTCACGGTTAGCGGGCGGGAATTTCACCGGCACGAGGCCTGAACAATTCTGTTCGTTTGATGCATTTCCGTGACGTCAGCAGCGGCGAGCTGCGCGCGCAAGCCCACCGCCGACACGTTGGACTCATTTGTGAACTTGATTATTGAATTTTGGCTGGCTATTCATACGAGAACTTTTTGTTTAGAAAATAAATTATTTTCAAAATTGTAAACAATGAAACTATTGTCAGAGATTTGAAAAGGTGAAACTTTGCAATGCTGCTGGTCGTCATCGTGACTGAGGACCGCGATCATTATGAACTTCAGCCCTTTTGACTACGCTCCTCCGCTTACATCTCAGACTACTCTCATGCTACATAACTTGTAATCTAGTTTGTTCTTGTATTTTGCCACTGTTATTGTGAATTGTTAACACTCTTAAATTTATATATTTCCAAAATAAATATTATAGAATGCACCTTTAAAGGACGCTGGAAGAGTTAAATATTAATTTGTTTTAAATTTGCTAATCATTCAATATATTCACAATTAATCATATAATTTTATTAATCTTTTAAATTAAATTCGCATTTGCTGAGTGGAAGCGACACGGGAGTGCAAACTCATATGACGATTCCGAAAAAGGGTAGGTTCTTTCCGGTTTCCTGCAGACAATAGTACCTGTTGCTTTTTCCACTTCCTGTTCCTCTTCGTTCTTCGACTGATTTCGATCACCATCTACGGCGGTCCCTCATGACAGGATCGTGATCTCCATGAAATCCCGCTCTTTTGACTATACTCCACATTTCTCTGATCTGAGAGCCGTCACGAGAGAAGTGCCTGTTTCCTGTTCCACCTGGTCGATCCAACGGGCGGGGAATCTTCCTCTTCAGCTTCTTCGAGCTATCTCGTCTTCTCGCGAGATGCCCAAAGATTTATCTCAGGCAAATGGTTTAGAGTCTATTCTCGGTGTGTAGCTTCTGCAGAATTGAGATGCTTTTGCGCTGAAGATATATTTTTCCAATAGAAAAAAAATAAGTCAGTTGTCAAAATTTTGAAAATTGTAACACTAGGTGCTGCTGTTGAATAAATATATAAATTAATTTAATGCACGTCATTCGTGCGGCTTTTAAACACTAGTTATTTTCATAGTAGAATATTGTGATGTCTATGGAATGAGGTCGTATGACAGGCGAACGCGCGTGCGGGACGAAATGGTACGTGTGGACGGGTGCGTCATGGAGAATGTTATAAGTATGACGGACCGCGGGAGAACGGGCTCTTTGGCTCCGCGTCTTCCGACGCAGATAATATTAAGTATTATTGTAATCGGTTATATTGTGATTGTGAATAAATACCAAATTGTTACCTGTGCTAACGAGAATTATTCAAGGGAGGATATAACACAAATATAAACATGAATTTATAAACATAAAACAAAATTCATTGTATATTTTGAAAAATTAGATGGAAAAATAAATAAATTTAATAATAATGTTATCCTAACATCCAAAATACATCATATAAATTATAATATTTCCATAGATTATACGAATGTGTTAGTAGCGGATAATTTACGAACTATTACAATTAAACAATAATCACAAATGACACCATATAGTAAAACATGCACATGCGCATATCGAACACACATAACAAACACAAAATATACATGTTATAATAATAAAATACAGAATCTCTGAAATACTAGCAAACACAACATAGCAAACAGATATTTGTTTGAAAAACAAAGTATCTAAAGAAATAGGCTTATTACCAAGGTTATTAGATGATGACGTCACACCCGAGAGCTGAAGGTTTGGCAATAGAACAGGCGTAAGAGTATGTGAAAAAATTAGTGGTAATAATGTCACAGATTCATGTATCATACCACTCCTGCTAGAATATAATATACTATATTGGTTCGCCGTCGCCATTGTATTTTGTTTTTGTTTACACAATATGTAGATGATGTTTTTTTGTTGCATCTATAGAGATGCTGAATACCGCAACACCGTTCTTGTATATTACGTCCTCACCCGCGAACCTTGCATAATTTTTTCAACACAATTTCTTGATATATTTTATCCGGGAAGCCCGGAAAAAGCATATTATATAATAAATTACATACATTTTAATGCCGATGAATGCTCTCGCATTTAATAGATTCTATCCAGTGAAGACTTTTCGGCTCTGAAACCCTACGAGGCAGTACCGCTACCCTTCAATAGCCTTTAGCAAACCTTCAACAAATATTATACACGATCACATCTTAGACACGTTGATTCTTTGATCAAATTGTGTCTTTTGTTTAATGTATTTAAAAAAAATTATATTATGTTTAAAATAATAACACTGTTTGCTTTCACTTATTTGTTTGTTTTCAATGTTGACGCATCATCTTCAGTAATAACAAAAATATCATCAATATTCAAATATCTTCTATTACGTTTCATCTCCTGCGCTTGTTGACTACGCCCCTATACTCACCCATCACTAATCCCCCCCTCCACTTCTCAACCCCAAGTAGCACGTAATCATTTAGTCTTAAGTTTAGTATTAGTAACATTATTGAAGATGATGCGTCAGCATTGAAAACGTTAATAACAAATTAGTGAAAGTAAAATATTATTATTTTAAATATAAATTTAAACTGGCCTTTCACACAGTTTCACATGAAAATTTCGAAAAATTATTTAAAAAAACTATTCAATATTGTCATTTTTCTTATCTTTATATTACATTGCCCACAATATTTTTTTATGGCCAAATTACGAATCTTCAAACTTCAAGAAGCGTGTAAATACAAATTCTGTACCGTTACTGAAAATATTACTTTTAATTAATAATAAGAAAACGCTTTGTTTATTGATAAATCAACATGTTTCAAGATTAGTGGTCCCATCTTCGGGTTACAATGTAAACTTAAATAAAAAAAATGCAATCATGGACAAACACAAAACTATAATTGGAAGTGGTGTGTAATTAATAAAGAACTAATGTGATAACAAATTTAAAAGGTGACTATTTCCAAAAAAAGATTTGGTTATTTATAATGTTTAATTTGCTATTAAAATTTTCTAATTTATCTAACTTGTAAATTTCTGGTATTTGTGTGAAAAAGTTTCCAAAAAATGATTTCAAAATTCAGAATAGTTGTTGCTATTTAGACATCACATGTGCTCCTTAATTTAAATATCAAAATTTCTGAAATAATTACAATAGATGCAAGTTAATTTGTAGACCCCCGAAATTGTATAAGATTTTTTGCACGTAGAAATGAATATTTGCAAAATTGACCAATAATTATTCTGTATCTTTGCTTAATGTCATAAATCGTATAAAAAAAATTATCTGGCCAGTCAAAGTTCGATGTCTTTTAACTTTTTTGCATTCAATGTACGAGGGCCAAGTAAAAAATAAGGTTCCTTACGCTGTACACTCGCCACGCGAGATGCTAGGCGAAATCCGGCAACACCGCCTTGATTGTTGGTCCCTTAACTACATCCCCACTACCGGGAGCAAACGCTGCGACGCTCAGTAAAGGCCTGACAGCCATCCGCTATGGAACCCGCCATCGCCGTTACCGCCAGGTGCGAAATCCGTTCGGTGATTCGATTTTTAAACGCGAAGAAGCTTAAACCTGTTGAAATTCATCGACAGTTGGAAGAAGTTTATGGCACAGCTTGCATCAGCGTCCAACACGTCCGCAAATGGTGCAGGGAGTTCTCCGAAGGACGCACAGACGTCCACGACGAGCAAAGGAGTGGGAGGCCATCGGTGTCGGACGAAGTCGTGGCGATCCGCAGGGAAAGTGATGGCTACGGTGTTTTGGGACCGAAAAGGCGTCTTGCTGACCGAGTTTATGCCTAAAGGGACCACCATCAATTCGGACAGGTACTGCGAGACATTGACAAAACTCAAAAGAGCCATCTAATTTGGAATTAATAAAATTTTCAATTAATTGAAATAATTTAATAACTATGCACGGCTTTTTAAAATGCTTAAATATCTGACACAGTTGAGATTAGGCACATGTAGCTTAAACATTTTCGATTTATATTTTTAAAACTTATATGAATGCATTTATTATTAGTCAATAATTTTAATTAATATTTTTATTTTATTAACCACTAAATTGAGTTTAAATACATCTACCGGTTTCGAAAAATACCATTTTCTTCTTCAGGATGTCATAACAATAATATATGTTTTAGTTAGTTATGACATCCTGAAGAAGAAAATGGTATTTTTCGAAACCGGTAGATGTATTTAAACTCAATATAGTGGTTAATAGAACAAAGATAATATTGTTAATTTTAAAAGTATAATTTTAATTAATCTTATTTGTATATTTGTGATATCATCATCTTATCAAAGTGTTTATATATTTTGTGGATTTTTATTAAATGATTTTCACTGATGCTATATAACTTTATACTGTTTAAATATCTATCTCTACTACTGATATACGAGGCGCGTTTTTTAAGTAAGTACCGTGTAATATTCCCGAAGTAGCGCTGCGGTAGCGATGTTGCGCACGCACAATGGTTTCTTTAATCTGTTGACTTACCACATGCAACGTTAGAGATATTCGTATAGTGTGGCCGTCTTGTGGTGAGTGGTTGAAATGTTCGAGACAATAGATTAGCCCGCCGACTGTGAAATACGGTCCGTGATTTGTTTCATGAATGCACGAAGTTCACGTTTTCATCCCAGGCGGCGGTGTTTTATGACAAATTGGTGCCCGTTATGACGAGAGCCTTAATAATGGTGGCGACTATGTTGAGAAGCAGCTTAAGGGTGTGTCGCGTCCAAAGAATGTAAAGTGTTGCAAAAATGATGTGTTTATTTAAAAATAAATCCCGGTACTTGCATAATAAACGAGCCTCGTATAAAGACAACATTAAAAAAACAACCTAATCTAACCTAACTAGTAAGTTTCAAAAATTAGAAATATACAAATTTTAATTTTTCTGCTTCTTTCCACATTCAACTGTGACACTGTTTTAGATGTTGTTTGTAGGCTGTTCGCATTCGCCTTGCTCACTATTTGATGGGTGTATTTTTATCTAGGCCTTCCTCTCTGTCTTCTTTCCTCAATTACATTTCTGAGGTACCTACGCGTTGTGTCTAAGAATGTATCCTATCCATTGGCCCCTTCGACATTCTATGGTGTTTATTATGGATGTTTCTTGCATTCTCTTCATAATATCCTCATTCAATTCAATTTATTCTTTCCATCATTCACCAGCAATACATCTCTAATGCTTCCGATCTATTTCTCTCTCTCTCTCTCCGGTTAATTTACCTATCTGCTGTTAAACCAGACAGAGATATCGCCTCTTTATCAGTTCTTCAAGTTTATTCTCTGTTATCATGCTCCCTCAGAATTTGTCATATATACATTGTTACAATAGATGTAACATAGTGGTTAAATAAAATCTTTCAGATGACTTAGCTACGTATTTATTTATCAGGAGAACACATTCTTATTATGAAGTTGTAATTATTCAAAACATAGCTCTGTGATATTTTAAATATGAATTAAATATATTAATTAGAAAGATATACATATAAAATCAATTTTATCGAAAAATATTGTTGTTGCGCCACCAGGATTCGAACCTGGATCTCTTTCCAAACTGGGGATGGTGAATTATCCAACTATGCTACAGCGATGATTTTTTTAGCGACAAATTTTCGAACCTGTATGTTACCTTTTTGATATTAACACATTTAATCGTTCCATAATTTGAAAGAGCCATCTACCTTCTTTTTACGGAATCTCAAATATCTTCGAGTAATCTGATAGCAGATATAATTGATTTTATACGTATATCTTACTAATTAATACATTTAATTCACATTTAACCTATTTAATTTACCAATCTAAGTACCTTTTGTCCATTCAATCTGTTTTCTTTTATTATTTTTAATATGTGGAGGTGTATCGCCTTCATATTTTGCACGCATCTGGGTGCAAAACGGGACTCTCATCAATTTTAAAATCACGCCTGTACCGTCCGAAAAACAGATAACAATACAACGCGCCGCACCGTGGGGTAACTCGATCCCCGAACACACCACTTCTTTCGTGGTATCCTTTTAATGTAGAACATTTACTGCTTATACTTGGATCCGTGACTGTCTTCCAAGCATAAATAAACGTAGATTTATTGTAAGTAGTCTTTCATTATTTATCATGCTCCGATCATACACACACACACACACATACACACACACACACGTACACTCGCACACTTCGCGTTGTAATTCAAACGAACAGTTAAGCCCCAGTGTGAATTTATTTCAGGGAACCCCTTACGCTCACACACATAACCATCTGATATCTCACATAACCTATCTTACCTGCACATTAAACATGACATTTTTTAGCTCCCAAAAATATGATATTCTTTACTTCTCTCTCTCTCTCTTTTTACCATTTCTATGTTTTGTTGGTATAACTGTTTTAGTAGTTTAGGTGTTCCCACATTAGTTCCGCACAATAGAGCTACCCTGTTTTTGTCGACCCCGCGTTTGATGCAAAATGATTGAAATTAATGATATTTTATTTATTTTGTTTTTCCACGTGGAACCACGTTCTTTCCGTTTGTTTTGTATAGACGTTGTCATGAAATGATCTCTGCACGAGGAAAAGTATGAAGAACGCTGCCATTTGCAGTGCAGAGTGCACTAAAAATTTCTGGACTATTCAACAATGTGCGTCCGACATCTTAGGCTATCTAAATTTCGACTTCGTAAGGTCCACGACGAGGATTACTATTTTTTATTTTTATTGTTGATTTTGAGCTACGGTTTGGTATTATTTATGACAGTACCATGCCGAAGACCACATTTTCAGTCTTTGGTACGCTCTTGCCTAGTACAGGATGTTAAGCTGCAGTTGTTCATTACAGAGCCTGCAGTTGAAATGTTAGCCAAATAGTTTTCGCACATGCGGAGTGAACATCATACAAAAAAAAAAAATTGAATTTCAACAATTAGGAATTAATTATATTATTTTATGGACAATTTACAACACATTTGATACCAAAACTATAAACATGGCTGATATAAATTAACACCTTCCACCAAAATTGTTACATTATTAAAATTACGCATTCTCTTGTGGTCACTTACGATTATCGTTGATGACGGGTCCGAACTCGAGGGGTTTCAACTTGTCGTCGGCGTCCAAACCGCCCAGAGTGTCTAAAACGTTCGAATCCTGGACTCCCAGGGGTCCAGCCTTCGCCAGTCTGTGGCAGCACCCCTTGAGAAGACCTCCGCACGTCCCGTCCAACAAACCCCCGCTCATCCAGCAGTACAGGAAGAATTCGCAGGTCCCCCCCTGGTTACACTGTTGCTGGTCATGCATCTTCCTCGTCGTCCTGACACGCTGCGTTGTGAAGTCGATGGTGTCGGTGTCGAATGGTGGATTTGGTGCCAAATATTTCGACGATACTATACCAACTTCGTTTTTGGTCAAATATGGCAATAAATATTGAAGAGTTTTTGGATTTCTCGCCCCGGGTATACCGTGCGATGGGAAAATCGCCCTGTTTGGTCGGATATTTGTGTCTGCATTTCGGTATTCAGAATTTGGCCGATCGTATCTTTGATCTGGTTTCTGTTCCGTGTATTCAAACGCGTCAGATCTTGATGAAATCACCGCCGAATGAGATGGCAAAAATTCTATTAATTTTTCCAGCAATTCTGGACTCATTTCTGATCGTGCACTCATTCGACTGCCATTCATTGGATTATTTTCGAATCTTTGTATCTTTCCTAACTCTTCAATTTTTTTTGAACTGTCCGCGCTCAGTTTTTTTGCTCCGCGTTTAGGACCAATACGCAGCTCTGACGCTTTTTTGCCCGTTCGTTGCCGACGTAGCGGTGTATATTTTTGCTGTTTGGGTTGTCGTGCCGCAGTCGACGAGGGTCCCTGCTCCTCCGGGTTTTCTGGGTGAGTGGTAATTGAAAAAGAATTTGCGTGAGTCATGTGAGTGGGTATAGTTTACTGTGGTCTATTTGTTAGTCAACTGTTCTGTTTTTTGTTAAGAGTACTAAAGTCGTGGTTCGGTTTTAAAAAGGTTCGTCTGACGTTTGTCATATTGTTGAATCACGAGCGGTCATCGCTTTGAAAATGTACAGATGTTATAAATGATCAAGTCAGCATTTGAAATGTCTCTTCGTAAAACCGGACCATACAGAGCCAAAACAATTCTACGACATAATTAAATATATATCCCAGTTAATTTTAAATTTGTACATGCTCTAATTAATGAAATAAGATAAAATACCGATGTGGCCTTATATAGTGCTCCAACAAGTCGCAACTTTAATTTAAAAAAAATCAAATTAGGGATACAGTATTTAGGAAATAAATGTATTTATAATATATTCTTCTTACCTCATTTTTACTGCATTCATCTCCATATTTACTAACTTTAGGCTTTACTGTCGTACACCACCGTTGATATCAAGACTTTCATGTTTCCATGAGCAATTACTGTGTTCACAGCACCATTCATTTTATTATATGCTGTAAAACTCATTTCGATATCTCTACAATCCTTTACATTCCTTTCAATACACTTGACAAGTTCATAAACCTTTCAGCTAGGATGCAATTTCTTCTAAATCTAAACTCTGTTCATCTTGTTCTGATACCCGTATCCATGTTGTGGCCTTCTTCATAGCTGGTCCTCGTCGGTAGATTGTCTGACACTAAATAGTCTTAAAAAATATCCAAAACCTTGAAAATTTAATCTAGATTCATTAGCATAATCTTATCTCAATGCCATCGGGTAATATCACTTTGAGCAATTTTGATATTCAATATTAAAAAAAAAATCCGACTAGGTACAAATTCCAGGAAAAAAACAACAAACGTACAAAAATATTCGATAAATTTGTTAATATGATTTAAAATCAATATTGCAATTTTTTTGTGTGATTACAGTGTACTAAGCGGCGATTTAAATGTATTATTAAATAATTTTAAAAATTATATATGGCCGTGAAATTAAAACATGATATTATTAGGACGTTTCGAAAATAATATTACATAATTTTGTAAATACGTTATTTGTTACGAAATATTAAAAAATGTACAATATTTTGAGTATGTCCAAATCTTTGTAGGAACTAATTACTGGGTTTTATCCCCCTGAGGGATTGTCATTAAGATTAAGATGTCTCACAGAGACGAAGATATTATTTTTATATGAGAAGTATGGAAGTCTCGGGCATTACAGGGCTTACGACCTGTCATCGGTTTCACCTATTTAACCACATCTATCAATTTTTTGGAAGTTGTATATATTAAATCAAGATGGAACATTTCACTTATTTATTACCAATTATGCTGTCGCCATCTATTGACTTTTTTTTTTTTGAAAATTTGATATTGTTCCTCGTGTAATAGTATAGATGTCGCCGAAGCTGAGACTTAATTTGAAGTGGAGGCAATATCCTTTGCGTGTATAGGAAATTCATTCGTTTACTAGAATACGTCTGAAAATGCAGTATTTTTCAATTTTTAACTTCATATTTTAGACCAGTATATTTTTACAATCTAAAATATACTGGTCTTTGTGAGACATCTTAATATTAAAAAAAATATTTTTGATAGTTAGAAATTTGTTATATATTTTAAATTATATACTTATATTTTGTAAATATAAATTTGAGCATTGTTCATCTCAATGTTAGCCGAGCATGGGACCGAAAAAAGACCAATCTTGCCTCACGACAACTTTTCAAACACCTTGAAACTATTAACAGTAAGAAAAATGCAATAACATAGAAGCATGACTTAATGACTTTAAATGACTCTTCTTCTGATGTCGTCACACCTCATCTACCAGTGCGAGGCCTCCATTACAAAACCCTCTTCACCTACCGTCCATCATTCTTCGATAGGTACGTCCAAACCATTGTCACATGACCGTGCAGATATTTTGGGCCACATCTGTTACCTTGGTTCTCTAACGAAATTGCATCTCGATGTATTATTTGTTAGAAAAAGTTTTTTTTTGGCTTTACATCGAATAATTTTATTTTATTAATAGTTATGCGAGAGGCTATAATTTTTCTTCAGTTTTTCGTCGTTAAAGGACTTTTTTTATTATATGCATTAATTTTTTAAATCAACTTCTTTTCGCGCTACCAATGTCTTGTTTAGAATACGAAGTCATCTACAGATTTAAAAGTGCCCTTAATTATAGGTATTAAAAAGAAATAGAGGCGCGTACACGTAATACATGTCACATCAATATTCTTACTATTTTCAAATTAAGCTAAACGCTTATGATGTGACTAACTTGATGACCTCTTGCAACGAGGCTTGAACCCCTGACCACTAGATCACTAGGCAAGTATCGTAACAACTAGACTACAAACACAATTTGATCGGAGCCCGTATCAATCCAATGCAGAATAAAGGTATTTTTTTTAGATGTTTCCGTGACTTTCTGTACCTGGCGCCCTGCTGCTAGGCCGTTCTGTCGAATCTTATCAATCTGAAGTGTGTCGTGTTATCTTTCAACTTGATTGCTCTTCTTGTTTGCTTGATTCCTGTGTCTTCTAGCACGCGTGCTTTCCATATCTCACTGTGTCGTCTAAAGCTTCAGTATCGTTCTTTACGTAAACGTTTAGATCTCACTGATAAAAAACCTTTCGTTTGAGACAAATTAGTTTGTTGCTTTTGAAGATGTAATTTAGATAACCGAAGGAATTCCATGCCAGTGTATTTTCTCTAGTAATTTCATTCTCTTAGAATGAGATACATAATCCAAGATAAACATCTTGATAGTTAAATAAGTAAAAATTGTCGGGCTTTTCTTTGCAAATCTTTGCGTGAAATTCTAGGACCTCCGTCTGAGCATAGCGAACCGAAGGCCGTTTCGGATACACGTCCATTGAACACAATCAGCCACATTATTGGCCAACCGTGTGTGTCGTCACAGTCACGGAAACGAGGACGGGGAGATGGTCAACCTCTTCCGTTAGTTCGCAATGTAATAGCAACCTGCCAATTTCGGTTGCGTCAGGTATCCATCACGGTTCTGGATTCAGTCCTCTGCGCCGAACGATTGTGTTATTTACACATTTATCCGCATGAAACACTCAATCTTAGATTACGAATGCGAATTGTCAGATGCTGTGTATTCTCGATATTATTTTGTGGAATGGAAACACGGACACTTATTGAAAAAATGATACGGCGACTTGGAGCATTTGAGATGTGGATCTACAGAAGAATGCTCTAAATAAGCTGGACGGATAGAATTACGAATGAAGATGTTATGGTTCGGATGAATAAGGAAATATAAGTATTGAAAACAATAAAAATTCAGTATCTTGGACAGGTGACGAGGCATCCACATCTCGCACCTCACAATGCAGGGAAATATTGCTGGAAGAAAGAGTACATCATGGCTGAAGAACCAGAGGCAATGGTTTGGCCAGTCTACCGCAGAGCTGCACCAAAGTGATGATAGCCAACGTCCGATGAACGAATGGAGCAAGTCTCCTTCGGCCCAAAGTTATAACCAGGATAATCTACTTTTCTATTCTAATTGGAAGAGTCTTTTGTTCACTGCTGTTGATAGACGAGGCTTGCTGTGGTTGGATTTATTGCAGGATCGAGGCATCCGTACGTCGTGCAGTCCACGGGATTCTATTATATGGCTCAGTTAGTGTGCATCCGTTTTGACGAAGATACAGTGATATCGAAACAAAGTTTGTCCAATCGCATAGTTAACTTTATAAACACCAAAAAAATATTTAAAAATAAACATATGTTTTAAATATTAATTAAATATATTAATTAGAAAGATATACATATAAAATCAATTTTATCGAAAAATATTGTTATTGCGCCACCGGGATTCGAACATGGATCTCTTTCCTAACCGAGGAAGGTGCATTATCCAACTATGCTACAGCGACAATATTTTTAGCGACAAATTTTCGAACCTTTTTGATATTAATACATTTAATCGTGCCATTATTTGAAATAGCGTTATTTTTACAGAATCTCAAATACTTTTGAGTAATCTGATAGCAGACGCCAGAATTATCAATTCATTTTTTTTTAAATTTTGGACACATTGATACAACTTTATTATTAGGAGAACACGTTAATTATTCACAATAAGAATGTGTTCTCCTAATAAATAGATGTTTTCGTGCCTGTATCGCTCTGATAAAGCGACAGTAGATATAGCATGCGGCACGTGATTAACGGCACTTTCGTTTAATGTCGCCGACGAAATTGTGACCATTTAACATATCATCATTAAAAACGTTGAGAAATGCACAATTTCCTGCAATTATCGTTTTGTGTAAATAAACTTGGGCTAGCGTGCAAAATGGCGGCCGGGTCGGTTAAAAAAAAATCGATTAATTCAAATAGCATAATGCGAGCGCACTTCCGTCGTGTGCGCGACGGCCATTTTCACGGCCGATTGAATTGGGAATGAAAAAGTGTCGTTGGAATTGTAATAATGTAGAAATTTAAACACGAAATGGCGGTTCGTGTTGCGGTCGCCGCTCGCCTGCACGCAAGGTTGCGGCAATGTCTCCAAAAGCAACCCGCAACTTGGGAATTCAATCCGTCCAGGGAATCCGCGATCCCGGCGTGGATTGCAATATTTGCGAATTAGTTCCCACTTTTAATTAATGTTTCAAATTCTTAAAAAAAAAGTAAAATTAATTTTGTGGTTAAAATTCATATTTTTATTTTGTTAACTTTGTTTCATTAACCACTTATTGAGTTTGAATACATCTATCGGTTTTGAAAAATGCCATTTTCTTCTTTTTACGGCAACGGTTGCCCTTCACACACTAATTATAATAACAGTTTTTAATCAACAACATTTAAAATAAAAAGAAATACAACATATATACGTATATAAAATTATATATATATTGAACTACACATATATTAACTGTAACAATATATTGAATATATCGATGTATTGTGTATGTGTGGCTAGAGCAGGTTGAAGAAGAGAAACTACTTACAGTTGACACGAGTTTATTAAGCACAGTTACAGTTTAGTATTCTGCAGTGAAAAGTCTACACAGAGGAGTGTTTGCTGAAAATTTTAATTGGAAGGCGGCAGCGAAAGAACCCAGTTACCGGTCTCATTATTGACACATGTTGGCGTCGGTATCGGACGTGTTTATGCGATTGTTTGGAGCTCTGTTTTACGCCCAGATATTTACAAAGCGCGTTCAGGGGTCGTCGGCGGTTATGGTAACATAAGTATAAGCTTGATGCATAATTCGCGACGTCCTGTTGAGCGTCAGGAGTGGCGAATCTTACAGAAATGGCCAAAAGCAGTACAACATCAACAGCGACGTGTACCTGGCCCAGCTTGATCGCTTTTATAGTGCCAATCAGTTGAAAATAACTAAATCGTTTTCCACCACGACAAACGCTCGCCCTCGTGTCGAACGCTGTGTGATCGAATCCATCGTTAGCGAGAGATGGGATTTGCTACTCCATCCGCTCTACTCTCTCACGGACTACCGCATCAACCGCTCTGTCTGTGACGATTTGGAGGAGTTGATTGAGGGTGTCAAATCGTGGATTGCCTCAAAAAAACCAGTGCTTCTTCTCCTGCGGATTGACCGTCTTCCAAGCGAATGGGAAGCAGTCGTGGTGACTACGAACTAAATACATAATATATTTTGAGTTTGTTTTCGTTTTTAGTTATGCTATGCACTCTTCCACATTCCCAGAAGTAGAACATCTTACAGACAAAATTCATTCATTCACCGATCATGCAAATACCATGATGAGAAATTTACTTGTTCAACATTATTAGCCTTACTAGGCTCAAAGGGTTCTTCTTATGAACCACCGCAATCTAAACAATCCATTCACTGTACCTATAAAAACTCATGTTGCTCCCCCTTTACCGCAACATTAGTTGCAACCTCCCCACCCTTCTCCTTCTTTCATCTAAACATACGTATGTATTCAAATATTTTTTGTGGATTTTCATTATTAGTATCACATGTTAAATAATTATTATGTTTATTACAATTATGTTTAAACTGTCAAAATCCCTTAATAAAATAAATTAAAATATATTTTTTTTAAAACTGTGGACAAAATTATGCATCAACCTAATATATTTGGGAAAGTGTTGTGAAGGTATCCAGTTTGTTATTAAGCGTTCGGTAGTGTCATTAGATTCGTGATTTGTCGTCTTATTTTCAAAACATTGTGTTTTATTGTAATCTGATCTTGACTCTCACACATCGGCCGGACCGTCTTCACGAGAGGAGAAAGTGATGTGTGTGTGTGTGTGTGTGTGATGTATCCGATATCCGTAGGAAGATCGCGGTGACGCAACACGCGCGTGTTTATTCTAATAATTATTGACCTCTCCGAAACATGGCTGTAAAATATCTCCTAGCAAACATGCAGGGCCGTACTTAGTGACGTTCGTGGATTCGTAAAGTTCTCTTGTGCTGAGAAAGAATGCAGAAAAAAATCGTCTCCAATTAATCTTGTTACTATCTTTATTTTGAATATGCTTAGCTATTAAACCAGCGCCATTTTTTTTATTCCAATGCAAAATGGATGTTGCGTAAAAGCATAGATGCCGGAAGAAACAGGATATTCGGAAGGAGGTTTGCACTTATCACAATCACAATCTCCGTTCAGGGGTCCTAGTCCTTCAGATTGCACCGGATTAGACGCGACGTCTCAATTTAATATTATACTGCGATTCACTGGTTACCGTACCGGTTCAGGGTCGCCGTTCGACTGGTGCGGTGGCAGGTGAGGAAAGGGAGGGAAGATGGAAGGCACAGTACACCATCTTCGTTCAAGAATAAATATATGTCCCAAACATGTATATCTATTGTACATACGGAAGATACCTAATTTTGTATACTGCTTAGTTGAATCTATTTAATAATATGAGCAAAATTGAATCAGGTCGCAATAGCTTGTTTTTAGATATTTGTAGTCTGGTCTAGAAGATCTGTGAATGTGTGATGAGGTGAGAATTGTGTGTCAGAGCAGAACAGTAAGTCTGGTTACTAACCCGGCGGCATATTAGCGGAGAAAACATCGGAAACATTTTTTTCTTTAATTTTATTAGATTTCAAAACTTCAAGTCTTCCTTATATATATATAAAAAAAAATACTAAGCGTCCCGATTATAATTATTACAAAACTGCAATACTTTAAATCGTACGAATGATTTGAGACGTGTGAAATAATAAGCTGGCTCGACAAGGGTTACTTGTACGTTGGCAGGAATAATGATCTGTCTATATAAGACGCCGGCAGATATTTTCTGAGCAGTTTTCTCGATAAATTTGCCGTGCAAATACGATTCGAGTTTTTATTTTATTGTATTGTCGTTGTTAAACCAGAACCCAGAGAAATAAATAATTAAATAAATAAATAATAATACATTTATTCTGTACGCAATTGTTGTGTTCAAAGCTGAAAATGTTTACAATCTCGAATACTCTGACTACAGCCCTGTCGGGCCCTCCGCGAGATGGGACTGTCGTCACAGTATTACCAGGTGTGCGTAATCAATTATGCACAATAGTCGTAATGCATCATTACTAGCTATACTAATTAAAATTTCTTGGAAATCGGCCAGGGTTACACACAGCAGATAGTCATTTTAAAGAAAAACGTAAATCCTATGACAATAGGATCTACCGAACGTATTGCGCGATCTCCGGGTCGCGCGTCCCGCGGATTGGATTACGACGATTCCGGTCGTAAATCGGAATCGCCGCAGGGTGAGGGAAGGAAGGAAGGTAATAAAGGAACCTAGATATAACGGATAAGAGTCGATAAAGGGTAGGGATTCCAGTCAAAGGACCAGTGATCTCGGGGAATCGGGAATCTGAAGGACTGCTCGCCTTACTTTGCAGCCGAGATCACACAAATAGCACGCGGATGAGCGAATCTCCGCTTCCGAATGAAGACGGCGATATCAATCACTTCACCCGCGGCACACAAATAACAAACTCTACGTGATCACTAAAACACGAGATCACATGTACACACATGCAATGCTGATGCACCGGAGCTGAATAATTCCACACCACTAATGCTCTCGCGGTGTCGAGATCGAACAGATTTCGTTCTAGTTGACGTCTGCTGACGTCAAAGACACTGTTCACACTGGGGAGACGAGCATGAGGAAAGGTCGGGGAATTTTGACAGGTAAAGGTGTGGAACAGTTATTATTGAAGAGGTGCGTTTCCGATGATGTGGCATTTGATTTTACGCGAGTCTGGCTTTGTCATCATATTGATGATGATGATGCGACAGGGAGATGAAGATTTTTAATGAAATGTCAGAAAACTTAAGAAAGAAGATTTCAAAATGAAACTAAGCAAATATGTAACAGATAAGTTGTAGTTAAAAGAAACGATATTGGTCTTGTTTATATCAGAGCATATATAAATATACTTATGCATGCACTATATTAAGAATAAATAAATTATTATTCGTTTTCTATTCACTTCTATGTAAGAAAATTTGATTACTTTTTGGAGATTAAAAATCTCACCCCCAAAATCCCCACTACCCCGATTTAACACATACTCTGCGGTGGTGGGTCAGATTTGACCCGGGTGTTTGTAAAAATATGAATCACGCTACAAATATTAGTTTTTCTTCTAGCTAATCTTTTATTAAATATTTCCAAATAATTTGAGATACAAATAAACGTTATCGGATGAGATTCAAATGAGTTATTGATAAAAATGTGAAAAAAAGCTCAAAAATCAGTCGCTTTTAGACAAGTAGACAAAGGATATCAGGTATGCGTCCATGTATTTGATTTGACTTATTTTTGTCTGGCGGCCCCTAGACAATACCAGTAATATAACTATTTGAGGGGCGTTGCGCCTACTTGTAAGTTTTATGATCTTACCTGTTCAATTTACGACGAGAAGATTACGTGCTCAGTGGATGTTTGTATTTTGGCTGTGTAGGGCGTCTGTTGATGCGTGAGAATATGTATATTATTTGTAATATTTTTTAATTTTTAACTTTAGACGTGATGCTGCACCATACTCTGTTTATACGCTCATCATTTAATTAAATCACGACTTTAAAATTTCAGGTGTCATCTTATTTCACAATCTGTGTACAGTGTCCAGTCAACCGATTGGATCAAAGATGTTGGGTGTTTTGGGTGTTTGTTAAATTACTGGTAATTCCATCACATCATCTTGAATAGAGTCGAAACGTAGCCAATGACATCAGCACCGTAAGGTTGTGAAATCTGGTACCTGATGAAAAAAGACAATGGGAGATTGGATTCCTTCGAAATTTAAGTGATTTATTATTTTTATTTAAAATATGAAATGGCATGCTGGACGCCCTTAATTTAACTGAACTCTTTATTATATACCACGTTCTCGCGCGGAATACCTGATCATCGGCGCTGTTCCATGTAAATACATCATATACTAATTTTTATAGCAATGCACGATTTTGGTTTGTTTGGCTTGTATATGGCGTGTCCAGCGGAAAAATTTCAAGATTAAATTGTAATTGCTCGTAAACCATCAGGGTGAAGTAAGTGGGAGATGTATCGTTCGACGCGCGTGATTTGCAGATTTGCCAGTCGCAATGAGTCACTGGTCGGGAACGCACCGCGCGTTCGCGGTTGGGCAATATTTAAAGTGCGGTGATTCATTGGTTCGTGCGCGTCGCGCTTTTTGTACTCGCTTTAATATTCGACGAGTATGGGCCGAGCACTTAACTGATCCAGTGTTGGGTTCAAAAGTTCAGACAAGAAGGGACAATGGTTAATCAAACTCCTCCGGGATCATCTACGTCAGCAGCGACGCCAGAACATGTGGCTCAAGTTTGACGTGAAATTATGCGCAATCCGCGTAAATCGATATAGAAGATTGTAGCCTGTACTGGAATAGAAAAATCAACAGTGCACGTTATTTTGAAAAATAAATTACAGTTTCACCCAAACAAACTGCAAATCGTGCCGTTTCTCAACAAAAATGGCTATTCTTTACGGGAAACCTTAGCGAGAACGATGCTGCAACGTTTTGGAACAGAACGAATGCTTGGAAACACATTGTTTTCTGATGGAGCACATTTTCATATCCATGTCTATGTTAATAAATAGAACATTAGATACTGGTGTTCCGACAATCCAAAGGAATGCAATCAAAAACGTTTGCATTGTCCAAAAGAGACAGTGTGGTGTGCAATTTCTGCCCGAAGGATAATTGGCCCTTATTTTTTTAACCAGCGAAAGACAATCACTGCTGACGTGTATTGCCGAATGATCGACAAGTTTTTGGTACCGCAACTGCAGACGTTTTCCAGGTTCAACAACATAACACAATTTCAGCAAAAAGAGGCCACTCCACACGCAGCTAGAGTTTCAATGTAGAAGCTGAGGGGAATTTTTCCCAATAAATTAATCAGCAAGTACATACATACACCCTGGGTATCTCGGTCACCGGACCTTACAGCGTATGACTTTTTTTTGTGGGGTTATCTTAAGTTGAGAGTTTACAGCGACAATTCTCGAACAATTCAGGCCCTACAAGAAAGTATCCGCCGTGAAGTTGCTGCCATTGACGCTTTGCTCTCGCGTGTTTGCAAATTTAAGAGTCCGATCGCAAGAGTGTCTTGAGAGAAATGGACGGCATTTAGACGATATCGTTTATAAAACGTAAAATCCGCATCGTTAAACTCCATTTTGTATAAATAAAATATGAGAATATGTGAATAATAATATATATGAAAATATTTTTGATGCTGTACTGTATAATTTTTTTTATTAATATTAAAAATATAATACAATTACAATAATCAGTGGATATATATATATTTTAACATTTGTTTCTTCTTTATGAGAGTAAGACTCGTGTATAGAGAAGGAGTATATTCGAGTTAATTAATGTTTCAGTTAGTCTGTGTACATATTTTTTTAACTTCAGTTACAAATTTATGATAGTCCGTAATTTTTCTAATTGTGATGGGGAGATTGTTAAAAAATTTGATACCTTGATAAATATATTGATTTTGAGTTGCGGTATATTTCAGTTTTGGGATATCAATTTGATCTCTATATCTTGTAGATCAATTTTCATTTAATGATTTTGGTACTCAGTCTGTGTTGAACCTTAATTTGTGCAACGTCCTTTGGCGCAACTATGTACATGTTTTCAATTATTACAGTCAAATTAACATATTTTGTTAATTATTAGGAGAACACATTCTTATTGTGAAGTTTCTGTGATAATATCACAGACCGTCTGTTCTGAATAATTACAACTTCACAATAAGAATGTGTTCTCCTAAATAATAAAGTTGTATCAAAGTGTCCAAAATTAAAAAAAAAATGAATTGATAATTATGGCGTGCGCTATCAGATTACTCAAAGGTATTTAAGATTCCGTAAAAATAAGGTTGATGGCTCTTTCAAATAATGGAACGATTAAATGTGTTAATATCAAAAAGGTAACATATAGGTTCGAAAATTTGTCGCTAAAAATATCGTCGCTGTAGCATAGTTGGATAATGCATCTTCCCCGGTTTGGAAAGAGATCCAGGTTCGAATCCCGGTGGCGCAACAACAATATTTTTTGATTTTATATGTATATATTTAATTCATATTTAAAATATTTTGTTAAAGGACTAAAACAATGTTTGAACTCAATATATAAAATAATCATAGTTTCATCAAAAACCATTGAACATTTATCCGCAGATGTATTTTGTTCTCATCAGGAATTGAACCCGGTGTTCCCGGTATGAGAAGTCAGCGTCATGTCTATTAGACTACGAGGCCGTCACTCGTGCAACATTTCAGTGTATGTACCGAGAAATGGTTTACGTTAGACATGATTGATAGAATTTCTCAGAATTGTCACCTTGTGCCAGTTGTGCTACTTACCAGCATCCAAATCCAGACTGATTGCGATGAATTACACATTTTTTTTCTTCTTCTTCTAATGTTGTTATTAACGTTTGGAACTGCGCGAATAATAATTCATCGAAATTCTCCGAACGCACCACCCACACGGCGCTGTCTATTTCGATTTTAAATGCGGACTTAACGATAAGGAAAACTGTAATATCATACGATCGCTGGTGGCCGACGTGCTGGTGAATTTTTTTTTCAACTTTCAAAATTTCTATACTTTTATTTATGCGCCGAGCCGATTTCGTAACGGCGGGATGAACTACAACACCATCTCTAACCGGTCCCTCTGAAGATGTGCGGAAATTCGTTAATCATAAATAAATTAGGAGTTCGTGTCTCTTATTTGTTATTATTAATTGACGTGACATTTATTATACTTTGTTATTATTAATTGACATGACATTTATTATACTTTGTTATTTTAATTTTCACTCATCTAAATTTTATACCACATACACGTTGGGCTGTACTGTCATTACTGTGGTTTCTAGGTACACTGCCTCTCATCGTCAGAACTAAACATATGACAGATCGCGAGAATAAAGGAGCATAATTTTCTCCAATCACATAATTGAAATAAACTATTCTTTCGATAGCCACAAACTTAAACTTCGTCACTCGGTACCCTATAAAGGATTAATAATGAACAATTTAGAAATCTTGGTAATATAAAATAATTTTATTTCAGAGTAAATACAAATTAACACTTCCATATTCTCATTAATTCTAGATGAATGTGTTATCAAACTGTATTTAGTTCTGTTATTTATTTATTTAATATATTTATACGGTAGGGTGAACTAAATGTATAAAAACAGTAATATCATTGTATTAAAAGTAAAATTTTAAAAATTAAAAAGAAAAACAAGAAAAACAACTTGTGATGGTCTTGAATTGTCTCCCATCTTTCAAAAAGGCGTATCTCGTATTTTTTGTTGTTAAAATGGATTTAATACTGGGGTTACATCATTTCAATCAAGTAATATTACATTCAAAATTTTTGACCCGTAACCACGTGTCATTTGTAATTATTATTTTTTTAATAGGTAAACATATAATTTCTACATATATTCATTGACTTGAATCAAAATTATTATTGTTAAATGTAGTATTATTTATTGTCACTAGTTTTTAGGTTTGTTCCTACCCCTTGGTCTATTATCAATCAGTCTACACCTGTTCCCCAGCTCGACTAGTTCGTTTTTTGTATGTGTGATTTTTTGTACGTCGAGATTTTGGAAAGAAAGCGATGTTAGCGCTGGATCATTCGTTGGATCCAGTGTAATGACGGAAGATTTGTGTTTGTGGAATTCAATAAACAGTGTGCGATGGTGGCTTCATCAGAATCGCCGATTCGAGCAGTTCAAGTTTTGGGGTGAACTTCATCATCATCAGGCGAGTCGTGCTATCCTTATTTCGGCAGCCACGTTGGTCCTTCCCTCATATCCAATTCCCTACTTCATCTATCTACCTATCCATCCGTTTCCTTTTCCCATTCCCTTCCGTCCGATTCCATAATCACCCACCACTTGTGATCGGCGACTTGCGTCCCGCGCACTCTCGGTTCACTGATGAAAAAGGCACCCCGGTTCTCTTGGGTCTCTCAATCACTTCCGGACGCAGTGGACCGCATGGAATTATATCACTGTTTCGCCAAAGGTCGACACATTGACTCACGGAGTCTTCAAAGTTGATAACAACGTTTGACCGTTCTGATTCTAGACCGTTCTGATGATCAGCTGACCGCTTGCTAGCAGCGAGGGAGGGAAGAGAAAGAGGGAGGCACCGAACATTTGTTAATATCAAAAAGGTAACATATAGGTTCGAAAATTTGTCGCTAAAAATATTGTCGCTGTAGCATAGTTGGATAATGCACCTTCCCCGGTTAGGAAAGAGATCCAGGTTCGAATCCCGGTGGCGCAACAACAATATTTTTCGATAAAATTGATTTTGTATGTATATCTTTCTAATTAATATATTTAATTCATATTTAAAACATCTATTTATTTTTAAATATCTTTTTGGTGTTTATAACGTTAATTATGCGATTGGACAAACTTTGTTTGGATATCACTGTATCTTCGTCAAAACGGACGCACACTAACTGAGGAGAACGCATTCTTATTGTGAAGATGTAATTATTCAGAACATAGGTTAATATTTAAAATATCACAGATCTATGTTCTGAACAATTAATGTGTTCTCCTAATAATAAAGTTGTATCAATGTGTCCAAAATTTAATAAAAATGAATTGATAATTCTGGCGTCTGCTATCAGATTACTCAAACGTATTTGAGATTCTGTAAAAATAACGTAGATGGCTCTTTCAAATAATGGCACGATCAAATGTATTAATATCAAAAAGTTAATATATAGATTCGAAAATTTGTCGCTAAAAATATTGTCGCTGTAGCATAGTTGGATAATGCACCTTCCCCGGTTAGGAAAGAGATCCAAGTTCGAATCCCGGTGGTGCAACAACATTATTTTTCGATAAAATTGGTTTTATATGTATATCTTTCTAATTAATATATTTAATTCATATTTAGAACATTTGTTCGTTCAAGGTATATCATATATAATATGAGTACCAAACATCCGCTACTTTCTTTATTTGTACCCGTCTTGTTTCTCGCGAGGGAGTGTTTAATGCACTACCCTAGTTGCCCCTCTGTCCCTCGGAGCCTGTGTGGTATTGCTGTATCTTTGTTGTATTATTATTCCGTGCATTATATATCTTACACAATAAAGATTTTTAATATGGGGTCATAGGTGTAATGAGGGATGTTTTGGTTGGCGGCCGTGCGTTCGTTGCGCTGAGATGCGTTGCACGGTCGCTGAATGAGTAGGACCGATATAGGAGCATTTTCGGCTTGTCCTAGCCATCATTTCTGTAAGTGGAAATAAGGGATCCTTGTAAAAGTTTCCCTTAAAATTGTGTTACCTTCGCTACTTCCCTAATATTTCTCTTTATCTCATTATTTCGTGAGAATCCATATTTGGTGATCAAATGGAAAGAAAATACATATTACTAATCTTACAAACAAAATGAGGAAAACTGGCTACATATTTTTAAGACTCGGAAACATCTCATCACTTACAAATCTGAAAATAATAATTACGCGTTTGAACAGTCACATTTGCAATACGGTATTATTTGATGGGGAGGAGCATATAAAACTTCAATATCACAATTAGAAAACACTCAAAAAATTATGATAAAAATAAATCTAAAAAAAAAAAGACTATCCAACTTTTTGCAGTTTTGAAAGTACCAAAAATAATAGACATATACAAAAAAAAATTCAATAATCCAAATTTTTAAAATTAAAAATAAATTTTATATCAGAAGCGAATTTTGATCTGCAAGATTTAGAGACCAAATTGATATTCCAAAACTAAAATATACCGCAATCCAAAATCACTATATTTATCAAGGCATCAAATTTTTTAACAATCTTCCCATCACAATTAGAAAAATTACAGACTAACTAACACAAATTATACACTCTTGTCTGTATATACCCTTTCTCTACACACGAGTATTACTTTCATAGAGAAGAAATAAATGTTAAAAGAAATATATATATATCCTACTGATTATTTAAAAAATATATTATATCTTCTAATATTAAAAAATATATATATTATTAAAGTGCACTTTTGGCCATGATACTGAACATATAAAGGAAACTAATTCACTAGAGACTTCCACTCCGAGGTATGAAACTGATGGTGCACAGCTCCTTGATATCGTCACCTCTGTTTTAGTAGCGCTAATCTTCATCCTCATCATACTCTTCACTAAAGGAATTGATCCATTTTGACATATTAGAAATTTGACAATCCACAACACACGAAAATTGAAATATAACCTTTGACATCCCCGTAGGTGGATCGAAAAGTATTTGTGAATTCAGTACATAAATAATAATAATAATATTGGATAATTTGTACAGCGCCATTATCGTAAAAAATTTCATCTCGAGGGCGCTTTACACACTTTTTGTTTTTAAAATTAAAAATTGTTATTTTCACTTATGGAAATGATTTTTTGAAAATGTGCGTTTTTAGTTTCATCTTAAAATAAATAAAGTCTCTGACGCACTGTTTTCTTTGACTGAGGGCAAAGAGTTCCACGCTTTTGTAAATGCCCGTTCACTTCTGGCGACGGTCGGTCGGTTCTACAACCCTTCCTGCGGCTGAAGTAGAGGCTGCCATTCAAATTGTCTGGAATACAAAACTCTTGAAGATACGGGGGCTCCATGTAATGTGTGCGCTTTGTACATCAACCAGCAACAATTTAAATTCAACTCTTTTCAAGGAATCGGAGCCAATGTAGCTCATAGAAAAGGGATGTTATATGAGAGAATTTGGAAACTCCATATATTCAGGCCTATTCTCAAAATTGCAATATTGAAATGAAGGTGATTGTTACACCAACCCTCAAAAATAGTGTTATATTTGAATGAGAGAGAGGGAGAGAGAGTGAGGGAGTGAGGAAGATAAACGTACCATAATCTGTCAAAACTATCTGTCTATTTTTGAGGGTTGGTGTAACAATCACCTTCATTTCAATATTGCAATTTTGAGAATAGGCCTGTATATCTTAGTATCTTACTTACACATAGAACTGTTTTCTAACAATTATGTCAGAATTAAATGCATGTGAAATTGAATCAATTTCTTCCTTTCCAATGAATTGTACACATTACACACATGCGGTACGATGTAACCACGAAGGTATTAATTGAACTCACTAAAGTTTTATTTATGTTAGCCGGATTCGGTGCGAACGCTTCTTCGTCAAAAATATATGAATGTCGCGATTAGTAATTTTACTCTGTTGTTCTCAATCTTTTTTTTAATAAATAAATAAAATGTAATACGAGTTGCCATTAATTCATATATTTATTTATTAAATACGTGAAAATTAAATAGAAGTTAATTGGTGACGCAAGTAGTAGGCAGCTCAATCCTTGTCTTTAATATGTATCCTGTGATGTTCTGAAAGATGTTTTATTTTATGTGAATACACCCGTGAAGTATTCTAGCCATTTTTATATATTAATATATAATTAATAATGTTTTAAATTTTGAAATAGAATGATTAGTGCAGAAGTTACAAACGAAGTGCAAACGTTTTGCGCCAGCTAGTTACCCTACTGAATTAATGTTTAATGTACGGGGCGCGTTTTTTAAGTAAGTACTAGATTTTTTTTTAAGATACACATCATTTTTACTGCGCTTTATATTCTTCGGACGCTACACACCTTAAACTACTTCTCTACATAGTCGCCACCATTATTAAGGCACTTGTCATAACGGGGCACCAATTTTTGTATACCTTCGTCGTGGAACAACGCCGCCTGGGATGAAAACCATGTCTGTACTCCGTCTTTGAGTTCACCATCATCATCAAAACGCTCGCCACCGAGGAACCGCTTCAGATGAACGAAAATATGGAAATCACTTGACGCCTATCAAGACAAAACAGGACACACTCGGCGATGAATGTCAGCTGGTTTCACGTTTTGTGTATTCGAGAAATGAATCACGGACCGTATCTCACTGTCGGTGAGCTGATCTATTGTCTCGAACATTTAAACCACTCACTACAAGATGGCCACATTATGTGAATGTCTCTAACGTTGCATGTGGTGAGTCAACAGATGAAGGAGTTCATTGCGCATGAACACCGGGAATATTCGGAAACGGTAAATGCGTCTCATATTTTACAATATATTTAATATTATACAAGAATTTATTTGTTTAAATCATACTTTTACGTTTACGTTGTGGATCTTACGATGTGGATTTATAGATCTCTTAAATAAGTTGGGCGGATTGGGTATGACAATATAAAATATTAAAACTATTTTGGCCGCAAGTCAACAGTGCCAACTATTTCGAATTGTTGTAAATTATATAATGAACGTTCGTTGAGCGGACAAGCAATGGAAGAAGAAGGCTAAGAAGAAGTGTGTGTGTGTTTTTTTTTGTCGATACATTCTAGAATGTTTAAGGCGTGTCAAAATTTTGCTAGCCGATGGCTTAAATAATGAAAAACTGGTCGCGGTCGATATAATTTGACCACACATCATATTACGGGCGATCGATATTAATTATTCGTTGCAATGGAATCAACTCACCGAATACGTTATTTAATTTATTACGTGTGCCAGCATCAGGCTTCAGAATTGAATTATATAAGTACTCCTGATTCGAAAACGCACACAACTAGCTAAAGTTGCTATGAACCGACTGTAGAGAATATGGAAAGACAGTGACAGCAGCTAGCATTACGTCGGTTCACACACTTGGCTGTGCAGCTGAACCTAGGAAAGTTCGCTAGACTTCGAATTGTATTGCTGGAAAAGAATTTTACGCATCCCGTGCAACAAATCCAACCACAGCGAGCCCTATCTACAACAAAGAAATTTGTTCATTCTTCCAATTCTTTAGCCGCATTATGAATGAAAGTGACTGTCTAGAAAGGGTGACTGTCCTGGGAACAGGAGAGACCCTGCAGTCAGCTGTGAGAGCGGCCCAGGACCGGGACTGCATAATATTACCTCAATAAATAAATTTTTGAATAACAATTAAACAAAAAGCAATTCATCAAAATTCACATTTGGAGTATAGCATAGCAGTTTCATCATCAGCCAATGTCTCTGCATTGCTGGATACAGGCCACCCCTATGGAGCATATTTTGAGCATCGTTCCCGGGTGTGCGTGCATCATAGCGCACACAACAAGACTTCATCTTCATGTGCCGCGTTCTATCAAAGGTTGGCGACCATGTTGATTTATCCTGTATAAGAACACCAATATTTTGGATATTGAACCATTTTATGAGATTACCCACACAAGATAACATATTTCTAGCTACACTACTCTGCTGCTCTGCTGCCTTCTATCTTCCCCTGCACGATGTCTTGTCAAATATCATATTTTTCATTGTGCAGAATGTGTCCAATATATGCAGCTCTCTTTGATAGTTGATTTTTTATGCGTCTTAATAGATCTTCATTAGTAATGTGGGCAACCCATAGCAGCCTTATACTGGTATGCTAATGTTTCTCTCCCAGCGCGCAATTAATGGCACTGTTCCACAGACCAGTAAATGAATAGACGTGAAATAGAGTGTACATATTGGAACATTAATTGTTCGATGAGAGGCATTTTACACACATTCTTGATGAAAACATAAATCCTATAATTTATGACACATTTATGGTACAGTAAAAGTATTTACTCTTCAAAAATTAAATCTTTGTGTAAACAAGGCGTATTTTTACATTAATGCATATTGCATTGTCAGCGTTTAAATTTTCGTTTCAATCGAGTCATATATTTAAAAAAAATCGCAGAGCTATTTGATTGCATAAGCGGTACTAAAGTGATCACGTGAGTGATACCAAATTGAAAATATTGAAACAAGGATTTTTTGTTAGTTCATGTCTATATATTTGGTAGTCCGGGTTCTTAAAATTTCACAAAAGATTTTTATGTACATACCGTGATCCATAATAAGAGAGAACATTAATTCCTAGCTCCCTTTTCATTGCTCTTTGGGCTTCTTTTAATTTGTGTATGACGTTAACGATGAGGGTCCCACGTCCCGGCTCCGCACTGGAAGGACTAACTAGTTGCAGGATTTATTTTTTAGTGATTGTGAAATTTTGGTTTTGGGTTTTGTATTTATTATATATAGCACGTTACGAAAGCGAAATCTGGACGATTAAACAAAGACAGAAAAATATGTTGGAAGCATTCGAGATGTGGTGCTGTAGAGGCTGGACCGAGAGTATTACTAATTACGGGATTATAATTAATTAGACTAGACCCACAAAACATCTTGCTAGATGATTGTCTGTAGATACATTCATATCAATTAATTAGATTTAATATAATCAAACATAAAAACTAATCAATCCATTTCATGCTTACAAGTAAGACAAATCATTATTGATGAGCCACTCTTCTTCTTCTTATTCTTCAAATTAGAAGAAAGCATACTATTTCTTAAATACCCAGGTAGTTTATTTTTGAGTATAGGAACAACTAATTCTAATGCACCCTCGATCCGTACTTTGGGAATGTTTAAATTCAAATTAGCTTCAACTCTTGTATTTTTTTCATGCGAAGCCACCCTATTTAGAACTTCGTTGATATAATTTTCTTTTATTAAAATGAACAGAATACATTTTAATACTTAAATGTTAAAAATTCATCTCCCCACTCTTACCAAGACTCCACCTACACCCAATAATGGATATCGCTTAAATTGTATGGAATAGTTCAGTTGTACGCCAGTCCTGACAAAGATACGTTAATATCGAAACCGGTTGATGTATAAATAACTCACAGTGATATAAAACAAATTTAAATATGAATACTATTTTAAATTATGTCTATCCACAAAGTTAACGCTACAAACATAAATAATACTATTAACGTGCATGCAGAATTTTCCCTCGCTTTTTCCATCTTTCACTTTTCTCGGTATCAAAAGTGTCTGTTGCTGTTTCCAGCGGGTTAGTCCAACGTGTGGGGGGGTCTTTATCTTCCTCTCCGTTCTTCGACATGGCTCACCACAACAACCTTCTCCAAATAATCTTGTCTTCAATATTAACAGAGTTGCGAATTTTTAATTTTTTAAAACACTCGCCATTTTTACACAAATCAATGGATCAGGCTGGCTAACAAACTTATAATTTTTCGTTAGTTATCGTGTATACAAAACCGTTTAATAGAGCGTATTTTCGAGGTCTCCCGGTCATAATCAAAGTAAAATAGAGTAAGAGACTGTAATAGTCGGTATTTCAATCGAAATTCATTCAAAAATAGCATTTACATAATATACACGAATGTTTAAAAAATATTAAATAATTTTGTGTGTGTACGTCTTAGTATGTTTGTCACTTTTGTTGTTGTTGTTGTTGTTGTTGTGGTAGGTCGTAGATATTAAATGAGTCGTATTTTAATTCTAGCTGGATTGTCGTGTCCGCGGAGCCGAAGATTGAGCATCGTCTCCCAGTTCACCCCCCGGCGAGCAGTGCGCGATGAGTCAGTGTATTTTTTAGCTGGACCGAATCAACTTTCTCCCATCTTGCCTGCGTGAGTGTGCGCGCGTGTGTGTATGTGCTGGGAGTGTCGGCGTGTTGGTGAGCGAGTCGTGTGGCGCCTAACTAAATTATTATATGCATGCATCATAATTTTGGAGGTGCTTACGTATTGGACAGGGTGACTCGAAACCGATGTGAAAATCAATAATAAATTTATTAATTTATATCCGATAACTTTGCACTACAAACACACAGGTCAGTAGGGTGACTAACTATATTAACGCGACCGGTGCATCGGGATACAATCCGAATCAAAGAAGGAGCAAACTTCGGAAACTTTTTAGTGCCAAAAAAATGAACACACAATTTGGGCAACGATCTTTCTTGTTTTGTGCACCGCGAATCTATAATAAACTGCCACTAGATCTCAAACGGTTAAAAATGATTAATATATTTAAATCAAAAATAACATAATGGTCGCTTGATGTGGGTAGAAAACAAAATGAAAGTATTTTATCATCTGTGTTAATCTATACATTTTATCTCCAACCCAACTATAGTTTAAGCTTTTAGTTTAACAATATATAACTGTATAGGTTTTGTATAGGTAGGGTTTGGAATTGTATTATTTTTATATTAAAAAAAAAAACATTTGGTTTCGATACTATTCACAACATTAATATGGACTCATATTTTTTTTTACATCACAACAGTATGATAAAATAAAATATAATTTATTTTTCATTGAGGTTTTTTTAATAATGCTAAATTTATTTTTTTGCGACAAAAAATGACATATTATTTGATAGGATCTTTTCAGCCCTAAAACGTCAGTGTTTTTCTTTACTTCTAATTGCTTTTGAGCCAGATTCAAACGGTCATTATTTTAACTCGTTCCGTCAGATTATCAACTCTTTTCGGTCGCTCTCCAATCAAATGCGTGGCGTTGCGTTCAACAACGACGATGAGCTCAAAAATTGGTCGAAAGAAACTCACTGGTGCAAGCGGTGCTCTCATTGTAAGCTGCTTCCCTGACCAGAGAATGGCAGCGCCCACAAAATAGCTACATATACAACAATGGTCGTGACCGAAGTAGTTATATATGTAATATTTATATTTTGTGTGTATATATATGTGTGAACTTTTTACTTTTTATGAACTTTTTTAATTTTTTTTTTTTTTTTAATTTATTTATTAATAGTTTCCTTGGTTTTCTTTTTCATAGCATTATATTTATTTCATTGCCTTTAATGTATAACATAATATATTTCGACGCTTTTATCTGAGGCCATCCCCCTCCCTTGAGAGTTGCCGAATGATGTATAATAAGACATTCCTTTGGCATTCTCAAAACGTGTCCGAGCCACCTTAATTATGATTTTTTTACATGTAGAAAAATAGGCTACAATGCTTAGGGTCTCAGATCTTATATCGGTAGTTCGCACTCGGTTTAATAATGTAACTCCTGCCACTCACATGAGATACCTTATTTCAGCTGCCTTCTGTATAATTAATAAATGATTTTTTTAATTTTTTATTTATTATTTAATTAATTGAGTACCGCAGTCTTCCGGAACACCCTATTAGTTTAAAATCTGTCCCGCGCGTGGGTTTGAATGGTGCGGTGCAAATAACACATTACTGTCTCATTTTTTGTTGCCGAATTTCCAATTTACAATGTACTGAAATAATAATTGTAATATTGTGCACCTTTTCAATTATACAAATTATACATTTCGGCCTGAGACCTCGCGACTGGTAATCGGCAATGCCATCGATGTTGTGACACCGATGATTAAACTGTTATAGTGTCTGCAACTGTGACTGCTGGGGGTTAGTTTCCAGTGATCAGTTATTTATCATCAGTTACAGTAGAGCACAAGCACAGTCATAATAACTGTTTAAATAACTGACTAAATAACGTTTTATATAACAATTAATTCAACGCTATTAAATTGAACTAAGTTTATACGACACATTGCTAATAAGGCAAAATTGACTTTATTAATAATAAAATATTCTTAAAGATAACACATTCCTATTGTGAAGTTGTAATTATTCAGAACATAGGTCTGTGATGTTTTAAATACTAATCAATTGTATTAATTATAAAGATATACATATAAAATCAATTTAATCGAAAAATATTGTTTTTGCGCTACCGGGATTCGAACCTGGATCGCTTTTTCCAATCCGGGTAAGGTAACGGGAATTTAACGTCTGCTATCGGTTTACTCAAAGGTATTTGAGATTCCGTAAAAACAATGTAGATGACTTTCAAATAATAGAACGACTGGTGTATTAATTAATCAAAGATACTGGCGCTGTAGCATATTTGGTAATGCACCTTCCCCGGATTAGAAAAAGAGATCCTGGTTCGAATCCCGGTAGCGCAAAAACAATATTTTTTGATAAAATAGATTTTATATGTTTATATTTATAATTAATAGATTTAATTAGTATTTAATAAAAAATTCAATACAAATCGATGAATCAACTAGAAAGATATACAGAAAAAAAATTATATATCTAAAAAATATTTAATTGCTACCGGGATTTGAATCTAGACCTTTTACTATCCGGGGTGGCGCTTTCCACGATTTCGCTACAGCAATCGAATACATTTTTGAACTTATATTCTGTAATATTTCTAATTGATAACATCTAATATTCAATTTTTACAAGCAATCCCCGTTTATAGTGCGGCGAACCTCAAATACGTTTGAGTAAAACGTTACAACTTTTATTATATTTAATTCAATACAAATTAAATTAATCGACTAGAAAGATATACAGAAAAAAGTTATTTATTTCATTTTCACGGTTCGATGGTCTTAAACGTATATAATATATTATTAGCGATTTGTTTTCCCCAGGTGTTTTGCTAATTTCGACATGGTATGCGGAAGTAGTAGTGTGTTTCACACACACACACTAATTAACGCACATAGATGTATTCAAAAAGATAATAAATTTTAACACACCTGTAAAAGTATATCTGATAAACATGTAAATTATTACGCAAATGTAATAATTTGTCATCGGTAAATACTTTCTGTTATGAGAATATGAATTTTAATTAGGGTTATGTTAAGATAATTATGACTCTGATAAAATGACGTGTTTACGTAAAATTATCTATTAGATAATAATAGAGGAACTACAAATATTTTGGACCTAAAATATTTAATAGAATGCTAAAAGACTTAAATCAATTGAATTGTCCCAAGAACATGAAACTACATATATATTAAAACTTGGATTCGTAATATGGGTAGGGCCAGTATCGGTGCACTCGCCCGAACATATTGACTCATACCTATATTAATTATTGCTACAAAGTGATCCAAAAATTAAGTCCATTTTAAATAGTAATAAATGTAATTCTATCTACTGCTTGTAATTCTAATTAATTGAACAATTGCTTGTAAACTATGCCCGTCTCGACGCAGAATTTCTCTAGTGAGACGGGGCACAGTCCAAACTGATTTGTACATAGTATTATATAGTTACTAATAATAAATAAAATAAATAAATAATAACGTTCCCACTTTCTATCTATTGTTTTTTTTTCATCTAGCTGTTTTGCAGCAGCGTATTGGAGCCACTTGATCGCCGGTCGGACTTTGGACATGAAACGTGATGCGCGTCATGTTGTATTTTTGTTTTATTGCATCTCTTGATTTAACTGTTTATATATATATATATATTTGTACATTGATAAATGCACTTTGCTCACTGTTATACCGGAGGAACACTGTCTGCTATAATACAGTGAATTACTAGTGTAGCAGGCAGGGCACTCAAACATATGTCTTACTTTCTTACCGATATGTTGTATTTACTTTGCCAAATTTGATATGCACACCCTCGGTACATTTGTCCGATGTTAGAAATATGACGCAACACTCACAGTAATGAACTAGGTGAGAATGTATACTTAGTGAATATTAATTCGGAAGAGTAATACGTCAGACCGTTAGACATTATTTATCAATGTGAGTACATAATGCATGTAAAAAAAGTGAACCTAATAAATGTATTACAATTATTATTCTGAAAATAGTTGTGTTAGGTTGTAGTGTTATTGGACACTTTAAGTGTGCAATATTGTTGTACGCCAAATTACGCACATTTCGGTGCAGTCACCACCGATCATTAAAATCACCAAAATGTGCCATACATCGTTGTTCGGATGACGTATTCAGCTTAGGTTTTCCATGTATAATACGCATTCTTCTTCTTTGTGTCGCCTTCTGGAAGGTTGGCGACCATGTTCATTAATCCGGTATAAGACCACTTTCTGAGGTTACCCACCCAAGATAACATATTTCTAGCTACACTACTCCGCTGCTCTGTTTCCTTCTATCTTCCCCAGCATGATGAGTGGTCAAATATGACATTTTTCATTGCGGAAAATGTGTCTGAAGTATGCAGCTTTGTTACCAATTCTCTTGACTTATGTATGCATCTTGAAACGTCTTCATTAGTAACGTGGTCAAGCCAGGCCGTTCCAGTAGCCTTATACTGTTATGTATGACGGTCTAGTGGTTACGATATTCGCCTACTGACCTACAGGATGAATATTATGTTCCAGGCCGATGTTATTTTTGAATAACTGGGAAATGAAACAAAAAAATATTATTTTGGTTTGATTCATCGATTATTTAATTTATTACAATTATGTATGAAATACCGTACCAAGTAGCCACCTCCGGCAGTGGCACAAATTCGTGCTCTTTTAACCATATTTTTACTTTACGTGTTATTTCAGCAATTTCATTTCTAATATTGTTCTGTAGCATCGGGATTATTATTGACTATTGACGTAGACCTTTCCTTTTCGAGTACCAGCACACAAAATAGTCGGAAGCCGTCAAATCAGGTGATCGAAGAGGTCAGTTCACCACTTTTAGACATTATCATAGTTAGATCACCATTTTCTCGCAAAGTTTTAAGCGAAGCTCTAATTGTGTGTGAGGTGGTACCGTTCTGTTAAAGCTACATCGATCCACTTCGGTTACCACGAAGTTTTCCAACCTGTGACGATGGCTGTCGCCATCAATGGTTACAGCATTGCCATAATTGTTTAGATAAAATGTTTTAATGACTTCAAAACACTTTATAATAAATTGTAATCAACTACTCTCAATGACTACCAAATGCGAACTGACAAACGTCTGCCAAATCTAAAGGCGGCTAAAATATAATCGACCTGGAACATAATATTCACTATGTAGTAGTCGGGGGTTAGTCCTATTTTCATAACACAAGCATTTAGCTCAGTTTGAAAATAGTATGAACACTGATGTGACACGTATTTCGTGTACGTATCACAATTTTTTTTAAATTTAAAAAAAAAATGTTTTGTTTTTTATTTTCTCCTTTTCCTTCAGGGCTCATGATTTCAAACCACATAAAAATATAGAATGCCCCAGAGACTTAAAACTATAATTTTGAATTCAGTACGTCTTAATATAAAATTCCTTATTTACAAAAAATGTTTAACGCTGTAGAAACTTCAATTAATCTCAGTTCTTTGCATTCAAATTCCAGTTTTAACGCATTTTCTAAATAATGCGCGGATAATGCTCCCGGCCTGTCGCATTGTTGCAATACTTCAGCCGAGCGGTCTTGAACTCGCTCTATAATACTTGTGCCTGCATAGAAAACGTAGTCCGAATCACTACAGCTATAATTGAGGATACGTTGAGATGGTAGACGTTCATAAATATCGCTATCTTCAGTCGAGCACTAATGTGTAAGAATTGATTTAAGAAACGTGCCGATAAGCCATAACGGTTTGGCACGATCTATAATAATGTAAATTTGTAAAAAAATAATAATTGCGGATATTTTTTTTAGGTTATTTATTTTTATTCTCACACCCGCTATTTACTTTACCGAATCTCTAATATTTGTAATTGCTGATTGGATTTAATCACACTTCATCCCTGGCCACAGTTCGATCTTTTACTCATGGTACTGTACAGTCGACCACTGACGAACGTGTTACTAGTACATATATATTTTTTTAATATTACAATATGATAATAGTTGATTTGTTTAACGTTTAATTATTTTATGGATAGGTAATGAAATAATATTAATCACATCTTAATAATAATATTATCGATGCCCTTCATCAGCTGAAACTCGTGGGCGAAGAAAATAATTTTTATTATTAGGAGAACACATTCTTATTGTAAAGTTGTAATTATTCAGAATATATTTAATTCATATTTAAAATAAATTTTGGTTAAATGTGAACAGTATATTTTATTATATTAATACCATGAAATTTCAGAAAGTTTTAAAAATGGTTTAACAATAATTATTATCAATGTATTAAATTGACTTTAATTAGATATATTAAAGGTTCTGTTCCCTGCGCGCGGTGTACACGACCGATACCATGTGTCAACTGACGTCAAGCGGGTTGTTGCATAACTGTCTAGCGTGAAGCTGTCATGTAGCGTTGTCTCTTTCTCGCACACATTGACGCGCATCGGTACACAACACGTATCAAAAAATCGACCCGTACTTGGCTAGACTCGCGCCCGCGACCCGAGCGGCGAGCCGACGCGGAGATTTTCTCGTAATCCGTACCCAGCGGTCGGTTCGCATTGCACGCATACTTACTTTCACCGGAGCTCTCGGCCGCGGGGATTGTGTAAGGCGACCGGGTCGGCACTCGTCCGGTCACTTTCATTTTCCTCCGCGCCGAGCTTGACCTTTGTAATCTTGAATTTTGACAGTTCGGCGATGGTGATCTTGGTCGATACCATTTGTTGACAACGTTTAGTTAAATTTTACCGAGTGGAATCATTGGACATTGTTGTGTAGGAGGAATTAGAGAGATGAACAGGAATAGGGAACGAGGGGGCCTGAAGGACCGGGACTGAAGCCTGATTGGTTGCCCAATCGGACTCCCCTGTGTGTTGCAACCTGGGGGATGTCTATCGGCAGTAGTGGTAGAGCTGCGAGTCGACCTTTTTGTTTTTTTTTTGTATTCTGTTTGATCTTGTTCTCCGTAAGGGAGTATTTTCTTCTATATTTTCTGTACTGGCTGTACATAATGATGGACGTGTACCTATTACTTTTAAATTTTGTATTTCTCACTGTTGTGTGTTGTATTAATTTATTGTACTGTATGAATCATAAATAAGTTTTTCGCCGGAGGACAGTGAGGAGTATATTTGTGATGGTAAACCGTTACGTGACTGTGATTGTGCCACTGATTGGTAACTGAGGTTTAACGATGAATGGTCACTAAGATTTAACTGTTGGATGGTAACTTTTTAGTATACCAGTCATTGCTTGAAGAATTAGGTTAATAAATTACCATTAAGGAGAACACATTCTTATTGTGAAGTTGTAATTATAGGCGTCTGCAGTCGGTTTACTCGAAGGTATTTGTGATTCCGTAAAAACAATGTAGATGGCTTTCAAATAATGGAACGACAGATGTATTCATTTGAAAAAGTGTAACATATAGATTCGAAAATTTGTCATGAAAAATACGTGCGCTATAACACAATTGGTACATACATTAACACATTGGTTAATACATCAAATTAGTATTTAATAAATTATCAATCATCGTCACAATCGTACACAATCACAGTCACAATCATGGTTAAAATAACGGTTTAAATAACGATTTCACCATCACTAGGGTATATGTTGTCTGGTAACACAAATGAAATGCCAGAAAATGTAAGAAAGAAGATTTCAAAATGAAAGTAAGCAAATATGTGAAAGATAAGTTGTAGTTAAAAGAAACGATATTAGTCTCGTTTATATCAGAGCATATATAAATCTACGTGTACTATATTAAGAATAAATAAATTATTATTCGTTTTCTACTCACTTCTATGTAAGAAAATTTGATTACTTTTTGGAGATTAAAAATCCCACCCCCAAAATCCCCACTACCCCGATTTAACACATACTCTGCGGTGGTGGGTCAGATCTGACCCGGGTGTTTGTAAAAATATGAATTACGCTACAAATATTTGTTTAATGCTGTTTTCCTTCTAACCAATCTTTCACTTAATTTGAGATACAAATAAATGTTATCGGACGAGATTCAAATGAGTTATTGATAAAAATGTGAAAAAACGCTCAAAAATCAGTCACTTTTACGGGTTTGAAACTCAGCGCTTACACCGAAATATATATTGTCAACATTTTGAACGGTTAGACAAAGGATACAAGGTATGCGTCCATGTATTTGTTTCCACTTATTTTCGTCTGACGGCCCCTAGACAATGCCAGTAATATAATTATTTGAAGGGCGTTGCGCCTACCTGTAAGTTTTATGACACTACCTGCTCGGGTTCCGACGAGAAGATCACGTCCTCAGTGGGTGTTTGTATTTTGGCTGTGTAGGGCGTCTGTTGATGCGTGAGAATATGTACATTATTCGTAATATATTTTTATTTTTATCTTTAATTTTTTAGCAGAAACATTACATCACGCCATTTCATTAAATCATATTTAAAATAAAATATCTATACTTGAGGTGGGTCTAGAATGACCCACCACCGCCGGACGTATTTTGTTTTGTCCTGTAGCATGGCGGTGGGGTACAGATGCCATGTTGCATTAAAAAAATGGGTGCTGCAGTTTATAAAACTTTAATATTTTCCGGGACTTCATTAGGGTGTAGGTGTCCAGGTGGGGAATCCTGAGTAGACCAGGTCTGAATAGTTTTCGGACTCGCTGGTGCGTTGCATACATACGTATGTTTGCCAAGTTACGCGGGCCGCAACATTATATTGATATGACGAAAAAAAAAAATTCATATAGGAAAAACAGTATTGGTTGAAAATTTTTGTTTTAACAGAATGATAATAATACTTATCGCTTATCAGTATACTAGCCAATGCCAGCTCAAACAGCGTATATATCTCAAAATATAAAAATGAAAAAAATAAAACTCAAAACTAACGCGTATCCAAGCGTTTATTATAAATTAGAGCAAATTTTTGATACTGTGATATTTTTTTTACTATTTAAGACAAGAGCGATGATGATTCGCGCGTATCTCAAGATATTCAAAACTAAAAGTTCCAGAATTAAAAAAAAAAATCACGTTCCTGATAATAAATGTAAAATATAAAAGCTTTGGCGGGCCGCAAGTTGAGTATGGCTGCCATAGAGGGAGGGCTTTCTTCTAAGTTTGCCTCCGTGCATCGCGCGAGACCAGGAACAGCATCTATATTATTATATTATATGTGTTTGTTCACTGATCTGTGTAAATTAATGTTGTTTTGTATAATAAGAGATGTGGTGTAATATTAAAAAAAAAAAAAGATTGTATTATGTCTAATTTTGGATTGTTTTGGAGTCGTTGGAGTTGTTGGAATGCAATAACACATTCCTCGCACACCTGCCCGTCAATTACCAATTACCACCGGCCGCAGTAATTGCTGGTGGCGGAGCCAGCCCCGCCCGTACAGGCGTTGTCCGTGTTGCGCTGCTCGCGGTCGCAGATGTTCTTCCTCTTCACAGAGGGTCCCGCGTTGTGTACCCATAAAGGGTCAGGACCATTCCTTCATGTTTCTTGACACTTCAGGCTCAATTTAAAAGGGAGATTAAATATATTTTTTAAATAGTGATGAATAATGCATTTTACTATTTTATAAAACTTGCCAATCTCCTGTAACGAAGCTCGAACCCTTGGCGAGTTAACAAACACGTGTAATACATTAATTGGGTTTATATAATAGACTTTGTTGAACTTGTGCGATAGATTTTATTATGTTTATTCTTCACTTTTATTTGTATTATTTTAATGTTTCTAATTTCTCTACCATATATGTATGTAATACTAATTAAAATAATTACTTTGTTTTTAACCACTTAATGCACCAACCGGTTTCGAAAAATACAATTTCCTTCATCAGGATGTCACATTAACTAACTAAAACCATATAAGTTAAGTTGTTCTAATGTTTTTTCAGAATTTTCCAATCATTTATTAGAAAATGATCATACTTTTGATAAAAATTTGGGATTGTCTGTTTTACATAGAAACAATGTTGGTATTAAATGGAATAATTTAGAATCATTAGAAATAAGTAAAGCGTGTAAAATTAACCAATTGCATATAAAACCACGTTTTATTTAAAAATGTCTAATTATTTTTGTATTTATTATTTTACTAATTTTTGACATATATAATTAACTTAATGTTACTTTAACATCGTGAATGGTATATTCCGAAACCGGTTGGTATATTAATTATAACTCATTAAGTGGTTAAAAACAAAGTTAAATATTTATATTAAAATTAATAGAAACCACAAAGTTCAATGTGCAACAAATATTATTATGAATTATTTTTACATTGTACTTTAATGTCATAATGGGACCATCTATCTATCAGGGTCATTTGAATGCTTGTTGTTAATATTTATATTAAATGTTAATACAAATTCTGCCGCGAATCTCCGGTCCCTTCATCATCACAGCTGATCACATCATGTTTTTGACTTTGTTCTACTGGCTTATCGGAGTACCGGGTCTAGAGAACCCCTCGCTCCTTCATCGTGACTTTGCCATTTGGGCTGTTTAAAATATGGGTGGTGTTATTATTATTAATTGGACATTTTCGTAGATTTAGCTGCTAGCTGGGGCAGGGCATAACACTACTGTTTTTGGGCGTTTTATACGCGACGGTAACCTAATGTCGTGATTTGACAGTACGTTGATTTTTGGGTTTCGGCGCTTGGGGAGATTAGCATAGTAACGCTTGGAAAGATATTTAATGGATTCTCTTATTGGGGGAACCTTGATGGAGTTGTGTAGTCCTGGTTCACCTTGGAGCCTTCAGCGCAAGTCTGATGACTTTGTTTTGGAAGGATTGGAAGGAAGGACCCCAGACGGGGGCTGCGTAAAGGAGTATAGGCCTTATGACGGCCTTGTATAGTAGGAGCTTGTTGTCGGTGGCAGGTTTGCTACCCCTGCCGATTAATGGGTACATGGCGCAGAGTGGACGTGATGATGTGTTTCCACCAGCTGTGTTTGGAGTCTGGCGTAACACCAAGGTATTTGATGTCGCTGGTTCAGGGGATTTTTTTTCCAAACATTTTTATGCTGATGTTTCTACATTGAATTTTTAGAGTACGATGAGAATGTCGCTGATGAAATGTGTATGCGTTGGCTAACGATACCGTGTCGAAAGCGGGGAGTGTAGTTGTTGCTGTATTAAGTACCGGCTCGCAATACCGTGTCGAATGCACGATATAATATATGTCTCGTGGCAATACCTTGTCGATGTCGGGGTGTTGCGTTATAAGTACGTTCCGTCTATTGCGTTATCTTTTAACTTTTCATTTTTATTTATATTTCACACTTAGGTAAATTCTGCCATGCTGCCTTATCCACATTCAAACAGTCAAACACTCACGCCACACAATACAGTACAAACGATGGGTTACACATTAACACGTACATTCTTGTATATATATGATTACTGACGATGGTAGCTGCGAGCCAGAAATCAAACGATGCATAGATATGGCGGAAAGACCTATGTCTAGACTTTAAAAAACATGGAAAGACCGCGACGTTTCCAAGACAGCTTGTACGGTCTCTAGTGGTGGGCAATGTCGAAGGACGAAGAAGAAGAAGAAGAAGAAGAAGGAAGAAGTGGTGCTGGCAACAGGTACTTCTCTGGTGACAGCACAGTAGAGGAGCATAGTCAAGAGGGCGGGAGCTCGTGGAGATCCACAGTCGTGAAGAACAGATGTGGATAATGATATATATATATTAGGAGAACACATTCTTATTGTAAAGTTGTCATTATTCAGAACATAGCTCTGTGATATTTAAATATGAATTAAATATATTAATTAGAAAGATACACATATAAAATTAATTTTGTCGAAAAATATTTTTGTTGCGCCACAGGGGATTCGAACTTGAATCTCTTTCCAAACCGGGGAAGGTGCATTGTCCAATTATGCTACAGCGACGTTATTTTTAGCGACATATTTTCCAACCAATATGTTATCTTTTTGATATTAATACATTTAATAGTTCCATTATTTGAAAGAGCCATATATACCTTATTTTTACGGAAATAAGATAGATGGATAATGCACCTTCCCCGGTTTGGAAAGAGATCCAGATTCGAATCCCGGTGACGCAACATCAATATTTTTCGACAAAATTGATTTTTTATGTGTATCTTTCTAATTAATATTTAAAATATCATAGACCGTCTGTTCTGAATAATTACAACTTCACAATAAGAATGTGTTCTCATAATAATAAAGTTGTATCAATGTGTCCAAAATTTAATAAAAATGAATTGATAATTCTGGCGTCTTCTATCAGATTACTCAAAGGTATTTGAGATTCCGTAAAAATAAGGTAGATGGCTCTTTCAAATAATGGAACGATTAAATGTATTAATATCAAAAAGATAACATATAGATTCGAAATTTTTTCGCTAAAAATATCGTCGCTGTAGCATAGTTGGATAATGTACCTTACCCGATTTGGAAAGAGATCAAGATTCGAATCCCGGTGGCGCAACAATAATATTTTTCGACAAAATTAATTCTATATGTGTATCTTTCTAATTAATATATTTAATTCATATTTATTTATTTAATATATATATTCTTATTATTTGTATAATTTTGATATATCCATTTTTATTTGGTATTATTTCATTTCTGATTTCATATGACGAAGAAGCCACTTTGAGTGTTCTCTCTCATCACATTCAGGCTGTAATAATACGTGCGCTGCACATCTGTTACTGTACAAATAGCAATGGATTTTTTTTTTGTATTGTTGAAATATACCAATTAAATTTCTTTATTCCTTTATTATACCTCACGATATAGTATTATTCATTCTTCTGGTTGGTCGTACAGACGTACCATACGTATTTGTATACGTCTTGTATTATATGATACTCTGTCGTTCTGCTGTATGTCACACTGAGGGAAATTTTAAAGGAAAGGATTGTTGTAAAATGTAGATGAAAACGTGACATATTTTTCAAATAAAAACTAAACAAGCTCATTTCTATTGTCAGAAATGATGAAATGAAAAAAATTTCGATGTACGGTTTTTAATATTTTTTTGTAAACATTTATGTACTTTGTATAGATCATTTTTATATTAAATACATTCGAATAATGTTCGTCCAGATGAAGATACAGTAGTAGTGAATAATTATGCTTAATCTAAAAATTTTAATATAATAATTGCCTACGCAGGTACATGATTTTGAACTTATTTTTTTAGAAATGTTCACAACGAGATAATTTCAATGTTACAACATTTAACTAGTGACGGTAAACAGTTATGTGATTGTGATTGGTAACTGTGATTTAACTGTTGGAGGTTTAGTTTCTCGTGTACCAGTTGCTAATAATCGACCTTGCGGGCATCTATTGTGGCCGCCTCGCGGCCGATAGTGACCGCATTGTTAAAACAATAAAAACGTAAAAACTTGAATATATCGAATATGTGATGACAGAATGAGATCTTACACTTCATTGCTGGGGATCGGGACCCTGGAAAAAGGAGGAGACCATGACTGAAGAACCTGAGGCAATGATTTGGCCAGCGCGTTAAAGTTCCATTCAACGGATAAAGTACGAAAAGAAGAAGAAGAAGAAGAATCATAAATTACAAGTTAATTAATGTAACTTCGTCAGAAATTTCACTGCTTGTAGAATTTTCGCGTGATTAGTATGAACATTTTTGTGTTCATTTATGTGTTGCGAGACGAATCAGTGGCGGCCGGAGATAATCATTGCATGTGATTATTCATTAAATATTACAATTAAATATATATTATCAAAAAAATATATCCGCAGTACCGGTGCACTGGTCAATCAGACAACTGCACACAAGTTAGTTTACATTCAATTTTGAGATGTAACATTAGCTTGGTTAGGTTAGATTATTTAATACCATGTCACGGCAGCAGAGTGATAAGCTGACTGTGTGCATTTGTCTTGTGTGCACTTGCCATGCTTACTTTTCTCACTTTTCTAAATCAAGGATTGTTATATACTGAAAGCCTTCGCCTGATGTACAACTCATATTGCTTAACTCATTCGCATTGTAATTTGCTGTTGGATACAAATAAAAAATCTACATACCATGAAAAACGTATTCGTGCAGCCGTGACTTAAATTTAAATTTGCGAATGAGAATTATACGATGTTATTCGATATGAAATGTTATCTTGGACACTCAGTGAAAGAATGCTAAAGCGGCGACTAACGACTTTTTAAAATAAGCAGAGTTGACAGTGTGAAATAAATTCTTAAAACTTGAAAATTGCAATACCTTGGCCATACCATATATTTAGACGGTTATCCTACATGGTTTTCCCTGATTTTCAAAAATACATGAGTATGTACATCCCTGTTATGTGGGTAACACTACAAAGTTGCGGTGGGCCAGAGGGACGCTCTCTGTTATGCATCGAGATACAGATCGCGTATTGTTATCGGATTGGTTCAAGTGTCGGATGCTGGCCAGCCGGAGGTCCATCAAAGCGATTGCCGCCCAGCAGATTGCAGGCCAGATGAAGCGGGTTAGTGGGCTATCTGCACAATTTTGAATTGCATACTTTGTGGACAATATCAATAGAAAACCAAGGCCTGACCTAGCTATTGAAGTAATTCACGGATACACCACGATGAACATCAGATCCTGCGGCTCATTATTCAAGGTAAAATTGCCAGCAAATGAGACCCTGGAAGACGTAGGACATTCTAGTTTGAAGCAATAGAAGATGAAGATATACCGATTTACTGTTTCCGAGGTGAATGTGTAGAATTTCGTATCACCGTAGAACACGATCACCAATTCGAAATTCCTGTATTAATTAAAAAATAACATTTTTATTGAGCAAGTACAGGCCTCACAGTACCTGGCCATTTAGCCAGGCGCTATACAGCCATACCATTGTGCCTACTATCGACCAGAATTTAGTTAATAATACAGCCCGCTTGAAGCAACCCATCCACTTTTTCTTTAATTTAACGTCGATCTGTTTGCACCATTTGCAAGTCAATGTTTTATTTTATATGTACCCCTGCTCTATCCACAGGTCATCCACATTCCACTGGATATCCTCAATTCCAGCGAATAATGTCCCCTTTCATCGCATGCAAATAAAATTGTATAGCCGTTCTCCACTGTAGATATAAATACAATTTGTTGTGTTAAATTGTTACATTGATAATGCCCTCACAGGGCGAAAAGCATCTCAGATAAATTAAACTTGTAGAATTAAAAAACAAGTGTTTTTATTTTAACGTAATGAGATGTATCGATATTTATGATATGATTGAAAAGGGTTTTAAAAATTCGATGTTATTTTTTTATATTAACTTTTTTTTTTATAGTATTTTTGGTAGCTGTGCGGGATGCCACTGCCATCAAACGAACCTGTGCGTGCGAGGCATCAACTGAATGCATCGTGTTCACTCTCACTCGGCGTGTAGCCTATTTATCGAGATCTAATCTGCACCGATTCACACGCATTTTGACATAACGAGAGATGAATTCTTTTAACTGAATATATTAGCGCCGTGATTCCACGATGAGAGTATATGAAAAAATTTGCGATTATCCAAAACAATCTTCAGATATTTCAACCTTAAGATGATAAGACGCTACGTGTTCTCGATGATACTTTATGGAATGGAAGCATGGACACTTACTGAAGAAATGACATGGCGTCTTGAAGCATGTCACTTGAGACGTGGATCAAAATACGACGCAGGGATAGAGTTACGGATGAAGATGTTATAAACACATAATTAGACAATAAACAGTATTACAGAATACTTCAGAAGCACACAAATGGACAATGAACAGAACATGTAAGGTATTATATAAAATTATTGTAGTGTAACTCCCTCTCCGAGCACGAGAGCTGGTCTCTTTTTTGGAGAGATAAGCGAAAAAAAAAACATGTATGTATGCAACCATATATTAAAATTGAATTTATTTTGCTAAATTAAAGAAATAAATATTTAAAATAACATAAATATGAAAACTTAAATATCTTGTGTACACGCGATGAGACATCCGGAGAAGTGCGAAATCTTGCATCCCATAATGCAGGGAAAGATTGCTGGAAGAAGCAGAACATCACGGCTGAAATACCTGAGGCAATGGTTTGGCCAGTCTACTGTAGAACTACAAAGCGATGATAGCCAACACGAGGGCACAAGAAGAAGAAGAAGGTGATATTTTAGCAGCTGTTGTGATATAAATTGTACATTAATTATATCAATTACGATAAACAAATTCAAACAGAAGATGTACAAAGTGGAAACGAATGACTTATCTGTGTTGCACGCGTGTTGTCTCTATCATCCGAGTGTTAAATATTACAGAATAATATTATTATAATGTTGGACGCGATAACCGCACACTTTACTGTGATATAAATGACAGCATACCTTGTTTGTTTTATGTTGCGAATACATGGAAATCACACGCATACATAAACTGTCAATTGTGATGGAAAAATGAAAGTTTTTATAATCTTTAGTTGATTTAAAAAATCAACGTAAGTAAGTACGTAAGTACAGTTGCTATGCGACGAGCGCCGACTCGTTTGACCCTGATACATTAATAGATCTACACAGGCATAAGTGCAGTGGGAATTTAGAATTGTTGGAAATTATTGCGATTAACAATATATTAACATTCAGGAGAATGAAATGTTACTTAATATGTAACATGTTAAATATTAAAGTGCATGTCAATTACATATTGCAATATTTTCATATATAATAAGGGAATTTTAAACATATGATTAATTAATTTTAATCGCTTAATTACCGGGCGGGCGGATAACATATTTTTAAGCAATAACTTTATTATAAGTAGAGCATATTTTTATTGTGAAGTTGTAATTATTCAGATCATATTTTAAAATAATTAAATGTATTAATTAGAAAGATATGCATATAAAATCAAATAATGTTGTTGCGCCACCGGAATTCGAATCTGGATCTTTTTCCAAACCGGGGATGGTGCATTACCTGGCGTCTGCTATCGGTGTACTCAAAGGTATTTGAGATTCCGTAAAAACAAAGTAGACGGCTCTTTCGAATAATTGAACGATAAATGTATTCATTTGAAAGAGGTGTAACATATAGGTTCGAAAATTTGTCGTCAAAAATAAATGTCGCTGTAGCATAGTTGGAAAGAGATCCAGGTTCGAATCCCGGTGGCGCAACAACAATATTTTTCGATGAAATTGATTTTATATGTATATCTTTCTAATTAATACATGTAAGTATTTAAAAATTACTTTAAATTAAATTATTTTACTATTGTAACATGATATCTTACCTGTTAATTTTGTATGTATTTTTTATTTACTATTAAATACGGTTATTTACACAATGTTTTGTAATTTTTTATGTTTTTAATATCTTTATTATGTAATTTACTACAGATTTGCCGTACTTGTTCAATAATCTGTCGGTAAGGATATTTTTGTTTTTATAACAACAATTATTAAGTGAGAAGCACAGATTAAAAATGAGTCGTCACAAATTGACAATTAAGGAGTATAAACGGGAAATTAAAACTACCGCACGGGTACAAAGCGCAGGTTGGATGAATCTTTTGAACTAAATAAATATTACGAACTATGCGCCATATATTTGTTTTTGTAATGAAACATTTGATAAACGTATCCAGTCAGTGTTTAGCCACGTGGAACGCGAAATTCGGAATCTAAATGTTTTTATTCGAAATTGATGGCGGAAATATCGAAGGTAAGCGAAAAAAAAAATTGCCTTGGACATTTTTTCACCTGGAAGTCGTAACGGGTAGACCTTGTCCGCGAGATAGTCTCTGTGTAATTTTACAAATAGGGCTTGCTTTTGTAATAATGTCCATTAAAGTGACGACACAATCTAGACAGTGTGTCAAATCGTACGTAACTCTGTTGGCCCGTACCGTGTATGGCGTGACTCGTGCACCATTGTCCCTTCATGGGAGAGTGTACTCGATAGTTAGCCCTTTAATGGCCGTCTTGTACCCACTGGTCTCTGCCCTTCCGTACATAACACTTGATCATCTGTTTGTTTGTAACGTTGTTATATACCTGTATTATAAAAATAACTAAAGATAGCACTTAAAAGGGCGCAGGAAGGTTTAAATTTAAATCTCTGTTCGTTTTCGCAATCTCTTACATTAGCTTTTGTTTTTTATCTCCTTTTGGGTTTATTAATTATACATTTCGCGTTTCTGTAGTGCCGTGTGTGGTGCCGATAAAATAAGTCGAAACTTCTACAACTGTTCCGGGAAAGAGTAGGTCCCCCCCTCCTTCTAGCGACCCTTTAAAAAAGTGTGTTGTTTGGTATTGCAGACAGGTAGATGAAAAGTGAGGGAATTCTTCGGTATACGGATTGGTATACACATCTTTCATCATCGTAACAATTTAAGTTAGGTACTGGATTATTTTTAAAATAATAATTATTTTAAATAAATCTTCTTCAGGAAACAATGTATACTAAAATAAAATTACAAGCATAGATAAAAACAAAACTATTAAAGTATAAATGGTGGGTAACTAATTAGAAAATACTGGAATTAGGTTATTTATAATATTTGATTTTCTATCAAGACTTTCTTATTTTTTAATTAAAAATTTATCTAACTTTATCTGTAAAATTTCTAAACCCTTGTTAATGTTTCCAAAAGGTGATTGACGTATACAGACTTGTTCCGTATTTGTAATAAATAAAATTAATTATTATTTTTTATAGGTGAACACGTATACTTTCATATTTATTCATTCATGTTATTGTCACCAGTTTTTAGTTTATTTCTACCCCCATAACTTATTTCCAAACCAGTACATGTTGTTCCTTCGGCTTGACTGGTGGTTGTCCTTTTGGAAGTCGAGGATAGGAAGTGTTCTCGTGTGATTTTTGTTTTGTTGTGAGCGTGACATTTATCAAAGTTTTGTGCTGTGTAATTTTCTACATTGGGTAAACGTGACGGCGTCATCGACCAGGTGAGTCGAGTGAGTCTATCCTGGTCCGCTCATTCCTCGTCCCTCAAACCCTATTTCCCATATAACACATTCTTCCGATTCCATCATTATCCATCCACTATGGTGACCAGCCACATGCGTCGGTAAGAATAGTTGTCGCTATTTAGACATCTCAAGTGCTCTTTAATTCTTATATCAAAATTTCTGCAAGTTTTACCTATATATTCATTATTATTATTTTATTTTTTTTAAGTAGATTTTAAAAAACGTGACTTATGGTTTTGGTTATAAAGTGAGAAACTAAATTTCACACCCGTATAGAATAGACGGTTCTGTCAGTATTTTACTTAATTTTATTTAATAAAAATTAGCCTGGAGAAGGGATGTGAGCGATATAGTATATCTGTATTAAATGATGACATGTTGGACTGGCCTGAGTTGATACAAATGGTTTCGTATGAAGTACCAACTCAAAGGAGACAACATGAAGTGTTCTCTGTAGGTACACACAGTAATAATGATGCTGTTAACTCTCCAATATCGCGGATGCATCGGCTCGGTAACAAGTTGAGTTTCGTTGACATTTTTCGTTGCAGGAGCATACTTGAGCTGAAGAAATATTTGTATATAAATTATACTTAGTTTTTATTTTTTTATATTATATTGAAATGTACTGTTATATTTTAAATGAAATAAAAATGTATTGTTGTGTAAAAGCTCACAAGGGCGTTGAATAGATAATAAATAAAATAATTTAATCATAAAAATGTTGAAAGACAATACTTCACAATATGGCTGCCCCATTAGTCCAGTTGGCATGACACTGGCTTCACATACCGGGTTTGATTTCCGGTGAGTTATTTTCTCAGGCTTGCGTTCATCACAGTAATCAGGCTTCGTGGGTTGAAGTAGTGTTAAAAAAAAACTACATGTGACCACCTCCTCGCCGGATCTCCACCTTGTCGTGGTGAGGAGGCTTGCGCATTCCGATGATTCTGTGAGCTGGAGGCGTAACCGCCAGAAAGGTCTCAATAGCCACAGATGAGGAATCAGACTAAGAGAGATCCAATGAAGTGGAGCAGCATTGACACGACTCGACTTCAAAATATTTCAAACGACAACGATATAATTGCTGAAGCCAGCTGTGAATTCGGTTTTAAAAATGATACAAATCTCTTACCATCGCCATTTTCCCACACTTTCATCCTATGTACGATGTCTTTAATGGTAACCCACACAAGAGAGGCAATTTCATTTCCCATTCTGATCTGTTCCATTTCAGGACCAATGCGCATTGTAAATCTGCAATGTTTTCATTTGTGCGCTGGAGTAGAACATAAGACAAACATTACCACACCACTTCAAGGTTATCAGAAGGGCCTAGTTTAACCACATTTAGATGTATTAAGCCGCATAAATAAGTCAAGAAGGTGCATTCCTCGGACGTCACGAAAAATACAAGTCATTATGCGGGGGAAGACAGAAGGCAGTGTAGCTAGAATGACATTATCTGCGTAATTTCAATTCAATCACAGACCACCAAATATATAGACATGAACTAACGCAAATTCCTTGTCTCAATATTTTCATTTTGGTGTGACTTTTGGCACCACTTACGCAATCAAATAGCTCTGCAATTTTTTTAAAAAATATGACTCGATTAAATGAAAATTTAAACGCTGACAATATAATATGCATTAATGTAAAAAAATACGTCTTGTTTACATGAAAAATTTAATTTTCGAAGAATAAATACTTTTACTGTTATAAAATTTTTTTTTTAGTATAAAAAATTCATTTGAAATAAAGATAATCGCTTTGCTAGACATGGTCTGTTCTAAAGCAATTACCTGTATAGTTTTTATAAATGGTATATTGTTAAGGTACAATTAAAATTTATAAAAAAGATATGTAGGTAATTAAATTAGTACAAATGACAAATAAGTATCATTTTGTATTCCACCTATATCGAGCAACATCCTTGTTATTTTTGGTAATAAGTCGTTAATCACTTTAGTCCCTTTAAGATCTAGTGTCAATTTATTAAATATACGCGGTTCATAAAATAAGAAATATCGTTGACTAAATTTAGTAAGAATGCCCCTCGTCCCGAAACTAATGTCTCAAAATCCCCTCCTGCGTGTACATTTCGTTTCATGTATATTCATGTACTTGTCTCTGGGTTCAATATACATAATTTTGGTGATCTTATACGGGATAAATCAACATGGTTGCCAACCTTATGGCGGCACACGAAGAATAAGTCTTGTTAAAAATTGTTTAAGACTAAATAAAAATATTTGATTGACGCTCTTGAGATGTGGTGCCGGAGACACGTGCTATGTGTACGTGAACAGCGAGATGCACTCCATTCTACAGTAACCACACATTAAAAATACACTTTGAACTCTTCATTTTTTTGTACATCTTACAAGAAGTGAAGATCCTTGTGGTGGGCCACGTTGAGGGTCGGAGTGGAAAAGGAAGATCCCTCACACGTTGGACTGCCCAAATGGAAAAAAATAACAGGCCCTTTTCTGGTGCAGTTCTCAGATCAGATAGACAGAGGAGTATGTTCAAGAGGACGGGAGATCATGAAGATCACGATCCTGTCGATGATGATGATGATGATGTAACGAAAATGCGAGACGAAAATATGATCACTCTGAACATGAACTGGCTGTCTTTATCGCTTCGACTTCCTTCTCTGACTTCATACACTAGTCAATTCGAATTGTAAAATATCATTAAATCACTCGTAACTGACTCGATGTTCTTTTGTCATTATTGAATTATTAAAATAAATCGAGCGAAGCGAGCACGACACACCGGACGAGTCTCCCATGTCTACAAAATAACGAGTTCAAAAATATGTAAAATGAAAAAAAAAAAACACTAATGTAAAAAAAATATATATTGTTTTGCTACGCTACCTTTGAATTTTTTCACATAAATCAAAACCTGTTTGGCAATTTTTAATCAAAGATGTTTTAGTTAGAAATGAGACGAAATTATATAACATATTTATATAGTTATAATGAATAATTTAGTGGGAATTTTTGTACGATGATGTACCTGCGATTCCGCCAGTTAACACTTTGATACTCAAATATTGTATTAACTAACAAAATTTCACAAATAATTTATACGCGTTTATTATGCTTGGGTGAAACAAAAAAAAAAAAAAATCCTGTTCGCCAATTTATAATGGATTGATTAAAAAGTCTGTTGTCATATTTCACCGTTTTCCACGTTGGTTCATGTTGTATTTGTTTCCAAAATTTCTAAATCGAAGTGAAACTGAGGAAGCTTAATAAACAGATGAAACTGAATATTCAAGTGAAGGAAATAGAACTGATTTAAGGTTGTCTACAAAAAAATAATAAAATTAATACGTTCTATCTACAGGAGCAGGATTACACTGAAAATAGTGAAAAGTGAATAGCATAGCATTGTTAAAAGCCCCGGGATTACTGATGGTTAGTTACAGAAAAGATCCTACCTCTGTCTTTGGAGCTGTCTTCTCCGGTGGTGCCGAGATCTTGCAGATTAAAGTCACCCCTAACGTCCTGTATGGCGGCCAAATCACTCAAACCAAAGTTCTGATCCCTGAAAACCACATTGTCGTTGTTGTAATTGATCCCGTTGGCCAGGGAGTTTCCCGTCCCACCCTGGTGAGAATTCGATTGGAACTGGGGTGAGTTGTCGTTTCCGTACGGGAAAACTACCCTGGGCGTTCTCGACTTCCACGACGGTTGCGCTCCAGGCGATTTCGGGGCGAAGCCCGGAGCGAAGAACCCGGTTTTGACGATCGGAGAGAACTCGCCAGAATTTTGGAACGTGTTTCCGTTGTAATAGTCGTATTCTGGGCTGCTGAACGACTTTGGCGGTGCAAAATATGGACTGTGGAACGGATACCGCGGATGGAATGCTTTTGATACCGGAAACCCTACGTTCTGGGGGTTTCTAAGACTCCTCGTAGGTCCAGGAGGAATGTCGAGGAATCGTTTCGGGATCGGGGTGTAGTCGTCATGGTAACCTCTCTGGCTGTTTTCTCGCGTCGCTTGTGGAAATCCACCTTGAGGCCTGTCGTACTGGTCGTCTTCATAAGACTGCTTCGCGGTCTGCTGTTCATCGCTTTCTTGCTCTTGATCCTCGTCATCATATTCAGCATCATCTTGAAAAGTTATCTTCGGATTTCGCGCCGGACGAATGTTGAAGTCTTCGTCGGGTCCCGCTTGGCTGGCGTCGAATTCCACTCTAAACTGTGCCTCTTCGTACTGTTCATCTCTGAACGTGATTTGCGATCGCCTGGCTCCGGCCGGGTGATCCTGGAAGGCCACCGGTCCCGTTTCAGCCACTTGCGGCGCGACGGCCGTCGTCGATTCTTGAAATCTCTCGTCGAAAGATCTCGCCTCTCGCGTTCTCTGTCTGATGACCGGCCCTCGCTGCTGCAGAGGAGCTCGCAGGATTATCCTTCTCAGTTGTCTCGGTTCTTTTAATTGTGGCGAGCCTCGTCTGGGGCTATCGATGGCGTGAGCGAGCAGCAGGCCCGCTACTAAAACGAGGAATTTCCACCTGCTTTCGCCCAACATTGTTTAATTCTGGTGTTTCGCCTATTATTTAAAAAGATGAATTTATTTTAAAACCATTAATCTGATCTATGTCTTGTGTCCTTTTGTTGCGATTGTATTTGAACTATCCCGTTATTGTGGACGTCCCTCTGAACTTCCCCGTTTCTCCTGAGGCGGCACACTGTTATATAACCACGCGAGATGGTCATTCACTTTCCTCCGGGGCGACACAAACCGCCTTCAGGTTGACCGGCGCGACGGAGCGTTCACTTTCATTAATGCACGACTTTCGCCGACCGTGTCTTTCACGTCGCTGACGTCACACGCAGCAGCCTCGCGATGTCTCCGGGGGCGTACGACCGTAGCGAGCGGCGGCCCAAAATCGACTGCGGCACCGGCGCCGGGGCTGACTTTCAATTTCTTTATTGCGAAAGGTGAAAAGCTTTTTTGTCCGTTGTGCAACCAGCCTCGGGAGTGCGCGCGGTGATGATACGACGTTACGGCACACACCGCCGTCACCTGCACTCACCGCCGTTTGCCACCAGGAAGCACATTCGGTATTCCGCGCACACGCCACGCACGTTTTGTTGCGACGTTTTGCGCCTACCGGGCTTGTTGGACGCCTTTTGTCATTTCCATCGCGTCTGGCCTGCTCGTAACACTGTTTCGTCACACCTTTCTTTGGCAAACTTCAACATTAAACTTGATCTTTCATTTTTCGCTAAAATCCAAGAAATTCACAAAATTTTTTTGTGATAACAAAAAATTTTTTTTTTTTTATAAAAATACTCACGTTTTGCGCGACAGATATTTAATACATTGTCAATATTTTCCCTTTTTGCACTGTGTGCGATGTACACCCACTTTGAAATCCTTGTCGAACAAATATTAGCGGAGAAAGTGGACGCGACCGACACTTTTTCGGCGATGTTTTTGTGGAAGTCTTTTGCGGATCGTTCATTTGTTTGTTTTTGTGTGTCGCAATGTTGGAGCGAATGAAAGCATTCTTTTTATGCAACGTGCTGACATTCGGCGTTTGAAATTTTTCTCGTTTTGAATTTTCATAACGTACAAAAAAAGTTTTTGACAATGTGTGACCAGTTTTTATGACACTTTCTTCTCAACGCTGAATCTTAATTATAATAGTCAGATTGGTTTGCTGCGTTCTTTACAACTATTTCGTGGAATTATCGAGTTTGTTTGTTTACCAACGGCGTCGTGTGTTCGCCAATCGGGAACCTGCAACAGAAAAAATAGTAATGTTATGTGAATGTATGAAATCTGTGTTGAGAGGGGCACAGTAAAATAAATAAATATATAAAATGACGCAATCGGTACACCCGACGTTTACCGACAAATTTCCGAGACGAGAGATCGAAGTCTCGTTAATTACCGACGAATCACGCCATAGATCATGATCGAGATATTGATCCTCTGCGTTTATTTGTAAAATATATTAAACCTGCGCTATGCAATTACAATGAATAATAATGCAGTATTTTGGACACATCGCAGGTCAAGATGAAAACTTGAATCGGCTTATTAAGTTCTGCCGAAAACCCCAAGGATGAACCGAGAAAGCAGAAAGTATCTCAAGTTCTACACGAGGCTTTCACGCCAGCTGAGGATGGATTCAGATGAAGTAAGATCGTTAAATGGATTCACACGCGAGGTCGTGGACCTTCGACAATGAGGAAAATGTAGAAAGACGGAGATTAGCCCCAGGTGGCAATTTTCTACAAAAAAAAAGTACTCGCAACCGACAAAAATATCTGAAAAAAACCTTAATAATATGTAAATTTTAAAACATAAATATGGATATATTTTGTTAAAAAAAGTTAACATAAATATGTATTTTTTTTTTTAAATTCTGAGGTTATTGTCCGACGTACATTCTCTTTTATATATCCGATTAGATTTTAAACGATTGTTAATTTTTTTCGAACACATTCGCGGAAAAATACAATACACAATTGATCATCTTACACTTAGCTCACCTATGACTTAACACGTTGAAGCCGCGTTAAAAATTACTCGTGACATTGATAAACGCGTTTTTGTGACCGTCGTGTGTCGTTATTTGTTTAAAATTACAAATTACTGAAAAAGAAAAAAAAATTGTGAAATCTTCTTCATAGAACTGTGTGGATTGGAAACATGGATATTGATAAATAAACCGGGGTGGGCTGGAGGCGGCGCAGACGGGGGTCGCTCGGGCACCACGTTAAATTTGAATTAAGAATAAACAATATTCTCAGATCAAACCAGTGGCTAACAGCAATTTCTGTAGATGCCTTAAATGTATTATGAAACATGAGACTGTTGCCTTTTGATATTTCTCCTGAAATACATTTATTTCATGATAAAAGAAAACCTATCTATTTTTTTTTCTATAGTCTAACAATAATGCACAGTTTTGAGAAGGACAGTTTCTAATATTTATTGCTTTGAACAACCATCTTCAGTTACAATCTAGTGTTTTGTTTTGAGATATGGAATTGCCACGAAAAGAGTAGTACCTATTTCTGCGTTTCTTCATTCTTAGAATCTAAGGTAGGCAATTACATTTTTCAACTATTGATATTAATTATTTTACAGTATATTGTGTTATATTGTTAGAGATAAAAAAATCCTAGATTAAGCGATGGCAGCCAATGGCAGATTTCTCTCGAAGACTCGACTCGATGACGTGTAAAGAACAGTGCGACACATCTAATACGTACGCACCTTTACAGACTCTCTGAGATCAAAGTCTCGTTGAGAGAATATCGCGGAGACGGCCCATACCTAATGATTAACGAAAGACTCGACAACATGCCGGAGAAGGATTCTTACATACATTTAGATTTGGAGCCAGAAGTAACGATGGGAGTGTCGAGAAGCTCACAGTGATTTTTGAGAGGAAGTTCTCTATAGCAGTGGTGGCGAAGCTTTTTACATGCGCGTGCCAAAAATCCCCAAATAATATATATAAACAGTCTGATTTTAAAATTTTATTTATTTAAATGATTACAATTAGCAATGATTCTATAATTAGTTTTGTACTTGAAAATATGACGCGAAGAACGTGTCATCATTTGATAGCGCGGTCCGATCAGATAGAATGGGTCATTCACCATTCCAAGCAATTTTTAATAGGGGAAAAAGTAAAAAAAAAAAAGTTTTTCAAAATTTTATTTAAATAGTTAAAATAATACACTTTAAGTTATGAGTATTAATGAGATTTTTGCTGCTGCCCATTCGATGCCAAATACTTTATATCCAGTTTATATATCGTCACTTTTAGTAAAAAGGATGCAGTCATCGATCAATCTACTTGTACTTCATTTTATAAAACTATATTATAACTTGTCGCTAGTTTTTTTTTAACAGTTAAATATTTCTGGAATTCTTTTTATTTCTTCTTCTGCATTCTTTTTAATTATTTCTAATTCATTTCTCAAATCGACAATTTTTTATTACCAGATTGAGCATTTGCATTGAATGATTGCACTTATATATCTGTTAACTGTTACGTGCCGGCAAAGTTGATGAACGTGCCATATCTGGCACGCGTACGCTAGGTTCTCCGCCTCTGTCCTATAAGATGAATAGAATTGATATAAGAGAATAGAGAGAATTGAGAGCGGTTGGTTTTTGTCTCACGGATACAGTTTGTGACTTGTACTTGTGATGTCTACGGTTGACGTATGTCAGGGTTGGTATGATTGTATGCGAGCGAAAGAGATATAATGGGTCACGCCGCGGTTGCTCTCTGCTTCAAGTCGAGTCCTGTTGAAGATCATTATCTAACCATGTAAATAGCTGTAAATTGTACGCTAATAAATTGTTAATTGTCACCCGAAGCCGTTTTATTCACGTCGCTGTCTCCATACGACAGCCTCTGTACACCAGGAAATATAGTCGATGCAGTGATGTACTACAATTGGCGCAGCTGGTAGGATTCGAACTTACGCTCTCAAAAGTATATATAATATATATTGTTGAAGATGATCACATCATAATGAAAAATGTCACCTACAGTAAGGCGACCAAAAAAATATTTACCCTCCGGTTATAGTGGATCGCACACAGCTACATTTTAGTAACGCTGGTCGCGGATTATTCAACCGTCCAAAGCTTTCTCGATGATTTTGAAAACGAACCATAGATGTAACCGTTTTTATAAACTCAGAAACTGGATTTGATACCAACTTAAGGGAAATATTTTGTGAATTTCAAGGTGCTTGACAATAAAATTCAATTTATAACGTCACAATATATATATGATATATTTTGAACGTACTAATGTTTAGTGTCTCCCCCTTTCCCTTTCCTCCCCCGCCGCTAGTGAGCATTAAACGCTGTTATCAACCTCAAAGGCTCAGTTAGTCTGTGTCGATCTTTGGCGAAATAGTGATATAATTCTATACAGTCCACTACATCCAGGAGAAGCGAAATTCGGTGAGTCCCTTTCCCTGTTCCTGTGTTCCTGCACCCGCCACTCTTTACTTCTTTCAGTGATACCCAACATACTGTCTTCTATACTATATAGAGTTTCAGGTCTCACTATCGTGTGCAGTTATAAGAGTGTACTGGTCAAAGACTCTTGAACTCTACATCTGAAGATCATATTCAATCTTTTTTTTTAGGCCCGGACTGAAGTGGTCGAAAGAAAGTTTCTCTGAAGGTTAGAGCGAAAGATAATGTTACGCCATTCGCTTTTAATGAAACGTTTTACGCCGCGACGCGTGCGCCGCCATGCATACGCATGGGCGGGCGTAATGACGCATTGTTATTCAGTAGCCGCCGGTGTGGCGTAACAGCGTGAGCGGAGGGTGCACGCGGTGACGATAGCGAATGGATAGGTGTATTTTATTTACAGTTTTAATTAGAAGCAATTTAAAGTATAATTCGACAGTTTGGTCCCCATTCTATAAAGTTCATCGATTGAAGGGTTCGGCCGAATAACGGTCTAAATGTTTTTTTTTTAAACTTTAGAGGAGATACAAAATAGTTTATAAATTAAATAGAAGTCATCGTTAAATTAGGGAAACACTCTTTTGCCCGAAAGTAACGTAGACCGTTCTTCTGTCAAACATTTACGGCAGTTGATTTATTAAGGCGATCAATGTCACTGGTCGAAAGTTTAACATTCACACTACTTTCCATTCTAATTATTCAAATAATAGGGTGATAATAAAAAACCGTAACGAGCCGATGTGCAAGTGTAATAATAAAAAATAAAACAATTAACGCAACTGCAACATAGACCGTTGTTCCAATTATGGAACTCGCGATTCCAGCTGCGTAAAATGGCATAGCAACGGCATCTATTGGTTTCTATGGGAACTAACTTAAGGAACGTGTAACGTAGCTGCATACTACTACGACTCTTCGGGGCGTATTTTATTTACGGTTTTAGTTAGGAGCAATTTAGAATATAATTCGACAGTTTGGTCCCCAATTTATAGAGTTCGTTAATTAAAAATTCGCGCCGTGGCCCGCTCGGTGAGCCGACGGTGTATTTTATTAGTAGCTTGTTGGTCTAGTGGTCAAGACGTTGGCCTCGTGATGAGGTTCCCGCTTCGTTCCAGGACACCAGTACGTTAATCCTAGTATATTATTTGACAATTTGGTCCCCGTTTTATAAAGTTCATTTTTCAAAAATTGGCGCCGTGGGCCGCTCGGCGAGCATATTGTGCACGCGGTGACGACGCTGCTGATGATGCACCTCGTGTATTACCGATTAATTTTTGTGAATGATCCACTGATTCTTACACAACCAGTTCTTCTTTCACATACTCCACGATTGTATAAGATTTACCTTCACAACTTTCTTCCATCACGTGTTTTTTTTTTGCAAATTTGTCGCCGTTTGATCATCACGCTCAAAGTGGCTGTTTCAGAAGGTTGTGCGAGCTGGCTTCTTCAAATTGAACGGGTTTATTGGACGCCAACTTGACGCCGACGTCGTGGACATGAGCGGCTGCAGCGTGATCGTAAAAACGAATGATTGCATGTTGAATTTTTGTTAAGAAACCTTTCTTTGCCGCGGAATTAGCACTTGTTGTAATACAAATGCTTTTTTTCCGGCAGATGGCGTTCGGTAGAAAGTTTGGCAGAAAAATTACCGCCGAAAGGTCAAAATGGCGGCCGAGTCAGCTGTCAGATTCGAAAAAAGAATTTAGAAATGCCCCGAGACGGCGTGCTCACTGTCGAATAGAGAAAAATATTTATTCTCATGTCAACACGTGATCTATTTCGTTTATATTACGTCATCACCAGTCCATACCTTCAAGGCCTTAATTTAAATTTGTAACTGATTCGATGCTGTGTTCCCTGCAATTTATATATGAAATAGAACCATGTACACTTACTGATACAATGCTGAAGCGACTTGAAGCATTTCAGACGAGATAACTTCTAAAAGAGGCTGCGCTAATAGGGGGCACTAATGATTATGTGATGCGAAAAGAAAAAGTAATACTTAAAACAATAGATAGATAGAATCATAATAGATAACAATCTCAAATGGAAAGAACATATTACTAATCTCACAAACAAAATAAGGAAAACTGCCTACATATTTTTTAGACTCGGAAACATCTTATCACCTACATATCTGAAAATAATATATTACGCGTTTGTACAGTCACATTTGCAATACGGTATTATTGGATGGGGAGGTGCATATAAAACTTCAATGTCACAATTAGAAATCACTCAAAAAATGATAATACAAATTATTCTAAAAAAAAAATAAAGACTATCCAAGTATACAACTTTTCACAGATTTTAAAGTACCAAAAATAGGAGACATATACAAAATTAAAAATCATTAAATTTTAGAAGCGAATTCCGATCTACAAGATATAGAGATCAAATTGATATCCCAAAACTAAAATATACCGCAACTCAAAATCACTATATTTATCAAGGTATCAAATTTTTTAACAATCTCCCCATCACAATTAGAAAAATTACGGACTATCATAAATTTGTAACTGAAGTAAAAAAAATATGTACACAGACTAACCGAAACATAAATTAACTCGTATATACTCCTTCTCTATACACGAGTCTTACTCTCAAAGAGAAGAAACAAATGTTAATATATATCCACTGATTATTGAAATTGTATTACATTTTTAATATTAATAAAAAAAAATAATGATAAAAAAATAAAACTGAAAATCGCAATATTGTGGTCACATCATGAAACATCCAGAAGAATATCTGATCATGCATCTCATTATTCATTTAAGGGGGTCACATCGAGGACCGTTTACGTTGAAAAGTAAGACCCGTTTTATCAGCAACCGCTAATACGATTTCCATGAAATTTTGCACCCTTCTGATTTAGTAATAAATAAGCTAATGTAACTAAGGGTTTAAAAAAATTAATTAAAATAAAAGCTGCAGCAGCTTTCATATTTTGATATTCTTTTCCTCCGTTTGAAAAAAGGCGGTAATTGAACAGCCGATTCGTTAGACATTTTCTTAGTCAGGAATGCAGTCATTGATGGCATGGACATATTGAAGTATATTTTTTTTAAATACCTCAATATCTTTTATGGTTTCCAAAATAATGGGACTAATGTACAGAAAAGTACACTTTTCATGAGTGCCGAAAAACTAAAAAGTTCCAATTTGAACCCTTTTTTTCACTTTAGAATTATTCATTACATAATAAATAATACCTATTCATTTTATTTACTTAAATAAAATAAATAAATAAAATTAATTTTAATGTATGTAGTAAAAAACATGAATCATTTATAAAAAGTTGGATATGGGTGGGATGCAGCGCGCGGCGGGCGGCCGAGCCTCAGCGGACTGTCTCTTCGTTATGCCAGCAGTCCATTCTTGCCGAGGCATGGCGAGAGTAGCCGAGCACGAGAATGTACTGCAGCTCTCGGCTTACATCGCCTATCTCGTGTCGACACTGGTCGTCTCGTGCCATCTCGCTTGGCCACGCACTCCTCGTTTCGGTCGGAGCGTAGACGAGGCGAGGTGAGGCGAGAAGCCTCGGCAAGAGTGAACTGCTGGCATTACGATGATGGCTCATATCTTGGCCACTTTGTACTAAAATTTCAAGCAATTCTACTTATCGTAGAAATGTGTGGATTGAATTTTCTTGTACAAAAAAAGTCTAGAATAATAAAATGAAAAATGATTTATTTTTATATTTATCGGTAGTGACCCCTTTAATATTTTAAGTTTAAGAAACAGACGAATACTTTAAACTTGTAAAAAATACTCGATACTTTAAACTTATAAAAAATACTTGATACTTTAAACTTGTACAAAATTTGTAATGATCGCAACCTCTTCTCTCTCGATCTCAATCTCCTCAGCATTCCTACAAGTCAAACCGACTCTGGATTACGCTCTCCTATAGTGAGAATGTGGCGGGTTTGTTTTACAATAATTTGTTCACTGACATTCATATATTGTCTGTTTCATTATCAATATTTAAAAACCTAATAATGATTTTCCTTATTTTTCGTTAATAATATTTTTTTTAAATTATGCATAATATTAATTAGTCGTTTTATCGTTTATGTGAAATATATTAGAATATAAGTTGATTGTCACAATTTTTTTTTCTGTACCAATGCTATTATACGTATATCTTTGTTATTTCCAATAAATAAACAATTATTTATTTATTGAAGGAAACCCCAAGGGGTCCAACCCTATTCCAGAATCGTTATGAGATTTATGCACTCCCGCTTCGATTCCACTCAACACAGTAACGCGTGCAATAATTAACAGATTCTTCAAAGCTTTTTAGAATGTATTATAAAGTAAAGTTCGATTTGTCATGTTCCGGCAGTCGGTTAAATAATATCTTGTGGCTTTCCTTCATAGTTTAACAAGTAAAAATTTATTTATTATAACATGAAGCTGTTCTGTTGCTGTCCATGGGATTTGCAACACAGGCAGCCCGCACCACGTCTCAATTGCGACTACCTTCTTGCAGTATTGCTGTTTCAATGTTCCCATATCTTAAACCCGTATAGAAAGATTGGTTCCGGCAATCATCACATTCATCTAATAATTCAAAACACTGAAAAATTATCTGTAGAATTTATGAGAAAAATTGAAGAGAACTAATGAAGTGATGATTGCAAACCGAACAAGCACGCAAGCAAGATAAAGTCCTTTGCGCGGCTGCATCTATCTACAGTGCTTCGCCAATCGTTGCCATGTCACTCCGACTGTTCCGATAATTTTGTGTATCCTTGAAACATTGGGCGTCCTTGTCTCGCGATTATCGTCCGACTGCTCATTACCATTTGTAGCGGTGCTGTCATTATGCAAGCTTTTTGATTTATTAAAAATATATTTTACTTCCGGTCGTCAAAATCAATTGGATTTCTAATAGATAGACAGTCAAGAAATTATTTAAAGATCGGATCTAATTTCTTTCAATTTGCGGCCTGTGGCCAACCAGATGTTCAACACGCAGATGGTTCGATGTGTGTTTTGGACCATTTACAGGCTAATCTGGAACAAATAGATAGAACACGAGCTAGCTTTGGAATAATATAAGGATTTATTCCTGAAGGATAAACCGCTAATACTACATTAAATGCTTTTAAATTTTCATTTAAATCGAGTCATATATTTTAAAAAAATCGCGAAACTTTTTGATAGTGTAAGTGATCCAAAATGATCACGTTGGTGATCACAAATTGAAAATATCGAAACGAGGAATTTGCGTTAGTTCATGTCCATTTTGGTAGTCTATGTAGAGAGTAAATTAACATATTTTATATTAAAGGTTAATGATAAAGAAAAATAAAAAAATCTGATAAACAAATATAAAGAGGGTGTTCAGTGGGAATTTTTCTATTTTTATGACCGGAGACAAATTGTGACTTCTGCAATTTATTGCCGTATGATTGACGAGTTTTTGGTGCCGCAATTGCATGTTTCCCGAGTACTACAACAGAGCGCAGTTTCAACAAGACTCCACAATAAGCAAGGACGGAGACATACCCTGGCCACCTCGGTCGCCTGATCTGACGTGAAATCTAAAAAGTGCAGCAATAATGCAGAAAAACGCTGGCGTATTGCGATTAAAAGAGAGCATTGCAAGACGTGACATCTGCAGATCTCGACTATCTGATAAAATTAAAATAAATACAATAAACTCATCTGTTTGTTATTATTTCAATTTCAAAATCGAGAAATTTCCGCTGGACAGCCCTACATGTGATTTATTTCTCCAAAGATTTTTTCAAAGTGAAACATGCAAATAAATATAATTTAAAAACCATCCATTTCGCCAAGTTTCATAACCAATATTTCCGAGTTTGTACAGATATCATACGAATAACGCAATGTGCAAGACAATTTCTTATTGATGCGGGAATACCCGGATCCGTGTGTTTCAAAGTGAAAAACCCAACCGGGTTAAATGCTACCGAAATCGAGTCGGGCATGACTCGCCCGACTTACAAAACTTTTATGCAACAGACCTGACTGGACACGTGACTCATGGCGGAAACTGTTGACCAATCACAACACAGGCGCATAAATATCAACAAATAAGTAAAGTCTTACGCGGACACGTATCCTAATATAATATAAACAATAACTAAATGTTGGGATTTGTTTTGCGGACTGTAAAAAACTTTTCAGACCTCTACGCTTCTACGATCGGACCTCAGGTAGAATATAATTCAGTCATATGGTCGCCACACTTCATTGTACACTCGACGGCGGTTGAAATAATCCAGTGAAAGTTTCTAAGATTTATTAATTTTATATTAAATATACGTGTATATTAAATAATTTTATATTAAATATCAGTGACACGTACGATGACCGACCTTATATTTCTATACAGGATCATCAATGGTGTGACAGACTGCCCCCAGATTGTTGGTCTGCTTGACTCGCACGCACCATTGAGGTCATCGAGACACAATTCATTGTTTTATTACAGTGGTGATGTCAGAACTCATGCACTAGCAGAATGCATTTTTTGTGGAGGTAGTTGACATTGCTGTTAATTTAATTCTTCATAGGATTACACTATTACAATTTTTTTGTATCTCAACTCAATGGTAATGGATAAATTGCTACTTCACATTTAATATTTATTTTTAATTATGTAATAACACGATGGCACTATGTGATTTTTTTTCTTTGTGTATTGCACTTCAGTTGTAATTTTCTCTTATTTTATAAATTATGTTAATGCCTGATTAGGGCGTTAATATTATTATTTTACTATTACTTATCTATTTCATTTCTAATTATTTCTTATATGAATTGAAAGTCTTCATCGTACTGTACATCGCCGATTTCATCTGAGATTTATCCTTCTTCCTGAATGGCAGTTTCAGTCTGTCTCTTCCTCTTGTACGATGTTCGTGCTCATGTTGATATGCCTCAATTTTTCTTAGTATAACTAAATCGGGGTTGTACGCAAATGTTGTACGCAAATTTCGGGGTAAGTGTTTAGTGGCGAGCGTTGTACGCAATCGGCCCCCAGACGTGTCCGAGTGACCGTGTTGCCCGCCACTAAGTGGACTAACGGCGCGAGGCGCGAGTTGGGTAATAGGCGAATTATCAAACGAGAAATGATACGACGGATATTAAATGTGAATAATTACACAGCCGTGTGTTATATAAACTGCACACGCTGTCGGGTGGCGCAAATAAACCTACACTATTTACAATATGAATTAAATATATTAATATGTTCGACCCTATATGTTACGACTTCTTGATATTAATACATTATAATCGTTTCCAATCATTTGATCAGAGCCAATCTACTAAAAATGAATTGATAATTCTGGGTACTGCTATCAGTTACTCAAGTATTTGAGATCTGAAAATAGGTAGAGGCTCAAATGATGAACGATTAATTATTAATTCAAAATTAAATTGGACACATTGATACAACTTTATTATTTAGGAGAACACATTCTTATTGTGAAGTTGTAATTATTCAGAACAGACGGTCTGTGATAAAATTGATTTTATATGTATATCTTTATAATTAATATATTTAATTCATATTTAAAATATCACAGACCGTCTGTTCTGAATAATTACAACTTCACAATAAGAATGTGTTCTCCTAAATAAAAAACTACACTATTTACAATTAAAATAAAAAAATCTTTTAATATGCATTTGAAAATCTTTTTCATCATTATTTTATTTTCTGCAAGGCGAAGCTTAACGCGAAACCACGAAAACCGATATATTTTTTACGCATTAAAAGAATTTCACGTTAAAAAACAAAATAACTTATCGTTTTTTATGTCGTAATAATAGTCTGAAGATGAAGTTTTTAAACTATTCATCTGTTTAAAATGGTTAGGGTAGTGTGTGGTAAGTAGACCTAATTATAAATTCATAAACAATCTTCTTCTTGCTGTGCCCTATCCGTTCAGCGGACGTTGGCTACCATAATTTTGTTTACTGCAGCCCGGAAAATGTCTATAGCACCTTAGGTTCTTCGGCCATTATGTTGTCCTTCTTCCAGGGCCTTGATTTACAGTAATCTGATCATTCGCATTCGTAATCTAAGATTGCGATGACGTGTGCAGAACATGCGGATAAAGGTTGCACCAGCTTGCACAATACGGCATATGATTTCAACAAAAGGATCCTATCTTCCATGTAACCTATGTGAAGACGATATTTTTAATTTTTGTAAAACCATCCCCATAAATTGGCCGCCAGAATGCCACACGCGTTAGGGGCGGTATTTGGTTTGACCGGCATTTTGAAACTTGCCCAAGGGGGGCTTTTTATCAAAAGACATTCTGGCCACTAGTGTTGACTACAGATTGCTGCTTTATAATGTTATTAATTGGATTTGCTTTCTTGGATTGTTTATACCTGGATTATTTTTATTATACACTATTATCGTTTTGTAACTTGGTATTTTGTTTTTTCATTATTTATTTTTTTCGGCTACCCCAATGATTTGGCCGCCACAGGTTTGTTTTGAAGGTGCCGACTAATAAAGTGTAGACTTTTTTTTTAGACTTAAATGAAATGATTTATATTCTATTTATTTACTGTATTTAATGAAAAATATATAGGAGTATAGGGTGATTACAGGGCATATGACCTGTCTTCGGCTGGCTTCAGTGATCACTTTATATAAATATAACGTTCACCATTCTCAACACATCAATCAAATTTTTGAAAATTGTATATGTGTTAATATATGGATTCGTTTCGAGTACCACTACACCATCGCCATCTATAGATCAAATTCGATAATTCATATATGTCAACACAATGAGAATTCGATGTTTTTTGAGAATTATTTAAAATAAAATATTTTTGACACATTATACTAGAATATTTTTCAATTTGTTATGTACTTTATTATTTATTACGTTGTTAACATCAAATTTTAATTAAAATATTTAATTTTGTTAAAAAAATTAGTTAGCCTCGTCAACCTTTGTAACGAGAGCTTAAAATATTTTGTAATTTAACTTCTCAGATTGTGACTATGCTAATGTTACCAGTATCAGTTCTGAAGATGCACTCTTCTTGAACCACCGTTAACCGTGACATTTTTTTCCCCTTTTAATTTCACCTTGCATCACGAACTACGCTGAAGAGTTAAGTAAAAAAAAATCACTTAAAAAATAAACCTTTTTTTTTAAGCCACGCGGTACACCTCGACGTTTTGAAATGTGAAAACAGCGCTAATGTCATGGCCGATGTTTCGTAACGGAAAGAAAGTCGCGGGCGCAAAGGGGACGCCGCTATCCAGCGCTGCTCACCTCTCGCTCGCTCTCGCCGGAAAAATAGAACGAGATGTTTGAATATGATTCTGCATTATTTCTTGACTATTTTTGCGGAAGCGCAAGAGACAGAGACACCTGTTTGTGTCTCGCTCACAATAGTGGGTGGGTGGTTTAAAATTTTAGTATGCCCCGTCAACCCTACAATGAAGCACATGTTTTTTTTTTTCGAAATGCTAATTTACCTTAAATAAGTCGTATAAAGTAGTAAAATATAATTAAAAATCGCTCTGAAACCGGTCGGTATAGAAAAATAAAAAAACCCCTCAAATGTTATGTTCAACGTGTCGAGCGATTAGGTCTACAAATCACGTAGATTTGAGGTTAAAATATATTTTTTCCCATAGTTACATATATGAAAATAAAACATTTGTTTTTTGATTTTACTAATTTATCTTGGAAACAGTAAAAACAATCTAGATAATAGAGCTAATACAACTATTTTCAAAAAACTTATGCTATGAAAACAATAACAATATTAACTTGTTGGTCTCTTGGAACGAGACTGGAGCCTTCGACCACTAGATATTAGATTTAAGATACATCTTACATATTTTTCTTCTTCTTTCATCCGTCAGTGTTGTCATATACTGGCCTTAATCAGATGAGACTCGGCTCGCAGTCATTAAAACATTAGAACAAACACAAACCCGACTTTTGGAAAATCATCATGAGCGACGAAGCTCATTTTCGCACTGACAATACTTAATTAATACACCGACGATCTTTACACCCACGCAGAGTTACTGTATGATGCGCCATGTGGGTCAGCGGAATCATTGGGCCCTATTCCTTTCAGGATGCTGTAAATCTTCTTGGTGACCGAATCGGGTCGATTGGGCCTGCAACAGGACGGTGCCACCTCACACACAGATTGAGCTACGCATGAAATTTTGATGAATGAAACAACATGGAACATAATATTCACCCTGTACCTAAGATATCGTCTAAGAAGACTTTGCGGTATTTTTTTAAATGCTATAAGTTATATCTATACTATTCGATAGCTTATTTTCTGCTCTAAAACGCCAGTGTCGCTGTTTTCCCATATCTCATAGTTTTTCTTATTTTTCACCTTTAATCAAGGTTCCAATGGCCATTCAGGAGCTCAACTGGACAATTATGTCGCATCCACAATACAGTCCCGACCCGATTATCACATTTTTCGGTCGCTCTCCAATCAAATGCATGGCATTACGTTCAACGAGGATGACCTCAGAAATTGGCTCGATAACTATTACATTTCAGCCTATTTATATTAGTTGAAAGATGGGATAAAGTTCTGAACAATAATGGAGAAGACATGTGTAATTTTTATTTAAAAAAATTGATTATATAATAAGTAATTACACTAATCTGTAAACACTTATTAGAAAACTCAAAAGAATGCACTTTCGTGTTAGTTCATTATGTTAGAAACTGATGACATCTGCATTTGATGGACCCCCTAGCTAGCATTTTAACTAAGATCATTATATACTTCTGACATCACGTGAAAGAGCGAGACTACAAGAGGATAAATGGATAATTTATTCTGTGTTATTTAGCATTTCACATATATGATAGTTCGCACCCACGGTGCGATACAACATTGCTAAAAAAAAAAACAAACAAATGATAGTATATTGAACTCGCGAAGATCGCACTGTCCCTTTCGAAGAGAAATGTATCGAAAAACCTTTGCAAGGCGGAGAGCGAGACGGCCGCGAGATCGCCTGGTGCCGTTCCTTTCGCACCTCGGCGCGCGAGAGAAGGGGCGAGCGATATGACGCCGTCCACCTCTCTCGGCGCGTCACTTTCTAGCGGTGTCGAATTATTATTTTCCTTTCGTTTCACGCGCGCGCGCATTCCCGTGTATTTACATTCTTAATGTTATTCTAGTTTTAATTAATTAGATGTAAAACCGTGAAAAATGCAAAAAAAAAAATTTTTTTAATGAGGGCAATGTCAGGAGTGCCAATAGATACTAATTTAATGTATTAATTAGAAAGATAAACATACAAAATCAATTTTATCGAAAAATATTAAATATTAAATAAAGCATTCAAATAATGGAACCGATACATGTATTAATTTGAAAAGTGTAACATATGGATTCGAAAATTTGTCATCAAAAGTACTATCTGTCGTGGCATAGTTGGTTAACACACCTTCCCTGGATTGGAGAGAGATCCAGGTTCGAATCCCGGCAGCAACAACAATATTTTAAATGTATATATTTATAAATAATACATTAAATCAGTATTTAAAACATCACAGACCGTCTGTTCTGAATAAATACAACTTCACAATAAGAATGTGTTCTCTTTAATAAATTTTAGATATATTAAAAAAGGAAACGTTGATATTGTTTACATTTCCCTTTTTACTATAAGTTATCTTGCACATATTTGCTTAGTTTAATTTTGAATCAATGTAGTTTCATCTCCTTTCTCATATCAAATGATGTACATTGCAACACCGATTTCGGAGATTTGGCGCCTCTGTCATGTTTTCTCAATTTTTCTTATAAATTTTGCCAACATATATTTCCTGTTTAAAGCTTAATATTAAGTTAAGCTAAGTAAGTACTGATAAATGCTGCTGCAGCAGTCGATGTGAGGAACAATACCAGAGCTGTAGACTATTTTACAAGACTCAGTTTTGATTATTCTTCTGATGCTTCCCATAAGTGACATTTTTATAGCAATCTGTTTGGTCATGTGTCTTGTATTTTACGAAAAAAATAATTTAGAATCTATTTTGACTCCCAAATACTAAAACTTCAGACTTTATTTATAAATATTTTCTCATATTGTTAATATTAGTGTCTTTTATTTTCAAGTTTATTCAAAATATTGTTTAACTCTTAGTTTAATTAATTCAGTGTAATTGAATAATTGATCAAAACCGTGCAATAACACTGTATATCGGTTTTTACAAATTTTGATTTATAGACGGAGCGTCGGCCATCTTGGATGATATACAGTGGTGTAGCAGGGGAGCTCACTTAGAAATTGTGTTTAATAGTATTTATTTGATATGGTTGTTTGATATACCGTCGGATGCCCAAGAAGACATATAATGTTGTGTCATTCATAACTAAGAGCTATCCAAAACCGATATACAGTGTTATTACAGTGGTGATTTCAATTGTCTCCTGCGGTGTATGTGTACAGGTTGACTTTGTTTGGCCGCTATTTTGGTTTGGCAGACATTTGTCAGTTCGCATTTGGTAGTCGTAGAGAGTAGTTGATTACAATTTATTGCGAAGCATCTAACGCTTCAACAACGTGTTAAAATCATTGAAATATTTAATTTAAATAATAATTGCAATGCTGTGACCATTAATGGTGATCGATATCGTCACATGTTGGAAAACTTCTCGGTGGACGAATTGAGTCGATTGGGCCCGCAACACATGCGGTTTCAACAGGATGGTGTCGCCTCATACACAGCCCGAGCTACGCTTGAAATTTTGCGAGAATTTTTTCCCGGCCGCATAATGTCAAAAAGTGGTGGCCTCTACGATCGCCTGATTTAACGGCTCCCGACTATTTTCTGTGAGGGGTACTTGATAGGAAAGGTCTACGCCAATAAGCCAACAGCAATTCCGATGCTGCAGGACAATATTCGAAATGAAATTGCTGAAATAGCACGCCAAGTGGGCGAGAATGTTATTTAAAAGATGGTTAAAGGAGCACGCATCTGTGCCCGCTGCCAGGGGCAGCCACTTGGCTATCGATAATATCGATAAATAATTGTAATAAACGAAACGATTGATAAAAAAAAACTAACTTAAAAATTTGTTTCTTTTGTTAAATTGTTTTTCTAGTTATTCAAAAACAACATCGGCCTGGAACATAATATTCACCCTGTAGTTTTTGGATTGATAGATTTTTTTTGTTTAAATAATTTTTAGTTGATTAATTTAATTTGTATTTTTTTTTTATAATATACAGTGACCGCACAGAGAGAGGTTTTTACATATAAAATGTTTAATTCTATATTATTTTTGTTTTTTTAAATTAAAAATTGTAATTTGATCTTACGGATATGATTTCTTTACAAGATGCGTTTTCAGTCTACTTACTTACTTACTTACCATCACGCCGTTTCTCCGCGGGGGTAGGCAGAGAGGATAGAGCGCCACACTCTTCTGTCTTGACACACAATTCTCGCCCCATCCACATTCATACATTTTCTCATACAAGCTCGCCGATTGTTGAGGCTTCTAACAGAACCATCCTCCATTATCTGGTTTACCTGGTCGTGCCAAGTATTCCGCGGATGTTCTCTATTTCTGATGCCATCAACACTTGCGTCATATATTCATCTGTTCCATATGACAAAACCACCTAAGTGATCCTTTCTTAATCTTACTCACTATACTAACATCAGATTTACATTCATTCTTTATATATTCATTCTTTACTCTCTTATAAATAGATTTGCCACAAATACGCCTAAGTGATATCATTTCCACTGCATTCAGTTTACTTTTGTTCCTTTTCTGCCAGCTCCAAGCCTCACTTCCATACATCAATGTTGGTACCAAGATTCCATTGTGCACCGCTAGTCTTGCCTCGGTTGACAAATTCCCGTTAGATATAATTCCATACTTTTAAAATTAGCAATATTAACTTTGTGGTTAAAATTCATATTTTTATTTATTATCTTTGTTTTATTAACCACTAAATTGAGTTTAAATACATCTACCGGTTTAGAAAAATACCATTTTATTCTTCAGGATGTCAATACTAACTAAAATTTCTGGTAAAGAAACAATAATACATGTTTTTAGTTAGTATTGACATCCTGAAGAAGAAAATGGTATTTTTCTAAACCGGTAGATGTATTTAAACTCAATTTAGTGGTTAATAAAACAAAGATAATAAATAAATATATAGATATAATTCCATTCAAAGCGCCGTTCACTTTATTTCCTGCAGTCACCCTCCTTTCGATATCATTCTAATCTTAAATAAATGCACTGTTTTTTATGATGTACGACAAAGAGCTCCACGCTTTTGGGCCTGCCACCGCTAATGCTCGTTCATTGAACTTAGACTCGTCCACTGGTCGGTTCTACAACTATACCGTTCAAGCTATCCGGGATGCATAGCTCTTGAAGATACACAGGCGCTATGTTATGCGTCGTCTTACACATCGACCAGCCCAATTTACGTTAAACTCTTTCACGGAAACGGATGTTATGTGAGAGAATTTAGAAATTTTATATATTTTCTGTCCTGTTGTGTATAGGAGATAGTAATCAATACAGCTGATACATTGTTACATATTAATGCAGTAGTTCACAACCAATCAGGAGGAGAGTAAGACAATTTTCAAAACACTTGGGAGGTAATGAACGTTTGGAACAAGTAGATGAGTTTGTGCATTTGGGAAGTATGTTTGATAGAGAGGCTGAGAAAGATATCGATAGGTGGGTGACTGCTGGGTTAATAAAGTGAACGGCGCTTTGAATGAAATTTTAGCTAATGGGAACTTGTTAACCGAGGCAAGACTAGCGGTTTATGACAGAGTAAAGAATGAAGAAATAAAGGGATCACTAAGGTGGTTTAGTCATATGGAACTGATGAATGAGGAGAGAATGCCAATGAAGATATATGACGCAAGTGTTGATGGCACCAGAAATAGAGCATGTCTGTGAAATACATGGCACGACCAGGTAAACAAGATACTGGAAGATGGTCCTTTTAGAAGCCACGATAACCGGCGAGTTGTATGAGAAGATGTATGAATGTGGATAAGGCGAGAATTGTGTGTCAGGACAGAAGAGTGTGGCGCTCTATCCTCTCTGCATACCTAAGTAAGTAAGTAAGTAGGGCCGCATCAGGGGGAAGATGTTTCCGAATACTTTTAATATGTCTCAATTGTTGTCAGCATGCAGTGATGGTTTTGTTGATTTGTAGAGTCTTGCAATCTCATCGCTGCAACATCTAGAGTCTCAATTTCGCCACAGATAAAGGAATTTGGTCGATTGACAGATGTGTACCTGCCTGCCAGGTCCAACGAGGCTGCCATCTTCCGCATCTCATTGTCTATGCTTCGCGGACCGTATTGGGGACATGGCGGGTATTGAGCAACCAATCGTCAGAGACAATTGCTTTAAGTGGATGGACGCGTGTCGTAATGGGCTCAATACCGATGCATTGCGTGAGCACAGCCATTTGCAAAACAGCATTTTTACAGGTTTAAATGGAGATCCTAGTCTAATTTCTGAATTATTAACTCCGCCAAATATTTATCGTTCCGTAGCGCAAGACGGCAGATTGAGATCTTCGAAAATAAAGTGTCGCGCAAGATTTCCGGCACGAACGCAGGGGTGGGCTGGAGGGGACTCAGGCCCAATGTTAAATTAAGAAAAATAATGTTCTCAGATCAAACCGATACCGTACTTGAAATTTCTCCTAATATACCTTTATTTCGGGTACATAATAAAAGATACATAGCCGGTTTTTTTTTTACTATTTTATTTTATTGAGTGATTTTGACAATGTTAACATAATTGTAATAAACTTAATAACTATTTAACGTGTGATACTAATAATGAAAATCCACAAAAATATTTAGATACATGAGTATGTTTAGATGCAGAAAATTAATAAAATTAAATATCTATAATCTAACAATGCTTAAGAGCGGCGATGCTTGATATATGTACATTACTTCAAGATGTATATGATATTTTATATATAACTATTACCTAGAATCATACAAATATTACATAAATTCAAAAATATCAAAAATGTCTCTCTTGTCGTAATATCTTCTTAAATTGTAAAAATTGTATAGGTGTCCCTTTCTACAAAATACCATTAGTGTTGAAACTGAATGACTACTTAGAATAATTAGAGATATTCAAAATGTGTAGAAATCCTCAGAATAATGTTGTCCCTTTTCATCTCATGTAAATGAATTGTATCGCTGTCCTCCCACACTATAGTTAAAAATACAAATTGTCGAGTTAAAATTGTTAGATTGATAATGCGCTTGCAAGGCGAAACGCGTCTCAAATAAATTGAACGTGTAGAATAAAGTATTTTATTTTCAAAAATGTAATTATGGAGTTCTTCAAACTTTCATACTTCACACGTGTAATTGTAGTCGAGCACAGTTTTGAGAAGGACAATTCCTCATATTTATTACTTTGTATCATTATTTACCGAGAAGAACTTCTGTTTCAATCCAGTGTTTTAAAACATATATTGAAATTACAATTTAGATACAATGTATGAGAAGTTGTCTCCTTGACACATTAACATATGTCATCGTAATGTACAATTTACTCTGTCCGTACACTCTACAGTTGGTTCATAGAAACATCAGCGCGCCTAAATAAATTACTTCTTTAACTACCTCACATCCAGCCATTTAGGAAGTTTGTTGGGATGCATTAGAACGATCCATTTTATTTTAGTTTTACGCCGATCCAAATTATTTCCACTTCAATCTCTGTATATATTATTGCCTCCGTTATACGTTGTACAATGTTCAATAAAAGAGAGTAAAAATTACAAGAACACTTTGTAAATTGGCCTCACAGACCGCAAATAAATTAGTGCGAAGTAACGCGAATTCCTTATCATTTTGGTGGGGCTCACACAATCAAAGAGTTACGCGACTTTTAAAAAAAATATGACTCGTTTGGAACAAAAATTTAAACACTGACAATATAATGTGCATTAATATAAAAAAAATACGTCTTGTTTACTCAAAGATTTAATTTTTGAAAAGTAAATGTTTTTACTGTTGCATATATGTGTCATAAACTATAGGATTTATGTAATAATGCCCCTCGCCTCGTAAACAATGTTCCAAACCGCTCTCCTACGTATAGACTTCACATCATATCATGTCTATTCATTTACTGGTCTGTGATTGGCACATTTATTGAATTTCCTGCCGATCGATTCAACTTCAAGAGTTTAGCTGTGTTTCGGGAAACGGAAGTAGATAATTAGTATTTCCGGCTAGAGCAGGAAGCGCCCGAATGAGACCTCTCGCTACAATAGTCGGTACTACAAGAGGTTGACTGTAAAGAAACGTGTGTACATTTAATAAGTAATATAAATATAATACCGTTAGACCACGACTTTCATACTTTTGTAAAGTTTGACCTTCTTGGGAAAATAATAAATAATAATAATAATAATGGATAACTTGTATAGCGCCATTTTCGTAAAAACTTTCACCTCAAGGACGCTTTACACATCAACTGTTTATAGTTCTACAATTATCTATGTTTTTTAAAATTAAAAAATCGTTATTTTTACTTGTGGAAATGATTTTTTGAAAAAGTGCGTTTTTAGTTTCTTCTTAAATAAAGTCTCTGATGCACTGTTTCTAATAACGGAGGGCAAAGAGTTCCACACTTTTGCCCGTTCACTAAATATAGACTTCTGGCAACAGCTGATTGGTTCTACGACCCTTCCTGCAGCTGAAGTAGAGGCTGACCTGAGAGTTTGACGTTTACCATTCAAATTGTCTGGGATACAAAGTTCTTGAAGATATAGAGGCGCCATGCTGTGTGTCGCCTTGTACATCAACCAGCATAATATATGATTAATCAAATTAAATTAATTAATTATAAAAACTATTTACAAAGCTGTAAAATATCGTAATCGAAAAGATTCGAACCTATGTTAAAATAGCCGCCACGGATCTGCTAGAGAAGGATGTGACGCATCTCGTGGACAGTAAGATACGATCCTACAATAGATCCAACCACAGCGCACTCTATCTACAGCAGTGAACAGAAACTCTTCCATTTCTTCAGCCCACGTGATGTGTCAAAGTTACAGCCTAGAAAATTAGATTATCCTGGGCACAACTTTGGACCGATGAAGATCTGGAAGAGCTAGAGAACCTCTGGAGTCAGCTGTGAGGAGACTTGTGGAGCTGCATTACGAGCCGAATCTCATCTGATTGAGGTCACTATATGCCATTACTGACGTGAAGGAGGAAAGAAAAATAAGAATAATTAAAATAAAATTTGTGGAGGTCTTGCACACGTCGCGCATCACGGTACCTGGCCGTCAAGCCAGGCTCTCAACATCTGTATAATCTCTCCTAATACCGATTGCGAACCAGACGACAATGCATCGCAGCGTAGCCATAAGCGACCTTTTCTTTCTCGGCCGGCTTCCAGAACACACTTCCAGTGAACGCTTCTCGTCATATACCTAATCTTTATTTTCATCTTAACTTATGTGCGGTACATTGTGTATAAATTCACAATAAACGTCATTAATGGTAAGTTAATACTTTATTAATCCATCTGCTTTAGCTACAACCAAATCCACACATACTCATCTCTGTGTACACGTCTTCACACACTCCGTGATATTACATACAGGAACATAGTGTGCTCTGGGGAGAATTGGGGCCCCCTTTCTCACCTTTAAACAGTTGCCAAACAAGCATAAACATCAACACCTATACTGGCTTACCTTATTAACCTGTAAACTATTAACCCCATAAATATATATATATGAATACATATAAATTTATCACTTTAATAGATACATTCTTTTTTGTTTGTTGTCGACAATTTTTCTATTACAATACTCGACTTATAAATATTTCTCCAGAAACGTTAGAAAGTGTAGTCTGTAACGGAAAACGTCAGGAGGATAGAAAAAAAACTAACTTTTCCACTCCTCTAGTCGTGAAGAAACAAAGAATATTGCGAGGAAATGTTTTTAAAATAACAGCATTTCAATATTTATAGTCCGACTACAGTAGGCAAAACAATTATGCAGAATAACATTTTAGATTTTTTTTTGATGTGTAAACATTTTACGTTACGCCTCCTCTTCATAAAATGTTACATCATACTCGTTATCGTGGTGACTACAAATTTTATTAAGAATCCATAAATGCCAAATTTGACATTAACACAGTAAATGAAATGGACATATTTTCTAATTCATTAATCAGCAACAAAGAACTATTACACGACAACTTTATTGAAACCATATTTATGTTTCATATTTATTTTTATGTTTTTGTATGTAATAATGTTCTTTTTTAATAATACAAATTAAATAAATCAACTAGAAAGATACACTGAAAAGAATCTATCTAGTTTCAACCGAGATTCGAACCTCAGCGTCTTCCTATCCAGGAAAGTGCGCTCACTATTCCGCTATAGTTCGTTTAATGTTATATTCTGTAATATTTCAAATTGATACATGTATTATTCCATTTTTAAAAGCAATTAAATTTATACTAGCAGATAAGCAATTGTTGTCGCGGCTGTTTTGGTCGCTTCGCGGCCAATAGTGATCGCTGCACGGTCAGAGTCTCAATAGAATCTATCTAGAAACTATATTTGTAAGTTAGCTTTCAAAACGAACAAAAATGACATATAGATGATGCTTACCATAGACAGCATAGTCAAGAAAAGATGACCGTTGTTATGTATATTTTTTCTTACTCGTAATAAAGACAATGTACACTTCATTTCAAATTGAATGTACATATATTTACGTACTGTTATTGAATATATAAAGGAGTAATAACGTAATCTTTACATATAGATATTAAAAACACGTTCATTTTTGCTGTACTCGCGCCTCACAAACCTGTCTGTTTAACCAAACACTATACAGCCATAATGATACTTCGTCCAATACATCCAGAAAGTCATAGAAATAGATGGGGAAGCGCAATATATAATAAAGATTGTGTTGAATCTCAAATTCCTTCGAGTGAAACGCGCTAGGAGACGCTACGAATTAAATTAATTAATCAATTTTATTAAATTTGGATGGATTAGTTGCCACCCGAGATTCGAACCTGGACCCGCGGGGGAAAATATTGATTGTTTGTCTCTTTTTTCCCCTCTATTCGTGTAGACTGTCTCTCTTACAAATAACATCACACATGCTCGTTATACAAATACTTTCATAGTTGTAAAGGTCTACCGGAATTTGCCAGATAATAGAAATATTGTGTTTGCTTGCAATATTGTCTCTTGAAATTCTGTCATACAAATGATGTCGACGCCGAGACAAGAAAAAAACTCGTCTATTAAATGAAATTATTTCTTACATTTTAGTAAAATTTCATTTATTAACTAATCTTGTCTCAGATGTGGGGTAATATAATCCTCCCTATAATAAAAATTACGTTAATACGTGGTTGTTAAATGCGGGGGCGCCTACAGAAAAAGGTGTAATTAATTATACATTTTGGGAAACACAGAAATTCAATACTTATCTTACAGAATATGTATTGAAATCTGAATAAAATATATATATATATTTCGCATAAATTCTATTTAAATACAGTTCATTTCAGTACAGAGTAGCCACATTCTACATTCCCTCTTAATTTTAAGTCTGAACTAGAATATTTTGGGGGTGACTTTAGAAATAAACAATATACCTTATTAGGTACCGAACCTCTAAAATGCTTTAAAATGAAATTCCACGCGCACGGATGACACACGGTGATGTAAATACTAATTATTGTGATTCGTATACTTTAATGTTTAGTCTTGTCAGAATGATGCGCGGAGAATGTGGTGTAAATCGCCGACAATAACGTGTGATGCTCCTCGTCAAATTATTATAATATGTAAAAATTTTATTACTATCACTTGTGTTAGACGTACCAAATGCTTTTAATGTTTATATTATTTAAATTATCTGCGTAATACTTGTAAAAAAAAAAATCAGTTCATAGTAACCGAGATCATAATATTATGAAGTTAGATATTTATGGCAGTAGAAATTAATTAATTTAATAAAATAACAAATAATTCATATATATCTATCCAATTCGTTTATCGTAGAAAATTGACACTTTTCTTCAGATATTGTGTACAATTTTGTCAGCAAATAAACTGCGTTATACGCAAAGCTGTCTTTCTATTTCACACATATTCAATTTCTGATCGTGTCGGGTACAATTGCGTACACACGCACTCGGGTAAATAAATAATAGCTACCTTGAGGTGTCAGTCCATCCGGTTGCACCGAAAACACATTAAAAACTACAACAATATTATCGATACACTGTCGCCCGCCACAATCGCCCGTCGGCTATTCGTTTCTTGGCGCGGGAAAAAAATAACACTGATTTGAAAAACGAACAGTCCATAGAGAGAGAGAGAGAGAGAGTGAATCTCCCGTCTCTGTCGCGCGAGTAGCGCCCGAACAAAACGAAACAACCGCGCTGAAAAATACAAAAAACAAACAAATCTAAATATTTTAACGGGTTACAAGTTTGTACATTTTTACTCATACCTGTCACAAGCGTTAATTCAAATCTTGATTGCGTTCCGATCGCCGTTTGTTGTACGTTTGTGAGACGTGTAAAATTCGACAACCTCACTGAAAGCATAAAAATAATAATATCGTTCAATATAAAATTGTGTATTAAATGAACACATTTTTACTCGAAAGTGTTTCAGTGTCGATTTGAGTCTTCTGTTTGTTGAATGCAAAGATTGACATCGGTAGCAGTGTCTCTTTTTCTCTCGTGAGAGGCGCGCGTCGCGCCGTCTCCCTCGCACCTTTCACGGAGGCTACGTGTGCGAGACGTCTGTCGCGCCCAGAAGCGGTATAAGAAAGTGACACCCGATCGAATGATGTTTGGATGTTTTACGGAGATTTTTGGCGCGTTATGTAGATGGCGTTTGAAAAACGCGTGTAGCGTATCGTCCCTGCATGTATTCTGGTTCGAAAAAAATATTAATAAATTTATAAAAGCATCAGGTGAAAATAAAAATAGAGTCGAGAATATGAGCTAGAAGTTCACCAAAGTTGATTATTTATTAAACTTTTAAAATAAGCAATATTAAGTTTATGGTTAAAATTCATATTTTTATTTATTATCATTATTTTATTTTTTTTTAAATAGATTATGGTAAAAAACAATAATATGTGTTTTAGTTAGTTATGACATCCTGAAGAAGAAAATGGTATTTTTCGAAACCGGTAGATGTATTTAAACTCAATTAAGTGGTTAATAAAACAAATATTATAAATAAAAATATGATTATTTATTATTTTGATAATATTAAATTTTAATATATTTTTAATGAAATGAATAAAGAATAAAGCCATTTATAATTATGAAAAAATTTGCAAAAGTTATAAAAATGCAACTTTTAAATTTTCTGTGTGCAGTTTCTGGGTTAATCTGGCGCGTATATCTGACCGTTCTGGCCAATGTCTCGAATACACGGCAGTGAAGCCGGAAAAACTATACACAGAAGAGAGTATGTCGCATTCAAAACTGATTAAAAAGTTTAACAGAACTGGAAAAGATGGACTGATGAAATCATTATTTTTAAGTTATCTACATAAAAAATACTAATTCGTAAATGATGATAGATCTTCGTGTTCCTCGACGTGGCCTGCCACAACGAGGTTCTTCAAGATATCTTGATGTTGATGGATTCATCGTAGACTAAATTGTACATCTCTGCACAATACTCATGTCGTCCAAAATACCATAGAAGAGTGTATCTACAATGCCCGAAGATGACTAAATAATTATGATATTCTATTAAGTAACAAACATACCCATTACACTTACAGAATAAAAAATAATTATGAGGTCAAAAATTTGATTAAGTAAGAAGCAATCGTAGTTTCCAAAGACTGCAATGGGCTGGCCATGTCGAAAGAATGCCAGATGGCAGGACACCAAAGATCATGACCGAGTGGAAGCGACCTAGAGGTGGGCCGACTGTGTGGAAGAGGACGGGAGGGTCTGGGAACTGGCGAAGAATGGCCAGGGATAGGAAGAGGGGATTTAGTGTCGTGGAAGAAGAACTTACCCCTTACATTGGTAATTTTCTAATACATCTTCAAACACATAATTGGAGAATAAACAATATTACAGAACACTTCAGAAGCACACAAATGGACAATGAATAGAATGTGTAAGGTATTATATACAATTATTGTAGTGTAACTCTCTCTCCAAGCACAAGAGCTGGTCTCTTTTTTGGAGAGGTAAGGGAAAGAAAAACCATGTATGTATGTAACCATCTATTTAAAAATTTAATTTATTTTGCCATTGTATTTTCGCTAAATTAAATAAATAACAAAAAAAATATATATATATATATAATACATCCACTCTTCTTCCGAAGGATTTTATCCAAGAGTGTTGATACACTGATATTAAGCCCAAAGATGATGACATTTCTATATCATGTAAAAAAGTGACAATTTTGCGTGAACTATATTGGTCCTATTTTCCTGAAAGAGTAGGATTTTAATTCTGCGGCTTGATGTACTAGGCCACATGGCGCCCTTGTATCTTTAAGAGGTCTGCATCCTAGACACCTTGAATGGTAGACGTCCAGCGCTGGCGTTACGCACAGGCGGAGTAGGCGGCCAAATCAAGGGGGCGGCCGAAAAAATATGTAAATAGAAAAACAAAATCTAAAGTGGCAAAACGATAATTGTGTGTAATAAAAGTAATCCAGATATAATTAATCCTAATTAAAGTTATTTCCTAATAAAGCGGTAATTTGTGGTCAACACTAGTGTTCAGGACCTCTTTTGGTAAAAACCTGCCCATGGGCACGTTTCAAAATGCCAGCCTAACAAAATACCGTCCCAAATAATATGGCACGCGGGCGGCCGATTTAGGGGGCGGCCAATTTATGGGGATGGGTTTTACAAAAATTGAAAAAATCATCTTCAATTAAGTTACTAGGGCGGAAAAAAACAATTTTGTCTGTGGACGTCAAACTCTCAGGATTGTAAAATCGACCAGCCAGTTAGCGGGCATTTGCGGTGGTAGGTCCAAAAGTGTGAAACTTTATTTATTTTTAAAACAACTGTTGATTTCAATACAAATATGTATATAAATTCTTCAACATAATACCAACAATTGAGATGTGCACCCCCAAATAAGAAAGATCTAGAATTATGGGGGGGCTATCCATATTTATATAAAACAAGATCAAAATCTATTATAAGTGTTTTTTTAAATGTTAGGTTAGGTTAGATTAGAACTTGTGAATAAGAAAGATGTCGGAATACATAATTAATTAATTGTAATGAAGACCTTTTCAACAATTGTAGAACCTCTTTTTGTACACATTTATAATTGGTGCTAATTTAATTGATTTTGTCAGTTGGTTATACAGTCTAGGAGCAATGTACGATGCATATCTCTGTCTTATTCGTAAATTTAGTTGTGACGGATTTTTATTTTGTCCTGTATAAAGGAATGAAATATTTGCTCTATGCTCTTCGTAAGAAAGAATATCAGAGAATTTATTTCAAACGAGGCTGAAACCATATTTTTACAAAATCATATCCATTAGTTCAAATAGCAATTTTTAATTTTAAATACAAAAATAGCATAGTATTAAACGATTGATGTGTAAATTTTTCTTTACAAAAATGGCGCTATGAAAATGAACTATTTCGCGTCACCCGGAGGCCGATGACGCGTTGACGATGCTCCGTACCGGCTCCTATTCTCGGTGCACGACCATACATGTTCGCGTTTGCAAGTCGAAATAAACGTTTTTAAAAACGCTATGCCGTGACTGTGGCGCTTTCCCCGCAGATCCACCAGCGGTCCGTTCGTCCGTCAGTTCGACGGATCCGTCAAACGATTACGTCACTCGACGCCATCTTATTGTGAAGAAGGCATCACAAAATGGCGTCATATCAAATTAATATAACTCTTTATTTATTTTATCTTTATTACATATGTATTAATTTTATTGTTTGCCAAACTGCATAGCAATTTTACAGTAAGGGTTGCTTTTTACATTAAATTTGATACGGAGATTTTAAATGAATTACTTAGAAAGATATAAACAATAAAATATTACATATATATGCTTTCGAAAAGATAAACAATTTTTACAGAGCTGAATTTAAATATAATACAACAAGGAAATAAAAACTTAGACAAGAATATTTAATAATTTGTAATTGTTGGAGATAAATAAAGCGTATAAAAATAATCAAAAAATTATAAACGACCAACTAAATTTAACTACAAGTTTCATTCAAAATTTTTTTCCTAAAAATTATTCGAGTAAATTTGTATTAAGTAACAATTTGAGTTAGGAACTAAATTTATTTTTTAAATAATTTTAAATAGATTCTGGTAAAGAAACAATAATATATGTTTTTAGTTAATATTGGCATCCTGAAGAAGAAAATGGTATTTTTCGAAACGTATTTAAACTCAATAAGTTAACAAAGTTAACAAATATAAATATGTATTTTAACCACAAAGTTAATTTTGCTAATTTCAAAAGGTTCTGGTCACTGGTCACTGGTTACTGGGGACGCATCATTTTTTAAAATGTTTAATAGGTCCTTATAACTTTGTTAATTATTCTTTACATTCTACACATTCTCTCGTCCTCTCACCGAACACATTGTTCGCGATCGGTTCTCTCGCGGTTCGTCCCGAGGATCTGTGGTCATCAGATGGTCTGAATGAATAATGAACTCTTCGAATATTATAGCATATGTCACATTTCTGTTAACTGATATATTATATCGCACACTAAGACAATTCAAAAAAACAATAATTTTGAATTATTATTGTGTTCGGATACTCTTCGGATGCAACTAACTTAGCCCCTTTTCTTGAATTAGTTTCATAACTTTATTAAGAAGAACACATTCTTATTGTGAAGTTGTAATTATTCACAACACAGGTCTGTGATGTTATAAATACTAATTTAATGTATTAATTATAAAGATATACATGTTAAATCAATTTTGTCGAAAAATTATGTTTTTGCGCTACCGTGATTCGAACCTGGATCTCTATTTCCAATCCGGGGAAGTACACTACCAATTGTGTTGTAGCGTCAGTATTTTTCATGACAAATTTTCGAACCTACATGTTTCACTTTTTAAAATTAACACATCTGTCGTTCCATTATTTGAAAGCCATCTACATTATGTTTACGGAATCTCAAATATCTTTGATTAAACCGACTGCAGACACCAGAATTATCCATTCGTTTTTATTAAATTTTTGGACACATTGATACAACTTATATTATTAAGGAGAACACATCTAGGTTCGAATTCCGGTAGCGCAAAAACAATATTGATTTTAAATGTATATATTTATAATTAATACGTTAAATTAGTATTTCATAACTTTATTATTAAAAAATTGAGAAAATTGTTTTTATTTTTTTGTCTACTGAAAAATGACTTTTTGAGTTGTCTTAGTTTTGATCTAGGTGTGCGATATATTCATACTTGAGCTTGTGGTGATTTTCCCTCAGTGTATGGAGTCGGTAATAATAGTATTTATCCCTTTGTGCTTCTCTTCAATTTCCCCGGATAGGAAGAGATCGGGTAGCAACAGCAATATTTTTTTGATAAATTGATTTTATATGTATATATTTCTAATTAATACATTTTTTTTGTATTACAATTATCACAAACCTATGATCTGATAAATTGCAACATCAAAATTAGATTGTGTTCTATAAAAAAAATATTATATATACATATATAAAATATACCGCAACTCAAAATCAATATATTTATCAAGGTATCAATTTTTTTAACAATCTCCCCATCACAACTAGAAAAATTACGGATTATCATAAATTTGTAACTGAAGTTAAAAAAATATGTACACAGACTAACTGAAATATTAATTAACTCGAATATACTCCTTCTCTATACACGAGTCTTACTCTCATAGAGAAGAAACAAAAGTTAAAATATATATGTATATATCCACTGATTATTCAAATTGTATTATATTTTTAATATTAATAAAAAAAGAAAAGAAAAAAAAATATATATTTCATTATATTAGAATGTTGGATAGCCATGCTTCTGATTGATCTCTATCATATGTTGGGTCCATATTTGTGTAATCTTATTGCAGTTGAACGATTTCCAGTTGGTGCTGAGTGTGTTGTACAGTTTCGGAGCTAAGAACATGTAGAATCTTCGATAAAATGTCGTTGTTGCTCTCGGGACTGACGTCCAAATGTTCGTTGTTTGTCTTGTGTTGTGTCCATGATTTATTACTCGGAAAAATTGGACTCAATATAAGAACTGATGTATATCTATAACTGTGTAATATTGTTTATGTTAGAGCTTATATAGAAACATTAATTCTTATCATATGGTTTAAAAAAAATTGACTATCTTCTGTAGAATACGCATAAATAAAATAACTCCATAAATGTCAAAATAACACGTTCGCATAGGAGATATATATTTTAAAAATTGATATTACGTACACAAGAACCTTTTAAACCGAGGCAACAAAGGAATTTGTAACTGCAGCAAATCGAGTAATGCAGCCGTGCATACAATGGATCCATAAATCGTTCAGCATTCAAAAGAGTGAATAGAAGAGTAGTATAATCGTGTGTTGTATAAAGCGGGATTATAAATAATCAGATAATCGTCAGTTGCCCGCCTGACGCTGCTGCTCTCGCGGTGCCAGGGCTGCCCCTAGACCTTCTGCCGCCCTTAGACAAGCTTACATAATAATATACTATTTATTTAGTTTGTAAATTGAGTTGAAACACTGTTTCATTCCAATATATTTTATTAAACGTTAGCGTCTACCCTCCTTTTTTGGGGGTGTGTTATTTATATACCTTATTTTTGGCTGCCTTTTGAATTTAATGTGACAACAAGTCTCTCATATTGTACAGGTGTGGTTCTGGTACGACGATACCGGAGCCAACCTACGAGGATATGACTGAATGTACTGAAATTAATAAAAATATATGTAATTATGACGAATCGAAACTATTCGGAACATTTTTGGGAATGTTTTCCAATTATCAATAATACAATTCAACTTAAGTTAAAAATATTTTAAGACAGAAATTAAGGGTGTGTCTGTAGTTAAGGGAGGTATGGGTGGGGATGATTTTAAAATGGATAAGAGAGTAGTTGTAATGGGCGGAATTCGAATGTTTACTATTATTAAAAATTGCTAAATTTCCTAAGATAGTTCATTGGCACAACTATGTAGAAGTTTAAAATTATTATTGTCAAATCTGGAAAAGCTGTCAAAACAGTGTTTTAACTCAATTTACAAAATAACCTTGGAATTCCACAAAGTTTCACCGAAAACCTTTGAACAGCTATTTATTTAAATATACACACATACATACATTTAACAAAAAATATTACCGAATGTTATAATTGCATTGCCCAACTAGGCAAGCCTGTTTTAGGGCAAGATGCCAACTATCTCTCTTAACATTGGATAGAAATTAATGATGTACAGTGCTAAAAACAAAGTACCTATGAGACAACCAAATGATGAAAAATAGTGCATTACATGCATATTCTAATACACATACATCAGTTCAATTCATAAACCAATGCAACTCATTTGTCATCCAAATCCAAACAATATTTTAAATATGAATTAAATATATTAATTAGAAAGGTATACATATAAAATCAATTTTATCGAAAAATATTGTTGTTGTGCCACCGGGATTCAAACCTTTCAAATAATGGAACGATTAAATGTATTAATATCAAAAATGTAGGTTCGAAAATTTGACGATAAAAATATTGTCGCTGTAGCGTATTTGGATAATTCATCTTCCCCGGTTAGGAAAGAGATCCAGGTTCGAATCCCGGTGGCGCAACAACAATATTTTTCGATGAAATTGATTTTATATGTATATCTTTCTAATTAATATATTTAATTAATATTTAAAATATCACAGACCGTCTGTTCTGAATAATTACAACTTCACAGTAAGAATGTGTTCTCCAAACAATATTGTTACAAGAGCTATTTCATAATAGACAATAGTTTACTTTCAGTATCTGTTCTACTCTAATTTAACAATTAATTTAAAAAGTTGTAATATCACTGTTTTGACATTATTTCCAATTTGATTCTATATTCTGAGAGCTTGAAACGTGAATAATCTTTGACCAATCGTAGTTTTCATTCTTGGAACGATTTTAAGATTATTTGCTGTTGTGGGATAAGATCGTTTAGCCCTCACGACGGAGCGCTTATTTTCCTATGAAAGCTATTAAGTATCTACAGAGTTTTCCAATAAATGAAATAGAATTTCAAATCAGATTAGTAGCCATGTTTATTAATATTTTGACAGCTGTCATTGTTATATTTATTCATCTGCCATTTTAACACGGAGCGTTTCATATTGGAACAACGTTTACCCAAATATGTGAGAATTCCTCTGTACTTCGGTTATGCTATGTTCCATACCTTCGGTTATGCTATGTTCCATACCTTCGGTTATGCTATGTTCCATACCTTCGGTTATGCTATGTTCTATACCTTCGGTTATGCTATGTTCCATACCTTCGGTTATGCTATGTTCCATACCTTCGGTTATGCTATGTTCCATACATTCTGTTATGCTATGTTCCATACATAAAAAACACACGCATACTCATTACCCATGTTTTGAATTCTGCATAACGGAGAATTAAATTGAGCAACCGTTTCAGTATTGTTACAGTAATAAAGTAAAATGATTCTAGTATTTCTGGCAGGTGCATGAAAGTTGATTAGCCGCAATAAATCTGGGCTATCAATTTTATGATGCAAAAATTTAAATAGACCTTATCTCGGCACTTCTCACTCGGTACCATGATGTCACTCCTACTACTTCCCTCTAAGATAAATCATTCCGGCGGCATGTATTCTTGATCTGATCATACATTATATATTTGTTTAAGTCAGGAGTTAGCAATCGTCAAAATGAAAATATGTTACAGATTTTTTTCGTTTGTATGCTTTTACTTTGTATTTTCTGCCGCCCTGCGGCTTCGCTTTACTTGCTTGCTGATTAGAGGCGGCCCTGAGCAGTGTAGTGTACAACAGTTACGGTGTTTGGGTGGGAGAGACGCCCAACGTAAGGTTACGTCAAATATTCAAATTCCTGTACCATAAATCACTTTCTAATACTACCGTACGGTGGCCGTCTTGGACCCTCGCAGCTTCACAGACAAAGAATACCAATGCTAATGAAATGTGGTGTAGGTAGTGAGAATACCATAGGCAGCCAGGCGTACGAATATTTTTAAAAAAACTTAGAATTAAAGAGATTTAATGTGAAAGGTTATCCAGGACCGTTCTGAGAACAAATGCTCGGCATTTTTTTTAATGACAACCGTGCCCCACCTCCGTGCTATAAGGGTGCGGCGATATACGGCTGTCAGATGAAATACTACCCCTCACTCACCCTCAGCAAGATACCTTTTAATTATTTAGTTGTGGACAGTGTGCTTGGAATGGAATCGTCTATCTGGCGTCGAGCAAATTTCCTACTTAGGGTCCATTTCCAAGATTCATGATGTAGAAAAAAAACATCATGGTTTTAAACAAACAACCTTTTACATTCATCGAGATGAAATATACCATTAATTACACTGGTCAACAAGGTTTACGCTTTCTGGAATCTGAGTGTTGTTTCTAATAGATTTTTATGGGAATTCCTAATCTGTGCTTCTTTTTTCTCTATCGTGTCAGGAAAAAAAGATATTCGCAAATGTAATATTCTTAAATATATTAATTAGAAAGATATACATATAAAATCAATTTTATCGAAAAATATTGTTGTTGCGCTACCGGGATTCGAATATGGATCTCTTTCCTAACCGGGGAAAGTGCGTTATCCAACTATGCTACAGCGACAATTTTCGAACCTATACGTTCACAGAGCTATGTTCTGAATAATTACAACTTCACAATAAGAATGTGTTCTCCTGTAATATTCTTATTTCCTTGCATTTAACGCTTAAGGTACCTCCTCCATAGATATCTATCTACTTTCATCCTCTGTCATGGTCTAAAACGTGTTGGTTTAATGTTAAAAAATTATAATATCTTAAAATACATTTGATAGAGCTGTTTCTACATATGATAGATGAAAAAATGGTTTTAGGTACCTTCAGAACATGTTTCCAACAATTAGTGAGGCTAAAATGAATGATGGCATTTTCGTTGGTCCTCAAATTCGAGAAATCTCGAGTGATGAAGAATTTGAGGGTAACCTTCGTGCCATAGAGCTTCGGTCTTGGAAGGCGTTCCAGGTCATACGCAAGAATTTTCTACGAAATGAGCGATCTCCTGCAGACCTACAAGTCAATGGGGGGTAACATGTCTCTCAAAATAAAGGGAGTCCAGCGGAAAATTTTCAAGTTTAATATTAATTATAAAACTGCAATATTTTATTTAAACAAAATGGAGTTTAATGAAGCGGATTTTACGTTTTAAAAAACAATATCGTCTAAATGCCGTCCATTTTTCTCGCAAACATTTTTGGTGGCATTCCCTTGGGTTGTCGGGGTACCAGTATCTCATGTTCTGTTTATTAACATAGCCATCGATATGAAAATGTGCTTCGACAGTAAACAATATGTTTTCAAGCGTACGTGCTGCTCCAAAACGCTCCAGCATCGTTCTAGCTAAAGTTTCACATGAAGAACAGTCATTTTCGTTGAGAAACTGCACGATTTGCAGTTTGTACGGGTGAAACTGTAGTTTATTTTTCAAAATAACGTGCACTGTTGATTTTTTTATTCCAGTACAGGCTGCCATCTTCCTTATCGATTTACGCGGATTGCGCATAATTTCATGTTAAACTTGAGCCACATGTTCTGGCGTCGCTGCTGACGTTGACGGTCTCGGAGGAGTTTGGTCAACCATTGTCCCATCTTGTCTGAACTTTTGAACCCAACACCGGATAAGTTGCGCGCTCGGCCCGTCACTTACTCGTCGAATATTAAAGCGAGTACAAAAAGCGCGACGCGCACGAATCAATGAAATATTGCTCAACCGCGAACGCGCGGTGCGCTCCCGACCAGTGACTCATTGCGACTGGCAAATCCGCAAATCTCGCGCGCCGAACAATACCCCTCCCACTTACCTCACTCTGATGGTTTACGAGCAATCACAATTAAATCTTGAAATTTTTTCGCTGTACACCCTTTATATGTTCTACATTCACACTTAGAGTTCTTCTTCGGAGAACGATTTTAACAGGACATCAGCGCAATGGAAAAAATACATCGAGGAAAATGGAGTCCAAGCATGCTAGCTGACTATTGCTGAACATTGAAGAGAGACAATTGGAGTTCAAGCTATAAAAGAAAGTCACGTGCCAAGCCGTTTTAACATTCTTATAAGGTGGACTGTTACACGAATGCAAACGTTACATTATGTTAAAAAGCGAACAATTCATATATTTATATCTCAAAAACAATATGTGCCAGAAAAATATGGTTTTTGTCGAGTTAAGTTTAAGTTGACAAATGTTTATTTTTTTAAGGCGTACTGTTATGTGAAATAAATATACTGAACGGAAAAAAATGAGTAGCGATATTTCAAAAACGGTACGTGATAGCGATTTTTGGAATCAGTACCATCAAATTAGTCTAGAACCGGTATTTTTTTTATCAAGGTAAGAGACAAAAAGTAAAAAATTTAAAATATATTTAATATATTAATTAGAAAGATGTACATATAAAATCAATTTTATCGAAAAATATTGTTGTTGCGCCACTGGGATTCGAATCTAGATCTCTTTCCTAACCGGGGAAGATGCATTATCCAACTACGCTACAGCGACAATATTTTTAGCGACATTTTTTCGAACTTATATTAATGCATTTAATCATTCCATTATTTGAAAGAGCCATCTACCTTATTTTTACAAAATTTCAAATACCTTTGAATAATCTGATAACAGACGCCAGAATTATCAATTCATTTTTATTACATTTTGGACACATTGATACAACTTTATTATTAGAACACATTTTTATTGTGAAGTTGTAATTATTCAGAACATAGCTCTGTGATATTTTAAATATGAATTAATTATATTAATTAGAAAGATATACATATAAAATCAATTTTATCGTAAAATATTGTTGTTGCGCCACCGGGATTCGGACCTGGATTGCTTTCCTAACTGGGGAAGGTGCATTATCCAACAACTATATTTTTAGCGACAAAATTTCGAATCTATATGTTACCTTTTTTTAAATTAATACATTTAATTGTTCCATTATTTGAATGAGCCATCTATCTACCTTATAATATTTTTCTATAAAATTAGTTTTATTATTTTTTTAATTAATATATTTAATTCATATTTAAAAAAAAATTGACCATTGTTATCTCAAAACTAGTTTGGTGCTTGGTTAAGTGGTGCGCGACACTGTCAAATATTTTATCGGTCGGTGGTCTCCGATTGTTACTTTTCATCGCTATTAAATTGTCCGAAGTTCAATGTCTGGCTTGAAAAGAAAGGGATAATGTGAAAAAATGCTTTTATTTATTCTAAGGTCATTGCTACGCCGCGCCGTTAAAATATAATTATGTTTATTAACCCGTTAGACCCCGTTAGAACGACGTGTGACGCGAGTGTTACTAGTTAGAGAGTGTTCTATTAATACTCTGTATTAATTAATTCAATTTCAATCTTCACACTAACAGACGTTTTTAATTTAGTGCATTTTTGGGGAATTGGTTTAATTTACGTAGAAGGACACCAGTATGGATTATTGGCTGTAGCCTGAATGTGTTTGTAGGTTATGCGTCATCCGTTAGGAGGTGCTGATTAATTAATTAATGAGTTGTATAGAGATATCAGAAGGTTTTGTTTTAATGTGAGTCTGAGGGGCCCAAAACTATCTAGATATGTGTGTCGCAGTGATATGTATGTGCGTGTGAATGAGCTGTGGCTAGAACAGGTGTATTAAATAAAACATTTACTCACAATTAGTGGCGTTTATTGTAGCTTGATACACAGGTCGAAGTCAAATTACAGATAAAGTTGATGACTAGGAGTGCTCGCTGGAGATGCGTCCGAGAAGACAGCTAAGAGGCGACTTCTTGCAGTTGTTACACATTGCGACGTATTGGGTCGGTACTAGGCGGAATGGAATGGCTGTAAAGCGCCTGGTTAACCGGCCGGGTACTGTGAGGCGCGAGTAGATCCTCTACGCATTATATTGAATTAATTCTTCAAAATAAATAGTTGTAGGTATCTACGGTTCTAGGTGACGTTTGCGCGCACGTGTCAAATCGAACCATTACTGATCAATATATCAACACATATGTATACATAGTACTGAGATTTATCTGATCGTGTCTCTTTCCATGAACACGGACCATAACGTTAGATAACCGGACAAGCACTAAAAGAAGAAGAAACAGCAGCTTTGGTATTCGGGAACTACGTCTGCTACTTTGGTATTTTCCAATGTGGGTTAACATTCCTTTGAGACGTTGAAATTGTCAAAGATTTCATTTCTCGGGTCCATAAAAGCAGAAGCACAGATATGGTGAAAAGTTCTATGTCCAGACTTTGCAAAATATGGAAAAACTGCAGTATTTCCAAACCAGCGAAGATCAGGCTGATACAGTTTCTGCTGCATTCTTTATTCTTATATGGGGTAGAATCGTTGACCCTGAAGGCAAGGGAGAGAAGACGGATTGATGTCTTTGAGATGTGGTGCTGGAGACACTTGTTGCGCATACCATGGACGGCGAGACGCACAAATGTCTCCATTCTGCAGGAACTGAACATCAAGAACAGACTCTCAACCACGAAGATAGCTTGGAGAAGCTTGTTGTGGTGGGCCACATCGAAGGGCGAAGAGGAAAGGTGTTTCGTATTCACAAAGCACACTTCCGTCCGGGTTTAAATTCCTACCCTCGACCCATATTCTACTGCTTGCCCTCAGTTTAAATTGGAGCCCGGCGCCGGAAATTTTGGATTATTGTTTGATCTCGACAACGCGATACCATTCGCGTTATGAACCAATCATCTCCAATGCGATGGAGCACTGTTTTTTGTGATCTTGTGATTTGTGATTATATTATTTTTCATTTGTGTGTGCCGTGGGTGAATTGTGAAATCACCGTCTTCATTTGGGAGCGTAGATCATCGAACATCTTAGTGCGTGTAGTGTGTGATTTTGGTGGCGACATACTTGAGGTAAGGCAATTCCTTCTAAATCTCTGTTTCCCGAGATCGCTGATCTATCGAAAAAAAAAAATTTTCCCTCATCAATCTCTTCATATATCCGTCTCGCGATATTCCTTCCCCACCCTGCGGTAATTTCGACTTACAACCGTTATCATCGTAATCCATTCCACGGGACGTGCAACTCGGAGATGATACAAAGACGGCACTTCTCTGGTGACAGCTCAGTAGAAGAGCATAGTCAAGAGGGCAGAAGTTAACGGAGATCCTCAGTCATGAAGGACCGACGCGGATTTGGGTCAACAGTATGTGTAACGCCACTAAAAACAATCGTAGAAGTCGATCGACTCGGGGAAGTTGTAATAGCTGGTGTCGTGGAAAGCGTGTAGTCTGGTTATCCGTGTTGTTCTTCGCCTGGCTCCGGCTGGACACGCAGTTCGTGCTTGTACTGCGTCTGTTCCGTGATTTTTTATTTATTTATTCGACTTCGTTATCGAAACAGGTATCGAAAGGGTGCAATGCGAGCCGAGCGGTGCGCGCCGCGGCCAGTCAGGCGTGTAATTGGCCAGAGGCATATTCACAGTGCCAGACACCTCCTGTGGAATTGTTTACCAACTTAACACCCGACAAACAAACGAGTGTTTACTCGTAGAAGGGTAAGCAGTTACGGAGTAGCTCGCTTTTTTCTTTAGCTGCATCGAAAGTATAAATCGTTTACCTAAAAACAAAATAGATAGCTCTTTCAAATAATGGAACGATAAATGCATTAATTTGAAAAAGGTGTAACATATAGATTCGAAAATTAGTCGTCAAAAATAATGTCGCTATAGCGTAGTTGGATAATGAACATTCCCCGGTTTGGAAAGAGATCCAGGTTCGAATCCCTGTGGCGCGTAATCTTTCTAATTAAAATATTTAATTCATATTTAAAACATCACAGTTCTGAATAATTATCACTTCACAATAAGAATGTGTTCTTCTAATAATGATTAATTAAAAATTTGTTTATAAAATAACGAAAATAAGAGAACTGCCCGTGATCAATTGCACCGCCGCAGAAAGTAAAATAGTTTGACGTCTTTTGTGTGGCTTTGCAAAAACAAAAGATATCCGTTAATGGCGGCTGTCTCTGCACACCGCTGTCTCGAGGTTTTTCCTTGAAGAGAAATTCTTTGCTCTTATTCCAGAACGTGTGAACACTTCTATAGTCGGCTAAACACGGTAACGAACGCAACATAAGCAGTCACCAACTCAAAGCCGAAAAACCTGCAAGTGTGAGGTCTTTGTAGCCTTCAGCTGTACGAGCAGTATGAATATGCTCGCGGCAATGGATGTGACAGGTCATCGTCCGGCAAAGAAAGAAATTTCAGACTTTTCCGGGTGTTCGTGGATGTGTGGGTGTCTCGCTGGGAGATTTTGAGACGGTCAGGTGTTTAGGAAGAAGGTGAGAGCCATCTTCCTTTTCTCTTCTTGCTCAAAATACTTTAGGTTGAATATCTGGCTGTTCTGGTTTTTTGTTTTTGTCACCCTTTAAGGAGTGTGTGAGGTATTTAGGTACTGCCATTTGCTGTCCCTCTCGGTGCTTCTAATCTTGTGTCTATATTTTATCTATTGTATTATAATTATATATTTAATTTGTTAACTTTGTTTTATTAACCACTAATTGAGTTTAAATACATCTACCGGTTTCGAAAAATACCATTTTCTTTTTCAGGATGTCGGTACTAACTAAAAGCATATATTATTGCTTCTTTACCAGAATCTATTTAAAATTATTTAAAAAATAAATTTAGTACTTAATACAAAGTTACTCGAATAATTTTTAGAAAAAAATTTTAGAACGGGATTCGTAGTTAAATTTAGTTGATTGTTTGATTAGTTTTCCACGCTTTATTTATCCCCAACGATTCCAAATTATTTAATTTGTGACCAACACCGTTTACATGAAAAATTGACAATCCCAATTTTTTATCGCAACCTTGACCATTTTCTATCAAATGATTAGAAAATTCTGAGAGCCCACATGCTCTTTTACTCTTATATTCAAATTTCTACCCGTTTTACCGATATAAATTATAAACAACCAACTAAATTTAATTACGAGAATTAAAATTTTTCCTAAAAATTATTCGAGTAAATTTGTATTAAGTAACAAATTTGAGTTAGGTACTAAATTTATTTTTTAAATAATTGTTGTTTTTTTTTTAAATAAATTTTTGCAAAGAAACAATAATATATGTTTTTAGTTAGTATTGACATTCTGAAGCCGAAACCGGTACATGTATTTAAACTCAATAAGTGGTTAATAAAACAAAGTTAACAAATAAAAATATGAATTTTAACCACAAAGTTAATTTTGCTAATTTCAAAAGTATTACATTGTATTTGTATAAGAGTCCCCGGAACACCGCGAACAGCTCTGAAATTAAGATTGGTAGCACGCCACTGGTTGTACTGCTGGGCCAAGATACAAAACATACCTGGCTTTCATACGTATCTACCTAAAAAAAATATCTCACATTCATTAAATATTTTATTCAATCTAAATAACAATTAATTAATATTTTAATGAAGTGTGTCGCGTACGTTCGTTCGCATGTCTTTAAAAAAAAGCTTGGGTATAATTTAGCTGGCGCGCGAACCATTTTCATTGAAGAGATATTTTTTTTCAAAATAACAATAATAAATCTAGTGTTATTGATGATTTCAACGGCTCCTCCCCCTGCCACGATGCCAGAGTCGAGCGGAACAATGGTGTATTATTTTTGTATTTTCCACTGACACATTTTATTTTTCTCCACTCGATTTCAATGGGTCATTTCTCTTTCAGCTCGTCGTGAACGTATCCCCCAGGGTCCACGGTTTTTGCACTTTTTCAAAATAATATATTTAAATTTATTCATTTGTTATTATCATTTATGTTCCCTTCTTCTAAAAGCGGATCTCTCGTCTCAAGAATTTGTGCGCTCGAGCCTGCTATTTTTATAGGTGACAGGAACCACTTTCCCAGAGCTGCTTTACGAGCTTAAACTCATGCATAGGTTCCACTCAACAGAGCAAAAGAGAAAAAATATATGTACTCTGGAGAATTTAAAAATATAAGTTATGTGAGGTACAAAAAAAAACGAGATGTTACCATGAAAAAATTTTATTATCCATAAACAAATTAGATATAAAAGTATATAAATAGTTACAGTATAAGAAAGCAGGAAAACAGTTAATATCAGAAAGAAAAGGAAAATGCCAATTTATATGATAAATGATTCAACAGACACAATATATGAAGAAACATGGAACAATGCTTGTATGTGAGTAATACTGTAATTATAGTGCATAAATATTGAAATGACAGTATCATAAAAAAAATTACTCAAGTAAAGAAAATACTCTCCCTGAACAGGAGAAAGATGATAACGCATGTATGTTTGGTCACGCTAATCTTTATCTCGTACCGTCAGCTGGTCTACCCAACATTTCCCATCTTGAGACCCACACCCTAATGAAACTGCGGAAAAGCCCGACGTTCCATTCATTCCGTAGTAAGTCGTCGTTCCGAAGTGAACGGTCTCTAATACCTATCACATCTCCAAGTCTACTATATCGAAGTTAATCAAAAGTGGTGACCCATCACTTACGCAACTATTCTATGGGCGCTGCTCCCATATCAGTCGTTCTCATTCGCCGTCATGTTGGCATTATCTTAATGCTAAATGGACAACAGGCAACTCATTACTGTCCCTCGGCAAGTAATCGTACTTGTGGTCTAGTGGTTACGATACTCGCCTAGTGATCTAGTAATCGAGGGTTCAAGCCTCGTTCCAGGAGGCCATCGAGGTAGTCCTATTTTCATAGTACATGTAGAAGTTTTAAAAAAAGATTAGTAAGAATATTGATGTGACATGTTGTTACGGAGCCTTTGGGCCCTAGATGATAGGAAGCCATCGATCTAGCTCAGTCTGGGTCTTCAAGTGTGTATTTGTGTTCTGATGTCGCCTGCTGTAGCATATTATTATTATTATCTCAATTTATTCCGACATTAATGTAATATGTCTGTTTCTTTGAGGGAGGTCACTTAGGTTACTCCTTTAGCACATTATTAACTAAGGCTGCTGTGGGGTGCCGAAGCAGGGCTGCCGAATTCATCGCCTGCTCTAGAAGATGCCACCTCTATTTTCGCTGCGGTGGGGTCTCTCTCTCCTCAACCCGCGGGTGGACCAGGCCCATGTATCTCTGGGTCTCCGATATCTCCCGCCGCCCTTACTCTCTTGGAAGCGACGCACCGACCCGCTCCACTCTCTTCAAAAGTGACGTCTCGCTCAGGTGCCCGCCAGAGTCGGATCCTCTTCCCTGATTCGTTCATTTGACAGCCAATCATCATAAGACGAATTCAAACATCACAACGTATTCCGTGTATTTTTTAAAATACTTTTTATTATTTTACAATATAATAGGATATACATTGTTTATCATCAGAGAAGTACCCGTTACCTTTTCCAGTCAGTCGGTCCATCGTGTGGAGAACTTCCTCCTTCTTTTCGTTCTCCGACATAGCCTACCATGAATATTATCAATCCCTTGCACGAAACGAGTCTCAAATAAACGAGACGAGTAGAATAAAAGGCTCGTTTCGCCTTGCAAGGGCATTATCAATCTAACAGTTTATTTACATGAGATGAAAAGGGTCAACATTAATCATTGCAACTCTGAGGATAATGCTGTCCCTTTTCATCTCATGTAAATAAATTGTATAACTGTCTCCTATTATAGTTATAAATACAAATTTTTGAGTTAAACTTATTCGATTGTTAATGCCCTAGCAAGGCGAAACGCGTCTCAAGTAATTTTAAAAGAAGTGTTTTATTTTCACATATGTGATTATGGAGTATTACAAACTTACCTCGGAAACAGTCAACGTTCAGCTTCTACAGAATGGAGACATTCGTACGTGTCATTATTTACTTCTATATATAGAAAGATCTCGAGTAAGGTCATGAGCACGTCTTTCGAATGCCCGGTGGCAGGGTCACCCCAGGGTCATAAAGGTTTCATTTTTTAGGTAATTGTTTTGTGATTTTGGTGACCCTGAACCCGCCGAATGATGCACAGGTCTCACGACCACATTGATAATTGTTATATCCGCTCCAGATTCCACGCAATTTGGCTCCATCATCTCTGTACATTTTTACTCGGCGAAATCATTGCCGAAAATACAATTTACACATTATTATATTGGGTGGAGCTGGTTCTCAACAGTTGTGAAGCTAATCGAGATAAATATTTTGATTTATTTATATATTTCTAAAAATGTTATAAATACAATAATATAATATATAAAAAATTACTTAAACAAGTAAAAAAAACATGCATTTACCAACAGACAAACGAATATATAAATTCCCATGTGCGACGTTTCTTGTGTGCCGCATTTATCCGCAGAGGAAGGACACCTGCCCGCCGTACATGCGACCAATTCCGACGATACTTCGTATGTATGTTATGTCAGCCACACACTAGTATATAGTATGTAAGAGGAAATTCTACCAATATAAGGTGCTGGTAAATATTTTGTGACCAAGTTCTCTGGAATAAATCCAACGTGAAACAACTTGAGTTTTATTGACGAACTTTTTATTAATAGTCACTTGAAGATTGAAAAACCTGCACCGGTAATAAATGTTTTGTTTACATAAAAACTGAAACTATTGTTAATTTATTGGAATATTTCACTAATTCTACATCATAATCATCATTCGTATTTATTATCGAACCATTTCCGGATGAAGGCCACCCCATGATTCATCGGTCCTCCGGTGTCTTGTAATTTTCTCCCGAAGTCGTACATATTATTTCCTTATGTCTGTCCATCATGTATAGTATGTACAGCAACATAAAACAAACGAAAATAATGTACTGTCAGTTCTATAACGTAAATGTGTGCCGTTGTCGCGTCCAAATAAATTATTTTGATATTGTATTGAATTGACGAGAACAGTTGTGGATCAAATATGTTGTCAATGGTAACGGTAAAGTCGCAGAGATCGGAAGACGACATTCGGAATTTGCTAGGAAACATCAGAAAGGAAAACAAACCAACAAGAAGAAGTGCTTTCCAGTGGACTGACGATGATGATGGAAACTTTGAGAAAACATGATCTTAGTCCTCATCACGCTTGCCCTCTTTGTCAGACTCTCTCCTTATGCAGGTAGGTAGCTGAGAGAAAAATCAAACAATATCTTTATGCTCAACATTAATATTTTATTTAAACATATGTAGTAGCTATTTACGCAACAATACTGGATAATTATAATTATAATTTATTTTATCATTTAAATTAATATTCAGTGTGATAACCATACATTATAACCAACTGCCAAAATCAATGCAACAAATACAAATGTGTACAAAAAAGAGGTTCTAAAATGGCTAAAAGATCTTCAAAATAATTACGTTATCCGAACATCTTTCTTATTCAATAAATACTTATTATTTCACATTGTATTATTATAGATTTTGATCTTGTTTTATATATGTAGTTAGCCACCCCCATAATTAAAGATCTTTCTGATTTGTGGGTGCATATATCTATTGTGTTTAAAAAATTAAAAAAATTAAATAAACCCTAGTGATGTGACAAAGATTGGTAAGTGCGATTTGACTATGATTTAACTGTTATCAATCATTGTTATAATCGTCATCACAATAATGGTTTAAATATGAATTAAATACATTAATTAGAAAGATATACATATAAACTCAATTTTATCGAAAAATATTGTTGTCGCGCCACCGTGATGCGAACCTGGATCTCTTTCCTAACCGGGGAAGGTGCATTATCCAACTATGCTACAGCGACAAACTTTCGAACCTATATAATTACCTTTTTGATATTAATACATTTAATCGTTTCATTATTTGCATAGTTGGATAATGCACCTTTCCCTATTAGAAAAGAGATAAGAATATTTTTCGATATAATTGATTTTATATGTATATCTTTCTAATTAATATATTTAATTCATATTTAAAACATCACAGACATGAATAATTACAACTTCACAATAAGAATATGTTCTCCTTAATAAAATAATGATTTAATAATAAACACTATTAATATCTTGAAAAACCATAAATCCAAAAAAAAAATTACATCTTAAATAATTAACAGCACAAAAGTATTTCAGTATTTTAAATGTTGACAAGGTTTGATGTTACATATCGACAAATTTTCTGATGTTACTATGTATGATATAAAAAATTACAACGAAAATTAAATCGTCTAATTCACGGTACACAAAACATATTATTAAAATTCATCATATCGTTTTTTATTTTTAATTAATCTGTGCGGGTCTTAGTACGTTTGTCACAACTTGAATTTATAATCGTCTGAAACGTGTGTTCACTCTTGTTGGATGCGCGCATTATATTATTACAGTTCAATTCATATTGGTTTTTTTTTTATTAGCCTGTGCGCGTCTTAGTATGTTTGTCACAACTTTAATTTTTAATCGACTGAAACTCGTATTCAGTCTTGTAGCGATGTTGAGATCGGTACACATCAGTTGGTCTGCGTTCGAAACGCAATTGACGACGAATGACAGAGCTCGCTCCGCGCTCAATTCTGCGCTGTCGTTTAGGTTATTTTCGATTGCGATTGCGTCTCGGCAATCTGGCAGTAAAGTTCGGTTAGTAGGTCGTGTCGTTCTGGTCCGCGTACAAAATACAATAGACGACGAATGTCAGAGTGCTCTGTGTAACTCTGTGCTGTCCTTTAGGCCAGTTTAAAATAAAATGTTTCATTTATGCTTAAACTTTGGTTTGTAAATGGGGTTGACAGATTTGCGGAGGGTGGAAGAGGGGGGGGGAATGATTTCCATAATAAAGTTAAGTTTAACCGTTTACCAAAAAATAAACAACAAACCTTCTTAGGTACCGTACCCCTAAAATTCATTCACAGTTTTCTATCCACTGCTGGATGAAAGCCTCTCACCCCACGTTTCTCTGGCTGTTATTCGCTGCCCCGTATTTTCGAAGAATTCAATAATTTCGTCAATTCAGCGGGTTTTAGGGCAGCCTGTCGGCCACTGGATGACTGCGTTGTAAGTGCCAATTATTATGGTACAGGGTCAAGATACTCGCACTGGTGTGGCACTATGTTGTATATTAATTTCAATACACATACGTTACATTCGGAGGCATTTACTAATTCTTCATCTTCTTCTTGTGCTCTATCCGTTCAGTGGACGCTGGCTATCATCACATTGTTCACTGCGGCCCGGTGCAGCTCTACAGTAGACTGGCCAAACCATTGCCTCAGGTCCTTCAGCCGTGATGTTCTCCATTTTCCCGGGCTCCGACGTCCAGCAATTTTTCTGCGGTGCAAGATCTCCGGACGTATTATCACATGTATTTCTTTATTCATCCGAAATATAACATCTTCACTAGTAACGTAACTCTATCCACCCATCGTATTCAGAGCATTCTTCTGTAGATCCACATCTCGAATGCGTCAAGTGGCTCTATCATTTCATTAGTAAGTACCATAAAATAATATCGAGAAAACACAGCATCTGATCATTCACATTCGATCATTTAAAGTTGAGATGATGACTGCAAAACATGCGGATAAAAGTTACGCGAGCTAGCTCAATTGCGGCATTTGATTTCAACACAAGGATCCCAGGTATATAATGCTTTAAAGTTTTTACTAAAATCAAGTTATCTATATCCTCGATAACTTGGACAATGTTGGGTTCACCAAATTTCGTGTCTAATTCGTGATTGTAGCCATTTTCATTATTGTTTTCATGTATCCTCCTTAGAGTATTAGAATCGAAGTAACAAGAACTACGTATACTACAAATATAAAAACAAGCCAAGATAAATTCCATGCAATTATTAATCTTACGAATTTAAAATTTATTTTTAATTTACACACATACCTAACATTGTATTCTCATTCATGTGCAGTCTTCTGTCGAAGGTTGGCGACGATTTATCCTGCGCAAGATGTGTAAGATTCTTATTGCGAGGTGTGCGGCTTTTCTTGATATTAGATGTCTTGCGTCTCAATATGTATAACTGAACACATCTCGATTGCCTTCAGCGTTTTATTTCAATAGTGACTTCTGTTGACGGTCACACCTCGACTTCATAGAGCAGCACAGGTATGACGCATCATTTTATCGACCTCCAAAGAGCACGTCTCTGTTGTAGAAGAGTTCTTCATTTTCTTGTCATATCAAACGTCATTTCTTAAAAAGTTTATTTATTTATTTTAACCATGTTAATTACTTTAATGTAGAACGGTTTTGATGCCACTGACTTATGGATGTAGATAGTAAGATAAGTGAAGATTTCAATTATATCGGGTCCATAATTACAGCCGACGGTAGCTGCGAGCCGGAAATTAAACATAACATATAGAAATAGCGCGGTATTTCCAAAACAACGAAGCTCAGCCTTGTACAGCCACTGGTACATTCTATATAGCATATGCAAGTGTGATACGGATTGATGTCTTTGAGATGCGGTGCTGGAGACACGTGGACGGCGAGACGCTCGAATGTCACCATTGAGAAGAAGCTGAACATCAAGGATAGACGCTCAACCTGCAGCCTGAGACGAATCCTTCAATTTTTTGGGCATCTTGCAAGAAGGGAAGATAACTCGGAGAGGCTTGCTGTCACCACAATACCGGCCATGTCAAAGGACGTAGAGGAAAATGAAGAACCTCCACAAGTGACCGACATGGATGAGTAAGAAGCGTGGTAGTTCTTTGATCACGATCACACCGGGAACTGGTCACAGTGGGCAAGAAATTCCAAGACAGACACAATACGTCTAACAAGCAACCCAACTTATGAGACTTACATAGTTTGCAATAGCGACAACCGGAAAATAGACGCCTTCGAAACGTATTGCTGGAGAAGGATGTTACCCACGAATGCATCAACCCTGCAACAAATATAGTTCCAATTCTTCGGCTACATGACGTGCCAAAGCGTGACAACCTAGAAAAATCGTTAATATCGCAGCCTAGAAAAGGAAACTATCCTGGAATGAAGAACATCTGGCAGAGTTGTGGATGGAAGTATTGCATCTGGCATCTGGCTAGACCCTACAGTCAGCTGTAAGTACGACACAGATTCAATCATTGTGGAGATGCATTACGACCCGATTGAGGCCACTATGTATCAATTATGGATGAAAGAGATAGATTCATTAGTGACTCCGTCCTGCTGCAGATACAGAGGTATCGAAAACGGTCGACGTCAAAGATTTCAACATAGCTAATAGATCTTCTGTGTGCAGTTTTTCGAGCTAATCTGCCATGTATATCTGACTGAAAATCCTAGGAAAGCCCAAGAGTCATCACGCACGCCTAGTTAAGGGGGCAACTGAAATACGTAAATAGGGATGACGGCCTAAAGTTGACAATCTCGCCGTATCCGTCCTGCGCACAGATATAGCATATATATATATATATATAGCGCATAGATATAGATTCACGGTATAGCAAGCCAGTATCTATAAACGACACACCCTGCTTTCGACACGGTACTGCAAGCCAGTACTTAATTATAACACTAACAGTCACACCCCTGATGACGTGGGATACCCCTGCGATGGGAACCGAAACGGCCAGATATACACCGACCAGCCCAGAAAACTGTACATTGTAACTGAACATTTTTATAGTTAATAGATAGTTAGTTAATTGTTTCAATTAATAATTATGTCTAATCACAAAGTTAACGCTATAAATATTAACATATTCACTTATTCTAAAGATTATATGATTTGTTTATTAGTCAAACACAGCAGTTTATCATAAAAACTATAATAATTTAAGCCTAATAATTATGGATACATTAAAATATTGCATCATGGCAATTAAAATATAGTACTTTATATTCTAAACATTTATGCAATATTCAAAGTTTAATTATTTCTGACATTTTACTTACACATTAGAAGCTGGTTTTATATAGTCGATTGATAATTGTATAGTTCACCGAGAAATAGGGAAATAATGAAATATTATTATATTTATTTTTGACTTTTAAATTATTTTTTTTAGAAAATCGTTTGTTCAGAATTATATTCTGTATGTATATGTAGGTTTTTTTTTTTTAATTCAAATTTTTATGTAGCTACATTACCTTGTAGATACTGAATTTACAAATGGGCTCTATACCAAGGGCAAACGTCAAGTGTCAGGCGTATGTTTGGCGTACTGAATTAAATATGTAGTCAGCTTGGCGGTAAAATTATGCATTTGTTTGACGATAATGTAAGAGTATCTATGAAGCTTGCACATCAAAAATTTACATTCTTAAAAATTAAAAATATTAATATTGCATTTTTTAAACTATTCTACATATCTGTTAATTATATTTTTGCGGATACAATTGTGATATACATGTCCTACTTTAATAAGCTAATTTCTAAGCTAATACTATCTATATTATAATTAAAGTATCATAGCATATGAATATTTAAAACATTTTAGCTATAAATGAGCATATTAATTATACAGCAATATTTATTCTCTATTTGTATTAATTTGCCCCTTATAATGAAGACATTTCTTACAAATATCGTCAACTTTCTTTCTAATTGGAGATCCTTTATCGCTGGAGGATCCAGGAACGGGATCGCTTTTCCCATCAACATCGAAAGACCCTTCGCTGAATTGTTGAAAAAACCTTTTTATGTACCCCCCAGTGCCTTTTTCCTTAGTGGAAATTGGAACAAACATGTCTAACTCTTCATCTTTCATCAAAGAATCAAGTTTTATTTCATCTTCATCGACATCTCGCGATCTTTGTAAAGTTCCCTCCATACTTTTGACGTTTGATGCTTGTCCCGCGCTTCTACCGACAGAATCGCGAACTAACCGCGCGCTGTCTTCCTTGTTGCGTTTTGCATTATCTTCGGTATTCCGGCATCTATCGGCGTCTTTAGAAAGCTCATTTTTATCAACGCTTATGGTTACAATCTTATTGATGTTTTTCTTCAAATTATCGCCGTTTGTTTCATAATTTTTCATCGGTTCGGGCAGAATAAAGTCGTGTTTGTCTAAGCTTTGATTCTTTGTGAATCCCGATAGGGTAGTGTCGACAGAACGCGATCTGTAATGCCGACCCGACTGCGACGGGACAGCCAGTTGGTTTGAGTCTGGGGTGCAGAGCGGATGGTAGTTCAGGTCTTCTTGCACAGATGGGTCTTGCGAGGAGGTGACTGATGATTTTTCCGCGGGACTCGATCCTGAGAAAAAATACACTAATTTAATAATTATTATTTTAATATAGAACATGTTTCTTCGAAGACTTCACTGATTAAACGTGTTAGAAAGTGTGATATATAACAACGTTGTTAGGAAGAAATATATCCACAAAACAAAAGAACGCTGTCTGAACTGAAAAACAGTATAATAAGGGACAGAAGTAACATTTTTTACATATCTATTAAGTACATGATATTTTACATATATTGAATTTTTTATTACCTACACATAAAGATTGAATTTTTGATGGTGAAAATGGGTATCATTTACAAGATATTATTATTTTTGCATACGTAGGAAAAATCTCCAATAAACAAAAATGAATTGTCGTACATGTAAATATTTAGACTGATAATGAATTAATATCGCGCTCTATTTAGGCACACATAATACGGGTATACTCTTCAAGTTATCACGGGTGAGAGAGAGAGACACAGTACTGTCAGATACCAATATACAAGGTATAACAATAATAAAAGTACAAAAAGTACTTTCAAAATTTCGTTTATTGATGTGGTGAATTCTATAGTTAAATGCGCGTTGAACGCTCGAGATGCTGTTGAATGGAGATGTCGATGAGAGAACGATCTGCGGAGAAGTGATCGCTAGCTATTTGGGCAGTGTCCGTTTATGGTACGTATTGTCTTCCGATTGGTCGTTTTAGTTTGGGCCCTATATGGTTGATAGGTGAGTCCTTACACGGCCGTGTATATGGGCGCGTGCAGGGTCACCACAACCTTTTATTTACTGAATTTTTATAGAAATAAGTGCACATATTTTGAAGGGATATAAAGAATTAGATTATTTGAGTGTGTTGCCACCTGTTGGTAAATTAAAATACTTGTGTCATATCGTACTGTAATGTGTCGCCAGAATTCATTGATGATTGTCGTATCTATGAGTTTTATACATATCTTTTGGGACGCCTTTGCATATTTTCTTCATTTTTATATAAGATAACTATCCAAAGAAGATGCCAACTTTAGTTTTTCTAATATTGTAATAATACTCATTATTTGATTGATAAACGTTCTTATGCCAAATATAATTATTGTTGTTTCCTTAAATATGTCTCAAAAATAACATACGAACCTAAATACGGCATTACCCGAAGCTGTCGGGTTATTCCGTACTTCATTGACTGTACAAAACTCTTTTATACATAGCTTAATGTTTAAAATAATTGCATACGATTGAAGCTGGTTATATATTATAAGCTAGATAGATTAAATATATCCTCGCCATTTAACTAACAATTACGACCTAGCTTAGGGATGGTTGTGTGATCAGTAATATCATTTTACTTTAGTAAAGAAAGTTACAAAAGTAAACGATTTTGCGATAACTGGATCGTTGGTAAAAAAATATTTATTTCTAGATTAGTTGGAAAAATGACTTAAATATTTTTTCTAGTAAATGTATATTCAATATATTTATATTTTCTTTTTTTATTAATATTAAAAATATAATACAATTTCAATAATCAGTGGATATATACATATATATTTTAACATTTGTTTCTTCTCTACGAGAGTAAGACTCGTGTATAGAGAAGGAGTATATTCGAGTTAATTTATATTTCAGTTAGTCTGTGTACATTTTTTTTTAACTTCAGTTACAAATTTATGATAGTCTGTAATTTTTCTAATTGTGATGGGGAGATTGTTAAAAAATTTGATACCTCGATAAATATATTGATTTTGAGTTGCAGTATATTTTAGTTTTGGGATATCAATTTGATCTCTATATCTTGTAGATCGGAATTCGCTTCTAAAATTTAATTGATTTTTAATTTTGAAAATTTGAATTATTTTGTATGTCTACTATTTTTGGTACTTTAAAATCTGTGAAAAGTTGTATACTTGGATAGTCTTTTTTTTTTAGAATAATTTTTATTATCATTTTTTGAGTGATTTCTAATTGTGATATTGAAGTTTTATATGCACCTCCCCATCCAATAATACCGTATTGCAAATGTGACTACAAACGCGTAATATATTATTTTCAGATATGTAGGTGATAAGATGTACATTGTCTTCATTACGAAAAAATATCGAATTTTGATTATGCTGCCGTCTCTCTTGTCTATGGTCATTTGTCATTTCGCGTCGTATCATAGAAGTCGTAAGATTTTTTTCTATGGGCTTATTGACAGTGCAGAATAAGGCCTAGCGCATACTGCGGATGTTGTATCTAGGTTTGCATGCGAGCGCACGTACTCAAGATTGTAAAATTGTGTGTGCCGTAGAGATGAGCGATACTATATCAATATTTACAAGTAACAGTTGGTAGCAGCTATTTAAATACAAAAATAGCTGCTACTAAAAATATTTTTAAATGTATGATTACGATTTACAACTGCAGAATTATCGGCGCAGATGATCGTGCGCATGATACTACTGCTACTAAAATAGCATAATATAACGCTTAACTACTACTTTCCAATATTAGTAGTAAGATCCAAGATATTAATGTGTAGCTGGATCACTCATTTCTACACATGGATCTGTCACAAGATAAATTCGACAATAAAGAAGATTACAAATGGCGCTACCGGTTCGAGGATTATTACAAAAAATATATAAACAATTTAATAAAAAATATTTAAAAGAACGACCGCTCAGAAAGCGACGATTCCCTTAACCACCCAGTACAAGACCGGGCGGCGAACGATCATCGATGGTCAAAAACTGTCTCAGAAGAGACAATTTGAGACCCGCCTCACGCTCAAGGAAGCGCGCCACTTCTCCTCATCGCGGGATGTCACTCTGGTAGAGTGTACACGTTACGAGGGAGGAAGTACTACAGAAATGATCCTGTGAAGTACAGTCCTACCGCTGACCGGTCTGGTAAGTCAATATATGAGAAATTGATCGACATCCGTATAGTATACGCGAGCAGAAGTGGCGGCCTCTGTTGGCGATAACGGGTATTATTAGAGTGACAATTAAAGTCTTCGACTAAAATCTTTTTTGACTTTGATATCATGTCAAATTAATAGGGTACCGGGTCGGGAGTATGCCTTAATGGCCTGAAAAATTATATATTTAGAACCACAACAACAAAAGGTAACAATCTGCATATGTCATGTGGCAGGGAACTGCTAGCGGGCGCGGTGAATTAATCCTCTAAAGGAGGACGGATTTTTGACGTTTCTATTGCGACGGTGCGCTCAGGTCGTGTTTAGCCAACGAGTTTATTTATTTTATTTTATTTGTAACTATATAATACAATGTAAAAATCTGTTTGGACTGTGCCCGTCTCGCTAGAGAAATTCTGCGGTTTGATGTTTGAATTGACTGTTGGATTTGGGTGCTTCAAAAGTCCATCGTAAAAACGTTTGGAGATTTGTTTTATGAACTCTTTTACGGGGAGAATGCCCGACTCGGGATGGAGTCGCGTGAGCCTTATCCATCTAGGTGCATCCAGCGCTACCCGGAAGGTCTGTAGTTTATTCATGTTTGTGGGAGCCGCGTGACTCCAGACGGGGGCTGCGTATAGGAGAGTATAGGCCGTAAGACGGCCTTGCATAAGAGGAGCTTGTTGTCTGTGGCAAGTTTGCTGTTCCCGCCTAATAGGACTAAAATCTGCCGAAGGTTTGGCTATACTTTCTTGTCGGTGTTCTAACATTTCTAAGTACGATTGTACCTTCGGCTTCCGCCGAAGGTTATGGTCAAGGCAAAAGCCGAATAATCGGATTAAAACTGTCCTTCGCTCGGACACCAGTGACAACTGGAAATGCTGAGCTATAAATATATGTATGTAATGTGATTGAATTATTGAATTATAATGCTTTGTAATTGTTTTATTTTGATTAAATATTTTTTTGCACACAATTAATCTGATTGTGAAAAATAAAATTTTATATTATATTTTTTTAAATACACATGTATATAATAAAATTACGTATCATAAATCAAATAATTATTTTACGTTTTTATAAACCATTACAAAAATACAACGGGTATCATTACATTACGACTTTTTTCATATTAAAGAACCATGTTCTTGTCGGTTCAATGCTCGTCTTGTATTATATATCGTATTTCATTTAGGTGATTAAACAAAACATAAATGATCGCCAATCATTGGAAAGGATATATAACGCTATTACTAGGCTTACCGTACGACTGAGATTATCCAGATTTCATACAAAAAAAAAATACAATATACTTTTTTAGAAATTTCCTTAATATAAAACTTCTCAAAATGGCGTATTACACAATCTGTCAATCGATCATAGAGCATGGTATAATTGCTTGGGGGTGGAGCGACTATATCTGCAATTAATCGAAATTTTTAATAAATTCTACATCTTTGATATAAGACAAATATATGCTAATACTACTCTTAAATACATGTATAAATACAAACAGACACATTTTAAAACAACTCAAAATATAATTTCCACACGGACAAATACAAATAACCTACAAACCCCAAGAGCACACACTACATATAGTCAAAGGAACTACAAATATTTTACACCTAAACTATTTAATAGAATGCTGAAAGATTTAAATCAATTGAATTGTCCCAAGAACATGAAACTATATATTAAAACTTGGATTCGTAATATGGGTAGAGCCAGTATCGGTGCACTCACCCAAACATATTGACTCATACCTATATTAATTATTGCTACAAAGTGATCCAAAAATTAAGTCCACTTTAAAATTGTTCTTCATATACACCTATTATATAGTAATAAATGTAATTCTATCTACTAATTGTAATTCTAATTAATTGTACAATTGCTTGTAAACTATGCCCGTCTCGACACAGAATTTCTCTAGTGAGACGGACACAGTCCAAACATATTTTTACAAATAAATAAATAAATATATTGTACCCGGTCATTTCATTTCGTGTGTTTATATTATTTTGAATTTATAATCTCTTTACCTAATGCCAAATGATGTACGGAGTAATTTATTTTACGTTTTATAAAATGTATACCAGATGTAAGAATACTATAATTTTGACAATTGAATAAAAAATATTAATACGATTGAGTTTTGTTAAAAATTGTGTGTGCGCACACCCGAACTGCTTAGAGCGAACATTGGTCTTGACTGGCGAACAGGGGAAAATGAAAGCGCCTTGTCGAGCCTTCGAACCCCCGACCCTTCTCGAATAAGGGGACAAATGTGATGATGATGATATAACAGAACAATAGACCAAACAGACAGGGACACTTGCCTCCAGAGGTGATGGTCTGCTCCTCCTTATCGTCCTCACTCATGAGCGGCAGGTCCTGGGCGCCCTCGGCGGCCGAGGCCAGCATCCCTTGCACCATGTCCATGCAGGAGTCCAGGGAGAACTGCTTCCCCGTCGTCATGATGCCTCGGATCCTCCTCCTCATCGCTGTAACACCCATCTTATGCTGGTTTAAAATTTAGCTAAGATAATTCGAACAGCGTGCATTTGTTAAGATAATATTTAATTTGTTGAATTCACCGGATTCCGTGTCACATCTGGAGATCTAGAAAATAATGAATATTGGTATATATTCAGGCCTATTCTCAAAATTGCAATATTGAAATGAAGGTGATTGTTACACCAACCCTCAAAAATATACAGTATGTAAATTAACGTCCGTGTTATATTTGAATGAGAGAGAGGGAGAGAGAGTGAGGGAGATAAACGTACCATAATCTGTCAAAACATAAAAATGGCAACAGGATTGGCCGTGATTCTTCACTACGACCCGTGCAACCCGATGGAAATTCCAAATGGGCAATTTTTACAACTATACCGCCTTGATAAGGTACAACTATACCGCACAAATCACGCAAACGACGTCTTTCCATTCTCGAGTTTCGACTAAAAATACAAATTTTTGGTTAAAATAAGTACTAATACAGTATTCAAAGTTCACAGAAAAAGGTTTGTTCATAAATTACCTATTGATTTCCTCATCCGCAGCGTCGTAGTGAAGAATCACGGCCAATCCTGTTGCCATTTTTATGTTTTGACAGATTATGGTACGTTTATCTCCCTCACTCTCTCTCCCTCTCTCTCATTCAAATATAACACGGACGTTAATTTACATACTGTCTATTTTTGAGGGTTGGTGTAACAATCACCTTCATTTCAATATTGCAATTTTGAGAATAGGCCTGATTTAGGAGATTTTCGACTCGAGACAAGCGTGTCTCTGAGAATCGTTGTCTCCCGCCTCACTTCACGCTTACGTCATTGTCGCCATGTTCATCATTTGGATGATTTTGAATCTCCCCAGTTGCTGTTGAAACACAATAAATTATTTCAACGGTTAATGATAGATAGTTGTAGTGATCTATGGTAGTTTTGGGTAACGTTTATTATCAAATCTCGTTGTCAGAATGTACGCAATTTTTCTCTCTTTTTAACTGTGATGTCTATGGAATGATAGGCGTATGCGTATGAACGGATCTGATTGTATATGTGCGTATGGAGAGGTACGCCAGGCAAATAAAACTTCGTGACGTGTATTGAGATGTATTTCAACAAAATCTCTAAGATTGTAGAGTTATTTGCTGTTTCTGCGTTGCTTCGAACTTCAAACTGACCTGGACTATCCTTGGGCTCGATCTGGAGGGAGCTGAAGGTGTCTGCGAACTTGCTGAGCAATCCCCCGTAGTCCCTGATGGCCACGAAGCTGCCGTCCACTATCTTGGGGCTCATGGGGCTGTTGGCCAGGAGTAGACTGGTGCCGAAGGCTGCGTTCAACTCCCTCGTTTCTAAAAAATGATTCTGATTCAAGTTAACATATCGACTATTGAAATGGAAATCAAATTTATATCATTAATGACAAGGCTGTACAATCTATACATACACAATTGAGTTTCATTTTTCTTACGACTATAGACTTATTAACATTAAGTCCCGTTTCAGTGCAAAGCATTTACCCGACGAGTTGTAGTAACAAGTAGTGATAAAAAAATTATTTTTATGGAGGACACACTATTATTGTGATGTCACAGTTTTGCAGAACACAGATCTGCAGTGTTTTAATACAAATTAAATTAATCAACTAGAAAGATATACAGAAAAAAAAATTTTATCGAAAAGTATTATATTACCTGGATCATTTTACATTCAGATAAGCTAAAATGTATACCATTCCATCCCCAAATTCAAAATCATTCAGGTTCCCAAACTTTTTTGTGTCGTAGACCCCTTGCCATGTTTTTCGGTTTTTGGTAGACCCACTACTTACCTGATATTGGATTTTGTAAATTTCTAATTGTAGTGAAGTTTAGTGTTAAAAACTTAAACCACAAAGCGAATGCCTACAGCCTACAACTTACACAATTTTATAAACATATATAATAAATTTTTTACTTCATAGGTACTTTTATAAATAATGTATATGTCTTTATATTATAAGATTATAATGTAAGTAAATAGGTACTATCAGTGTATGTTGAGATCCACTATCGTGGACCCCCATTTTCATTTCATGGATTCCCAAATTTTTTTTTCGTTGACGTAGACCCCTTGCAGGTTATCATAGACCCCTGGGGGTCGATATAGACCACTTTGGGAATCACTGGTCTAGCGCCTTACGTTTTGTTTTGTAATGGCATATTGACATTGAAATACTGACGTCAATATTAACTAATACATCATTCCCAGTTTTAATATTTCTTATAACTGCTACAACCCTCTCGCGTTCCAGAACGATACAATAGTTTGTTTTAGCTGTCATTTACACCTGTTGATGAAGGGGACCGCACCTTTCAAAATAACAGTAGTGATAAAAATAAACCTCTGTTGTGTACAGGGTGTCCTGTAAGTAGGGGTCCAAACGAAAACCATCGATAACTGAAAGCACGCTCTATCAGAATAACCCGTAACAGGTCTAATGAATGTCACACAGTTTTCGAAATATTTGAACTTTTATAAATTTTTAAATAATCGGTACCCTTTGTTATTGTTTTTTAATGCCATTTACAAAACTTTAAAAAATATCGCTTTCTGTTTGTTGATAATTATATCTGATAAATTTTTCTGTGAAATATGTTTAAAAATGTGAATTTGAACCAGTTAACATTTTTCAACAAAGTTTAAGGCACTGTGGAGTAAAAAAAAAATATCATGATCTAAGTGCCAATTAGCTTGAAAACTTCTACGTTTAATGGCAATTTAGAAACAGGAAAAAAAAAGAAATATTTCCACTTAGAAAAAAAGTTATTGCTATTTTAAGTTTATTGTAAGTTATTGCAGGCCTTGCTTCCAGTGTGAACTTGCAATAATGCATTAAATAGTGCAGTAATTAGAAAAAAATTGCAATCGTTTAATTAAAATTTTACAAAAAAAAAATCATATATAGTACGAAGTTAAAGTTTAACGTTTTTAAATAATCATGCCTTCTACGTGTTGTAATATCTCCGTAGACTAGGCCTGTTGTTGTTCTCTCAGGATCTAAATGGATTAATTATTAAGTATTTCAAGGAACCATACCTTTAAGAGTGACTCTGGCTCTCTTGTTGGGCTGAATGTTACCATCCTCAACTCCGTACTCTTCAATCAGAACGTCCTTGGCCACTTTTCTGATCTCTGCCCAGTCCTCTGTAAATTTGCAAGCCCAATTCTATTCGCAATGTATTGTTAAATCACATTTTTTGATTAATAAAAACTGAATGTACAAGAGTATATCAGCTGCGCGAGGTGCTCCAGCTGGAATCTTTATAAAATATAGTTAAATAAACAAACATATCACTTATAGTTGGATGGTGGTATATTCTTGGTCCTACAATGACAGGTTACAATACGAAAGGCGCGATTTGTGTAGAGTCGTTTATTGTGTCAGGTGTAGGAAAGAAAGAGTACAGAAAATAGCAAAGCGTGAAATATGAAGAGTGAAAGGGGCGAGTCGATGGCGCAACATCATAAAGGGCTATTTAATAATAAACTAAGCGAAGAATAGGCAGATACAAAATGAGGTGGCAATATTAACAAAGGCCATCTTAGAATACATTCTTAGCAACAAAAATTGGTGGGAAGTTGACCAGTGCAGGTAGCCCAGAATTATATATATAGGGTTGTAGAGTCAGGGTTGATTTTGATTTAATGTTGTTCGTGAGTCTGGGACCGTGTGGTGAGTGACGTACGTGAGATCATGATTGCGGGATCAGAAGGAATAGCTCATTGGACCTCCCGGAACGATGACCCAGTAAGAAATTAAAGGAATTTCTGAATTTTCCGTGAATTTATTAGGGTATGGGTCTCCCGTTGGGGGTTGCTGGGAAGGACGATGCCAGGAAAAGCGGTAACTAGGGAGACCTAGCGGAGCAATCCGCTGGCCCTCCCTCGTACCCTTTTACGACCTGGACAGGGTGAACTTCTGCCGGACTGTGGCCGAGTTCTGCGACATCTATACATATATGTAACGTTTACCATCTCTGGATATCTTGGATGAATCGGTATGAAAACAAGCCTCACCTCAAATTGATACCATACCTCTTACATTATTGAGAATTGTATAGATATGACTTCGGTATGATAAACAACTCAATTGTTCTTGCTTTTTACTCTATAATAGAATGAATTACGATTTTCTGGTGAGCACTCTTGATTTAACTAACTTGTCGTGTAGAAGAACATTAAGTGATTTATTTAAAATAGTAAATACGACGCCATTAATTTAACTAAACTGATTGTATACCACGTTCCCGTGCGGAGTGCCAGATCGTCGGCGCTGTTCTATGTAAATGCATCGTATACTAATTTTTACAGGAATGCACCCACATAAAGATTTCAAAGGCTTGTGAATTATTTTGGTCTTGTAGATATATTCCGATATTCAATGTTTAAATGATGCTGTTCTGAGTCAAAGATACAACTGAAGGTGTAATCGATTTCGGTACTTAGCCATTCTGTTTTAAACTTAAATTTTCATTATTTTTTTATCAATTTCTGTTTTATATACACATATTTCATGATACATAGGGCAACAGTTATTACATACATTCCCTCAGAAGGAGAAAGTAACAATACGGATAGGTTTGAGTCAGACTTGACACGGTCACATATCTGTTTGATTACGCACATTTTGTTCCTTCCACTTACACCCTTGTGATTGGTTGGTTGGTATTGGTCTTTTTATGTTGTGAATAATGCCGTTTTTCGTAGATTGAGGGATCGCGGTGAAACGAGCAGCGGAGCGCACTTACGATCAGTACATTGTCCGGTAAGGAGCTCAATTATACGAGCGTCTGGAGTGCGCATTTTGATCGGTCGGAAGACTACCCAGAGTTAGGAAGAACAATAACATCGGACCAGCCACGACGCCAGAGAAACAGCAATGGTCAAATCAAAGGTAGTGTTTGTTCTGTATATCAATAGGAAACCCTGGAATGACAGCTGTCGAAGGTATTCACGGGAGCACTGTTAAATAAATTTTTCTAAGATCACATTAAAATAAATGTTAAAATGATTTGTGGCCTAACTGATATTAATCATCGTAATGAATGGAACTTGAGTCTTTTTCGAGGATTCATTAATGTGTGGGTTTCCCGCTGGAGGATATTAGGAAGACCGACGGTTGCTCTGTAATGCCAAATTAATCTCCACAATAAACCTGAGAACATTTTTATTTATCTCGTGTTAAATAACATTCGCTCCTCTTGCGTTGACCGAAGACAGTAAACCTTACCGGTAATGTGCTCGATGGTGGTCCTGGTGGAGGTGACGGTGAAACGGATCACGTATCTGGTGTGCAGGCAAGCCGGAACGCAGTGAATGTTGCCGCGAGCGTTCAGGGCCTTCAGCAGACGTTCGGTCAGCTCATTGGCGCCGCGAAGCCTGAACACCACCATCCCTGAAACACGCCCCCATCACCTGATAAGTGAACATTACATCATTCACATTCGAACCGGATCCTGCGTGACGTGGTAATATTTAAAGTAGGTGTTAGATCTTTGTAACCGTTCAAAGATCGCCGGTTGCCGTGTGTGTGACATACGTAGATATAATGGTTCCTGTCGATTACTTATTTGTTACCCCTTTTCATATGCTAGAGCCACGACCTTTTCTGTGGTTTTTGTTATCTATGGTAGTCTGAATACACACGTACCTTTACTGACTCTCAATGATCATCGTGGATACGGTCATTAAGATAAAAATACAAGAAATGAGAAGGATTTTACAAACGATGACGTGGAAATCTGAATATATTCGGATATCTAATGGACCAGAGTCAACCGGATTATTATGAGTTAAAGCAGCGGTTCCCAACCTGCGGTACGCGTACCACCGGTGGTACGCGAGTGGATAGTTGGTGGTACGCGAAAAATAATCAGTAATGGCGGACATAAAAAGTAAAAAAAAAAACCAGTCATAAAAATATCATTTAAACTATTGTATTTTTCCTATAATTTATAATTTTAATTAATAATATACAGTTGTTAATATGTATAGTCGATGACCGAAAATCATCAGAAGAATTCTTATTAGAATTTTATATACATATATTTTCTATTAATATCGGTAATTTTTGGAAAAAAATTCTCTGCGGCGCATTTCATTTTGTTTTATACAAATAATTTAATTTAATTCTATGTATTTTTTTTTTAATAAAAATTAGTTGTTAAAAAAATACTTCTTTAAATGTCCTGGTTTTGAATTTCGACAAGAAATGAGCTTCGGCATCTTTTATTTAAAAAAAAAACATTGTGATATGTAAAGTTCATATTTCTCATTTTTATCAGAAAAAATAAAACCTATGGTATTTTTTTATAAACTGGGAAATATACCACCCTATAAAATTTATAATGCAAATAGAATAACAAATTTCTCGAAATACAATCATTTTTACAAAGTGGTACAATGAAGCGTGATGTACTACCAAGTGGTACGCGAGCCAAAAAAGGTTGGGAAACGCTGAGTTAGAGGATTATTTCAATTGAATTGGTAATTACCACAGACCACCACAGATATAGACATGAACTAACGCATTCTAATTCATTTTGAAGTCACCCTCGTGATCACTTTGGTACCACTTATGCTACGAAAATTAAACGCAGACAATATAATATGCATGCATGTAAAAAAATACGTCTTGTTTACACAAAGATTTAATTTTATAAGAGTAATTACTTTTACTGTTGCATAAATGTGTTTATGTCTCCACCAAGAATGTGTGTAGAATTCTCCTCGTCCCGAATTTAATGTTCTAAAGCCCTCTCCTATATGTACACTTTATTTCACGTCTATTCATTTACTGGTCTGTGATAATTACAAATTAAATATTACAACGAAAACAAAACATAATTAATAATATTTAGTCATGTAATACATATGTAGAAGAATTGAACACGCATTAGATTGTTTGCTAATTTTGAAGCATTTTTAGTGTTCTCACCTAGATGCCTCGCGGCGGATATTTCGAACCTGGGGTCAGCCAGTACCAGAGCTTCGAATTTCTGAGCCAATCTGACTCCCTGGAAATGTAAAAAAATATTACATTTGGAATGGTTTTAATGGAAATCTGTCAGCTGAGGCAATACTAGAGGTATACGAAAAAGTCACGGATGCATGGAGCTCATCTCTCATACCTCTGTTGACTATCACTTCTGACGCTATTGATCTATCGAGCTTAAGGATATACAATATTAATCGAAGCGAAGCTTACATTCCAGGATCTTCTTTCTCCACTCCATCCTTCATTTTCTTCTACAGACACGTCCTGCTACTTGAAGATATAGGCTTTTTGGGTGATATTTATTACTAGAACACATTCTTATTGTGAAGTTGTAATTATTCAGAACAGACGCTCTGTGATATTTTAAATATGAATTAAATATATTAATTACAAAGATATTGTTGCATCACCGGGATCTCTTTCCAAACCGGAGAAGGTGCATTATCCAACTATGCTACAGCGATAATATTTTTAGCGACAATTTTCGAACCTATATGTTACCTTTTTGATATTAATACATTTAGACGTTCCATTATTTGAAAGAGCCATCTACCTTATTTTTACGGAATCTCAAATACCTTTGAGTAATCTGATAGCAGACGCCAGAATTATCAATTCATTTTTATTAAATTTTGGACACTTTGATATAACTTTATTACAGTTGGATAATGCACCTTCCCCGGTTTGGAAAGAGATCCAGGTTCGAATCCCGGTGGAGTAACAACAATATTTTTCGATAGAATTGATTTTATATGTATATCTTTCTAATTAATACATTCAATTAGTATTTACAAAATGTTGAGTTAAAATTGTTCGATTGATAATGCCCTTGCAAGGCGAAACGCGTCTCAAGTAAATGAAACTTGTAGAATAAAAAAATTAATGTTTATTTTTACATGTGATTATTAAGTTTTATAAACTTACCTCGGAAACAATAAACCTTAGGTGAAATTAGGTTTGTAATACAGAAAATAAAACTGGAAACCTTGAAAGATATCTTAATAATATTTGTAGATTTTGATAATAAATGCACACGTTGCTTTTTTGGGTGGACTTGAAGCGAGACTGCATAACTTCTATTACTGTTCCGGTATAAGATGGAACCTTTCGGGGTGTCCTTTATTTCATAGTTGCAATGGAAAATCATTTATGTCAGGATAAAAAATGATCAGATTAAGAGCCACTGTAAAGCGGTGAATGAAATGAACGAGGAGAGGATGATGAGAAAAATGTATAATGCGATTAGTGATGGTACCAGAAGCTACCACCAAACGGTATGACGCTAATTTAGTTAGTGATACTTTTATGGTATACCTCTCTGATGTGTTTCTGCAGTCCTTTGACACCGTAGTTCCTCAACACGAACCACAGTTTCAGCGCCCTGAACCTCCTACTCAATGGTATCTGCCAATGCTAGAATTAAGAACTCAATTATCAATCCTCGTATTTTTTAACTTGAACCTGATTCTAAACAAAGTTTTCTTTGAATTTTACCTTGTAGTATGACTTGTATTATACACAAGGATTAAAGGATCCAACATACGTTTTTCTCTTTGCTATTGCGCTAATACCCGGCTTTTTTATGCTATTTATAATAAATAATAATAATAATGGATAATTAGTATAGCGCCATTTTCGTAAAAAATTTCACCTCAAGGGCGCTTTACACATCAACTGTTTATAGTTCTACAATTATCTATGTTTTTTAAAATTAAAAAATCGTTATTTTCACTTATGAAAATGATTTTTTGAAAAAGTGCGTTTTTAGTTTCTTCTTAAATAAAGTCTCTGATGCACTGTTTCTAATAACGGAGGGCAAAGAGTTCCACGCTTTTGGGCCTGCCACTGCGAATGCCCGTTCGCTAAATTTAGACTTCTGGCAACGGCTGATCGGTTCTACAACCCTTCCTGCAGTTGAAGTAGAGGCTGACCTGAGAGTTTGACGTCTGCCATTCAAATTGTCTGGGATACAAAGTTCTTGAAGATACAGAGGCGCCATGTTGTGTGTCGCCTTGTACATCAACCGGCACAATTTAAATTCAACTCTTTCAGGGAATCGGAGCCAATGTGGCTGATGTAAAAGGGATGTTATATGAGAGAATTTGGAAACTCCATATATTATCCGTGCAGCCGCATTTAGAATAGATTGTAATCTATCCAGCTGAAACATTGGTAGGCCAGCATAGACAGCTATTGCTAGCTAGAGTGAGATTAAATTTAAAAATAAATAAATAATGTTTTATTTTTATTTGAAATATCATTCGACGCCATTAACAATGGAACATAAAAAAAAAATATATATATATGCTTTAGTTGAAAGCAATCACTTTGTGGTTTGAAATGAAATAAAGCGCAATCACTTTGTATGAAACCACATTTCGCTTAGCACAAGCTAAAATCCGTGGTTTTACACAAAGTGATTCTGTCATATGATTTCATTCAAATATGCACCACAACTACGTTTCATACAATGCATTCTTTGGATCCAATTATCAGACATATTTTAACAAAAATTTGGTGCTTTTTCACAAATAACACAAGATATGTTGTTTAATTATTAAATAAGTAACTTTAAATATTGTTTTAAAATTAGCAATATTATCTTTGTGGTTAAAATTCATATTTTTATTTATTATCTTTGTTTTATTAACCACTAAATTGAGTTTAAACACATCTACCACACCATTTTCTTCTTCAGGATGGCACAACTAACTAAAACACATATTATTGTTTCTTTGCCAGAATGTATTTTAAAAAAAAATAATTTTTTAGTACCTAACTCAAATCATTACTTAATAGAAAATGGCATTTTTCGAAACCGGTAGATGTATTTAAACTCAATTTAGTGGTTAATAAAACAAAGATAATAAATAAAAATAACTTTACATTTCCCCACAGAAAATATTCTAACGGAGAGATATCACATGATCTAGGCGGCCAATTGACAGGTCCACTTCTGGAAATGATTGAACCTTTGAAAGCTGTCTTCAATAAATCGATCGTCTCAGTTTTTGATAATAAAAACAACTAATGACAGCTGTCAAAATATCAATAAACATGGCTACTATTCTTATTTTAAATTGTATCACATTTATTGGATAACCCTGTATAGCACAAAAATCAGTTTTTCAACATCGGTATATTTTTCATAATTTAAAACAATCTGTATATTAGTGATGAGAAAAAATGCTACTCTCGACTCACCGGTGTGATTGTGATTGGTATTCGATAATAGCAGTGATTGAAAACTGTGACTGTGATCACAGTTTCATTACTAATACGAGTGTGCCGCACGATATCACAATACACGAAATTAATAAGTCAAAAAATATATTCTAGCATATATAATTAATATACATCTAATTTAATATCATCACAGAGAGAACAAAATCCCTTGAAAAAATGTGAGTTTATTTTTCGGGTCAAATGCGTAAAATGTTTTGACAGAATCTGCTAGATGGCGCTTTCAACGAATTGTAACGTCATTCTATCTTGAATATTTTCGTTTCATATGCACATGCGCCGAATCACTGTTCACAACCAAATGTAAATTAAATAAAAAAATGAATCACGAATCACGTTATTACCAGATATTCAATCACTGATAGTAAATGTGACTCTAAGATATCAGTGATTGACTCAACACTACTGTTATATAATTTTTTAAATCATTTTTTATGAATATCCCGGGAGATTGGGATTACGACGGACGATTCCGGTCGTAAATCGGAATCTCCGAATGGGCGGCGTGGGCGGGGGGGGGGGGGCGGTAAAGGAAGGAAGAAAGGGACTTGGATTAACGGGAATAAGGAATTCATGATGGGACAGAATCCAGTCGAAGGACCAAAGGACCAGTGCATCTCGGGGAAACGACAATCTGAAGGACTGCTCGCCTTACCTCGTGTATGACGCCTCCGTAATTCCCGCAGTCACACGCGGGCGGGCAGATCTCCGCTTTCAAATGAAGACGGCGACATCACTCACTTCACCCGCGGCTCACACAATAATCACTGTGCACAAATCACAGGATCACAATACAATGCTGATGCACCGGAGTTGAACGAAATCCACACCGCTAATGCGATCGCGGTGTCGCAACTGAACAAGTATATAAAAACAAGCAGTAGGGAAAAAGGATGGGTGGGAATTTGAACGTGGAAAGGTGTCAACAATATAGGTCGCGACCGATGTGTTCGATGAATACGGAACACCCTACATGTGGATAAATGATATAATATAAAACTACTATTCTTACCATGTAATCAATTGCATGACCTGAAAACAAATGTTTTCAATTAAATAATCGGAATTTTGCATGTACAGGGTGTTGTTATTTTTTTATTTTAGAGATTGTTTTCAGTTTTAGAAAGCGGGTCCGCTAATCTGTGAAATTGTACTGTAATCGTGGATATACATAAATTATACATTTTTTTAATTTGCGGCGCGAAGCACTACAGACATTTCGATAAGAAATATAGTTCGGTATTTATGACAGATTCACGGATCGTGTAGATGCTCCACTATGTTTATTCATCATCACTAAAATAGCGGGATATTCAATTTTTTAAAATAAATATATATGCGTACACGAAATACATGTCACATCAATATTCTTACTATTTTCAAACTAAGCTAAAATAGGACTAACTTGCTGGTGTTCTGGAACGAGGCGCGAACGCCCAACCACTAGATCACTAGGGCAGTGTCTTAACCACTATACCAACAAGCTACTCAATTGACGTATACTGCATCTTTTAAAGTATGTGTGACAGATGACTTTTGAAACAGCTGAAGTAGAGTCCGCCATATTTAACCAGCGATTGTCATTTAGTATCGGATATCGGAGAGTAAAATTAGTTCTTTCTGGACGTATCATATTGTCATATTTTTTTACTAATGATCGAACAATCCATTTTCGCAAAATTTTGTATTTTAGTAACATTTTTTACGACAGTAAAAAGTTACTACTGATTACACAACCGGCCCATACTAAAAATGTGAACGCACATATAATTTAAAAGATTACACTACGACCTACCAGTGTTTTCATGCTGCAGATATATTGGGTTGACGTTGAAAGTGCTGTGCAGTGATTTACTGTTTTTGACCCTGAAAATATTTTAAACAAATTCATTAATGCAATTAAGGCTTCGAGTTATGTCAGTAAGTCAGCTGGCTCTCGTATAAAAAATTTAATATGATCTGAAAATAATATTTTTTTTACCACAAAAGATGTCCCAAAAGTATTTTTAATAAAATAATGGATAGGTTTAATAAAAAAAATGATTATTTTGCATTTTAGTACATTTCCTGAGAATTCATTTCTTAAAAATTATGTTTTCTAAATGTACTCTTCTAAACGGGAGGCAACATTTCTGAAAACTGCTCAGCACGTATTCTCCGTGATTACTGCCATATATTCTCGGATATTTTATTTTAATTGGTACAGAGAAGGAGGACCTCTGATTTAAGATAGCCCCATAGGAAAAAGTCAATTCGGGGCTGCGTGGAAGCCAGCTTATGTCACCTCGTCGGGATATCATTTTGTCAAGGGAAAATTTCACGAACAACTGATAAGGACACGCTCCATAGCGACTGAATTCCCAAGGACGCGGCTAGCGATCGGCATCCCCCCCCTCGCCCATCTACCGTTCGGTGCGTGGGTGCATCGAATGAACCAAAATGAAAAAAGCTTTTGGGACATACTGTATTTCAATTCTTGCAATCAGATAACAGTGCAGTACAAAGATGCTGTAGGCAATATTGCACTCCTCAGGAACTCACCAGAGAGCAGTGCAATCGAAGTGCACCATGAGCCATTTGGAAGGGTTGAAGGCGAAGGAGTCGGCCATTTCTATGCCGGTGATCCAGTGTCTGAAATAAAAATATATTATGAAAATTATCAACCCTGGATGAAATCAAAATAAGGAATTTTTATTCCCTCTATACACGACCAGTTGATATGTTTCAAATCAATACAATATTATTAGGAGAACACATTCTTATTGTGAAGTTGTAATTATTCAGAACAGACGCTCTGTGATATTTTAAATATTAATTATTTACAGTGGCGTGCAGTAGGTATCTAAATCTATCTTGGAGATAAATAAATCGTTTAAAACTAATCAAATAATTATAAACAACCAACTAAATTTAACTACAAGTCCCGCTCTATAATTTTTACTTAAAAATTATTGTAACAATTTGAGTTAGGTACTAAATTTAATTTTTAAATAATAATTATTTTTTAAAAATACATTCTGTTAAAGAAACAATAATGTATGTTTTTAGTTAGGCGGATGTATTTAAACTCAATAAGTGGTTAATAAAACAAAGTTAACAAAAAACGAAAAGTTAATTTTGCCAATTTTAAAAGTATAATATTTTAAATATGAATTAAATATACTTATTAGAAAGATATACATATAAAATAAATTTTTATCGAAAAATATTGTTGTTGCTCCACCGGGATTCGAACCTGGATCTCTTTCCTAACCGAGGAAGTTGCATTATCCAACTATGCTATTGTAAAATATTGTCGCTGTAGTATAGTTGGATAATGCACCGTTCCCGGGTAGGAAAGAGATCCAGGTTCGAATCCCTGTGGCGAACAACAATATTTTTCGACAAAATTGATTTTATATGTATATCTTTCTAATTAATATATTTAATTAATATTTAAAATATCACAGACCGTCTGTTCTGAATAATTACAACTTCACAATAAGAATGTGTTCTCCTAAGTATAATATTTATTATTTATAATTCGGTGTTACAATTTAAAAATTACTAAACTGTTCTATAAGTTAATCAACTTCAAAAAATTGATATTTGTAAAACACAATAATATATGTGGACATTCAGGCCTATTCTCAAAATTGCAATATTGAAATGAAGGTGATTGTTACACCAACCCTCAAAAATAGATAGATAGTTTTGACAGATTATGGTACGTTTATCTCCCTCACTCCCTCTCTCTCATTCAAATATATCACTATTTTTGAGGGTTGGTGTAACAATCATCTTCATTTCAATATTGCAATTTTGAGAATAGGCCTGATTATGTATCATACATACCTATTTGTATAGTGGTATGTTGAAACTATTAGTTTTGAATTATTACAAATATTTATATATAATATTTTTTACTTACACACCTTACATATAAATAATATTATTTGTATTGTACTTGTATTTATTTATAACTTACATTTACAATTTTTTCATATTTTTAATATTTCAAATTCTGCAAAATGTATGTATTATTGAATTTGTTCATTCTATCATGTTATCTCTCATCACCGCTTCCATTTCGTCGTTCGCGTCCATGTCATTACCATTAACAGTGGTGCAGCAGCGGTCAAAACTTCCAATCGGCCATCTTTCGTTTCATTTTTGTATGGAGCAGTCATGACCAATTGCCATGAACATTTCCCGTGTGTCATGTTGTATTGTTTCGCGCATGATGGACACGCACCTTTTTTTGTGATGTTTGGGTGGTTATGACATTGGAATATACATGCGCAGCTACCTGAACTCCGGACAGATGAAAGCGCTGCCTGCGTAAGCTGCGTCGATGTGGAGCCACAGACCCTCGGCTTTGCACACCGGCCCCAGCTCCTGGAGGTTGTCGAAGGAGCAGGCTCCCGTCGTGCCGAGAGAGGCGCACAGCTGGAAAAGTAGAAAATAAGTGGATAAGCGAAGGGGTAAGTTGATCTAGAGAAGACATATGCATCTCTTGAAACAATACAAAGATTGCTTTATTTAAAAAATTTAAATAACCCTGCTGCATCACAAAGTATCTGCCGTGTCATATGCATTGCGGAAGACAATTATTCAATTATACTGAATGAATTAAAATAACTTTAACAATATAGCGATAGAAAAATAAGCAAAATTAATGAAAATATGAATTAAATATATTAATTAGAAAGATATACATATAAAATCAATTTTATCGAAAAATATTGTTGTTGGTCCACCGGGATTCGAAGCTGGATCTCTTTCCTAACCGAGGAAGGTGCATTATCCAACTATGCTACAGCGACAAAAATTTTGCGACAATTTTCGAACCTATATGTTACCTTTTTGATATTAATACATTTAATCGTTCAATTACTTGAAAGAGCCATCTACCTTATTTTTACAGAATCTCAAATTCCTTTGAGTAAACGATAGCAGACGCCAGAATTATCAATAATAAATAAATTAATAATAAAAAAATTAATGAAAAATCAGCAATTATCATAGATGGTCTGAAAGAAGTGATTGAAATTTAATATTTGGGAGTTATGATACATTCTAAATTGAACTTTTCAAAAAATACAAAACACGTGATTAAAAGGTTGCTCACTTGTGGGAAGGATTAGAAGATTTATTAGTACTGAGTCTTGTGAAATAATTGTTATTTCTCACATCATCTGCTGCAGCAGCATTTTACTGTTGGCTAATGAAGAAGAAATGCAACAATTGTCAGCACTGCTAAATAAAGAATAATAGTGAGAAAAAATAGATATACTCAGATCAGTGCAGTGCAGAAGGATCTTATTATAAACCTTTAGATAGAAAATATATTTTAATTTTATGATGTTTATTTTTAAAACCCTCGCAAAAAAATATCTGCAGAATTTGTGAGTAAAAATATGAACACGACCATTGTACAAGAGGAAGAGATAGACTGAGACTGCCATTCAGGAAGAAGGATAAATCTCAGATGAAATCTGTGATGCGGAGTGCGAAAAAGATCTTCAATGAAATGCCAGATGATACAAGAATGCAGGAGAAACTACATTAATTCAAAATGAAACTAAGCCAATATGTGCAAGTTAAAATAAATAAATAAATTTATGATCTTCTTTAACTTCTTCATAATCAACGGCCTCATGAGACTCGGAAGTCACAATAGAGCATCATTCACCACTTGACATCGCCTCCGTGGTCCAGTGGTCCGGACACCCCCTATCCCTTGCAGAGCTGTCTTCACACAATCTGTCCATCCTAGTCACACTCTTCCTGCTGGCTTGTGTATGAAGGAGCTGTACCTGTCGCGCCAACTGCAGCATCCTCGCTTTCACCTACTTCAGGACATCTGGAGCAGTATACCGTTCCCGAAGTTCCAAGTTCTTTAATCTCACTTGTATTCAGAAGAAATATTGAATGAAGCTCTTCGAGAAGCTAGTCAAGGGCTCGTTATAAACGGAAAGATTTGAATAATGTGATAACGTTATGCAGATGATACGGTACTTCTAGCAAGTAACAACTTCTGCTGAACCAACTAGTGAAGGCGTGTGAGGCTTTCGGATTAAAACTGGATATTTGTAAATATGAATTAAATATATTAATTAGAAAGATATACATATAAAATCAATTTTATCGAAAGATATTGTTATTGCGCCACAGGGATTCGAACCTGGATCTCTTTCCAAACCGGGGAAGATAGGGGAGGCACCAAAAATCCGCACATCAGAGGTAGCCTCAAGTCGAAAATCTCTTAAAAATCTCACCTGTGAACACGAGCTAATAGGGTTTGAATGAAAAATTTGCGTTTAAAAGGATAAAAATCTGATATCTCGGACGCGATGTGATGAGACATTGAGAGAAATATATAGCAGGGAAATATTGATGAAGATTGGAATTCTGGAAGAAGGAAAATCAGGATATCATGGCTGAAGAACCTGGCCAGTCTACTGTGGAGGTTTTCCATGGTTAACATTCCAAAATAAGAAAATTAAGTATTCCTTAAAAAGTATGTTGAAATATAAAATGTAATAGCACATTTATTATTTTTTCCCATAAAAATGAAACCAGCGAAACTACACATCGATCTAACATTTCAACAAGAATAAGTATAAATATTTTGTTATCTACAAATTACTTGAAATCCTTCGCTTTTCCTGTACTTTTAAAATAGTATCAGCAGACAATAAAACCAACCCTACTTAACCAGCCTCCCTGTAATCCTTTTCCGAGGACGGGGGGGAGGCTTCATCCCCGACTAATAGGTCCCGCAGGGATGTCAACTTAATATTGTTCAAGGCATCGAAATAACTCCCGCTATCGGAGAGCAGCGGGTGACTCGGGCCTCGAGGTAAATTGGATATTGTTTCATTTTTAATTTTATTTATGATAATAATTTTCTTATTTCTTCATTCAGTATTGACATATTAATCTCAATTATATGTAGTACAGTTTATAATGCACCTCCACACTCCTTTCACTACATTATATTTCTTTCTTACTTACCACGAAATCAAATTGATATATATATATTGTGTAACGGGGCAATTTTGAACATTTCATGCACATAGTTGACTGTTTGACACTGATTTAAATTGACTCGGTGCAGAAAGTGGGCGTAATACAGTTGACCTGCGCCGTGAGTGGCGAGACTCGCGTTGTAATTGTGTCTCGTTCTTTGCCCTTTGGGAGAGTCTAAATGCATGGCCCTTAAATGGCTATCTCGTGTCACTGTCTTTAATTTTATTTAAATGATTATTTGTTCGGAGCCTGTTTTATTTTTGTGTAGTTTGTTCATATGATATTGTTTTTGCTTTTTCTTGTATATTTTATGTTAATATTATTTGCATATATCTGTTGCTACAATAAATAAAGACAGCACTTAAAGGGCGCTGGAAAATTAGATTAATTTTGCTCGTAACTTTAGTCTCGGTCTTGCTCTGATATTAAAATAGTTTAAAATCGCGTTAGTATAACATTGTAACATGGAAACGATTCCGGGAAAGGGTGGGTCTTTTCGGGGCCAACAATAAAAAAATGCACCTCTACAAACATCGGTCCTCATCACTTTGCCTAGTGTGGAATTGATTTAAATCTATAGGGATGAGCTCAGCTGACTCAGATTGGACCAGTCATACGAATTTATGCTAATTTAAGTGAACGAAGTCTAAAATAATTAATTAAATACTTATAGCACACTTTAAGAGAAAACTGTTGATCGCGCCAGTCACAGAAGCAGAATGAATTTCTGGGCTCGCTTCTCTCGTCTTGTGAGAACAGACTCTACCGCTGCATCGTACACCATGTATCGTCACGTTTCCCTGTCGGTGGCTTCTGCAAGTGTACCCGTACTCGATTATGTACAATATTTCTTTCTTTTAACGCTATTACATACCGCATATATACGTAAATAATATTAAATCTGGAAATTGAAAAGTGTTTGCTTAGTTTAATTTGGGGATTTTTCATTAATATGGAAGACGGTCCAGCTCAGAAAAAGCGATGCTCAGACGAAATACAGCATATGATATGTATTACAGGTAACATACTTTTCTTTCCACAAGAATTTTCATATTTATAAAAATATATTTTTTAAAACTCTATACTGTATTTGGTTGCAGTTTTTCCCGCATCTCCTCTGATAAACATGATCAGTGGCGTGCGATCAATATCAACTGTCGCCGAGCACCATCTGCACGAGCGTCGGGGAAGCTTTTCAAGCTGATTGCCGAATTAATTATCTTGTTTTTAGATGAAATCAAAACAACGAAATGAACAATCAAATTATTCGCGGGATTGCAATTATTATTGTGTGTTTCAGAAATTGTGTATAAAAATATAAATGTAATTTTTTAATCATTTTTAATGTTAAAATTACCCAACCAATTAATAATAGAAGTACTTGTTGCTTTTACCACTTGGTTGATCCAAGAAGTGGGGGATCTTCTTTTCATCTTAGTCCTTCGACATGGCCCACCGCACCGAGCTTCTCCGAGTTATGTTACCTTCTCGCAAGATGTTCATAAAAATTGAAGGATTCATCTGTCTTTGATATTAAGCTCGTGCATGGAGACGTTCGTGCGTGTCGCCGTCCACGTGTCTCCAGTACCACGTCTCGCGGGTATCAACCCGTCTGCTATTCCTTGTCTTCAGGGTCCATGATTCAACACCATATAAATATATAGAATGCATCAGAGACCGTACAAGACTGATCGGTATGAGACGTTATCTTGGAAATACCGCGGACTTTCCATGTTTTGTCAAGTCTGGATTTTTCGCCATACTATGCGTCGTTTAATTGTTGTGTCTCGCAGCTACCATCGTCAATAATTGTAGGGTATAGAATCAAAATCAGACATGTCCAATTTTTACGGATTTTGAGATAGGTATTTATAAATATAAACCAATTAATGTTTACAAGACACTAGCCAATCCAAATTAGACAAATATTAAATTTGCTTGTTACTTCAATCGAAAAAATATCCAATAGATAATTAATTCAAACCTAGACAAATATATTTTCAGCCAATAAGACGGCAGTATTTGATCATGTGACCTGGTGGTCATGATTCAAAATATGACTGTTGCATTACAATAGTTTTTTTGCATTCTACTCGAAAATAGGTAAAGTGGATATGTCTGCTTTTGATTCTGGACCTCACAATTATGGACCGGAGATAATACATTCATTCAAATCAGATCTAGAAAGCCTCCAAAGTCACAGTAATAAAATAAGCACTCACCCAGAAAGGGATGAGTCCCTTGGCTCTGTCTTTCTGCAAGGCCTCCTTAACTCTCTCACTCCGTAGGCTCAGGTTCTCGTCCGCCTCTATGTACCTCATTCTGACCAGTCCTGTGAAATAAAAAAAATGTTATGTATAAAAACGTGCTAATGATATGAGGTAGTTCGTGACGTATTTAAAAAAATTAATTAATTGCTTTACGATTTACCAAGTACTTACTATACTAGCACAAATAAACAAATGAATAAAGTAAATGTCACTTAACAGTACTGAACCCTCACCTATCAGTCCAGCCTTCTCCACGGAAGAGTGGGCCTGGTCGGAGCAGTAGGCCACCAGCCTTGCGTTCACCTCTGCATCGTCCAGTTCTGGGTGCGTCTCCTGGATCCGTTTTATCGCTCTCGTCCTGCCGGCTAGCAGGCACACCAGGGTGGACTCGCTGGCAGTGGTCTGTGATTATTTATTTATTTTAAATTATTTTTTTATGCATCAAACGAGAACATACAATGATATAATACACTAAATATGAATTAAATATATTGATAAGAAAGATATACATATAAAATCAATTTTATCGAAAAATATTGTTGTTGCGCCACCGGAATTCGAACCTGGATCTCTTTCCTAACCGGGGAAGGTGCATTATCCAACTATGCTACAGCGACAATATTTTTATATATGTTACCTTTTTAATATTAATACATTTAATCGTTCCATTATTTGAAAGAGCCATCTACCTTATATATACAACAATATTTTTTGATACAATTGATTTTATATGTACATCTTTCTAATTAATATATTTAATTCATATTTAAAATATCACAGAGCGTATGTTCTGAATAATTACAACTTCACAATAAGAATGTGTTTTCCTAATATAACACATTTATTAAATTACTGTTTACCTCTGATATATAAAGCATTGTCCTGGCTACTTTGCTAGACTACCGTCTGTGTTAAAGTAGACAGTTTTTTTTTAGTAATGTTGCGGTGTTATTTAATTAAAATAAAAGGAGAGAGTTAGATTCGACAGATATTTAAAGACAATAAAAAAGTGTAATGCATGCGTTGTAAATACAAAATAAATCTAATGATGTGTTGTATTGAGATTAATCTAGAATGTTGAACAGCGATGCTTCCGACTGTTCTCTATCCAATTGAATCATATATTGAGTCCATATTTGCGTATTTTTTTCAGTCAGTGTTGAGTGTGTTGTACAGTTTAGGAGTTAAAAACACGTAGAACGTTGAAAGAATGTCGTTGTGATGATTTATTGCTAAGGGTGTGTTATTGTTTGAACGGAAATATTAACAAAATGTGAATTGATATGACTTTAATTTATAAAAGTACAACTGTTGCCACATTTAAACATATTAAATAAAACATGTCGAGGTCACAAGTTTGAAGGGAAATTGAGAATTAACGGATAAGTATACGCCTGGTCACGGGGTAGGTATTATTCGGTTGATAAAAGACTGATACAAAAGAATTACTTAACTCAAAACTCAAACAAGGTTTTGCCTTGTAGTTTATTGAGGGCTCCTAGTTGTGCAAAATAAGATCACAGGCAGGTTGTAAATTTGGTATACGTAATTACAAATGAATACAGTTTAAATGAGACACTTTAAGCCGCGTGAGTAGAATGAGCGAGCTCGTCCAAACGGGCACTTACAGGGCCCGACTCTGCCGATCGTTTTCCGAAGCTACGGACACCGCTTATGTTAGTGGCGCCCTCCAGCTCGTCTATCGCGGCTAGCCCGGCTCCGTCGCGTGGCCACAGATGTCGCCCTCTGTCCGCCTTAAATATATAATGTATGGCCAGCTATGAAGTAAACGTGTATCGTGTATGGCAGAGGTAGATCAAGTTGAGAAACGAAAAACTAATTACGTGACATAATTTATAGATTTATAGAAGTGGTCAAGCAGTACAATAAAATAAAGAGTTCGGAGGCGTTTTCTAGAGATGTTTTCTGGAAGGCGGCGGCGTCATCTAGATGGATGCTGGTCGCATGATTATTGCTGCCTGGCGTCAGTACCGCGAGTGTTTATGGTTGTTAGAAGCTCTGTTTTACGTACCAGTATATGCTAAGTGCGTTTAGGGTCGTCAGCGGTGATGATAAGTTCACAGACTCAATGCATGATACAAATGGGCAGAGATCAGTCGGAGATTCAGTTCACTGTTGTGTTGTGAATATAATCTGTTGTCGGACAGCTTCGCAGTTGTATGCCGTGTCATCGCCGGAACGGTACATTTACACACATCGTTATAAAGTTTAAAATTTCTGAAAACTATTCCAATATCGTGTACCATTGCATACCTGTATAACCCCTCCGCCGGGGCTGTCATTCTTGAGCCTCAGGAAGTCATCTGGAAGTCCAATCATCTGTCCCAGCCAGTTCATCACGACGGTCTCTAGCTCTGTGCATGCTGGGGACGACGCCTGGTGAACGGTGAAAAATATTATTAAAATGTTAAATAAAAAAACACGCGCAACTCTTGATAAAAATAGGTTTACCACACCGGTACTAAATGTGTTATCAGACAGGAGACAAATTTGTTCAAATTATTCACCGTCCGGAGGTGATTGGGAGATCCAAGAAAGGCGGAGTTTGGTGAGTTCCTCTTCCTGTTCTTGTGTTTTCTGGCACACGAGGTGCGACTGCACCACACACTGTGTGATGTTTGTCACTTATTTTTTAATTGAAAATGTTCTAATGTTTCGTCTCTTTTAGTGGGTCGTTGTATATTTTTAATTCGATTCGCGATTGGCCTGTGTTAGTTCTAGCCGTGTTCACGCTGGATGCGGCATTCAAATCCGCGAGCACAGCGGCGATTAATAAATCTTCACGACATGTGTTTTGCGTGCATAGTCTCTGTTATATCATGCGGCGCCAGCTATTATTCGGCTGCGCCAGTTGTTATGTATCTTCCTCTAAGGAGGTTGAGGTGGCAGCGTGAATAGTATTTATTCTAATCACACTAGTACAGATTATAATACTTTCTTAGAACCATCTGCGTTGGAAGACTTGGAGCGAAGAGACCGTTCTCTCGCGGTCCGCCATACTTAAGCATTCTTGCCTAATCCATACGTACGTCCGTCCCCTATCATCCGTCCTCATTGTTGGACACAAGACTATTAGAAATGGTAGAAGATCAGCAAAAATTGTATTTATGAACTTACCCACGTGAACCCCAGACAGTTGATGGCGTCCGCCAGCATGTCTCCCAGCAGAGAAGGGTAGGAGTTGAGAGCCGGAAAGTACGCGTGCATGTGAGGACTCTGCCAGTGGGTGACCTGCAATCGGGCAGACGTGACACCTTGTCCTGTTCAGCTCTTCAATGAAGGTCGTCCTCATTCGTAAAGCATACGATTACTTGTCATTCAATAATTGAGATGTACATGTTAACGTAGCTATGCAAATAATATAAATATGGATCGTCGAAAGCAACGCAAAATGAACGAATGTTTCCATTATTCAGGAAGTCCGCACTAAAGAAAGGTTCTACAGCGTGCATGAAAGAATCCTTCCATACTTTGGAGGAAGGGGAAAAGGGCGATCTGCAATAAGATACACGGCCCAAGTCCGAGACATGACCGGAGCCTCGCTAAACAACGCCCAAGATCGCAAAGAGCGAAAGCAAGCAGTTCGCACTGTGGAAGCACAATAGTTCTCGATGCTCAATGATGAGCACGTCGACTGAGAAAGAGACGTCGACAATTATTCACCATCAGAATATTATTAACCCCAAATAGAAAAAAATGTTTTAAATGGACCATCAAGAAATTAATATGGAATGTAGAATAAACAAAATTAAATTAATAAAAAATATAATACTAGGTATTAAAATTAAATACATGCGGCCCTGGAAATCTATCAGCGCTCACCACATTTGTAATTAAATTGAATTAATATTAGGAAAATTAGGTTACATTTATATCTTATGGTCTTGTGAGAGTGTCTATTCAAACTCACCGCCATTATCGCCGCTCCTTGCCGACAAACGACGCGAGCGACATCTACATCCAGGGTGCAGGTTTTCGCGGAGTCTCTTCTCTCACTCTTCGTACTTACTCTTCCTTTCCTTTCCCTTACATAATAATTTAATTTTAAAATTTATCACTCGAAAATAACCCACTCAAGAGGATTTAGTTTTGATTAGCGCGCCCTAGTGCTGTCCTCTTAGAGAGAACGTTGTGCCGAACGCTGAAGGGTTCAATTCAGGAGGGCACATGATGCTCACCCCTGGCATGATGACCCTGTCAACATCGGCCATGATGGCGTCCCAGGGCTCGCCCTCCGCGGGGGCTGTCTCCGGCAGCATGGCATGCAGGAACCCCGGCCTGACGTCTGGGAACACCCTCCTGGAGGACACGCCGTCCAGGTAGTCTGCGATGTAGTCCACCATCTCCTTGCCTGGGAAATGTTACACATTTTGACATCATTTTGATGAGTAACTAAACATCTTAATTAAGGAGAACACATTCTTATTGTGAAGTTGTAATTATTCAGAACAGACGGTCTGTGATGTTTTAAATACTAATTTAATGTATTAATTATAAATATATACATATAAAATCAATTTTGTCGAAAAATATTGTTTTTGCGCTACCGGGATTCGAACCTGGATCTCTATTTCCAATCCGGGGAAGTACACTACCAATTGTGTTATAACGCCAGTATTTTTCATGACAAATTTTCGAACCTATATGTTACACTTTTTCAAATGAATACATCTGTTGTTCCATAATTTTTTGTCTGCGTCTGCAGTCGGTTTACTCAAAGGTATTTGTGATTCCGTAAAAATAATGTAGTATTTAAACATCTTAAACAAATAAAACGATACTACTTGAGCAATCTCAAAAAAAGTGACCAACTACGTCATTACCATGGTGAGCAACATATTTTATTCAGTCGGTACACCCCTAAACCACAAATTAGAATTTTAACATTTTTTTATAAATTCGCACGTTTGTAAATTAAAATATTATATATGCTTTCACGTCTCTATGGGTAGATTTATTTAATAAATTTTTAAATTTAAATAATAATATCTATCTTAATTACTCACTATCATGCCGTTTTTCCGCGGGGATAGGCAGAGAGGATAGAGCGCCGCACTCTTCTGACCTGACACATTTATCGCCACATACATATTCATACACCTTCTCATACAAGCTCGCCATATCCGTACCCATCATCGATCCTTATCCGTTATATCCAGGTTCCCTTATTTCCTTCCTTCCTTCCCCGCCCTGCGGCGATTCCGATTTACGACCGGAATCATGGTAATCTAATCCGCGGGACGCGCGACTCGAAGATCGCGCAATTCGTTCGATAGATCCTTTTCGGCGCAGGATCTACGTCTTCTTTTCATATCAAGTCATTCCAAAAAAGCGTTTCAAGATAATTTGCCAAGTCCCGGGTCGCTAAATGTACCACTGCACAATGCGTAACTCCCCCGTATCGTTCGCGAACTTGTCAAAACTTGCACGAGCGTCATCAAGTGAGTTCAATTGGTGCAAAAAATGAAAAAGTAATTGAGTATTTTTTAAATTAAGATTTGGGGGACATATAGCCAGTTGAGCCGCCAATTGTGGTCAACGAGTGGAACAAGGTGATCGGAAAATAATGTCATTTTAGGCAGTTTTAAACTAAGTAAATACATTTGCTGCAATACAAGTAACAAAGAGGCAAATCGCAAGGCAGATTTAATAAAAATTTGACTAGCTGCGAAATTAATTTCATTCTGCTATACCTAACCTAACCTAACCTAAACAATACTTTTAAAATTAGCAATATTAACTTTGTGGTTAAAATTCATATTTTTTTATTTAATATCTTTGTTTTATTAACCACTAAATTGAGTTTGAATACATCTAACGGTTTAAAAACTAATTTTATCTAACCTTTTTGTTGTTGATCAATTTTATAATCTTTCTGATAAATTAATTACTATGTGTTTTGACTATTTATTTTGAATACGCATCAATATGAAGCTGACTAAAATTATGTAGACTTGCCGATACAATTTAGTCTGTTTCCTAACCACGTACTGAGGCTGATATTTTTTCACTGCCGACAAAAACATACAATAATATGATGTTTAATTAATTTTTTATCTTTATAATTATTTAGTTATGAATAATTTTATCGATCAGTACATATTTTTGTAAGCGGTATAAAAACGCGCTATGTGTCATGTAATGCGACTGTCTTGCAATAGTTCTGTTCAACAAATGGTAGGTAACATTGACCGTTTTGCAACCGTAGTGAGATCTGAAAAAATAAATTCACGTGGCTGAAACGTTATCCCTGAAATCCAATCAGGAGGAAGAAAAAAGAAACACCGGGTGTTCCCGACGTCGCTCGACAAAGGAATCGATTTGACAATGTAAATAAAACAAGTGGAAAGAAAGAGTTCAAATTAACTACAGAAGAAGAAGCCGAGTGTGGGTGAGGCCGCGGGAACTGCAGCCAACAGATCTTGTACAGTAATTGAATTGTATTTAAACGCAGTATATCAGCGGAACAGTAAAATTATATGTGAGATTTAAAGATTTTCGACTCGAGACAATCCGCCTTGCGCCTCAATTCACGCACGTCGTTCGTCAGTTGAGTGATTTGAAAACGCAATAAATATTAGTATATTAATTTAATTCATTATATCGACCCCTTAGAATAACAAACTAATATTTTAGGCTAATTTGAGTTATAGCGTGAAATGGGTTCCAAATGCATTATTCTTTATTTCTTCCATACATACAAACTCTATTTAACTTATACTATTAAATGAAATGGCAAGAGCTGAAAGTTCCAACTGCATCAGTTATTTATTTCAATTTATGGATCATTATTGTTAATTCACAATATTTTTTATTTATTTGATAATACTGAAAATAAGTTAAGACCTTAAAATTGATCATATTTGCAAACTAACTTAAAACAAAATACACTTGAATATATGTTGATGTTCAATCAACACTTGTGTGGTCATTATCTCAAAACAGCGCTAGTGTCAGATGGAACCTTGTTATTTATTATTGTAATCGAAAATTTTGTGAAGATAAGAATGATTCGCAGCCAAAGATGAGGTGACCATTCGTTTGACATTATTTTTCATATTTAATCGGAGAGTATTCACTTTATTATTTAATATAAATTTAATCATATAATTAATAAAACCGTTTTTCTGTTTCCAATTAAAATCCAGCGTTTAATTTGGACCACCTTTTAGAATGTTACAACGTTGGATGGATGTCTTGCAACCAGATGCAGAGTCAGTTGTGAGGGCGATTGTACAGACCTATGTTCTGAATAATTACAAATTCACAATAAGAATGTGTTCTCTTCATAATAAAGTTGTATCAACGTGTCCAAAATTTAATAAAAAATGAATTAATAATTCTGGCGTCTGCTAACAGATTACTCAAAGGTATTTGAGATTCCGTAAAAATAAGGTAGATGGCTCTTTCAAATAATGGAACGATTAAATGTATTAATATCAAAAAGGTAACAACATATAGGTTCGAAAATTTGTCGTTAAAAATATCGTCGCTGTAGCATAGTTGGATAATGCATCTCCTTCAGTTTGGAAAGAGATCCAGGTTCGAATCCCAGTGACGCAACAACAATATTTTTCGATAAAATTGATTTTATATGCATATCTTTCTAATTAATATATTTAATTCATATTTAGAGATTTTTTGTTATTTTTTTTTTTCTTAATTTACCGTCTGAATACGCTGCCCTAAGCCTTTGACTTGATTATTGGTTACGGGTTGATCTATCCCTCAGCGGAAATATTTAGGGATGTTACTTGTACATGTACATGTGTGGCAGTCTAAACCATACACAGTTTCCATTGTAAGACAGCAAATACATGTATATAGGAAAGTAAATTTTGTAAATGATCCAAACTGGTAATGGTGAGATATGAAGCCTTCTTTATTGAACCGGCACAGGGGGTAGGACACTGTTTTATAGTTTGTAAATTGCGCAGGGGTAGCCGACGGAGGGGTGGCTTTGTTCAGTATAAAACTCAACGTTTCGAAGGCTTTCAACATGTTTCATCCTTTCCGTTTCAGTATTCATGTTTTAACACCGTGCAGCGCTATTGTGTTAAATAAATTGTGAATAACAATTTAGAAAATAATCTTCTGTGTACAGTTTTCAGGGCAAATCTGTCGTGTATATTTGACGTTTCGGATCCCATTGCGACCGTGTTGTGATTATGTACTGGCTTGCAGTATCGAAAACAAGGTGTGTCGTTTTCGTCTGGTTAAGGAGACAATTGAAATATATGAACACCCAAAAAAAAAAAAAGATCGTAGTATTGTGGCGCTTCAAAATCATCGGAGTCCAAAAGTCTACAGAGATAGTCATCCGACAGTAGAACTTACACATAAAACAACAGTACTCATTTCACACATAACACCTGTCTTCGACACGGTATTGCAGGACAGTACCTAAAAACGACACACACCCTCCTTTCGATACACAGAAAACACATATGATTTTTATTACAATAAGGTAGTTAGTCAAAGCGATTAGCGCTGATGCACTTGTAGCAGTAGATTTGGCGGTCTAGCCGCATGTAGAGTACTCAGAGTATCGTAGACTCTAAGGAATTGTAAAACTTTCAATACACAGCACTAACAGTCACACATCATATCGACCCTGCAATGGTATCCAAAACGGCAGATTAGCCCAGAAAACTGTACACGGAAAATCCTGAACCGCCGTGAAAACATTTTTAGACAATAATACATATTATTAATTAATTTTTAAGTTGTATCAATGTGTCCAAAATTTTATTAACGGATTGATAATTCTGGCGTCTGCAGTCTGATTACTCAAAGGTATTTGAGATTCTGTAAAAATATGGTAGATGGCACTTTCAAATAATGGAACGATTAAATTTATTAATATCAAAAAGGTAACATATTGGTTCGAAAATGTGTCGCTGTAGCGTAGTTGGATAATGCATCCACCTTCCCCGGTTAGGAAAGAGATCCAGGTTCGAATCCCGGTGGCGTAACAACAATATTTTTCGATAAAATTAATTTTATATGTGTATCTTTCTAATTAATATATTTAATTCGTAATACTTTAATCTCTAATATTTCTTTTGATTTTTAAGCCCTCATTTTAACGAGTATTTTAACAAAACGGATAGTGACTAACGATTCTAACGAGTACATTTTGTTGGTTCTGTGGTCTTCGTTATATCCGAATTTAACTGTATATATAAATACAGTAGAATCGGTTATTGTTATCATAATCAGTCGGTGACAAAACAATGTAAATAAAATTTATTTAAAATAATTCGTCTATTATAATCAAACTTCAACGTATACGTGGATACAAAAGAGGTTAATTTTTAAGAAATTCTTACAAAATAACCCTTTTAGTTTTAATAATATATATATTTAGTTAACGATATTGAAGTGGTAGCTACAATGACTTTACACAGAAATACGTAAAGAAGTTACTGATGTTGACCCAATTATTAAAAGATAGTGAATGTAACACGCATATAGAAGAAGAAGAAGAAATTTTATTTCAAACGCTATGAATATAAAGACTACGTTAAGGAGTTAATAAACTCAAACAAACGATAGACAACAAAAAAATGTTAATAAGAAATATAGTTCTAGATCAGAGATTCCCAAAGTGGTCTATATCGACCCCCAGGGGTCTATGATAACTTGCAAGGGGTCTACGTCAGCGAAAAAAAAATTTGGGGGTCCATGAAATGAAAATGGGGGTCCACGATAGTGGATCTCAATATACACTGATAGTACCTATTTACTTACATTATAATCTTGTAATAAAAAGACGTATACATTATTTATAAAAGTACCTATGAAGTAAAAAAATTATTATATATGTTTATAAAATTGTGTAAGTTGTAGGATGTAGGCATTCGCTTTGTGGTTTAAGTTTTTAACACTAAACTTCACTACAATTAGAAATTTACAAAAAATCAATATCAGGTAAGTAGTGGGTCTACCAAAACCGAAAAACATGGCAAGGCGTCTACGACACAAAAAAGTTTGGGAACCTCTGTTCTAGATAAACTGTTAATTGTATTATTTTTCAATAAATTGTGTTCAATAATTATATTTTTAATCTTCTGGTTAAAGCTATCAGCCGGCAATTGTTATCAAAAGTTATTGCGATCACAATAAGCGGATTTAGCTGTATTTAAATTTTCACACAAAACCAAATACTTGTTGCAGAATATCCCTCGAATTTGAACGCCCCTGGACCTCGCTACAAACTGCAAAACAATATGAGATTTTCAAACAGCGCGACAATTGATAGTCGACGATGAGAAAATGAACATGGAAGGATCAGGGGTTGTTATTTTATTGCGTCGTCCGAGTCACAGGGCTAACCGAATCAACAGCCTTCCAGAACCTCGTTCGAACATCAGCAATATTAGATATTTCTGTACTTTTCTTCGCAATGCTTTCATATTTAATTAGGCAATTTAATAATAATTCGCCGGTAGGCCCTGTAGGCGTCTATTGTGGTCACGTCGCGGTCAGGACTTCCGTAGAATCTGTATTTCTATGCGGAAATCTCTTATTATATTGCTATAACATATATACATATTTTTTAGGAGAACACATTCTTATTGTGAAGTTATAATTATTCAGAACAGACGGTCTGTGATATTTTAAATATGAATTAAATATATTAATTATAAATTTTATCGAAAAATATTGTTGTTGCGCTACCGGGATTCGAACCTGGATCTCTTCCCTAACCGGGGGAGGTGCTTTATCCAACTAAGCTACAGCGGCATTATTTTTAGCGACAATTTTTCGACCCTATATGTTACCTTTTTGAAATCAATACATTTAATCGTTCCATCATTTGACAGAGCCATCTACCTTATTTTTACAGAATCTCAAAATACCTTTAAGTAAATCTGATAGTAGACGCCAGAATTATCAATTCATTTTTATTAAATTTTGGACACATTGATACAACTTTATTATTTTTTAGGAGAACACATTCTTATTGTGAAGTTGTAATTATTCAGAACATAGGTCTGTGATATTTTAAATATGAATTAAATCCCGGTAGCGCAACAACAATATTTTTCGATAAAATTGATTTTATATGTATATCTTTATAATTAATATATTTAATTCATATTTAATATATACATACATACTTATTACATATTACATATATATACATACTTTTTATATTACTGTAAATACTAATTACATGTATTAATTAGAAAGATATATCATACATATAAAATCAATTTTATCGAAAAATATTGTTGTTGCTACGGGGATTCGAACCTGGATCTCTTTCCAATAGTCGGTTAATGTACCTTCCCCGGATTGAAAAGAGATGCAGGTTCGAATCTCGGTAGTTAATTAGTATTTAAAATATCACAGATCTTATGTTTTGAATAATTACAACTTCACAATAAGAATGTGTTCTCCTTAATAATATATTACTTTAGATATAATATAGATTATACGGAAGCCGGCGCTGCGTAGCGGCCACAATAGCCGCCTCACAGGTCTTAGCAGCAAAAATACATTTTTTTGCTTGCTTTTCTGCTAGTGCATTCTGTATGCTCTCTCTGGAATTGAACATACGGTGTTCTTACGTATCAACTTTGAAATAGATATATTCACTTAAAGAGATTCTTGACAAAACTGAGATCATGTTTTCATAAATGATTATTAAAACAACTTGCATCGCGTCGGATTTGACTTCGCATATACTTGCCAGTCGTAAAAATTCGTACGATTTCACTAATGTATGTTTTTCTTATTCGTAATATAGAACGATGTCTCTTGTTAAATTAAGAAAAAATAATATTCTCAGATCAAATCAGTAGCTAACAGCAATTTCTGTAGATGGTTGTCTTATGTTGTTCTTGTAAAATACATTTATTTCGGGTGCATCTTAAAAGAGACCTAGCTATTATCTATCTAACATCTAGTCTAACAATGTTTAAAAACGCAATTTTTTTATATATATTGTTTCCAGATTTTCTTGGATGGTTAACGCAACATTTTAGTGTACGATGCATTTGAACGATTGTCCTTCATACTTCACACGTGTAATTGTAGTTGGGCACAGTTTTACTTATACCATCAAACATGGAATTAGAGCGAAAAGAATACAACCTATTTTTGCTATTAATCTTGGAACCCTCTCTCTTGTAATCTGAGGCAGGTAAGTACATTTTTCAGATATTGATACTAATTATCATAATATTAATATATTAAGTAACAATTAATTGCTTTAATTATTATTGTATAAGAGTCCCTATAAAAAGATCTGCCCCTTCCTCGGAACGCCGCGAACAGCTCTGAGATTAAGCGAGCCTCTTCGGAATCCATCGAAAGAGTACAACGTCTTAAAATTAAAATAATAATTGCTCACCTCTCTGTCTGTATTCCTTGGAATCCATGGCGACAACGAAGATCGTCACGTCTGAAATGAAATAAATAATATCGTTAACTATTTTTAAGTAGGAAATGTTTATTAACCCTGTAAAAATAAAATACAGGTGTCGATAAAAATCTTTATATTTCTGGAACGAAATTAGGGAAGATACAAAGTGTTATATACCTGGGTTGCTTGTCGGTGAAGTGGTTAAGATGCTGGTATTCTAGTGGTCGAGGGTTCGCGCCTCGTTCTAGGAGACCAGCAAGTTAGTCCTATTTTCAAAGTACGAGCGTTTAGCTTAGTTTGAAAATAGTAAGGATATGTGGCCCAAAAAAAGTGTGAACATCCCGTAACACACGAGTTATTTCAAAACATAATATAATTCATTATATTTTTTAATGTAATGTTTTTTGCACAATATTTAGCTAATCAGAAACCATCAAAACACCCCATATTGCATCATCTAGTGGGTTTAAATCTGGACTGTTCGGTGGCCACATGTCCGGCTCGATGAAATTAACGTTCTCACGACGAAGAAAGTTGTTTGTATTTCTGGCTGTGTGAGATGGAGTTCCGCCCTGCTGTAATGTCTAGCTTTACTCCAGGCTTTGTTTTGAAACTCTTTGATCATTTTCCCAGCATCCCGACGTTTTTCGATTCGCAAATTTTTGTCATTCTGGGCAACAATTAGAAAAAAACAAATATTAACAATGGGAAAATTAATAATTAATGATGCCGACCGGAAATTGTCGAAATAAAACGTAATATAGGTAAATAGGTAAGTAAGTAAATTAGTAAACAATTTAAGCTATTGTTGATATAGTTAAACTAATTTTGATGTAATTACATAACATTTTGCGAAATTTTCTCACTTTTTTTGGGCCATCCTGTATTCCCTATATATATAGTAAAGATGGGAGTATTCTGTTGAAATCAAAAGCCGCAATTGAGCTAGCTCGTGTAACTTTTATCCGCATGTTCTGCAGTCATCATCTCAACCTTAAATTTTCGAATGTGAATGATCAGATGATGTGTTTTCTCGATATTATTTTATGGAATGGGAGCACGGACACTTACCGAAGAAATGATAAGGCGACTAGAAGCATTTGAGATGTTGGTCTATAGAAGAATACTCCTAAATATACTGGATGGATAATTCGAATAAGTAAAGAAATGTAAATATTTATTTTTAAATGAGACATCCAGAGAAGTACGAGATCTTGCTTCTCATAATGCAGGGAAAGGTTGCTGAAAGAGTCAGGGCCCTGGAAGAAGGAGTCTACTGTAGAGCTGCACCGGGCCACAGTGGACAAAGTGATGACAGCCAATATCCGTGGAACGTATAAGGCACAAGAAGAAGATGAAGAAGAAGATATGAACTAAACATACACAATTATTGAGTTTAATTTTTGTACCCGGCTGTATCCGTATTAATATTGTTTCCCCATCTATTTCTATGACTTTCTGGACGTCTTGTATGCAGTGCCATTTGCCAGCAAAAGAAAATATTTTAAATACTAATTTAATGTATTAATTATAAATATATACATATAAAATCAATTTTGTCGAAAAATATTGTTTTTGCGCTATAGGGACAATTATACAATTACAACTTCACAATAAGAATGTGTTCTCCTTAATAAAGAAAATATTTGCCAAAGTAGCGAAATTATCGAACGTGTTTTCAATATCTCTAGGTTAAGAGTATTCAAATATTTTCTCTTTTATACATTCAATAATAGTAAAAAATATTTTAGCGAAATCGTATATTGACATCTGCCATCTTTTATTTTATGTATCTAAGGGATTTCTACGATTCTTATGTCTTTTTTGTTCATTTTGGTAGTTAACTTACAAAGATGGAATAATTTTAATTACATCGACATTTGAGGAAAGCTCTATAATTGGAATATACATTCTATTGAGACATTGATCGCGTTACAAAATTCGTCCGCACAGCTTAGCAGCAAGCAATCGGCGATAGCCGATGAGACCCTGACCGCGCATAATGCATCTGTTGATGAGAGAGACTCGGATAAAAAAAATAAAACTCAAAAATGTGTGTATTATAAAATTTTGATAATATTAAAAATAGTAATAATCGTGTTGCCATGAGAGCAAAGTTCTTTACCTTATTTGTATTAACTGCTCGTCTCTTGGTGCGTTCATTTAACGTGTCAAAAAGATAAAGAATAGGGTTTCATCACTTGCTCAGTACACATGGAACTGAACTCAAAGCATCTATATATCTCAATAGATGCAAGAGTTAAAACACAACTTAAAAAACTATCCGGAACAACATAAAAACACGTATAATTATAATTATACCACTTAAACCAACGACACAAGAATTATAATTGATCATATATGATGACTATAGTATCTCTCGCTTTGACCAACGAATGTCTGTAATTATATTGTATTTTTACTATTCCCGATAAGTATAATTATATGATGGAATATAGGCCGAGCAGAGCGCACTGAAGAGAGCGTGTACGTGACACGTTTACGTTTAAACACCGTTGAAAGGTAATATCGTAATCCGTATTAGTTACATGGAAATTACCGTGTTTGTGTAGGTGTGCAACAGGGTCGAAATAGTGGCCCCGGGGGCAGTAAATAAATTGAAACTACATTTTAAAAACGAAAACATATTTCACTACTTTTCAGGATTCGTGAATTTCAAAAATGATACGTTAACGATTGTAAAGAAGACGTAATCCTGCGCCGATAGGATCTGATGAACGAATTGCGCGATCTCCAGGTCGTAAATCGGAATCTAGATATAAGGGATAAGGGTTGGTGATAGGATAGGGGTTCCAGTCGAAGGATCAGTGATCTCGAGAAACCGGGGTTCAGAAAGACTGCTCGCCTTACCTTGTGTATGACGCCTCCGTCACCCCCGCAGTCGCCGTCGACTCACCACACAAACGGCACGCGGATGGGCAGATCTCCGCTTCCAATTGAAGACGGCGATATCACAACTTCACCCGCGGTACACAGAAAACAGACAAACTCTACACAGAATACAGGGTTGGTGCGCTGGAGCTGACAAATCCACACCGCGAATGCTATCGCGATGTCGCGATCGAACAAATATCGGTCACGTTGATGTCTGCTGACGTCAAGTTCATATTTAACATTAACTAGACAAGCATTAAGGAAAGGGTGTGAATTTGAATGTGGAAAGGTGTGAAACAGCATAGGACGCGCCAAAACTACCATACGATATAAATAGTTGGTCTTAAGACGTTATATACGTTTGTAGCCTCGATTTTCAAAACAAAAGTATGTGCAATCAATTTTGCGTGGGTATACCAACTACAAAAGCGGAGCAGAATCTGTCGAAACGCAATCGATGACACATCTTTTTTCGGTCGAGATGTGGTGTTGGAGACAAGTGCTGCGGATACCGAAGGCAGCAAGATGAATAAATGTATCCTTTCTGCAGGAACTGAACAGTTTCATTAGGGTGTGGATCTCGCGATGGAAAATGCTGGGAAGACCAGCAGACTGACAGATAGAGGACAGCTGTTCTTTCTCCTGCAAACTGACACTCCTATGATTGCCCTATTGTGCTTTGTGTAATAACATTACTAATTTATGCTTGTGGCAGTAATGCACGTAAATTTGTTTTTTAAGCTTATATAAGTATGTTATTACTAAGAAAGAAATCACGAAAAGTATAGTTTTTAAATTCACAAACTAACATCTCGTATTTTATCGTATACTATAATGCATCTTAAATAATCAAATATATATTCTCAGGAGTTAAACTTTTGTTGTTTTTGTTGAGAGGAACTATACACGAGGGAAAACTTATAAAACGGTTCCGGGAAATGTTGGGGTCCTTTCGATGGTTCTGATATCATTGCAGGGTGTCGTGATGTATCATATAAGTGTCGAAAACAGGTTGTGTCAATGTTGGTACTTTACATTACTCTACGTAAAATATTCTAAACGGCCGTTAAAATCTGAAGACTTGTTTCATTTTTATTAAATAATTTGGACATGGTCTCTGCTTGCCCCGCACCTGCGGCTGGCGCTGGTGACGAACTGTTTCAAAAAGGAGGAGCAAAGACTATGCAATGTAAAGGTTATGGTCATAATTAGTGTAACAGATGTCACAAGATTGGCGAGCCCCAACATGTAATAAATTAATCGAAAATCGGTAAGGATAAACAACTCGGAACTTCAGAAGCTAGATATCACCGAGCAGGTTGATGAGGCAGAGACATGTAGCGATATAATGCCTTCTTACACAAGCCAACAGAAAAAATACCGAAATTAAAATACAGTGGCACCTCGATACGTTCTGAATCCAGTTCCAGATTCTTGGACTTATACCAAACAGGACGTATACCAAACTAATTTTTCCCAAAAGGGAAAAAAAATTATCCGTTCTCATAAAAAAATTAATATTGTTATTAGCATATTATACATTGATGGGGTCGTATAAAATATATTAAACTGCTTAATACTAAAATATATAAATAAAAAAGCAATTAAATTTTATTCATGAAAATTTAACAGGTTGTAAGATCATCAGGTTTGACGTTTAAGTACTAAAAATCTGTCTAAAGAAATTTGCTTCAGAATGTTTCAGAAATGTGACATTGTCCGGTCATTGCAGACAATGCTATTTCGGCTTGTTTGGCTTCCCATTAACTATCTTAGAACTGATGTTCGTGAATTTACAAAAAAACATCGCGAAAATCACAAAATCACGCGAAATTCACAGAGTTATAGCGCGTGTTATAGCGTTCACCGAACGGTAGAAATAGTCATACTCCTATTACATTTAAACTAAGAATTATTTTTATTTATTATCTTTGTTTTATTAACCACTAAATTGAGTTTAAATACATCTACCGGTTTCGAAAAACACTATTTTCTTCTTCAGGATGTCATAACTCATGTTATGAAAATGGTATTTTTCGAAAGCGGTAGATGTATTTAAACTCAATTTAGTGGTTAATAAAACAAAGATAATAAATAAAAATATGAATTTTAACCACAAAGATAATATTGCTAATTTTAAAAGTTTAAGAATTATTTAATCAATTTCTGTGGTAGACTTGAATATATAAACGGATCGCTACTGCTGCTTTCGGTAACAAATTGCCCATCAGCGTTAGGTGGATGCCATTCGATAATCCTGGATTAGATTAAGTGTAAGCAATGACTACCCTATTTTATAAGTATTTTTAATATTTATATAATAAATGTGTCTATAGTGAGCCGGACACAGTGCGGTATCGGCTGGACCGACATCAAACCAACACCGAGCGTTCTGTTACGTCACTGTTCTGCCATTCCTGAACTGATCAACATCGTTTTACTTCAATCTCTACGTTTGCATTCCACCGCATAAATATTACCCGGGTAAACATTATAAAAGTTAATAAACTCGGTGCTTCTCATATAAGTAAAGCTGTTCCAATTGCTCATGCCACTGTCTGAATACCTTCCTCTTTCTATCAAGTAAACTATGGTGAATGCAGAAATGTATTAATACGAATTATAAGCCGACTTGATGGCAGCTTATCATTCCACAGACAAAATTTCTGATCAAATCTATCCAAATATATGTATATAAAAACAGATTTCGTAAGCAAGTAAATAAATCGGTCCAAAATTAAAATAGTGGTTGTAGATTATGCTAGATATTGCATCACCATAAACTTCCCATACCTATTCGAGTGCCATCTAAATCGACCAGAACTAGTCTCACATTCAATCTTCCACATCGTAACGCCAATATCAAACAAAACTAATTTTTCTACCGAGCCTCCCTTTATTTCAACTCACACTTAAAATATGAATTAGACATTTTCAATACTTCAGTTACCACAATTAAATCTAAATTCAATTTTATTCTTATTACACAGATTTTATTCCCTGTCCTACTTTCCATCTGCCTCACCCTTCCGTTCCCCTGAAAATTTTTCTTCTTTTTAACTTTTATCTTTCATTTGTTTATGTTTTTATTTTCTACTTATTTCTCGCTTTTTATTTTTAATGTTATTTTGTGTATTTCTGCAATAGAGAAGAAAGTTCTCACGAATGCCAATTGTGTATGTGACCTTGATAAACCAAAAGATGTTTGTACCTTGAGCTCGGAGCTTACCATGAGCTTACCATGATCTGGAGCTAGGGTGCATTGATAAATGTTATTTAAATATGGAGAATACTTCATGAAAAATGCACTAGAAAACTTAGATAGTAGAGTCAAAATTGGAGGCAGAATGATTTCCAGTGTCAGGTATGCGGACGATACAACTTTAATCGCTACATTAAAAGAAGAAAAATATTCAAGAAAAAAATACAAAATTGGACCTTGAGATAAACAAGAAAAAAATAAAGCTGACAACCAGTGATCGACATAACCAGCTTTCACCAACAGACGATGCCCTTCCAAACCTTGAAATTGTCAAGAATTTCTATTATCTCGGATCCATAATTACTGACGAAGACCGCGACATGGACGTATGGAATCATCACATGGACGACGAGACGCTCTCAACCTGCAGCCTGAGACGTATCCATCAATTTTTTGGGCGTCTTGCGAGAAGGGAAGACAGCTCGGAGAAGCTTGTTGCGGTGTTGCGAAGAACAAAGAGAAAGAGGAAGATGCAGGATGCTGATAAAATTGGAGGAGCATAGTAAAGAGGGCGGGAGTTTATGGAGATTTTGATCTTCAGTCATCAAGGACTGACATGGATAAAGATCAGAAAGGGAGGGGAAGGGACCCACCCCTACCCGGAATTGTTTTACGAGTGGTATCTCTGTTGCAGTGTAACTAATATGAATGCGGTCTAAATCAAATTATTTAGCTCAAAGTTTATTATTTATTTGTTAGCTTACTAACTTTTACTAGATTTCGGTGGCTTTTTTGGTGCTATTTATTAGTAAAAAAGAGACTAAATACAGCGTAATAAAACGTATCATAATAATGTGAACGTACTAAAGTAATAAAGAAGATAAAAAAAGTATATCAGGAGAACACATTCTTATTGTGATATTTTAAATATTAATTAGAAAGATATACATATAAAATCAATTTTATCGAAAAATATTGTTGTTGCGTCACCGGGATTCAAACCTGGATCTCTTTCCAAAAATTTAATAAAAATGAATTGATAATTCTGGCGTCTGCTATCAGATTACTCAAAGGTATTTGAGATTCCGTAAAAATAAGGTAGATGGATCTTTCAAATAATGGAACGATTATATGTATTAATATCAAAAAAGTAACATTTAGGATCGAAAATTTGCCGCTAAAAATATAGTCGCTGTAACATAGTTGGATAATGCACCTTTCCCGGTTTGGAAAGAGATCCAGGTTCGAATCCCGATGGCGCAACAATAATATTTTTCGATAAAATTGATTTTATATATGTATATATTTCTAATTAATATATTTAATTCATATTGATAATAAAGTAGACAACAGCATGTTATGATAACAGTAGATGATGATCAAAGACAATGGACCATAACAGAGCGACGCCGTTATGAGCTCATCGGGCGAGAGAGAAATAGATTAGCAATTACTGCATTCAAAACATTTTGAAATATATTATTTTGAACCGAGTATATTGTTTATTGACACTTTGTCAACTGGACTACTGAACAGACTCCGGTGGACAACTTTGTACGGCTTCTCGGAGTTGACTCAACCCCATGTTCAGCTGACATCAGCTGGTTAGAACGTCATATTTATTGATTGAGGTTTGTAGTTTTTTATCGACTTGAATAGTACACTCAGCTACGTAACTGTGCCATGGGGCCCACACTAGACAGGGGCCCAAAACTTTTGGTATCGATACATTTCTCTATAGATTAATTCTTTTAAAAATCCACCACAATTAGGAATAGATTCATAAAAATATTTCTGTATAACTGTATGAATTTTGTGAATTAGGAAAGTTTAAATCTGTTATTTTTTTAATGTAAATACAATTAAAAAATGCGCAATTAAATTTTTCTCTGCGCATAAATATTCTAACTCCACAGACTATCAAATATATAGACTAACGCAAATTTCTTGTTTCAATATTTTCATTTAGGTGTTACCCACGTGACCACTTACGCAATCAAATAGCTCCGCGATTTTTTTTTAAATATATGACTCGATTGGAACGAAAATTTAAACGCTGACAATATAAAAGATTTAATTTTCGAAGAGTGAATACTTTTACTGTTGCATTAATGAGTCATAAACTAACGGATTTATGTTTTCACAAATAATGTGTGTAGAATGACCCTCGTCCCGTAACTAGTGTTCCAAACCCCTCTCCTATATGTACACTTTATTTTATATCTATTCATTTTCTGGTCTGTGACTTAACCCTATTTTTATCACATATTACACGGAGATGTTAAACATAAAATATTATATATGATATACTCGTATATCACATTAACAAAACTGTGTTAAATTGAGCTGTGTTTTGTGTTCGGTTTCCTGTGAATTTTTCGACATCATGTATTCAAATACAAATTAAATGTATCTATTAAAAAGATAGACAGAAAAAATGTATTCATTTAATTTGTATTAAAATACCGCAGAACTATATTTTGAAACAAACTCATCTTTAAAATAATAATGTGTTTTGATTGCACTTGTTTAATTGACTTGAAACTATAAACTGTACAGCTGCACCTCATTATAGTTATAAATACAAGTTTATCCAACTAAGCTACAGCGGCATTATTTTTAGCGACAATTTTTCGACCCTATATGTTACCTTTTTTTTTGAAATTAATACATTTTATCGTTCCATCATTTAGTTGGATAAAGCACCTTCCCCGGTTAGGGAAGAGATCCAGGTTCGAATCCCGGTGGCCCAACAACAATATTTTTCGATAAAATTGATTTTATATGTATATCTTTATAATTAATATATTTAATTCATATTTATTATATATAATACTATACATTATAATTTTTAACGTTTGCCTCACTGCAGAATAGATGCAGAATAAAATACAACATGTATGTAAATTAAACATATCATTTCATCATAATGTTTTCTTTCACTGTACATTTGAGGGGGTCTCATTATTTGTCAGCATGTTTAACATGTGTTTATTATGTTATTAAATATTGATGGCACATCACGTTCTCTAGTTCTCTCACCGTACACCTTGTTCAAGATCGGTGCTCTCATGATTTGACCCGACGATGGCAATGGTGAGCTATCACATTTAAATGTAATCTAACAACGTTGTACTCGGGTACTCGGCACGATATTAAATCAGTCACATCGAGGACGTCCGGCTTGTCATTCACAATTTTATTTCCTCAAATGTGATCACATATTTTTGAGCCGCGACGTTTTCAAACCGTTGGTACAAATTATTAAAGTCCTATTAGCTGAAAGTGGATGTCCACGTCGCTGGCCATCGAAACAGGAAATAAACAGATTGAACTAAATGCATTACGACAGCCGGAACTGAGCTGAACAACGCGTTGGCCAGGAACTGCTTTATAGGATCCAGAGGTACTTAAAAACTTAGCAGGAATCTACAATAGTGGAAAATTTCACAATGAGGGATTTTGCTAACATCGTGAATGTGGTGTTTTCTCGAATAATTACAAAAATCTATTTCTTAATATGTTTTCCAAGGACGATAAGGTGCAAAAAACAAATCTGACAGTGAAGTTCTACCAGCCAGGGGGCTCGGAGGGGCTCACACGAGCCCGTTGTTAAATTAAGAAAAAACAAAATTCTCAGATTATTAAAAATATTAGGAGGAATATTTTTGATCTGTCTCAGTTGATTAAAAGCACGCACTGACATGATGGTGAAAGCATATTCTAGATAAATATTATTTCACCGAAAAAATAGATATACTATAGTAATGCTAAAAAAAATTGAATATGATGACCTTAAAATTACAATGAAATGGTATTTATTTATAAAATCCTCACTGAGAAAATATCGAGCACAAACATCATACAAGAGGAAGAGATAGACTGAGGAAGAAGGCTAAATCTCAGAAATCGGTGATGTACAGTGCGATGAAGATTTTCTTTGAAATGCTAGATGATATAAGAAAGGAGGGGAAACAGCATTGATTCCAAATTAAGCTACGTATAAGATTAGTTATAGTGAAATGGAAAATATTGATTTATATTTTTTGTATTAGAGCTTATATATGCACTGTAATACGAATAAATATATTATATAATAATATACCATCAACCATGGTGGTTCAGTGGTAAGGCACTCGCCTATTGATCGGGACACCAGCAAGTTAAATTATTAAGTTTTTATACCATAAGCGAATAGCTCTATTTGAAAGATGTGATAATTTTTACATGACTGTATATATATATATATATATATATATATGAAGTGAAACTTGGAAAATTAATCAGAGTGAGATATGTCGGATAGCTTTCAAGGTGTGGTGCTAGACACGGACGGGCTGAATATGTTGGAATTATAAATTAGAACGTTTTGAGAAGAAGAAGAAGAGTGCAAGAAAATAATTAACATATGAAAGAATATGATTGATGACGTATCCCGAATACGTATCACTTTTTAAAAAAAATATTTATATAACGACATTATTACATATATTCTAATAGAAAATAACACTAATTATAATGAATTACTCACCTTATTTTCTCTCTCTTTCTTACCGCTTTCCGACACCAGAATTTGACTAAATTTGAATAGAACTATAATTTAAAAATTGAACGATTATTTTGAAAATGGGATAAGTTCGCGTCCAGCAGGAATCGGACTTCGAAATCCGAATTCAAATGTAGCAACAGGTTGCTCCGCGAGCCCCTTATATAAGCGGAAGTCCGCCTGGCGGGGAAAATCGGCAACTGTTTCCCGGGGTCGGACAATGGGGGGTGAGATTGATTCTAATACATGGACCGCAGTCATATTAAATCGTATATAAATAAGGGTACTTTTACAATCTCAACAACGTTATTATTTTTTATTCATAGATTAACATGAAAAACTATATTTATTAATGCATACTGTATATAGTACCATTTAAAATTGTTTTAAATAAACAAATAATTATACTTTTAAAATTAGCAATATTATCTTTGAGGTTAAAATTCATATTTTTATTTATTATCTTTGTTTTATTAACCACTAAATTGAGTTTAAATACATCTACCGGTTTCGAAAAATATCATTTTCTTCTTCAGGATGTCATAAATAACTAAAACATATATTATTGTTTCTTTGCCAGAATCTTTTTAGTACCTAACTCAAATCATTACTTAATACAAATTTACTCGAATAATTTTTAGGAAAAAATTTTAGAATGGGACTCGTAGTTAAATTTAGTTGGTTGTTTATAATTTTTTGATTAGTTTTCCACGCTTTATTTATCTCCAACGATTCCAAATTATTTCATTTGTGACCAACACCGTTTATATGCAAAATTGACAATCCCAATTTTTTATCAAAACCATGACTATTTTCTATCAAATGATTAGCAAATTCTAATCTGAAATGGTATTTTTCGAAACCGGTAGATGTATTTAAACTCAATTTAGTGGTTAAAAAAAATAATTTAAAAAAAATAAAAACAAATAATTATCCTTACAGGTTAATTAAACTTTACAAAGAACAGAAAATCAAAATAAAAATATTTAAAAGTAATTTTAGTAAAAATATTTAGAAGTAACTCAGAGAGTTTGAAAAAAAAAATTATTTGTAAACAGTAGAATCATATATATTAACAAAGTTACAAATAACTTTTCGAATCACACTGTACACGTCGCCAGGTGTGTGCAGTCTCGGCAGTGATGAGTGAATGTGGTAGTTTTTTCTTGTCAAATATATATTTTGATCGCGTTGATGTGGGGACCCTGATTCAGCGAAATCAGGGTTATCAAATTTAGAATTGATAATTTTGTCGGTTGAAATACTTTCTATTCATTTCTTTCATAAGCGTATTATAATTAATATATAAAATGGCTAGTGTTAGAGAAGGTTCTTAAAGCCCTATATAGATTTCTTACAACTTTCCTAGACACAAAATAAGTACCTACTTACTCGCCCATCGGCAAGGCGAAATCAGTGAGTTAATTTGATCGCCGTACTGCAAACGACAAAACTGTTTCGTTTCGACAACGCGCCGCTCACCTACCTACACCGAGAAACACCTTCAAAGTGGCCGACGGTACTCTACATCAAAATTTCCAAATGTAAAAAGTGATCAACTTCCCAGCATACGTCGAGGGATTTACATAAGTGATTGTGGAGAGAGAGGCGGATCTTCAAATAGGTGAGTGGTTCTTAGTATTGTGTCATCCCTGTCTCTTACTCCAACATTACTTTCATAGACAAGCAAAGGATAGGAATATGATCTTTTTTTGCATCATACATACACCGTTCACAATTTTATAATTATTTAATATGGAGAACTTAATACGCAAGATTACTTAATTAAAAAAACAGATGAGTTATAAATTTGAAATGACATTTGAGTTGTGCCAATCATTGCTCAGCGATTCAAAAGTGCAGCTAGATGACTCGTATACGGAATTGCAATGTATGCACAGTGAATTACAAAATATAAGAAGAAATCTTTAAAATGAGAGAACTCATAACGACTTGGTCAGTGTTGAGGAGAGTTGTGGTAAATTGTCAAAAAAAAAAACTTCAAAATATAGTTCAAATTCTTTTTCTAGAGCTCCGGCGTTATCGCTACCGAAATTTTACGGTACTATTAAAAAATTGGGTCCGTTTCGTGCCTTATTCAGTACATGAGAATCATTCGTATACCAACGTAGAAAAATATCATTATATTATATCGTGGTATATAAATATTTCCCAATCGTACATGACAATTATTCACTACCAAAATTATTCAGTTCTACTCCGACTAATTGTTAAAGATTCAGACGGTTTCTAGTGAGTCTGCAGCAGAATTATCGAGATATGTTGCAACATTTCAAGATAATCTCTGTGCGCTTCAGGCTTTCGAACGGAAGAATATTTTTGAATTGTTTGTCGCTCAATTGACGATCCAAAACTTGGATTAAAAAAATAATCAGATATCTACTGCTAAATAAGTTTTACATTTTCTACATAATCATGTAATAGTATTTCAGGAGAACACATTCTTATTGCGAAGTTGTAATTATTCAGAACATATCTCTGTGATATTTTAAATATATTAATTAGAAAGATAATACATGTAAAATCAATTTTATCGAAAAATATTGTTGTTGCGCCACCGGAATTCGAACCTGGACCTTTTTCCACACCTGAGAAAGTGCATTATCCAACTATGCTACGAATTGATAATTCTGGCGTCTGTTATCAGATTAATCGAAGGTATTTGAGATTCCTTAAAAATAAGGTAGATGGCTCTTTCAAATAATGGAAAGATTAAATGTATTAATATCAAAAAGGTAACATATAGGTTCGAAAATTTGTCGCTAAAAATATCGTCGCTGTAGCATAGTTGGATAATGCACCTTCCCCGGTTTGGAAAGAGATCCAGGTTCGAATCCCGGTGGCGTAACAGCGATAAAATTTATTTTATATGTATATCTTTCTAATTAATATATTTAATTAGTATTTAAAATATCACAGAGCTATGTTCTGAATAATTACAACTTCACAATAAGAATGTGTTCTCCTAATAATACTTATTATTACTAGATCGCAAATTACAAAACAATGTAGGTAATTTGATTCTCAATTTCCGATTATTTCCTTATGTGTTTCTATCGGATATATGCAAAATGTATCGTCAGATGTTAGTAATACCAGAGCATAGAAAATATCGACATACATTGTGGAGATGTTCATCTGGGCAACTGGGAATTAAAAATTGTCACTTATGGCTTTTTGTGTGCGCCTTTTCTGGCCATTAAAACCTTACATCAATTAACAAAAGATGAAAAAACTAAATTTCCTCGTGCAGCAAGATTAATTAAACATGTTTGTGCTGACAATCTTCTGACGGGCACTTATTTCATTGAAGAAGCCATATCACTATGAAATGAGACTATTTTTCTACTTGATGAAATAAATTGATTTGCTTTACAAAATAGGTTTATTTCTATGAGCATATTATTGTTTGTTTAGGTTAGTTTGAAGAGTCCCCAACCACACGACATATGAAATGTCGGGCCGGCCATCTACGAGTCTCCCCTGACAACAGCCTGAAGGACCATGAAAAAATTAAAATGTTCTAAATGTGCCTAATAAGTTTTGAAATATATATATTTTAAATATAGTGAAATCTGCATGGCCTGTAGCTTGATATGCTGCTAGAGGTGTCCTTCATTTCACTTTGAGAAGTTTTTTATACTTTGGTGGCTTAATCCTATTACATTTTTTAAATATATTTTACATGAACAATAATATATTCTCCTGTATTGTTAACGATTGACTTACGGTAAAGAAGTCACCGAGAACAGAGTCATTATTAAAGAATATTGTTGGTTGGAGGATGTTGAGTAACCTCCCAATTTAACTTTTGAATAACTGCTTTTGTAGTGACTTAACTCCTCGGTTAAACTCGTACAAAATTATTGTTTTTTTGTACTTGACACTAAAATTTCATTATCTAACAATTAACACAAATTTTCTACAAAATGAATTAATTAAGATGTATTCAGTGAAATGTATAACATTAAAATCACACTGTCGTATATAAAAAAAAAAAAAACATTTCTGCGACTTTCTACTTATGTATCAACACAATAGAAAATTATAATTTAAAAGGTTGTAGTTTATAGATAAAAATACACTTTAATAATACGATATAACAATATTTACAATGTCCTATCACTTCACATAATACTATTGGAACTATTACTATTAAAAATTTAAATTGTACCACACTTTTTTATAAATATAGTTTTAACTTTAAAAAATGGTCCATTGTTTATTTATGAAGAAGTCGAGTTGAACGGCGGCGAGACGAATGACCCCGGCTCGATAAGTAGACCTGAAATCATTCATTACTATTAATATATATATATATATATATATAGAAAAATACATTATATATATAAAGTAAATAGGTATTCAGGAAAAATCTGTCAAAAAATATTTCCCTTGCCATGAGAATGCGAGAATGTTAAACATTTAAGTTTACCATGACGAATTTTGTAATAACATATTATATAGCCTTTTTTTTTTAATATGACATCTATTATTTATATTTAAAATCTCTCAGTTTCACATTTGTAATGAATCCCAAGACCTTTGAAAAATTCACGCTAAGATTATATTTTTATTTTTTATTTAACTAGGAAAAAGAAAATTCATTTTATTGAGAAGTATTAGAAATAAGATAATATGTAGGAAAAAATGTGTGTTATTTTTTTCGTATTAGTACATATTATTATATATTAAAAAATGGTTATATAAATCATGAATAATTAATAAATGCGAATTCATGTATATAATAAAATCATGTTAAAATTATTATTTTTTTAAATCGAATGTAGTATACCTCTTTCTATTTAGAAATAACAATTATATTAGTGTGAGTAATACCATACGCAATATGTACGTTGTAACAGTGGATTAATTATTTTATTATTTAAGTATTTCATATCATATGTTATAAGTACATTTGGTATTTTTATTTCTGCCTCACAAACATTTTACATTTTTAATCAACGATCTTGTTATACATAATTAGTTTATCAACTATTAAAGTATTTTTTCTTACGGGGTACTACGTAAACAATCTTATCCTAAAAGTTAACACAGAACAACAATAATTTACACAGATCAGTGGACAAATACATGTGGATAATATAGATGCTGTTCTTAATCTCACCGAGGCAGTCACAATCCAGCAGAGAGGCAGAGAGGCGGGCTTTGAAGAAAATACTCCCTCTAGGTGTACAAGACAAAACAAAAAGAAAAACAGAGGTATATTCGCAGCTCGAACACCAATGCCGGCAGACATCATCCAGGCAGCAACGCACCGGGGATTCCGACAGCAACCGATCAGACCCCACCTGGACACCCACACCCTAATGAACCCCCGGAAAAAATTGAACGGTATCAGATCGGTGAATTCAGGTGTGAAGCACAGTTACCTGCCACGCAGGCGGTCATGAAGCACACGGCGCACCCGGACACGAACGCGCGCCCCGCCACGGCGGCGATGTCCGTGCGGCGCGTGGGGGCCATGGCGCTGAGCGCGCCCACCAGGATGCCCACGGCGCTGGGATTGGTGAACCCGCACAGCGCGTACGTGGCTATCACCTCTCCTCGACTCTGGAAGGTAACAATTACGTCAGATCATCTTGTGGCTTTCGAGTGTAGCCCTGTGTCAGGCGAGATGGATCTGGGACACGCAAAGTTTTCAAGGAATATAGCGATGTTATAACAGAAATACGACACCGGATTCAGCGAAGTGAGATGTGTTTTTTATGTCCAGACTTCAGAAAATATGTTAAGACCGCAATATTTCCAAGACAATGAAGGTCAGGCTTGTGCAGTCTATGCTGCATTATACATTTTTATACTAATTTAATGTATTAATTATAAATATATACATATAAAATCAATTTTGTCGAAAAATATTATTTTTGCGCTACCAGGATACGAACCTGGATCTTTATTTCCAATCCGGGGAAGTACACTACCAATTGTGTTATAGCGCCAGTATTTTTCGTGACAAATTTTCGAACCTATATGTTATACTTTTTCAAATTAATACATCTGTCGTTCCATTATTTGAAAGCCATCTACATTGTTTTTACGGAATCTCAAATACCTTCTTGTTTTGCATGATAGATTATTTTTATTACATTAATTTAATGTGTAAGATTATATTTTTCTGAAATTTAATAAACTTTTTTTATGCGTTTTTCAAGATATCCAGGTTCGAATTTCGGTAGCAACAACAATATTTTACGATAAAATGAGTAAACCGACTGCAGACGCCAGAATTATCAATATATTTTTATTAAATTTTGGACACATTGATACAACTTTATTATTAGGAGAACACATTCTTATTGTGAAGTTATTGTAATTATTCAGAACATAGGTCTGTGATATTTTAAATATGAATTAAATATATTAATTTAGCATAGTTGGATAATGCACCTTCCCCGGTTAGGAAAGAGATCCAGGTTCGAATCCCGGTGGCGCAACAACAATATTTTTCGATAAAATTGATTTTATATGTATATCTTTCTAATTAATATATTTAATGAATATTTAAAATATCACAGACCTATGTTCTGAATAATTACAATTTCACAATAAGAATATGTTCTCTTAATAATAAAATGTTAGCCTAATAATAAATTTAACTAAATATCTTCTATCTCTATATATGCTTGTAGATAGAATTATTGGTTCAAATTGAAAAGGTAATGGTTCATGAGAAAAATCTGTTTGGGCGTCTTGCGAGAAGGAAAGATAATTAGGCGAAGCTTGTTGTGGTGGACCACATCGGAGGACTGTGAGGAAAAGGAAGATCCCCCAAATGTTGGACCGATCGAGTGGTGCTGGTAACAGGCACTTCTCTGGTAACAACCCAAGGAGGGAGTTCATGGAGATTATCATCCCCAGTCACGAGGGACAGACATGATGCTTTATGTAGATCGAAATGATGCATCCAGTAAGCATATACCTTTAGCGACTCTCAGAAATTATCGTAAATATCAATCAGTAGGATTTATCCATAAATAATGCAGGAGCCTCTGCTGCTCGTACTCACAGACAGGAGTCCTTGTTCCTTGAATTCTCCCATCCTCTGATACGCCACGAACTCGTTAACGACCGTCTTGAGTCCGATGAGGCTGCCCACCATCTCGCACTCTTCCCAAGGCACCCCTGAAGAAACAAACGGAAGCACATAGAACGATAACAGTACAAGTTAAGTAAATCAATTGGCATTCATCTCACATCAGTCAAAAGTAATTAATTAAGTAATTATTTAACACAAATATTCAGAATGATTTTATGGTGAAGGTAACATTAGGGATGTGATAATGAATAAGCATACCATGGTTCGTGTCTTGAAGTCTTCTGGTTGTACAAATATAGGATTTATTGGTAGTATGTAAATTTAAATATAAGAAATTACAGAGTATCACAGTATAAAAAGAGACACTTTAGGAGATGTTGCCGATCATGCCCAGCCACGAGAGTAGAATGGCTCGCGCTCGTCTCTCGAGGTCCCGACTACGCCCGTGGCTATCAGCCCCTCCTATGCCGGCTTCGCCTTCAGGCTCACTCGCGACCTGCTGCTAGAGGTGTGTCGCGACTACGGCGTCTCTGCCGCGTGGCGCTAGATGTCGTCTTCTATTCGCCTCACTTATAAATAAAACCAACATACCTAAATATTGAATGATACCGTTGAGATACCATAAACTTTCAACCATTTGCCTTAGACGAATCGTTCAACATTTTGGGCAACTAGCGAGAAAATAAACTAGGATAAGCTAAGAGATGAGGAACTTCTCTGGCGACAGCTCTCAGATCTGCATGACGTCAGGTATAGTCAAGAAGGTGAGAGTTCATCAAAATTACGATCGGGACTGACGTGAATATATTTTTTATTTTTTTATTTTTTTATTAAAAATAAACCCACAAACTGTCTTGCTAGACGTTTGTCTTCAAATACATTTATATACATTTTGTTACACTTAATATAATCAAAAACATAGACAGGTTACTATTGATAAGCCATTTTTGTATAATTTCTTCCAAATTGAGAGAAAGCGTACTCTTTTATAGAAGCCTAGCTAGTTTATTTTTTATTGTAGAAACAACAAATGCTATTGTCCTCAATCCATACTCATTGGTGATTTTGGGAATTGTTAAATTCAGATTTGCCACAACCCTTGTATTTTTTTCCGTGTGAAGCCACCCTATTTAGAGCATCGCTGTTCTAATTGTATTTTATTAAAAGAAACAGTACAGGAAGAACGATTCTTTTACTTTTTGAATACATTTGACATTCATTGTATAGAACTCAATTGTTAATCAACGCAATAAATCAAATACGATTTTTTTGGTTCTATATTTAATTTTTCCAAATAAACGAACTATCGTTTCGGCTGACTAGGCCATTATCAACTGAGCCCTTGCCTGGAATAACGTTGTATCCAACAATATTCTCATTCTGAGAAAAATGAAATCAGTTATGTTTTTTTACATTTTATATTTTAAATATAATAAACATACAATTATTTAGTGTTTTAAATGTTAAGTGGGGGAAAACAGGCAATTCAATTTGAATTTATTACAAAAATACATAGTGAATTACTGGAAAAATGTTGTATATGAAAAATTCACACACAACATTATTCTGCAAAATATATTTTCATGTCACTGAGATCTTTGAGCTTAGCAGCCTTGATTGGCAGAGGACTGGAGTACATTGGAGCGAGTTCCAGGCTCCCTAACTGCATGAAATTCCTCTGAACTGTAGCCAATCTTCCCCGTCCTCCACAAAGAGATGGTAGAAGGCTGTAGGAGGTCCACGATTCCAATTCATTGTGAGAGGTTCGAGAGCTGAAGCCAAATGGCTCCAGTGATCTTTATTTTTGCCGGCCTCTGCATTGCATTTTCAACATCTGTGAAATTTTTGAAGTCAATGAAGAAAGGGGTTATTTGGACGACTTCCTTTAATAACCCGGTTCCACTGTTCCGGCACCATCGCCTTGGAAACCCGTTTCCTTTGCTCTATTAAAGCAAATTCACGGTCACAAGGCATAAAACTGTGTCCCGTAGTAAGGAACATTTGTTCAATACTAGTGAAGAACTTAATTCGAATAAGGTATAACCAAAGACACACCAGAGTCCAGTTATTGTTCTGGCCAATACGCCAGTCTGACAACAAAATAAGTTTTCTCTTTTGATTGGTTTCAAGTCATGAAAATTTGCCTTTTATTTTATTTCAGTAGGCATGAGGCTATTTCAAGAGAGCCTCTTCTTGCGACGGACTCGTTCCACAGACACATTGTTCCATCTCCTATAGACATTTCATGAATACCATAGTTGTAACAAGAGAACTGACGCTGATAGGAAATATTTCCATGAGTCAATTGAGGTGTACTTGTTGTAAATCGTCACATATAACATGTAAATTAGTATTATATTTTTATTTATTATCTTTGTTTTATTAACCACTAAAATGAGTTTAAATACATCTACCGGTTTCAAAAAATACCATTTTCTTCTTCAGGATGTCATAACTAACTAAAACATATATTGTTTCTTTGACAGAATCTATTTTTAAAAATCTATTTTTTAAATTATTATTTTTTTTTTAGTACCTAACTCAAATCATTACTTAATACAAATTTACTCGAATAATTTTTAGGAAAAAATTTTAGAATGGGACTCGTAGTTAAATTTAGTTGGTTGTTTATAATTTTTTGATTAGTTTTACACGCTTTATTTATCTCCAACGATTCCAAATTATTTAATTTGTGACCAACACCGTTTATATGCAAAATTGACAATCCCAATTTTTTATCAAAATCATGACCATTTTCTATCAAATGATTAGCAAATTCTGTTTATTATTATTCTGCAAATTTATTTTTCGAAACCGGTAGATGTATTTAAACTCATTTTAGTGGTTAATAAAACAAAGATAATAAATAAAAATATGAATCTTAACCACAGAGATAACATTGCTGATTTTAAAAGTATAAATTAGTATTGCTTCTGGCCGCTTCTCCATCATTCCTTCAAAACTACAGCCTTTTTCGGCTCTACGATGTTTAAGTTCGCTTTTGTTTATTATGGTTCGCTTTAATGCCTTGCTTTCTGCATTTAGTAATTGCATCTGAAATTGATTACAAGCATCTGAACGTGGTGCACCAAAACGCAGCTTGAATTTAGTATTAAATATATCTCTATAAAACCAATACTTTACATTAATAGTCGGATACTTTTCTATGAACAATTGTTTTATTATATTAAGTTCTTTAATTGTAAAATTGTAACGGAATTCGTTTATTGTTAGAAGACAAATTATGATTATTTTAAAGTAGATGTTTTGCAAATTGGGATGATGATGATGATGACGGCCGAAAAGATCGTCCAACTATTTGTAAATATTAAATATAGACCAAAAAATCGTGTTTGATTTATTGTGTTGATTGACGAGCTAAATATTTGCTAGACTCACCCATAACCCAGCTAAGAGGTATGAAAACCTTTCCAAATATCCACTCAAAGCTCAGGTAGTCCAAGCCGATCAGAACACCCAACCAGCCCAGGATTCCGTTGAGGAAGGCCACAGCGGCTACAAAGGCCACCAGGTTGCCAGCGATGCCGAGGATCAGAGGTATGGCGTTGGCGGCACCTACGGACGCAGCGTCGAGTATTGAGGAGTGCTCGCTGAAAAAAAAAATTACGTCATTTTATACATGGTGTAGTAGACAACTAAAGAGACACAGATGAGATGATGTTTTGGCACTACCGTTAAAGTAAGTACAAGCTACGTGAAATATGCTAGCAGAAGACCGAGACCTCCATAACTACATAGTTACGAGAAGGATTCGTCGTTCGTGTAGATATGTCGCTGAGCCTGTACTGGTTGGTTATACACAATTTTTTGATATGTCCAAATTTTTATAAGAGCATTATTACTGTATTTATTCCCAGAGGCGTGTCTCATAGACACGAAGGTATTATTTTTTATATGGAAAGTATGGAAGTCATGGGTATTACAGGGCTTATTGACTTTTAAGTAATTGACTTTACAGAATATAAAACAACTGCTATATTAATTTTTTCAAATATATTTGGAAATGAAACGCGCGGTATAGTGTAGAGTTAATATTGTATCATGGATAGTGATGGAAGAGTATAGAAATATGTAAAGTTAGAGAAGCGAGTCGACGGCGTTCGGTTTCGTTTCGCGTCGGGCTTTGATCTCTGAAGACAGCGACGTCAGCCGGAGACGTCGACGATGGCGGTGAACTCAAATCACCATTTTCACATTAATAATTTTTTAATATACCTTGTGACAGTCTTTATGGTGCTGACGGCAGTCCTGGACTTGACGGTCTCCGGGTAGAAGAGCTTGGAGTAGCACAAGGCTGCGGGAGCCGACATGACGCTGGCCGTGATGAGATGCGCCGGCTGGATACCAAAAGATATGTAGGCGGCCAGCACGGATCCTGTGAGACAATTCCAGTTAAAGCTGCGAGTGACACATGTTGGTACATGTTTGACACGTGTTTGACATGTGATGAAAATTCAAAAAATGGCAATGAACTCACCAGATACTGTGGCAAACCCGGACGCCATGATGGCGTGGATTTCAGAATTAGTCAGGTCAGCAAAGTAAGGCTTGATGAGGAGGGGAGATTCAGACTGCAAAGAAGAACGTTGCGGGATGATACCAATAATTATATTTATTTAGAACAACAACTGTTATTTGAATACAAACAAAATGTATGAGTCATGTATACAATTTACTTTAATTACTTTAATGAACTTATTAAAGATGAGCAAAATAATTATTGTTAATCTAGTGGGTCTAATTTAAATTTTGCATCATAAAATTGATAGCCTTAATTTATTAACCTTTGATAAACCATGATATAAAATACCCGAATGCAGCCACGCTGTCAAATCGTGTTACCGCAAATAGCAGTTAGAAAAAATGTTTTTATTAACTTAATGGCTTTAATGGCACGAATTTATTCTAAATATTGAACATTCAATTTTGAAAAAAATGATTAATAACATAATTTAGAGCATTCATTAAGTTCTATACAATGTGTCCTTCCTTCTTAACTCTCTTCATTTAATTAGTGAGAAAGAGACAATTATATTTGTATGTTTGTTGTTCTTTCCATTGTGAAAATAGTGTGTCATCTCTGTCTTTCATATCACAAATTGTATTTTTACCAACGCATTAATTTTACAACGGATTGAATGGAAAAAATAATTGTTTTTATACGATTCCCTTTTCATAAATGGTTTTTTACTAGTCATTCCTAAGCGCTAATATTTTCTTTAGGATTATCTAAAATATGGATTTTATGTTGTATGTATTTACCGAAATATTACATGTTAATTATGATGGTAGAGCTGTGTTACTGCATGGTTTGGGAAGAGTCAATAACTAATTAACTTTCACGTACCTGCCAGAATTGCTAGAATTATGTTAGCATATTTGTTTGGGACATATATTTATGCTTGAACGAAGATAATGTACTGTGTCTTCCACCTCCCTTCCCTTCCTCACCCGCCGCAGTGTCAGTCGATCGGCGACCCTGAAGCGGTGCGGTAACAAGTAAATTTCGCAGTATAACAAACGAGTGAGACGTGTGTCTAAGTGTCTGTCCTGTGCAATCTGAAGGACTCGAGACCCTGAACGGAGATAGTGTTACAAAATTTAAAGTTACAGTCCACCGTAGAGGTGCCAGAAGAACGGGAATGTGGTGAGTGAAACTTCCTTCCGAATATCCTGTTTCTTCCGGCATCTATGCTTTTACGCAACAATAATACTACGATGGTTTATTTTTTATTTATTTATTTATTCAGTTCGTGTTCTTGATAACAAGCTTCATAATGTAAGAGATGTTCACTGTCTCCTTAACTGGACCGAAGTCTGTACTAAAGGAGACAGGTTCATCCGTCGTCTATCATACTAATATGAAAACCATTATTATGTTGTTTTTTTTTATCTAAACCAAAAATATTAGGAATGAAGTTGCCCAGTTTAATTCTGCATTACACAAAATTCAAAACTTGGATAACGAGTACACAGATGTTGCTAATGTGTGGAATATAACATTACCGAAATACAAAAAAAAATCTTACATATTTGTTTATAGCTGACAGATGAGAAGAAATGGAAATATTGTGTTATCGTTGATATAATCAGGCCTATTCTCAAAATTGCAATATTGAAATGAAGGTGATTGTTATACCAACCCTCAAAAATAGACAGTATGTAAATTAACGTCCGTGTTATATTTGAATGAGAGAGAGGGAGAGAGAGTGAGGGAGTGAGGGAGATAAACGTACCATAATCTGTCAAAACATAAAAATGGCAACAGGATTGGCCGTGATTCTTCACTACGACGCAAACGACGTCTTTCCATTCTCGAGTTTCGACTAAAAATATAAGTTTTTGGTTAAAATAAGTACTAATACAGTATTCAAAGTTCACAGAAAAAGGTTTGTTCATAAATTACCTATTGATTTCCTCATCCGCAGCGTCGTAGTGAAGAATCACGGCCAATCCTGTTGCCATTTTTATGTTTTGACAGATTATGGTACTTTTATCTCCCTCACTCTCATTCAAATATAACACGGGCGTTAATTTACATACTGTCTATTTTTGAGGGTTGGTGTAACAATCACCTTCATTTCAATATTGCAATTTTGAGAATAGGCCTGATTATATTGTAAATATCGCATGGTGTAAAAAATAATGAAATAAGTATGATAATATTTTATGTAGTCACCATTCCCAGGAAGGTGTTGGCTGCGCAGATGACGCTCTCGCACACCGTCGTGGCCATGGAGATCTGCAGCCACCAGCCCAGCTTCAGGCAGACCCACTGCATGGCTCCCAGGTAGAACAGCACCTCGATCATCAGGCTGAAAAAGAAGATCACGGGCAGCACCTGAGGGAGACAGGCCCCAACCAATGAAATGAGAACGCCTTTCAAACAAAACAATTTAAAACATCTAGTTCGGTATTTATGACAGATCCACAGATCGCCGATGGCTGTGCGCGTGTAGATGCCCCATTATGTTTACTATACCTATATGTAGCACGACGTTTTCTGTTTGTTGTCTATGACTTGAAACTGTTAAGGAGAGTGGATGTCCTGCTATGTACTACTCGTCACTAACTTGAAGTTTTTGTAAAGCTACTTGTTTCTAGTGTGTATTCGGTTCCTCGCGTGTGCGTGCCGAAACCGCTATTCTGTATTATGTTATACCGAATTCCTATCACTCTTCTTACCCTTCTTACACTTCACCACCCCTTGTCTAAACATATCTTATGCATTTTTTTATATGATATTTAATATTGAGATAAACTGTAGACGATAATGATTTACTAATTCCAGTCAGGACCACTTGGAACGAGCCTGAAACAGACACGTATCTCCTGTACAAGGATGTATGTTCAATTTACATCGTGGGTTGTCAGTTTGATGTAGAAAGTTTGTAGGTTATACGTGTATATATCAAAAGGATTTACTTAAAGGGGAGACTAGGAGCCCCAATTCTTCTCAGACTCACTGTGTTCCTGTGTATGTATGTGCGTGTAGATGTGACTGTGGTTAGAGCAGATGTATGGAATAAAATATTAACATACAATTGATAGCGTTTATTGAGGATTGATACACCATTTTACAGCTCACAAAAAATATAGATACAGTGTATGACGTGAAGTGATCACTAGAGGTGCTTTCGAGAAGCTGATCAAGAGAGAAGTGGTCTCGTTAGCTAGCTCTTGGAGTGCCTACGTTACAATGTACTGTCATTCCGCGGTCAGTACTAGGCTGTTGAGAGTCTGACTTAACGGCCAGGTTACTATTGACAAAAATACCATTGACTGAGCCAACCATGGTCAGTATTGACACACCTCAATCAGATGAGATTCGGCTCGTAATAATAATAATAATAATAATGTGTTTATTCCAGCGTGTTCAGGTTTTTTTTTAACCCGATTCGCCATACAGATAATACATATTATGTTATACATTAAAGGTTATGAAATCAATATAATGCTATGAAAAAGAAAACCAAGGAAAATATTAATAAATAAAAAAATATATATTTTTAAAAAGTTAATAAAAAGTAAAATATAAATATTACATGTATAACTACTTCAGTCACGGCCATTGTTGTATATATAGCTATTTTGTAGGCGCTGCCATTTTCTGGTCAGGGAACCAGCTTTCCATGAGAGCGCCGCTTGCACTAGAGAGTTGGTGCTGAGCTCCAGCCGCAGCTTTACGCCAGCAACTCGATGTCTCAGAAGCGGAACGAATCCGTGTATACGACCTTCGATACACATTGTAGATGCGCTGCAATAACGCGCCAATCCGAACAGTATGAGTTGTTGTACTGAATTTGGAGACGGTTGTATTTCGACCAGAGCTCGCAGGTGTGCATGCTGATGAATAAGGATTTTAACAGGATGCTCTTCAACTCCTTACTGCATCGGTAGAAACGTGACAACATATTTGCACGAACGCTCAACTGTCTCGTCTGCCGTTCTATACCATCATCGTCTTGTCCATCTTCATTGAATATTTGTACCTGCCAAGGTATTTGACCTTATATTGAACGCTCAATTTCATCCCGTCCAGCCACACGGGAGGGATATTATCTGACCCTTTTCCATATATGAACGCTACTATGACCGATTTGCTGGCATTGTATACGATGCACTTCCACGATTTGGAGTGACGTACTCAAGTAAAAAAAACCAATAGAAAATCATGGAAGAAAATTACAGCGACAATAAGACTCCGCACTGGGAAACTCACAAACAATTCATATAAAAATATCTTACCGCAAAAGCGAAGACTCCTATCTCATTCACCAAGTAACCGCTGAACACGAATGTGCTTCCATGATCAGCGAACTTCAAAAATGCGGCAACCTGAAAAAAAAAAACGGAGATTCCTTCAATGAAGTCAAACTTGTAAAAAAAAATTTTTTTTTTTTTCATTTTTTCAATCCTATCTTCGATGCATTTAAATAATGAAAATTAAATGCCTGACTCGATAAATAAATAAAACAAAGGCTATTCAAAATGATATAATATTAAAATCTGTCATTTTTTTCGGAATAGCTTAATATACAGGCGTTCTGTACAATTACGGAAAACATGAGATTTTTACAAAATCACGTTAAATCACGTCCCAAAAGTCATTTTAATAATAAAAATTCTGTAATAAAATAGTGGATTTGTTTTAAAAGTACACTGCCTGAGAATTTATTTCTTAAAAATTATGTTTTCTAAATGTGATCCGTTATTTCGCTGGCACTCTTCTAAACGGGAGGCAAAATTTCTGAGAACTGCTCGGCACGTACTCTCCGTGATCGCTGCCATTTCTTCTCTTAATTGTTACTGTATACCTTTGATTTAATTGATGTCAAGTCGGGGCTACGCGGAGGCCAGTTTATGTCCTTTATTTAAACAGTTTGCGAGAGGATTACTTCATATATTTAAGAACTTCTTATAACCCAAAATCCTTTATCTAGATGTCAATAAATTGATTGCTTATTTCAATTAATTGTATTTTTCAACAAGTGTGACCCAAAAGAGATACATATGTAATAATTCTAATTAATTATAATAATAATGAATAATTTTTAAATGTAGAAAATAATTTAGAATTCATTAATTCAATAAAGGTAAGTAATTTTATTGCTTTATTGTTATTTTTATTATCTACGATTTCTCTGAAAATGCAATTGAAATGTATTTTAACATCAGCGACATTTCTTTTTCTTTTCAGCTGTTTCGTCAATGAAACCGCTAACTAAAAACTAATTCATAAAAACAGAAACAGATTGGATTGATACTATTAATTAAAATATATGTCTGCACGTACTGATGTATTAACTTAAAGTAATAATCAAATTGAGTATATATTACATTCTTCTCACACTGTTCACTTGTCCATTGAAACACATTATGGAAAAAAGTTTAGTTAGCGAAGCAAATATGTAAAAGTGTTTTTACTCAGAGTTTTCAGTATGGGTTAATCCCTTTCGAATTATGCACAGATTGTTTGAATAAAAGGTAAATTTTGGCAGCCATAAAGACACCCAATGGGTTGAGTAAAAAAATATATAGTTAAGTACGTTTCTTATAGGGATTGAACAAACAAGTTAGACGCGACCGACACGTGCGTTCTAGCAAAATGCGGAGACGAATGGCAATGAGTGGCAATTTTTCATACTTTGCGTTGACGACTAGATAAAAATGGGTTACGCTAACCGGGTAATAACGGCTAGAATTTTATAGGGTCTTTTCATACGATAAAAATTTATTATTATTGTTCAGAATCTTTAGTAATACACAGCTTTTGTGCTTGTATGCAATGCACGCTCCTGGTGGCGTGTCACCTTTGATACGCGTGTCATAGGTTCGCCATCGCTGATCTAGGCGGCAAATTGACAGGTCGATCATAAAATTCATGAAGTGCGCGTTGAGTTTACCGAATCGAAGACTGATTTTGATATGTTGAAGTATTGAACGTTGTTCCAATGTGAAACGCTCCACGGTAATGCAGCAGACTATACTGAATACAAATAACAATGACAGCTGTCAAAATATTAATAAACATGGCTACTATTCTTAATTGAAATTCCATCACATTTATTGAATAATCCTGGACGTCGTCTGCAGTAAAATCAAAAAAATCGATATATACCTCTTTGAAAGATGGACGATTATATCTACTTGTAAAATATTGTGCACTAAGTGTATTAAGCCTATTCTTCATGTTCAGGGGTCTCTCGTCACGAGGATGACGTTTACCATTGTTTACCGAGTGTAGCTGGGGAGCCTTATTCTCGAATAGCACACCCTTTCGCGTATTGTGTATTACACCCAGTATAGTACAAAGAAAACCTTACGAATATCAGAACTCACTTTCTCTCCAATGCACTGGAAGATGACTCTACCGGTTTCCCATCGGATTGTCAGCATCCCCATGATGAACTGCAGGATGATCCCCCAGATGACCGGTCTCCACAGGACCTTGCTGGGGTTTTTAGAAAAAACGAAGCCGCCGGCTAAGATAACCACGAAGCCGATGAGAGAGATCAGCCTCTCCCTGGAGCCAGCGGTGTCGACTATCAAAAATGTTGCTAAAGCAGCCAACAGCGCCACGTAAATACCCCATCTGACGAACCTGGAACAAATTAATAATTTAGCGGTTTTATAATTTGACTTAAGACTTTGTAGAGGTTGTGGTTGTTGACTCCTATTTTCCTTTCCTTTTCTGGATTTTTTTTTTTAAACTTTTATTTCTCCTCCTCTTATTTTTACTGTTATTTTTTGTATTTTTGAAATATAATAGTAAGTTCTCATTCCTTTATCTTTTTTTTTTGCAGCGTGTAATTTGTTTCGTATTATAGTCTGTGATGAATACCGTAAGCAAATCAGATTTCGTACCCCCAAACAACGCTACGTATACGTCTCTTTTCCCGGTTCCAAATCGACTCCCCTGTAGCTCTCCTAGCCCTCCCGAACCTGACTGCCCAAAGAAGCGTTTCCAACCCCCGACCCGCTGTCCTTTCATCCCCCGAACCGCTGCACCCCTCCCCTAACCGACCGCCCTAGAAATTTGGCGGAAATCATATTTTTATATCAGTTGGTTTTATACTTGGATCATCACAAGTCTTAATAAGCTATTTATCGTTCATCGTTCTTTTCAAATTATTGTCTTCACTGTATCAAGTGTATTGCTATTTCAGATAAAACATTTCAATTTTTGTTAACTTTCGTTATGATTTTTGTATATATCGATTATCGATTAACTTACCATAACGTCCAGACGCGAACATAAGTCTTGTAGGCCGGTTTTAAGATTGCTCTATGAATAGCCTTTCCGAAGAATTGTTTGACCAGCAAGAAGTAAATTACGAAGTAGTAGACTATGGAGTATAGAATGAGAAGCATTCCAAAGCCATCGCAGAACTCCCACTTGTGATTGTCATCTGTAATGAGAAGAAAAATGCCATTGGTAATTTATCCAAAATTGTGCACTTGACAGGTTTAGTTTTCATTTAAAATAGGTAGACAGTTAGGGGGTTGCCCTTATTTTGCGAAAACCTTAAAGAGGAAAGGCTTTCGCTACATTACATGGACTAAATACAAATTTTTTCCCAGGCATGGGAAATCTACGCTAAAAACAGTCTATACATTATTGTCCAGATCTACAATACAATCATTATAAATTACATATTCATCTGGGGCTTTTATGGAAATTTCAAAAATACCAGAACCTCAGAGGAGAATAATTTAATAATATGTTTTTATTTGCTTCCAAATTGTATAATTCACTTCCAAAATATATAAAAAATATCGAGCAACACAAACAGTTCAAAGGCGTAAAATAATTCTGATTAAAAAACTCAGATCGAATGTATGTGTTCATAGCATGATCGCCCCATCAATATGAACACACGCAGAGTCGAGACCTCAGCCCTAACACCAGTGAGTGAGCAGCCTGAGCGTGTGTGTGTTTAATTGTAACTGTAAAACGGACGTATATTATCTTGTTCATAGGTTTTCACGGCCGTTCAGAATCTTCTGTTTATTTCATATTACGTTTCGGATCCCTTTGCAGAGTCCATCATCAGGCCTGATGTCGGCCAGTAAGGTCAGATATACAAAGCAGATTAGCCCAGAAAACTATACATGGAAATGTATTATCTTTACAAATTTTAGGTATCGTAACAGACCTAGTCCACAATATTTTCTGGGTGGATGGCCTGACTAAATTACGAGTCGAAAATGTTCAAGGGATATGTTCCTAAACTCAACAATGTCAGGGATTTAGAAGCATTTCAAAAAAATCATAATTATGAGATTATTTCGATAAATTTAAATATAGATTAATAATGGATAAAATTCGCAAATAATTATTTCGTAAAAAAGTAAGTAGTTAATACAATAAGAATCCGAAAACTTATAAAAATATCTCAGACATGTAATGAGACATCAGGAGGAGTGGGAGATCTTGCACCTCATAAAGAAGGGAAGAAGGAGAACACCATGGCTAAAGATAGGGCCATTAAATGAAGACTCAGATATCAGCTTGAGTAATCTTTCAACCAATGAAGAAAGACACAAGAGATGTTCGATTTAACATAACGATTTAATTCCACCAAACACCTGCAACTAACTACATGTCTGTCTTCACCCTTTCTCATCCCTAACTCATCTCATCTTTTTGTTTTTTTTTTTTTTTTACAAAAATTTGGGATTATATCATTAATACTTTGTACTAATATAAAATGACCAAATAAACTGAATATTATTTATAAGAATAAAGATAATGTATTCATTAATTGTAAGACCGCGACCATAAAATTTATTTTCATTGCGTCAGAAAAAATCTAGAAAATTTATAAATATACATACGTATAAGTTACATACCGTGTCCATACCAATATGCCAAAGCTATAAAGAAGTAAGCGAAGACGCCGATATTCAGGAGTGCCAAGGCGAGATATCTGGTCATCTTCTTGTTTCTGCTCATGAATTCAGATGTGCAGCTCCCAACTCTTGACAGCATCCTCGAAAACGGTCCACTGTCCTCGTCTTCATTATCAGATTCATTTCGAGAGATCTTTCTGTCGCCGTTCTGGGGAAAAAACAACTTCATAATCATTTATAAAAAATCATTCATTAAAAAGGGTTATTCGGATTTAAAGATGCACACGTACTAAAAACAATGTAGAGGTCTACTGCCTCCACAATTAGCACACAAAATGGAGCTCTCATCAACCTCAAAAACACGCCTAGTACCGAACCCCAACTGGGCATCACATTGGAACTGATTCTACTATTTTCTACATGTGACAACAAATTTAAATTCAAACATATTTAACAGGATGCCAGCCATTAAACATATTATATGTAAACTTACCCTGTTTCCACTGTCGAATGTTATTTTTCTTAGCTCCAAGTGGTTGTCCTGAAAGATTATTAAAATACGTAAATTATTATATCATACTGTATGAACTTAATTATTATATCATATTGTATGAACTTAATTATCATATCATACTGTATGAACTTAATTATTATATCATACTGTATGAACTTAATTATTATATCATACTGTATGAACTTAATTATTATATCATACTGTATGAACTTAATTATCATATCATACTGTATGAAATGTAATATTAAAAATATATTTTAGTCTACAATTATTGCAAACAAATTAATTAAAATTGGTAAAATGGTAAAAATTGAAAAGTGAATTTTGAACGTTTTTAAGAGGCGGCACGTATTTTATTTGGAGAGTCAATTCAGTGTAAATTTTTTTTGTGAAAGACCTTCTTGTGCCCTATCCGTTCAACGAACGTTGGCTATCATCACTTTATTTACTGCGGCCCGGAAAATCTCTACAGTAGACCGGCCAACACCTTTACCTCAGGTTCTGCAGTCGTGATGTTCTCCTTCTTCCGGGGCAATCTTTCCCTGCACTATGAGGTGCAAGATCTCATGTCTCATCACATGTCCGAGAGTTTTCGGATTTTTATTGTATTAATTACCTATTTTTCTTTATTCATCCGAACCATAACATCTTCCATCGTGACTTCATCCATTCATCGTGACTTCGTCCATCCATCGTGACTTCGTCCATCCATCGTGACTTCGTCCATCCATCGTGACTTCGTCCATCCATCGTGACTTCGTCCATCCATCGTGACTTCGTCCATCCATCGTGACTTCGTCCATCCATCGTGACTTCGTCCATCCATCGTGACTTCGTCCATCCATCGTGACTTCGTCCATCCATCGTGACTTCGTCCATCCATCGTGACTTCGTCCATCCATCGTGACTTCGTCCATCCATCGTGACTTCGTCCATCCATCGTGACTTCGTCCATCCATCGTGACTTCGTCCATCCATCCAGCTTATTTTAAGCAGAGAATGGTAATAATATAAAAAGCATCAACACGAAGGATCTAGTGTACTAAAAGAAAGGAAATAATATATGGTTAAAAAATTGATTTTAAATCTCAAGTGAATATTTGTGCGATATTTTATGTAAAACCGTTTTGAACTGCAATACTAAAATTATCGAGTAATCATATCCGACAATCTTTGAGAGATATTAGACATCTATTGCACAATGCGTACAGATGGTAAATGAATATTAATATTCATCATCTAGCAATGGATACAATGGGTACGAGAAGCAATTTTGTGTTCAGTTCAGTCTGCCAAATATATAGACACGAACTAACGCAAATTCCTCGTTTTAATATTTTCATTAACGTGATCATTTTGGTACCACTTACGCGATCAAATAGCTTCGCGACTTTTTTTAATATATGACTCGGTTGGAACGAAAACTTAAACGCTGACAATATTATGCATTAATGTAAAAAAATACCTCTTGTTTACACAAAGATTAATTTCAAGAGTGAATACTTATACTGTTGAATAAATGTGTCGTGAACTATCGAATTTATGTTTCCACCGAGAGTGTGAGTAGAATGCCAGTCGTTCCGCAAGTGTTGTTCCAAATATATATGTACTTTATTTCATGTCTATTCATTTATTTGTGTATTTTATTTATTAGATTTTATTGACGTATACGTTTTTACTGTAACAGAGGTTTAAAATGATATGATAAACGTAAGATACAATTATATTGCAAATACTCGTAGTTTATTGTGCGGGATGGAATAGACTCCACCCCTGATATATACAGCACTGTCCTGGCTACTTTGCTAGACTGCAGTCTGTGTTGAAGTATACAGTTTTTAGCGTGCTGTTGTGGTGTTATTTAATTCGAGAAAGATAAAAATTCGACAGGAATAAAAATGTTGTTTGGGACATATTTGTGCTTGAGCGAGGATGATGTACCGTGCCTTTCACCTCCCCCCCCCCCCTTCCTCACCATCCACCGGGCCGGTCGATCGGCGACCCTGAACCGGTACGGTTACAAAGGATTTCGCAGTGTAAAATAGAGTGAGAAGTGTGTCTACGTGACCATCTATTGCAATCTGAATCATTCAAGACCCTGAACGAAGATAGTGTCAAAACTATAAGTTACAATCCACATTGGAGGTGCCAGGAGAACGGGATTGTGGTGAGTGGAACTTCCTTCCGAATCCTGTTTCTTCCGGCATCTATGCCATTATGCAACAAATGTGGAGAAAAAAAAATGTAGTGGGAGTGTTGTAGAACTATCGAATTGTTATGTAGGCATTGTATAATGTTTATGTTAGAATGTTGGATAGCCATGCTTCTGATTGATCTCTACCCAATTGGATCTTATATTGGGTCCATATTTGTGTAATCTTATTGGAAGTGAACGATTTCCAATTGGTGTTGAGTGTGTTGTACAGTTTCGGAGCTGAGAACATGTAGAATCTTTGATCAAGTGTCGTTGTTGCTCTCGGAACTGGCTGCAGGTGTTCGTTGTTCGTCTTGTGTTGTGTCCATGATTTATTGCTTGGGGTGAATTGTTGTTAGCGTGGAAATATTAGACTCAACATGTAGATTTGTCTTGTATCTAGGGCATTGTACTCTTTAAATACAAGAACTGATGGATATTTAAAGGGACGACCTTAAAAATTGTCTTTTGTGCACTTTTAGCCGACTCTAATATTGTTTTTGCTGCTCCTCCCCAAATTAAAATAGCATAATCAATTAATATGTATGATGTGATCATTGATTAATACAGTACTGTCTTACACCATCCTTGCCGCCATCTGTCACGTATCCCACATTGTCCATATTGAAGTGAGGATCCGAAGGTATCTCTGAAGGTCGGGTGATCCACTTCCACTTTCTGATCATTCAGTGCGGCATCGTGGTGACCTGCAGAAGAAGATTGAGATAAGACACTTCACACGAAACAGAAAGCACGCTTTAGTGATTTGCTGGTCAGTGATTGTGATGAATTGTTATTGTGACCGACGTTTGCAGGTTCTGCGATTCGAATCAGATGGTTGTGTGCGTGTTTATTGCGGAACGATTTACAATGGCAGGATTGAAAGGTGCTACGAGTATAAAGTTAAGGAGTGGCTCGCTTGAGGTGTTGTCGAAAGAAAGTTCTGCGGAGAAGTGGTTGACTAGCTCCTAGGACTGGTCCGTCACGATATATTGAATTTCGCTATTGGTCAGCGCGTTTCAGCACTATATGCCTGTATACATAGCTACATACCTCATATTACTACATTTTTATATAATATACAACATTTTTATTTATACAAACCTGCCAAATGCATAAATCCACCATCCAAAAAGTTGGGGAAGTATGGAAATAATAAGCTGGTTTGAGCTAATTATAAATGAGAAGGTTCTATAAGGTTCTTAGACATTCTATATTTATATATGGTGTGGAATCATGGATCCTGAAGGCGAGGAAAAGAAGATTAATTGATGCCTTTGAAATGTGGTGCTGGAGACATATGTTGCGCATACCTTGGATGGCGAGACGCACGAGTTTCTCAATTGTGACCCTCAATTATTTGCCTATATAGCCTGTGGAGGTATATCGCCTCCGCAAACAGCACCACCGCCGACGACCCAGCATCTGGGCATAAAACAGAGCACCTGATAACCTTAAAAACACGACCGGTACCGACAAGCCGCCCGGGAAGCCGGCTCCCGAGCGCTACTCTACTTGCACTACCACAACATCTGTTAATTATTTACTAGAGCGCGTACACAAACAATAACACTGCTCACAAATACAGTGCTGGTGCGCTGGAGTTCAACGGTCCACAAAGCGACTGATATCGAGATCGAATCGTCGAGACGAAACAATAAACCAATATTGATCAAGGTGACGTCCGGTGGCGTCAAGGTCACAATTCACACTAAAGACGAACAGTAGGATGGGTGAAGGTAGGAACTTGGACGCGGAACATGTGTCAATAAAATTATTCGCGGCCGATATTCACGCGCGCTTAAAGGAACACCTAACCATTACCCCCTTCACCTTTACCCAGAGCTCGACCTTTTCTGTGGTGTTTTGTGCCAGTTAAGTTGAGTTAATGTTTGACCTTCGGAGTTGATCCAAGTGCGTTGACTGCCGCCAAGCTCTTCCTGCCGTGTGGGAACGAATTGTTGGCCTGCTGCGTGAGGCCGATAGTGTACTGTCTGTGTATTTGGTTTCTCACTGTGCGTGCGGAAATCTGTACATCTTGCTATTGTGCTTGTTGTGACACACTTCGCTGTATCAACGAAGTGTGAATTAGAGAATACTTCGTACATGTTCTGAAGCTAAAAGAACTGTGGCTTCAATAGAAGAAGAACTCCAGATACATAAAAAAGCAAGGTGGGTCGTGTTTCTTCCTGGTTCTGGTTGGCCCTTCAGCCCCCTGTTCCCTATTCCTGTCCGTCTCCCAAATTCCTTCCACCTTTCCTACATCCCGTTTCCCCAACTTCTTTTTCAAACATACGTGAAATCATCTCCTAATACCTTCCCATCCAAGTGTTGCACACCATGCGTCTAGCGTGAAATGAAACGATTTACGAATTAGAACGACTCATCTAGTATACACGCACCTTTAGCGACTCTCAGAGATCAAAATCTCATCGTGGAAATGAACCTTTAGATGCCGTGATACTTCTATTTTATATAACGAAAATATATCTAACTGGAAGACAACTGTATATCGGAACATTTCATCTGTAATACAAGAAACAAACAAATGTAAATTCAACTCACAATATTTTCAAAACGTTAGATTTTTTTTTCACAGGAGCACAGAAACATTTATTTTTATACCACTAATTATTCTGTCAATAATTTAAAATAAACTTTACTATACTTGCGTAGCGGTTTAACTTTTTAAAACCATGTTACAAATTCACTACAGACTGAATAAAATGTAATCGTAAAATGTATATATTTATTTCAAAGAATATTTCGCAAAACAGATAACCAATTATAAGGTGATAAAATAATAGATACTGGCAGATAAGCAATCGGCTATCACCGATTGCGTACTACTACGCCCTGCGGACGACTATTGTGACCGCTTCGTGCTGACCGCCGCGTGGTCACGTGTCTCGATACAATCTATATTTCAACGATAGAGCCTGCCCCAAAACAAACCACACGTAAATAAAATATAGATATATTAAAAATGATTCCGTCTGTAAGTTAACTCTCAAAATGAAGAAAAATGACATAAAAATCGTGGATAAAGATGGAAAAGATGACAGATATATTTTTTTCTTATTTGTAATAAAAACAATGTACACTTCATTTCAAATTGAATATATAAAAAATGAAAACATTTAAGTAATCTTATACTAGAGATATTAAAAACACGTTCGTTTTTACAGACCTGGCCGTTTAATCAAGCACTATACAGTCATAATGACACTACCGAAGCCGGCATCCAGAAAGTCGCTATGAATTATTTTAAATAATAATTATATCTGGGTGTGATTTCGACAAATATCCGAAAACGAATTAAGATATTTTTAGTGATTTGCTTCAAATGCAGCTTGAACGCAATGATAATGAGGAACCCGTTTCACGCGCAAATTAAGGGGCCCAAAGAGCAATGGAAAGAATTATGTTCTGAAGTAGTGATGATAAAAAATTCCACTCTTGATTCACCGGTGTGATTGTGATTGGTGTTCAATAATAGCAGTGATTGAAAACTGTGACTGTGATCACAGTTTCATTACTAATACATATCACAATACACGAAATAAATTTTAAAAAAACATAATTCTAAGCGTATTTATTTGTATTATTAAAACTTCATTTGCGTAAAAAATATATTTTAGCGTAAATAATTAATGTATATATTAAATACTAATTTAATGTATTAATTATAAATATATACGAAAAATATTGCTTTTGAATCTCTATTTCCAATCCGGGGAAGTAAACCGCCAATTGTGTTATAGCGCCAGTATTTTTCATGACAAATTTTCAAACCTACATGTTACACTTTTTCAAATTACTACATCTGTCGCATTGGAAATAGAGATACAGGTTCGAATCCCGGTAGCGCAAAAACAATATTTTTCGACAAAATTGATTTTATATGTATATATTTATAATTAATACATTAAATTAGTATTTTAAAATTAATACGTTGACCATTTGTGTTAAGACAGAAAGAAATCACGTGTTAATTACATAGTGAAAACAATAACACACATACGAATATAATGGTGTCTCTTTCTCACTAATTAAAGAAAGATATATACAAATGAAGGTTGTATTATATAATGCCACGTCCTATACAGGACTTGATGCTCTCAATTATAATATTGGATAATTTGTATAGCGCCATTTTCGTAAAAACTTTCAAACTGCTTAATATTTATAGTAAATTTGTGGCATTAACCATTTTCACACACTTTTTCTTACGGTAACACGAGTTGACAGCGTGGCCGCCAACGAGTATTTTACATCACAAAACATCATCTTCACGACTAGGGCGTTGTGCACATCGAGCGCAGACTCTCTGAGACCGAATCCTTCAATGTGCAGTGAACAGAAAAAATAATATATTTATCGAGGTATCAAATTTTTTAACAATCTCCCCATCACGATTAGAAAAATTACGGACTATCATAAATTTGTAACTGAAGTAAAAAAAATATGTACACAGACTAACTGAAACATTAATTAACTCGTATATACTCCTTCTCTATACACGAGTCTTACTCTCATAGAGAAGAAACAAATGTTAATATATGATTATTGAAATTGTATTATATTTTTAATATTAATAAAAAAAGAAAAATAATAATTTCATAAATGCTTTACGCGCTAAATCTTAAAAATGTCAAGTGGCTGGCGATACGAAAATATTATCAGAAACACTATTGGCATTCAATCACTGATTTCGATATGCTATCTCTAGATTTCATTATGGAAAAAACAATTAATTAAAAGTCCGGATAAGGAGATGGACACCCGTCGAGGAAGATAAGATACGACACTCGTCAAGAGCGTTTTACAACGGATAATAAACACGGATTAATAGAGACCAAGGCGTATATTTTTATATTAATACTAGTGTTTAAATCTCGTCCTAATTGTACCAATTGAGATTTTCGTCACGAGACCTTATCTGAGATACGGATTTTACTCTCATGTAATTATTAATGAGAACACATTCTTATTGTGAAGTTGTAATTATTCAGAACAGACGCTCTGTGATGTTTTAAATACTAATTTAATATATGTACGTATAAAATCAATTTTGTCGAAAATTTTTTGCCCTGCCGGGATTCGAACCTGTATCTCTATTTCCAATCCGGGGAAGTACACCACCGATTGTGCTGTAGCGCCAGTATTTTTCATGACAAATTTTCGAACCTACATGTTACACTTTTTCAAATTAATACATCTGTCATTCCATTATTTTTGAAAGCCATCTACATGAAATTCTTTTTAGACAACTTTCTAGCTCGTGACAATTTACCATTCCATCAACATTTTCCCTGCTTAATGTCGTTACTTTATCGAGTTTTTTTCTTTAGCTAAGCGTCGCTTTTTCTGAACCGTGTCGTCTTCCATATTAATGAAACATTACAAAGTAAACAATTTTAAAAATTCAATTTCAAATAAAATAATTTTAATCATTACCTTGGTACCTACATAAAATACAAATCATCTTATTATTTTTAATCCATATTAATTTAAATTACCTTACATTGCAATGTTCCAACTTTTTTAAACCTGAATGTTGATTTTTTTGTTTACTATTTAGAAAAAATATACCTTCAGAACAAAAAGGTCCTTTCAAGGGAATTTGACACATGATAAAAAAATTGTTAGAATTTAATGGACTTATTTTGATACAGTATATTATGTGAATTCATTATTTGTTAATGTGCCCCTGTTGAAGTTCGTAAGAAGCTAGTATTAATATAGAAATTAAAATATGTTATCTTACATGTCGTTGACTTCTCGGCAGCGTAATGGTTAAGGTCCGTGTTCACGGAAGGCAATACGATGAGACAATGTAAGAGATTTAGTTGAGATACATCGCAATAACGTGTACACGTTCTGCGATCCGCTCGATCGAACGACGTGCGATCTGACAGCGAGATTCGACACGTGCACATTAACGTCACTTAAAATGACCATAAATCCCTACAACTGCATTCTGAAAGTTAGTCATTAAAGATTAATATAATTACAAAAATTTATTCTATTTTAACTTCAATCACCCACCCAACTGACGAATGACAATGATTTTTGAGGTTTTACGAAATACTGCGAATCTCTGAGACATGGTGTATACACGGGGACTGTGAAAGTTGTCCCCAATGAATCTCGCGGTAGCAAAATTCGTATCCCAGACATTGTCTCTAGTCGAAAATCTCCTAAAAAATTAATATACCCGCCAGGGAGATTTTTATTTTATTTATACATGAATACAAATTAAACTAATCAACTATATATATATTTAGTTATTACCGAGATACGAACCTGGACCTCTTCCTATCTGGGGAAGCGCGTTCTCCACTTTCGCTACAGCAGTCGAATACATTTTCGACAAATTTTGAACTTGTATTCTGCAATCTTGGTTCACAATGGAGTCCTGGTATCGACAGTGATATATGAAAGTGAGGCCTGGTGCTGGGCAGAAGAGGAATGAAAGTAGACTGAAGCGGTGAAATGGAACAGATCCATTTATGACAGAATAAAGAATTATGAAATAATGTAAAGCTGATCTTAGTATAGGGAGTAAGATTAAAAAAGGTTCACTTAGGTGATTTGATCATATGGAATGGATGAATAGTCTTCTTCTTGGGCCCTACCCGTTCAATCATGACTATATTTACTGCGACCCGAAAAAGCTCCACAGTAGACTGGCCAAAGATTGCCCCATGATGTTCTTCTTCTTTCAGGGTCCCGACTTCCAGCAATCTTTCCCTGCGTTATGATGTCTCATCACATGACTGAGATATTAAAGTTATCAGATTTTTATTATTTTAAATACTTATTTTCCTTTATTCATCCGTCAAGGGTTGATGGCACCAGAAGTAGAGAGGACGTTCCCGAAAGACTTGGCATGACCAGGTATTGGAAGATGGTCCCGTTAGAAGCCACAATGTATGAGAAGATGAATGTATGAATATGGATGAGGCGAGAATTGTGTTACAGGGCAAAAGAGTGTGATGCTCTATCCTATCTGCCTACTCCCGCGAGGAAACGGCGTGATGGTAAATAAGTAAGTATTTTGTAATATTTCAAATTGATACTCAATAGCCCGTACTCAAGTAGACTATCAAGTACCTAGGAATTATAATAGATTACATTTGAAAGATTAGTAATAACATATTACTAATCGTACAAACAAAATAAGCTGCCTACATATTTTTAAGACTCTTAAACATCTTATCACGTACAAATCTGAAAATAATATATTACGCAATTGTACGGTCACGTTTGCAATACGGTATTATTGGATGGGGAGGAGCAAAAGGTCACAATTAGAAATCACTCAAAAAATAATAATGAAAACTATTCTAAAAAAAATGGACTATCCAAGTATATAAACTATTCACAGATATCAAAGCACCAAAAATAAAATATACCGCAACCCAAAATGACTATATTTATCAAGGCATCTAATTTTTTAACAATCTTCCCATAACAATTAGAAAAATTACAGACCACTGTAAATATGTATCTAAAGTAAAAAAAAATGAAAACACAGACTAACTGAAACATAAACTCTCGTATATACTCCTTCTCTATGCACGAGTCTTACTGTCATAGAGAAGAAATAAATATTAATAGAAATGAAATCTAATATTAAAATAAAAAAATATTTATTGTTCCAATTTTAAAAGCAACCAACTTTATATTACGATGAATCTCAAATACCTGACAGTTTAATATTGTTTTTTTTTTTGAAACAGTAAAACATAAATGACGTTATGGTAACGAGGTTCTTTTCGATTATTGAAAGGTACGAATTTCTTGGAACACGAATTGGAAAGTCCTCCGTCGTGACGTACTTGGGTCTGATAATAATCGTAGTTTTCCTTGTTTAGTAGTTTGGTTTCTTTGTCGCGCGTCACATTTTTTCAATGGTGGAGTGGTTTTTCGTACAATTTCATATTTTGTTGTTAGTCATTTCTGGCACTGTTCTCTTTAATTTGATTTTCTCTAATAAAGTGACAATAAGATAAAACATCGGAAACAATGACAGCAAACTTTGTTATATAAATTGTTATGAAATGTAAATGGTGTCCGGCGTAAAACAAGTTTAATATAAAATCAAAATAAAAACTGCAGTGTTATTGTCATATTTTATTTATACAAAATGGAGTTTAACGATGCGGATTTTACGTTTTACAAACTAAATGCCGTCCATTTCTCTCAAGACACTCTTGCAATCGGACTCTTTAATTTGCGAAAGCGTCGGTTCAATGGCAGCAACTTCACGGCGGATATTTTCTTGTAGGGCCTGAATTGTTTGAGTATTGTCACTGTAAACTCTCAATTTAAGGTATCCCCATAAAAAAAAGTCGCACGGTGTAAGGTCCGGTGACCGAGGTGCCCAGGATATGTGTCTCCGTACTTGCTGATTAATTCATTGGGAAAAATTCCCCTCAGCTTCTTCATTGAAACTCTAGCTGTCTTGGTGAAATTGCGTTCTGTTGTTGAACCCGGAAAACGGCTGCAGTTGCGGCACCAAAAACTCGTCGATCATTTGGCAATACGCGTCAGTAGTGATTGTCTCTCGCTGGTTAAAAAAATAAGGGCCAATTATCCTTCGGGCAGAAATTGCACACCACTTTGTTGATTTTGGACAATGCAAACGTTTTTGATGGCGTTGCCTCGAGTTGTCGGGGCACCAGTATCTCATGTTCTGTTTATTAACATAGTCATCGATACGAAAATGTGCTTCGTCAGTAAACAATATGTTTCCAAACGTTCCAGCATCGTTCTCCCTAAGGTTTCACATAAAGAATAGTTATTTTCGTTGAGAAACTGCACGATTTGCAGTTTGTTTGATGTGTAGTATCTTTTACAAAATAACGTGCACTGTTGATTTTTTTATTCCAGTACAGGCTGCAATCTTCCTTATCCGCACACCGCACTTTAAATATTGCTCAACCGCGAACGCGCGGTGCGCTCCCGACCAGTGACTCATTGCGACTAGCAAATCAGCAAATCACGCGCGTCGAACAATACCCCTCCCACTTACCTCACCCTGATAGTTTACGAGCAATTACAATTTAAGTTTTGAGCTTATTTGACGGTCCTGGAAATGTGTTGGGTCAGCTCTCATTGGCGCTGTTCTCGAGGACGTAATACTGTGCTTTCTTTCCTCCTTCACGTCAGTGTTGACATACAGTGGCCACAATCAGACGACTCGTCTCGTAATGCTCCTCCACAAGTCCCGGCCATCCATCCACCTGTGGAACTCTTCCAGCGCTTCTTCAGTCCAAGGCTGTTCGAGATTCTCTAGTTTACGAATTTCTGTTGTTTTAATTACTTATACTTCTTTATTCATCCGAACCATAACATTTTCATTCGTAACTCTTCAGCTTATTTAGAGCATTCTTCTGTAGATCCACATCTGAAATGCTTCAAGTCGCCTTATCATTTCTTCGGCATGCTTTCTGTTGAACGATTAGTAAGTAGGCCATGGAAATCTGTGCACTTCCGAATGAACCCGACTGTTAAAACATGCCGATCGAACAAAACTGCACATAAAACTGTGACTTTTATTAATAAACTAATGATTTATTAACACTTTCATTCCATAAAATGGATTTGAGAACACAGCGAGAAGCAGAACGAATAAGAATTCGGCATTTGATTTCAACATCTTCCGTGTGTATTGCAACACAGATGGGCATTCCTTTGTATTATAGATGGTTAGTGTTTGACCACCATCAAATATGTATGATACGGGATCATCAGATCTAGGTATTTTTAATGCGTTGTAGCCATAGACCAGTAAATGAATATTTTTGAAAAAAAGTGGGAGATATAGAAGAAAGGTTCGGAACATCAATTGCGAGACGAGGGGCATGCAACAGTAAAAATACCTACTTTGTGTAAACAAGACGTATTTTTTACATCAATGCATATTTTATTGTCAGCGTTTAAATTTTCCTTTCAATCGAGTCATGTATTTAAAAAAAGTCGCGGTGCTATTTGATTGCGCAAGAGGTACGAAAGTGATCACGTGAGTGACACCAAAATGAAAATTAGCGCTAGTTCATGTCTACACAATATTTTTTTTTTTTTGTAAAGCGTATGCTTGTGTAGAAAACTGTGTATTAATAAAAAATATCGTTTACAGTAAGTGTTACTTACTTACCAACACACCGTTTCTCCGCGGGGGTAGGCAGAGAGGATAGAGCGCCACACTTTTCTGTCCCGACGCACGATTCTCGCCTCATCCACATTCATACATTTTCTCATACAAGCTCGCCGATTGTTGAGGCTTCTAACAGAACCGTCCTCCATTAACTGGTTTACCTGGTCGTGCCAAGTCTTCCGCGGACGTCCTCTATTTCTGGTGCCATCAACACTTGCGTCATATATCTTTCTTACCATTCTCTCCTCATTCATCCGATCCATATGACCAAACCACCTAAGTGATCCTTTCTCAATCTTACTTACTTTACTAACATCAGCTTTACATTCTTTCCTTATTTCTTCATTCCTTACTCTATCATAAATAGATTTGCCACATATATGCCTAATAAGTGTTAAATGGTATATAATAAAAATAATAGCATTAGCGGTATAAATAATCTTATAATTCAAGTTATGGGGTACATGTTACTTTTTAAGCTCACTTTAAAGTGTTTTTTAATAGTATTTGATAGTTATTTACTATCACTAATTATCCTAATGTATTCAGGTAAGTTTCTAAGCTAAATGTTGATTTTATAAAAGAATTATGCCTACGATATTGTCAATGTCAAAGCACTGGTGTTGGTGATTTGTATTCCACAGGTGTATTGCTAATAATATTAATTAAAAAAGAGCTATCCCTTAGACCCAGAATGATTTTCTATATGAGTTTAGGTAATATTTATGTTTTCAGAAGTTTTGTAGATTGACAAAAGTGTACTACGCTTGTCTTAAAAACGCGATTTTATTGAAATTTACTGAATATACCATCTAGCGTTGGCGATTAGTCTTCCACAGGCGCATTGCTTATTATTTGAATTAAAGAGATATCCTTCGAACACATTATGATTTATCTGTGAGTTTAGTCACTATTTATGTTTTAAAAACTTCTGGATATTGATAAAAATGTACTGCGTCTGTCTTACAGGTCTTTATCATATCTTTTTTTATCTATAAAAATCCGATTTTATGATTAAAATAAACAATTTTATGAGTATAACTGATTGGCGTCTGTTTTCATGTAATCTGTTTTACTTCAAGCGTTGGCGATTTGTCTTCCACAGACGCATATTAATAAACCAATACAAACTATGTAATCATGAAACGAAACTCACTTCCATTCACTCATCTCCTCTCCTCTCAAGATTCCCGTTACACCCATCCTTCCACCATCCACCAGCAACTCCGCCTTCTCCCCCACCATATGTCAGTACGTAATTACTTGTATGTTGTCTTCTATATTTTTGTGTAGTTAATTTAATATAATACTTCATAACGACAAACTCGAGTAGTGCAAACAAACTCAAGTAGAGTTGTAACATTGTTTTATTTATATCCATCCATTAGGTCAAAAAATGTTAGTGCATACTTGGAATTCTTCAAAAAGTAATCTTCTCGAATAATCTTTTGGTTAAATTAATGTGTATTTTTAACAACTTGGCAAATTTGATTCTTTCATTTAAGATTTGTATCGATGATCCCTCCAAGATGTTTGATTTTATTTATTGTTATTACAATTGAGCTGTTAGAAAGACAAAATTTTTGATTATGAGTTGTATTTTGTGCACAGGTAACGCAGTACAAGGTGATTTGATTTATTTTAGATATGCGTACTGTTTATCATAGATAGGATGTTACTAAACATTCAATTTATTTCTGATTTAATCAATGCGATAAACGATTGCCGCATTCTTCACAACTAACGGCTTTATCTTATCGTGGAAATTTGTGGTTTTAGCCAAAAAATTCGTGTCAAAATAACGAATTTGATTAGCAAAACTTTACAACTCGTCAATCATGTTTTGAAATTATTGTGTGTCATCTTCCTGATTACGTATGTAGGGTATTGTGAACGCGATTGAACATCGAAAAGGTGTGTCAACAAACCTTACATGGGCGATAAGACGCGCAAACATGTCTGCAAATTCAATATGGACTAAAGGGACAAACAAGACTGGCCGGGACGGCAAGCCGTACCATTTCAACACTGACGGCTTTCATCCACACCAACGCCGACTCACTGCGCGCTTACTCAACCAGCAACTGAAGCATCCATTGCATCGCGTGTTTGGTCCGTACGATGTATAATCTTCAGACGACTCATAGGCATGCAACCGCGGGCAGCTATACGTCATGTGCTCACGACTCATCAGGTAGCGACGTGTCGGGTGGTCAGCAACAACACAAACACCGACTGGCCTTCACGCCCACGACTCATCGGACGGCGACAGGTTGGGCATCCAGGAATCCAGAGGGTTCCAACCCATTCCGCTCCGCCTGGCCCTGGGGTCATCGACTTCAAGCAAAGCGGCTGTCATGTCATCAAAACTGGTGTACAAATCGTCCCACCGTCCATGCTGTAGCAGTAAAATCCATCATGACCACACAGATGTATCACGACTTTTGACCTGCGACTAGGTCACTGGGGGGGGAGTGCTGTAGGGATCATAATTCAAATCCACCGCCATCTCAATGACCTGCCGACTGCTGCTACAGATCTGGCTCGATCCTTCACTGCTTCTCTCTCTGGTTTCATCGCTTCACAACGGCGGTCTTGCTGGCCCACGGGCGCCGAGCGAGACCGCCGACTCGCATCTTCTCTTCATTTCACTCACTCTTTCATTTAACCACCGACCCATCTCCTAAACGTATATCACATGGCAACCTGCTTCTATTGTTGTCGACTCTCAATAAAACGGATATACAAAAACTACGCAGAAGAGCATTAAAAAATTGCGGGGTGTGACAATTTGATTTTCAGAATGCACCCTTAAAAATATACGTGTGGTACTGTACATTAGTGACTGCTGTCGACTTTAAAGTACTCCCCATGTACATTACATAGGGTTATCCAATAAATAATAAGTCATGTTTATTAATATTTTGACACCTGTCATTATCATTTTTATTGGTCTGCCATTTCATCGTGGAGAGTATTTATTTATTTAATTCTTAACATAGTGCATACATAAGCACTCCTTATATATGCTCTAATATAAACAAGATTAAAGTATTTTCTTTTACTAAAACTTATCTGTTACATATTTAGTCAGTTTCATTTTAAATCCATTTAATTTCTCCTCCTTTCTTATACTTTCTGGCATCTTCATCGCACTATGCATCATCGATTTCTGAGATTTAGCCTTCCTCCCGAATGGCAGTCTCAGTCTATTCCCTCCTCTTGTACGATGCTCGTGCTCATGTTGATTTGCATCAATTTTTCGTGTGAATTCCGCTGATATTTTCTTATTGATGATTTTGTAAATAAATACCATTGTATTAAAATATATTTTCTACAGTTGTATAAATAAGTTACATAGTTAGTTCATACTTTAAACCTGCAAATATCCATATTACTTCAAAATACTGTATTACGCATTTGTTCGCGTCTTACATCTGGAACCCACGGCAGATTACATACATTGCAAGATTAGAACGAATACAAAATATGTTAAATCTAATCAATTCAACTCCTATTTAGATGCAACAAACTTCTTCAATGTGAAAACCCTTGAATATCGAAGAACACGTGCTGACCAAACACTTATCTTTAAATTACTGCAAGGCCATAATTGACTGTCCCAGCCAATTAGAATTAATATCCTTCTATGTACCATGTAGATCGACCACATTTCTCAAAACTCATTCATTCATCGTTCGTGCAAGTACCATAATTAACAGAAATAATTAACATAAGTTAACAGAAATTGACTTTTTCGACATCAGCCTCACTACGCTAAAATATATTTTTTTATGAACCGACATATTTTCAACTTTAACCAATCATTCTACCTACAAACACACCAGCTCTCATTTTACCACAACCAGTTTTTATCTTCTACTAATATTACATTACCTAATACTGCTATATTGCCTTATATTAATGAAGGAAACCCCAAAGGAATCGTTTTGAGAGTCGTTTACTCTCGCCTTTTTTGGAATATATTTTTAAGTTACAACAGTTTGTTAAGTTCCGGCAGTTAGTTAACTAAAACCATATTAATTTTTTTTTTCATTTTCTTTATTATGTGACACAATTATTACTTTCAATCATTTACATTATATGCTGGCTCCGCTATCGTCGTACCAGAGCCACACCTGTACAATTTGACGTGAGACTCGTTATCATATTAAATTCAGAAGGCAGCCAGAGAGAAGATATAGAAGTCATGTACCCCCGATGAGGGTAAACGTCACATCGTAAACTGCTATACTAAGTTTGTAAGTTGTATTATGATTATTATTATGTTTAAATAACTGTTGATTTCAATACAATTATATACATTACAACAATAGAGATGTGCACCCTCAAATAAGAACGATCTTAAATTATTAGAACTTGTGAATAAGACAGATGTCGGAATATATTATTACTAAACGCATTGCGTATTGTATTACGCATTGAGATTTAAGCTTTTCAACTTCTTCTTCTTCTTATTTTCCAATCAAAACACTTTTTATAGTTTTATAAAGTATATTGACGAATTTAATTATTTTTTTTATTCTGAAATTGACAACAGAGTACTGAGTCTTTGCAGGATACGTCTGCTACCGTGCGATAGCCGGTGCGGGCATGCTAGTATATTATTATTTAAATATATTAATTAGAAAGATATACATATAAAATCAATTTTATCGAAAAATATTGTTGTTGCGCCACCGGGATTCGAACCTGGATCTCTTTCCTAACCGTGGAAGGTGCATTGTCCAACTATGCTACAGCGACAATATTTTTAGCGACAATTTTCGAACCTATATGTTACCTTTTTTGATATTAATACATTTAATCGTTCCATTATTTGAAAGAGCCATCTACCTTATTTTTACAGAATCTCAAATACCTTTGAGTAAACTGATAGCAGACGCCAGAATTATCAATTCATTTTAATTAAATTTTGAATCCCGGTGGCGCAACAGCAATATTTTTCGATAAAATTGATTTTATATGTATATCTTTCTAATTAATATGTTTAATTCATATTTAAAATATCACAGAGCGTATGTTCTGAATAATTACAACTTCACAATAAGAATGTGTTCTAATATTATTATTTATTATATTTGCTGCTAAATTAATTGATTCTGGCAGTTGGTTATGTACAGTCCAGGAGCAATGTACGATGCATGTCTCTGTCCTATTCCTAAATTTGACATTTCTAACATCTTCGTTAGTTTTACGCCGAGTCTGATAGGATTTTTTTTCATATAAAAAAGATACGTTTAAAACAGGAAAATCTTATTTTAAATATGAATTAAATGTATTAATTATAAAGATATACATACAAAATCAATATTATCGAAAAATAAAAACATTGTTGTTGCGCTACTGGGATTCGAACCTGGATCTCTTCCCTAACCGGGGGAGGTGCTTTATCCAACTAAGCTACAGCGGCACTATTTTTATCGACAATTTTTCGACCTTATATGTTACCTTTTTGATATCAATACATTTAATCGTTCCATCATTTGACAGAGCCATCTACCTTATTTTTACAGAATCTCAAATACCTTTGAGTGAATCTGATAGCAGACGCTAGAGTTATTAATTCATTTTTATTAAATTTTGGACACATTGATACAACTAAAATCTTATTTTGTTGGATTATTGTTAAATTGTTAAAATTCCTTAATTAATTCAATTTATATTAAAAAATATGCACATCTCTACGGACAATACATAATTAAAATGTGATTATAAAACAATTTGGAGAAATTTGCCGACACGTCAACAGCGTTTGTGTCATTACCTCCGTACTCGTATTATATTAGTTGACGTTTGATCTAATGACGCGCCACTCCTTCCGGGCCGGGTGGCACATTAAGGTCACACGTCCCCCGAAGGTTGACATATCGCACAATCACTTTCTACATTTCGCGCTGGCAAAATAACATTTTTGTTTTGTGGTGTGGTTCATGGATAAGACGCGGCTCTCTGACCGCGGGCTAAAAATTGTCAAGAACACCGAAAGATTACGACTCTCGTTTCATTACCATAATTTTTTTCATCTGAACGACTGCCCATACTGATACAGGGTGAATATTATGTTCCAGGCCGATTTTGTTTGGCCGCCATTGTAGTCCGGCAGACATTTGTCAGTTCGTATTTAGTAGTCGTATACAATAGGTAATTACAATTTAATATAAAGCGTTTAATTTTTATTATTTTTATTAATATTATAAATATAATACAATTTCAATAATCAGTAATAATATATATATTTTAACATTTGTTTCTTCTCTATGAGAGTAAGACTCGTGTATAGAGAAGGAGTATATTCGAGTTAATTAATGTTTCAGTTAGTGTGTATACATATTTTTTTAACTTCAGTTACAAATTTATGATAGTCCGTAATTGTTCTAATTGTGATGGGGAGATTGTTAAAAAATTTGATGCCTTGATAAATATAGTGATTTTGAGTTGCGGTATATTTCAGTTTTTGGATATCAATTTGATCTCTATATCTTGTAGATTGGAATTCGCTTCTAAAATTTAATTGATTTTTAATTTTGAAAATTTGAATTATTGAATTTTTTTCGTATATGTCTACTATTTTTGGTACTTTAAAATCTGTGAAAAGTTGTATACTTGGATAATGCTTCAACAACGTCATTAAAACATTTTATCTAAATAATAATGAGAAACTAGTGATGAGAAAAAATGCTACTCTCGACTCACTGGTGTGATTGTGATTGGTATTCAATAATAGCAGTGATTGAAAACTGTGACTGTGATCACAGTTTCATCACTAATACATATCACAATACACGAAATAAATAAAAAAATATATAATTTTGAGCGTATTTATTAATATTATTCAAACTTCATTTGCGTAAAAAATATATTCTAGCATATATAATTTAATAATGAAAAATAACAAAGAGAATGAAAACCCTTAAGAAATAAGTAAAAAGTTTTGGCAGAATCTACTAGATGGCGCTTATCACGAATTATAACGTCATTCCTTCATTAATATTTTCATTTCATACGCATATGCGCCGAATCACGGTCAAATATAAATAAAATAAAAAAATGATTCAGGAATCACGATATTCTCAGATATTCAATCACTGATAGCGAGTGTGACTCAAAATATAAATGTTTGACTCACAGTTAACCATTAATGGTGACGGCTATCGCCACATGTTGGAAAACTTATTGGCAGCTGTATTGGGTCAATTTGGGTACGGTGCCATCTCACACACTGCCTGAACTACGCTCGAGATTTTGCAAGAAATTTTTCCCTGGACTCCTCGATCACCTGATTTGACGGCTCCCGACTTTTTTGCGCAGGCACCTGAAAGGAAAGGTCTACGCCGATAAGCCAACAACAATTCCGATGCTACAGGACAATATTCGAAATGAAAGTGCTGAAATAACACGCCAAGTGTACGAAAATGTTATGAAAAATATGGTTAAACCATCGCGCATCTTGGCCAATGTCATATTCCATACATAATTGTAATTATCAAAGCAAATTATCGATAAAAAACCAGTTTAAAAAATGTATTTCATTTCCTAGTCATTCAAAAACAACATCGGCCTGGAACATAATATTCCGTCAGTAGCCATGTTTATTAATATTTTGACAGCTGTCATTGTTATATTTATTCAGCCATTTGACCATGCAGCGTTTCACATTGGAACACCGTTCGCAAGTTATCAAAACGTATTGTCAACTCTTCGAGTTGGCAAACCTGACGTGCATTTCGTCCAATTGCGAAAAATTTAAAACAATTATTCTTCACATGAGGTGAAGACACACCGGTAAGACAGATAAATTCGCGGTGTGAAGCCAATATTGCCGCCGCAAGGGTGATCCAAACGCATGGATTCCTCAATGTTCACAATATTTAGGCTAATCGTATGGCACAACATGAGATCTGGGCCTACACCCCTACAGGATCCGGCCGGTGCAAGACCAAACAATTGGAACAATTAAAAAACGACATAACTCGTGTTACTGACGACATTGCACCAGATTTGTGTGAAACAGTGGCTGAACGCGGTTGTGGTACATGAAGGATGAAGGATCTTTCCAGTCTCGCCGTGTACCGAACCTTCTGCTCCGAGTGACACGACAGCTCAGATCACACACATTAATATGAATTAAATATATTAATTATAAAGATATACATATAAAATCAATTCTATCGAAAAATATTGTTGTTGCGCTACCGGGATCCGAACCTGGATCTCTTCCCTAATCGGGAGAGGTGCTTTATCCAACTAAGCTACAGCGGCATTATTTTTAGCGACAATTTTTCGACCCTATATGTTACCTTTTTGAAATCAATACATTTAATCGTTCCATCATTTGACAGAAATAATAATGAAAATAATAAAGTTGTATCAATGTGTCCAAAATTTAATAAAAATGAATTGATAATTCTGGCGTCTACTATCAGATTTACTTAAAGGTATTTTGAGATTCTGTAAAAATAAGGTAGATGGCTCTGTCAAATGATGGAACGATTAAATGTATTGATTTCAAAAAGGTAACATATAAGGTCGAAAAATTGTCGCTAAAAATAATGCCGCTGTAGCTTAGTTGGATAAAGCACCTCCCCCGGTTAGGGAAGAGATCCAGGTTCGAATCCCGGTAGCGCAACAACAATATTTTTCGATAAAATTGATTTTATATGTATATCTTTATAATTAATATATTTAATTCATATTTAAAATATCACAGACCTATGTTCTGAATAATTACAACTTCACAATAAGAATGTGTTCTAAAAAAAAAACAATTCTTTATATTAAACCCCGACGTCATTATACTCCAATAACCCCTACATGCCTGTTGCCTTTTCATCTCGGTCGGTCCAACAGATGGGAGATCTTTCTCTTCCTCACAGTCCTTCGACGTGGCCCACCACAGCAAGCTATCTTCCCTTCTCGCAAGACGTCCAAAAAATTGAAAGAATCGTCTCAGGCTGCAGGCTGAGAGTCTGTACTTAATGTTTAATATGCGTCCCGCTGTCGTACGGTATACGCAACACGTGTCTCCAGCATCACATCTTAAAAGCATCAATCCATGTTCTCTCCCTTGTCTTCAGGGTCCATATGGACTGCACCAGCCTGAGCTTCGTTGTCGTCGAAATACCGCGGTCTTTCCACACTGTGTCAAGTCTGGACGTACTTGCCATACTCTAGTATAAAATCCTGATATGAACCACGAGATCTCCTATGATCTCAAACTTTTTCAAAGGGACATAGGACACACCCTAGTTTGCTTTCTTTCCTGTTTTATCAACTCCAAAGGCACTGATCGTGACAACAGCCGACCGCATATATAAATATTATATGATACGTACACAGTTCTATTGTAGACATCTGCGCTTGCAAGACGCGTATACTAATTGCATGCTGTTCCGAGAATAAAGGTATTATTGGTCAATGATGTGAACATTGTATTATTCTGAAGGCCTCTACTACAGGGTGATCACGTCGACAGGTACACGTACAGTGTCAGTTTCAGTTCAGCTAGGATGTCCTTCGTCTTCCGCGACCTCCGCAGCTTGCAATTTTGTCGTGAATTATGAGTTGCAAGATGTGGCACACATCTTGATATAGCCAAAATATTACAGTTTATGTATTTTTAAGGATTTATTTTTCTCATCACATTGCCACGAGAGCAAGTTAAAAATTATCTACATTTCAGTCTCGGTACCCGTCGCGCACAGACTGACTATACTCGCTACCTCACCGATGGTAACTCGCCTATTCAGTAGAACCATCTCTCGAGCTTGCTGAATCTTATCGTCCGCGGTGGAGGTTGACGGACGTCGTGCTCTCTCTTCGTGCGTCACACTCGTCCGGACACTTTTAAACAAAAAAAAAAACACTTTTCCCCGTATTGAGATAAAGAGTCTACGATGGATTTCAGCCCCTTTCACACTCTCCGACCAGAGAAATCGGATCACTGCTCGCTGTTCCTCCTACTAACCGAGCGGACATATTTACACTGTAATAGCCGGAAGGCAAACAACGCGATCGGGATCAAAATTCGCACACGTGACCGCAGTCGTACCAACTCTAAGCACGCATAAGGAAGTATTGAAGGTGTATTATGGCAAAAGTGTAGATTATTTTTAATTCTCCCGCGTATTTAGAAGCCGCCTGTAGATCCATATTTCAAATCGCTTAAGTATTGTTTCATTAGCTGTTTGTGTTTGTGTTACTTACACGTCATTCTAGTGGTTGATTAAATTATCTTGAATAAATGTAAAACTCCTAAAATCGGGTGTCCTTAATACACCAGAATGAACCGAAATGGTCCACATAATTGAATATTTTTAATGGTATTTATTTAAATAATCCGAATATCTGATTTAGCAGTGTAATTTACAGATCCAGTGACATCAAATTGGCCTCTAATACGAACGTACGATAAAATTCTGAATAAATGTGTTTATAACATCGTAATTACGAGACCTTCGCATATTTTTCATTTCATAAAACGTTAATAGGACTTTAATATGACGTACGATATAGTTTAAAAATGAATCGTATTAATCGTCCCTAACCAAGTAATATGTCTCGTGGACAGCACGATGAACGAACACCTCAATCCTGCAACAAATTAAACCACAGCAAGCTCTCTCTCTATCTACAGCAGTGAACAAAAGATTGTTCCAATTCTTTAAATGTGTCAAAGTGACAGCCTAGAAAAGGAGATTATCCTGGGCACAACTTTAGTATGAAGAAGCCTTGGAAGAGTGGCACAGCGGCGGATAGATGGCTGGAGTCAGGGCAGGCGTGAGGGCGACCCAGGTGCATTACGAGTCTCATCTGACTGAGACTGCTATATGTCAATGAAGGAGGAAATAAGAAATGTTTAAATATTTTTCATTAATAAGTTTTTGAACAGCTGTCATTTGAAACAAGATGGCGAATTAGATTGTATATTGCGCATTGTCGATACCTCTATCAGGTCATTTTTTCAGTAAACTTTGACTGAAATCTGAGAAGAAATACGGGATTTATCGTGTCCACAAAATTCGTTATATTTAATACATTTTTAACGGAGGGTGGTTTCGATGACTCCTGATCATTATCGAAGAAAGTGCATTGAATTTTTTGAGTTCCTCTACTGAAGTGCGCGGTATCTGAGGTAATCCTAAAATAATATCGTATTAACCATTATAATTAAACCTGTAATATTTCGGTAAATACATGCAACATAAAATTCATATTTTAGATAATCCTAAAGAAAATATTAGCGCTTAAGAACAACTATTGAAAAACCAATTATGAAAAGGGAATCGTACAAAAACAATTATTTTTTCCATTCAATCCGTTGTAAAGTTAATACGTTGATAAAAATACAATTTGTGATATGAAAGATAGAGATCACATACTATTTTCACAGTGAAAAGAACAACAAACGTACAAATATAATTGTCTCTTTCTCACTAATTAAATGAAAAGAGATAAGAAGGAAGGAAACATTATATACGATTTAATGAATACTCTAAATTATGTTATTAATCATTTTTTCAAAATTGAATGTTCAATATTTAAAGTGAATTCGTGCCATTAAAGCCATTTAAGCTAATAAAAACATGTTTTCTAATTGTTATTTACGGTAACACGAGTTGACAAGATAGCTGCGTTCGGGTATTTTATATCATGGTATCGTATTAAAGAGGATCATATTTGAGTGTCCTGTGAAGCGAATGTTTTGTATCAAAACAATTTAGAGTATCACCTCTACACGCATATATAAGTTATTTAGTCAATTATTATATTCAATTAATGTTTAAGGTAACTGTAATAATTAAGGTAATTGTAATAATCAAGTACCTCCCTACATGTTTCTATCAACCTCGGGTGGTTTTTATCAACATGGGTTATAATCAAGTACCTCTCTACACATGTTTTTATCAATCACAATAGTAATAATACATTTTTAACATTAACAAATGGTAACACTGGAATTAAAATATTCAAAATTATACTTACACCATCGCACTCGGCAATTCAAAACAGCAAGAATGCAACAATCCAAACAATTGATACAAATATTGCACTGTGTATCTATACAACATGTTTTCACAGCAAATAACATAAACATTTACCGTGAAAAGTTCATTATACGAACACACCGACAAGAACGAAATGATATTTATTTAATGTAATAAGATTATGTATACAAAGATTAATTATTATTATTATCATAGGCTTAATCACAAAGACATTTTGTTTATATTATTTGATAAATTATCGAGATAACATTTCGCGTACATAGTGTTCATCTTGATTTTTTTTAGTATTATTTTCGAATTTGAGCTACGCGACCACCTAGCGAAGCGTCAGCTAACTAACTGCTGCTAATGGCCGCCGTCACCGCGAATATCGGATACATTGCGCGACTATTTTATGACAGTAACAACTAGTGCTCGTAATTCAGTTCTTAGAAACGGACGCTTTGATTAGAAGCCTGTATATTTTACTATGTTTATTACGTGTACCAGTTTATGAGGAAAATGCATTCGTTGCACAATGTCAATTGAAAGCATGATCGGTATGAATACGACCAGTAAGGTCGTTGATAATCCACCGTACCTGCATACGAAGCGCCAAGTCGTAAATATTACGTGTGGACTGTGGCTCAGTCCGTCGTATTGTATGGTATACAGTCTGAATTCCAAAATGTTGAAGTTGTATGTGAAATAAAATTGTTTTTAGACCCTTCGCCATAGTAAAATTTGACACGAAAACTACGTTAGAAAATTTGCGATAGAAATTTAAAAAATATCTTACTTTTCTGTTTTATTTATACCTTTATCGGTACCGGGGTCGATACGAAGCACTTTGAAAACCTTTTTGAATTCAAAAAGATTTTCTAAGATCGATCTAAGTATCTCGAACATGCTAAACCGGTGCTCTATCTTAGCTACTTCCCTAATAGTCAACCCTCTTTTTGTGCGATCTCCAAGTTTTGTATTTTTTTTTTATGTACATATATTTTTGGGACTATATAAACGTACATATGTAAAAACGTAACTTAACATGCAGTGTTTCACCTGTTTATTACAATGTGATATTGGCACATGCGTGAGATTTGGCGGATAGGGATTTGATACCTTCAACGAAAGTGATATCGACGAATTACTTATGGATAATGCTATAAGTGACGATGATATTATCGATTTAACTGAACTGGTGGAAGAAATACCAGTCCCCCTCACTGCAAATATAATTCGGGAACTTTGCCGTAAATTGGAAGATAGAGTCTTCAAGTTTCAACGTGGGCTCAAAAATTATATTTCTGAGTAGGAGGAACTGCATAAACAATTAGTCATCGAAACAAGAAAATCCTAACAAACTTTGATCACTAATTATATTGTTAGAAAGAGAAAATCTAGAGAGAACATGACAGACTGCGCATACTATTTCTTCCGAAGAAGAGAGCAATTTTGTGCCATATCGCAAATTATCATACAGCGATGACAGCTTGTAATAATAAAATTATTATTATTCCTCTAGTGGATGTCTGGCGTTAGGGATGTCAGCAATCCTTAATATTTTCCCAATGATGCGAGACATTCTTAAAATGTCACCAAAAATGTTATTGTTTAGTAAAATAAAGATATTAAATTATTTTTTGAATGCCTTATAATTTTCTTGATTTTCTATTCACTATTTTCGGTATATTTTATATAGCTGTTTCAAAGTTATGCGATTTTTATAATCCATCTTCACTTTTTCTATGTAAGTCATAGCTTTTTTTGTGCGATTTCCCGCGGAACGCATCTACCGCACAAAAAAAGGTTTAAGTGTATAGAGAAGGAGTATAATTTATGTTTCAGTTAGTCTGTGTACATATTTTTTTAACTTCAGATACAAATTGATAGTAGTCTATAATTGTTCTAATTGTGATGGGAAGATTGTTAAAAAATTTAATGCCTTGATAAATATAGTGATTTTGGGTTACATGTATATCTGCTGACTTTAAAACGACATAAATATATGTTTTGAATCTAATATATCTGTAGCGACCATAATTCAAATCTACCGCCATCTCAGTCGGCATCGACGCTGGCGACAGCGCTGCCGGCTGCTGCCACAAGTCTGGCTCAATTCAGTCTCTCCAGTTTCAGCGTTTCGCAACGGCGGTCTCGCCGGCTCGCGCTTGCCGAGCAAGACCGCCAATTCATTTCATTCCACGCACACGTGCACCTTCTACATCACATCTTCATTCATTTATTCGTTTCTATCTGTCTTCATTGTTTTTATCATACCGACAATAAACACCTCAACACACGTAAATAACATCTATTTCATTTAACCACCGTCCTAACCCCCATATATCCAAAGATCAAGAATTACACAACTAAAGATAAACCAGATACTAAAAGATTGTCCCGATGAAGCCTTAATAGTTTACAAGTATTAATGTAGATGGGGCAAGAATTGTGTGTCGGGACATAAGAGTGCAGCCCTCTATCTTTTCTGCCCGGTCATACCATACATACCATCACGGCGTATCATCGCGGGGGTAGACAGAGAGGATAGAGGGCTACACCCTTATGTCCTGACACAATTCTTGTCCCATTTACATTCATACTTGTAAATATTTTTGTGTTGTTTCATTAATATGTGAAGATGATCCAGTTCAGAAAAAGCGATGCTTAGATAGAGAAAGAAATATAATCAGTAAAGTAATGGCATTAAACATACTGCATAGGGACTTCAATCGTCACGTGAAAGAATGAGAGGAATAGACACAAGCTATATAGACGTACAGCTGATGGGGTTTAAACACTAGTTATTCATATTAAATTTCTCTCTTGTTATTTTCAAGTTAAAAATCACTGTCGGTGATTGTAAATGACAGATATCGGTGATTGAATCACAGTTCGCGATTTTGAGCTCGTTAATGCTTCGCGCGTCCAGTTTTGTAAAAGTGAATATAATAAATATTAGGTACGTAAAACCTTCAATCTGTTATATCATAATCTTCCCATTCTTACTGACACCGTCTTATCGCGCTTTAACAACTGTTATTTCTTTAATAAATAAGACAATGCCTTGAACAGGCGTTTTCAACATTTCGCCTGCAATTATTATTTTTTTTTAAATAAATAAATTAATTAATTCGGCGGCTTCGATGCCCCCTTGACTCGGTGCCCAGGGCGACCTGCGGCTTCGGCCTTCGCCGCACGGCGAGGTTGCTCGCAAAATCGACCTCGGATATGAACCCATGCTTCAAATAATAAGTTCAAAACGTTGCATTTTTAAGTGAGTAATGAAATCACCCACCATTCTTTGAACGTTTTCTTTTTTCCTTGTATTTCTCTGCGGATGACGCACTGCAATAACGTTATGTATGTGAACATCAGTATTAAAATATACGAGGGAGGGTTAAAAATTATCTACACTTTCGCCATAACACACTTTCAAGCTTGTCGTGCTGCGCATGCGTGCGAAATTAGATCCCGTTCGCGTCATTTGCCTTCCAGCTATCAGTTACACCAAGAGGAAGCAGTGATCAGTGATCCGATTTCTTTGATCAGAGGGTGTGAAATTCACCGTAGATATTTATCACAATACGAGAACAGTGCGTTATCACGTATAAGTGGCCGGACGAGTGTGACGCACGAAGACGGAGCAGGACGCCCGTCAACCTCCACCGCGGAGCTGGAGAGATGGTTCTAGTGAATAGGCGAGTGAGGTGGCGCCTTCAGTCATGGTCCTGCCCATCAAATCATCCGCATAGAGCTCGGCTAAAGTAATGTCTGTATAAATAAATTATAGAATGTAAATTGTAGACAATTTTTCACTTACTCTCGTATAAATTCTGCGTGAGAGCTTCGTTGCAGGCAGCTGTGTCATTCGCTATGGCGTGAAGTGTTGAATTACAACGCGCGAAACGTGAATTACTTCGTGCAGTGTGGACCCGATGAGCGATTTTTTCAGAAATTCTTAAACGCGCACATTATTTTGTAAAAAATACTCTAATTATTCACCTTCGCGTTCTTATCACGCTGCGCAAGCCCGCCGTAAAGTTTTATGGTAAAGCAAACACAATATCCTCTTCATTAGAGACGATTACGCCATAAAAGTCAGGAAATTTTGACACATTCGATGCTAATATGGTCTTATCTTTGAACGCGAAAAACATCTCGTATTTTGATTATCTGGCGAACGGTGACGCGCGATTCTTAAAAAATCTGATTTTCTTTTAATGTCATTCAGGCCTATTTTCAAAATTGCAATATTGAAATGAAGGCGATTGTTACACCAACCCTCAAAAATAGACAGTATGTAAATTAACGTCCATGTTATATTTGAATGAGAGAGAGTGAGGGAGATAAACGTATCATAATCTGTCAAAACATAAAAATGGCAACAGGATTGGCCGTGATTCTTCATTAATTTATGAACAAACCTTTTTCTGTGAACTTTGAATACTGTATTAGTACTTATTTTAACCAAAAACTTATATTTTTAGTCGAAACTCGAGAATGGAAAGACGTCGTTTGCGTGATTTGTGCGGTGTAGTTGTACCTTATCGAGGCGGTATAGTTGTAAAAATTGCCCATTTGGAATTTCCATCGGGTTGCACAAATCACGCAAACGACGTCTTTCCATTCTCGAGTTTCGACTAAAAATACAAGTTTTTGGTTAAAATAAGTACTAATACAGTATTCAAAGTTCACAGAAAAAGGTTTGTTCATAAATTACCTGTTGATTTCCTCATCCGCAGCGTCGTAGTGAAGAATCACGGCCAATCCTGTTGCCATTTTTATGTTTTGACAGATTATGGTACGTTTATCTCCCTCACTCTCATTCAAATATAACACGGACGTTAATTTACATACTGTCTATTTTTGAGGGTTGGTGTAACAATCACCTTCATTTCAATATTGCAATTTTGAGAATAGGCCTGACTATGTAATTAATATAATATCAAATGACTTGGATAACATTCCATATCGCAGACTCATTTTTTCGTTCGTCTTGTGAGTAATGTTTTCTCCAATTTTAATGACCCGTGCTAGCCTTTATGCCCTGAGGGAGAAATTAAAAAAAATACATAATAAGGCCAGCTGCCAGCATAATTAATAAGGCCAGCTGCCAGCATAATAACCACATTACTTACAAATAAATCAAGATACTTTGGGGGTTAAGACGGTGGTTAAATGAAATTAACGTTGTTCGGCGAGTGTTGAGGTTTATTGTGACAGTATGATATGACAAGAACAATGAAGACAGATAGGATGAATAAATGAAAGAATGAGTGAAGATGTTGAAGGTGCACGTGTCTTATGAAATGAAATGAATTGGCGGTCTTGCTCGGCGAGCGCGAGCCGGCAAGACCACCGTTGTGAAAACGATGAATCTGGAGAGACGATGAACGATCGAGCCAGGCTTGTAGCAGCAGCCGGCAGTGCTGTCGCTAGCGTCGATGCCGACTGAGATGGCGGTGGATTTGAATTCCGATCGCTACATAACTAATAACTTTCGAGAAAAGCTTCTTTCAGCGCATGCGGACACATTCTTTTGATACACAAAGTTTGATAAGTATACATACGTAAAGACTATACTATATTTACTTTTATGCAATCTTAATAATTATTATAAAATAATGACACAAAAGTTTCATATTCAGCTCGATGCACAGCATACTAACGCAGTTGTCTGGTCTGGCGACTACCAAGACGCCAGGCGCTGGAGGACCGTTGAAAGATTATTTAGTTATAATATTGTCTTATTTGACAGCGTCACACCTGTACCAGCTCAAGGCATACCGGTTACCTTAGTTAGTTAGTGGTACCTCGGTTTTCGTTAACTTCGGTTATCGTCGGTTTTTTCCGCAAAAACTTTGTCTCAATTTTCGTCGGTGTTGCGTTGTGTCTCGTTGTGTGAGCATCTAGAACCAGACAAAGCTGTTGCAGACCGTGTCTGCAACTTGTTTAATGATAATATCTTGCCACATTTTAGGCAAATCTTAAAGAGGCGGCAGAAACACACATTTCTCATGCGACATGGGTCCATTGACTCTGAAGCTAGTCCTAGTGCCAAAATACCATGAAGGGAAGTGATCCCAGATAATGCCTTGATACCTTAAGTCCTTATGGACGGGGATTCCCCTTCCAAACAATAATATCATCAGTCTATTACATTCATTTTATATTAATTTCTTATTGTTTTCAGTATTAAACACTATATTTATTATTAGAACACATTCTTATTGTGAAGTTGTAATTATTAATTTTCAGTTTACTCAAAGGTATTAGAGATTCTGTAAAAATAAGGTAGATGGCTCTTTCAAATAATGGAACGATTAAATGTATTAATATAAAAAAGGTAACATATAGGTTCGAAAATTTGTCGCTGTAGCATAGTTGGATAATGCACCTTCCCCGGTTAGGAAAGAGATCCAGGTTCGAATCCCGGTGGCGCAACAACAATATATTTCGATAGAATTGATTTTATATGTATATATTTCTAATTAATATATTTAATTCATATTTATTATCTATAAAATGTGTTCTTGATATGTATTTTAGAGTGTCTAGAACGAATTAAATGGATTTACATTTATTCGTATGAAAATAATTGCCTCGGTTTCGGATTTCAACCAAAAGGTGCCGCTGTAATAGAATGTTTCGTTTTAAACCACTTTATGATGCATTAGTTTCAGTTGGGTCCAACCTTCTTCAGGACAATATTGTATATAGACTAACCGAAGTACAGATATTTAAATACGAGGTGAAGAAGAGAGAGCGACGGTATATCAGAGTGGGACAGAGTATCGGGTAGGGGGTGGGAGAGAAGGGTAGGCATTACATGGGAACAATTTGTGTATTATCCTTACTAATTTCAAAAAGGTTATAAATTTTTCAAGGTCAAATATTGCATCATATTTTGTTAGTTACACTTTTTTTTTATTCTAAATTTATAGTCGATTAACTAATTATGTATAATATGATTGTTGATTAAAAAATTTAAATGTTTTCCTCAGCACGGGCGAAGCCCAGTGAGGCAGATATTAAAATGCGAAATGTACTTACAACATATGGTATGAAATAGAAAAATGTGTCATAATATATCGGATTTGTGTTTCCATCAAGAATGTGTGTAGACTGCCCCTCATCCCGCAACTAATGTTCTAAACTCCTCTCCTATATATACACTTCATATCATGTCTATTCATTTACTAGTCTATACGAAAATTAGAGAAAAAAAAGTGATCTATATCAGTAACAAAATAAGAAAATTAATTTTAAAAGTTTATATCACAAATTTTGCATTTAAATTGTAAACCTACCTTGGTAAAAAAATATTTTTTATTTATTTTATTAATTTATTAACGCCCTTGTGGGCTTTTACAAAATAGGTTTGGTATAAAACATAATAAAAAAATAGAATAGAAATAAGCAAAACAAACTATAAACAATAAAGGTTCATAACAGAAAAAATAAAATGTATGACACATTTAAAAATTAATAGTGTTATAATCCTGCAGATCTTAAAGTTGTCACCAGAGAAGTGTCTGTTAGTCGGTCTAACGATCTTCCTCTTACTCGTGACCCACCGCATCTAGCTTCTCTTCCCACAAGATGCCCAAATAATTGAAGCTTTCGTCTCAGGCTGCAGGTTGAGAGTCTGTCCTCGATGTTCGGCTCCTTCAGAATGGATACATTGGTGCATCTCGCCATCCATGGTATACGCAACATGTGCAATATCACATCAAAACACAGTATCACAGAACAGCATCAAAAACATTACTCTTATATTTAAACATTGAATATCGGAATATATCTACAAGACCAAAATCGTTCCCATGCCTGTGTAGTCTTTGTGTGGGTGTGCATTTCTATACAAATTATTAAACGATGAATTTACACGGAGAAGCGTCCAATTTCTCAATCCCAAAAAACCTTTTACAAGTAATCACTGTGTACGTCATTGGCGTGAATTGTTTGTATGATTCGCAAATGTCACAATGGACAATGCGTAAACACACCTCATGAATCAAAATATTTCCAAAGCGACGGCGGTGTCGCATCGAACCAATAACAGACTATCGTTTTCTGAAATTTGTACTGTCTCGCCTGTAATGTGAGTAACTCAAAAAAATTTAAACATGCTCATTTAATTAACATGTTTATTCAGCGGGTATGTGCCCCAGTCAAGTTTGTCACAAAAAACTGCGTTAGAAAAAAATGGTATAAAACTATTGTAAGTATTTTTTAGGAGAACACATTCTTATTGTGAAGTTGTAATTATTCAGAACATAGTTCTGTGATATTTTAAATATGAATTAAATATATTAATTATAAAGATATACATATAAAATCAATTTCATCGAAAAATAAAAACATTGTTGTTGCGCTACCGGGATTCGAACCTGGATCTCTTCCCTAACCGGGGGAGGTGCTTTATGTGTTCTCCTAAAAAATAATAAAGTTGTATCAATGTGTCCAAAATTTAATAAAAATGAATTAATAATTCTAGCGTCTACTATCAGATTCACTCAAAGGTATTTGAGATTCTGTAAAAATAAGGTAAATGGCTCTGTCAAATGATGGAACGATTAAATGTATTGATATAAAAAAGGTAACATATAAGGTCGAAAAATTGTTAATAAAAATAGTGCCGCTGTAGCTTAGTTGGATAAAGCACCTCCCCCGGTTAGGGAAGAGATCCAGGTTCGAATCCCGGTAGCGCAACAACAATGTTTTTATTTTTCGATGAAATTGATTTTATATGTATATCTTTATAATTAATATATTTAATTCATATTTATTGTAAGTATTGTTTCATTGCAATAATCTTTCCGTTCTGGCTGTACACGCAAACACCGAATCATTACGATTTTTATACACGCGAGATAAGCGAGTGATAAACCCTTCCTGACCGGTTACACCGCGTCAACATACGAGTAGTAAGATGCATTAAATTTGTATTAAAATATCACAGAACTATGTTCTGAAAAACTGCAACTTCGCAATAATTTATTTATATTCTATTCACGCCCTTGTGTGGGCTTTTACAAAATTAATAATAAAATAAAAATATGTACAGCTCCTCAAGCATGGAATACGTATAAAACATAAATTTCAATGAATTCAAATCCACCGCCATCTCAGTCGACATCGACGCTAGCGACAGCGCTGCCGGCTGCTGCCACAAGTCTGGCTCAATTCACCGCCAGGCAGTCTCTCCAGTTTCAGCGTTTCGCAACGGCGGTCTCGCCGGCTCACGCTTGCCGAGCAAGACCGCCAATTCATTTCGTTTCACGCACACATGCACCTTCTACATTAATTCTTTAATTCTATCTGTTTTCATTGTCATTGTCATAATAAACCTTCAACACACGCCAATCACATTTATTTCATTTAACCACCGTCTTAACCCCCAAATATATATAAAGGAAACAAATGTGTGAAACTTTATATTTGAGGGTGGATGGTCACTGGGGGGTCTCATTGTGTGTTATGATGTTATTAAATACAGGTGGCACAACACGTTCTCTAGTTCTCTCGCCGTACACCTTGTTCAAGATCGGTGCTCTCATGGTTCCACCCGTGGCATGGTGAGGGTCAGTATTCATATTCACATTATTATACTTATTATTTTAATGTCTTATAATATTTCTAATAACCTGAGTTTGTTTTACATGGCATATCGTTGTTAGTGCTAGAAACGTCGATATGAAAGTATGATAACATTCCGATACTGCCATCTGGCGAATTATTTAAAAACTGAATGTAGTAATCAAATAATAATTATGGTTAATATATCAGGGCTTCGAACCGTTATTTAATTCATTTCGTTTTTCACACTGGTTCAATTAAAATATATATATCAATTCGGAAAAAAATAACGATTTTTCGTTCAGCTCCGAGTAATTAATTTTTAAATGTTTTTATTTATTTTATTTTTTTCAACCATAATTTAGAACATTTTATTCCTTCTTTTGTAATAAGCATACTACATGAATTGATACATTTAAGAACTAGAAGCATATAAAATATAATAATAAACGAAACAAATTCGTATATTCTCGGTAAAAGTATACAGGATTCTTGGGTATATTCAAATATAGATTTTTTAATTATAAATTATGTATTTGAAATCATTTGCCGTTTAATAATATAAAACTATTGATAATGCAGTTGCCGAAATTTTTGAATGTTTTTATTATTTTCCGGGACAATGTTTTTGTTATTAATGTATTTCTGGTTTGAATAATTTAGCAAATTTATATGGCTTTGTCTTTTGATGGTTGATACCTTTCATTTTGTGTTTATAGAGATTCGTAATTTGGCGATGTTTTATTTATATTTTCATCAGATCACGGTCCACGTGAAATCACTGGCTAGCCAGTCCTGGTCCAATTTCCAATCTAGGGATGAGCGCCGCCACCCTTTTCTCGCGCAAGAAAGTCAGACACAAGCCCAGTATAAGGATGTTAGGCGAAAACATTCCCTGGACCGAGTCCATCGAGTACCTTGGTGTAACTTTGGACATCAAACTTACGTAGAGCCTTCATGTACTGGGTAAAATCGCTGCCGCCTCACGTGCACTATCGGCTCTTTACCCTCTAATGGGCAGAAATAGTGAACCGTCCATTGGCAACAAGCTCCTGCTATACAAGGCCATTCGCAGGCCTACTCTCACCTATGCAGCCTCCGTCTGGGGTCACGCCTCCAAAAGTCACATAAAAAGACGGTTAGTCCTGGGTGCGCCTAGCTGGTCGAGTGTTATCACGACTCAAGCATCCCCCTCATAAGGGATAACATAAAACATCTCGCAAAATGTTTTTATGGCGGGCTCCCAAACGAAACCATCCGAACCCCACCATAAATACTCTCTCAACATACGATTTAATTTCTCTTTTCTGATTTAGATTTAGGCGACCAAAGATGGTCCTACTAGATTATTAAAAACTCTTCTCTATTAGAACTTCTCTTTCTTACCCACTTTGTTGAACATCACCTATCCGTACCTACTAGTACCTGGGATTCTTTGCAATGAGATCAATGTCAATGTCAAGGCTACAAAAATAACATACAAGTCTTATCGTTATATCAAACTTCGATAATGCCATCTAGCGAATTAAAAAAAAACATTTTTTGTGTAATCAAAAGAAGTATTTTTTTAATACGCTAGATGGCATTATCACAGAGCTGAATTAATAATACGTACTACATTCATAATTCACATAAAGATTTTTTAAATTATAACCGATGATTTTGAAATGATTTTAGTAAATCTATATAAATTTGAATTAGCTATTTGCGATAGGATCAAGAGATTTCACTGAGGAAAATTTTGTATGGATTTTTGGGGGTTAGGACGGTGGTTAAATGAAATAAATGTGATTTGCGTGTTGAGGTGTTTATTGTGATGGATATAACAATGAAGACATATAGAATTAGAGAAACGAATGAAGATGTAGATGGTGCACGTGTGTTATGAACTGAAATGAAGCGAGTTGGCGGTCTTGCTCGGCGCGCGTGGGCCGGCAATACCGCCGTTGTGAAACGATGAAACCAGAGAGACTGCTTGAGCCAGACTTGTAGCGGCAGCCGGCAACGCTGTCGCTAGCGTCGATGCCGACTGAGATGGGGGTGAATATATATTCTGATCGCTACAGATTCATCTTTCGAGGATTGATACCTTGTTACGGATTAATAGAGCGCCAGGCACCCGGGAGTTGGGAGATTGGCGTCACGGAAAGCTGGCATGTACGATGAAATTATGTATCGTTCGGGATGGAGCGACGAGATGTTCTCTGCCATCGGTAGGATGCGTTACTTGTGCTGTACTATTGAATACATCGATAACGTTATCACGTATTTTTCCAATGAATTAAAAATATATTTTTTTGGTATATTTTAAAAATTCACGCTGAGAAAAGATCGATACAAAAAATATTTTAGAGCGTGGTCGAACTTTCGGTCCCCTATGTAACACGGGCCCCAATGCGTCGCATTGGCTGCATTGGCGTAGCTACACCACTGCTTCTAGACTTTGAAATTATAAAGTTTTTCAAATTAAAATTTAATTACGCATAGATATAGCGAAAAGTTGTCCAGACTTGATAAGATATGGAAAGATAAATCCAAAAACAACCAAGGTCAGGCTCGTGCAGTCGCTGGTGCATTCTATATTTCTCTAGGGTGTGGAATCATACCTTCGAGATGTGGTGTGGTGCTGGAGACGCGTGTTGCGCATACCATGGACGGCGAGACACACGAATGTCTCCATTTTGCAAGAGTCTAACATCAAGGACAGACAGACAGCTCGGAGAAGCTTGTTGTGGTGGGCCACATGAAATAATGGAGAGAAAGTGGAAGATCCCTCACATCTATGATGGCAGCTCTCAGATTAGAGACGAGTGGAGGAGCATAGTCAAGAGGGCGGAAGTTCATGGAGATCACGATCAATCATGAGGGACTGACACGGATGAATAAACTTTCGGACAATGAAAATAATTAATATTTTAGTTGTTAGGTTATGTCACCACTGCCTAAAAGAAATCTTTCTATTAGTTAGGTTAGAGTAAATATTATGTTCCAGGCCGATTTTATTTGACGGCCATTTTGATTTAGCAGACATATATCAGTTCATTTTTCGTAATCGTAGAAAGTAATTGATTACAACTTATTATAGAGCATCTAAATGTCTTAACAACGTGTTGAAGTCATTAAAACATTTATACTAAATAATAATGGCAACGCTGTAACCGTTAAAGGTGATCTCCATCGTCACATGTTGGAACACTTCTTGGTGACCGAATTGAATCGATTAGGCCTGCAGCGGATGTAGCTTTAACAGGACGGTGCTACCTCACACACAGCTCGAGCTACTCTTGAAATTTTGCGATAAATTTTTCCCTATCGCATTATGTCAAAAGTGGTGGGCTGCTCGATCACCTGATTTGACGGCTCTCGGCTATTTTCTGTGGGGGTACCTGAAAGGAAAGGTCTACGCCAATAAGCCAACAGCAATTCCGATGCTGCAGGACAATATTCGAAATGAAATGGCTGAAATAACACGCCAAGTGTGCGAGAGTGTTATGTAGAATATGGTTAAAGGAGCACGCATTTATGCCACTGCCAAAGACGGTCACTTGGCCGATGTCATATTCCATACATATAAAGAGGCGCTAGAAGGAGGAGACCCACCCTTTCCCGGAACCATTGTAGAAGTTTCAACTTCTTTTATCGGTTCCACACACAGAGTACTACAGAAACGCGAAATGTACAATTAATAAACACAAAAGAAAGAAGATAAAAAACAAAAGCTAATGTAAGAGATTGCGCAAACGAACAGAGATTTTAATTTAAGCCTTCCTGCGCCCTTTTAAGTGCTATCTTTATTTATTTTAAAATACAGGTACAAATACAACATTACAAGCAAACAGATAATCAAGTGTTATGTACGAAAGAGCAGAGACCAGTGCGTACAGGGAGTACTCTCCCATGAAGGGACTCGAACGAAACACGTGTATGAGTCACGCCATACGGCACGATTTTGCTTGTTTTAAGAATTTGACTTATGAAAAGTGAAGTATCCACGTTCTCGCTGACACGATCTTGTCATCATCTGCCTAATATACACCATCTCGTAGTCCACGTTTTGATGAAATCCCTATACAGCTTGAGATTCCTCGCACTACTGATCAGGCCGACCATTGGACCCAGTGAAGCCTCCAATAGTGCGATCACAAGCATCCCTCATTATCCCGCAACGCCCCAAGATGCGTTCCGGAGTTTGATTCACCCGCTCGTATCACACCGCGGGGCATCCGCGAGTCTAAAATCAAACAGTTTACTTCGGAATCCGCGTAATCATACGCCACTCAGATTGATTCAGATCCGGAAGGGGTCCCCATACACCCTTCGATTTAACAGCGACGCGGGGAAGAAAAGAGTGAGTCCATCTGCCCTGCGGCGCTGCATCTCATCTTTCTAATGTTAATACCCTCATTCTATCAGCCTGCTCGTTAAAGGGCGTGTCCGAAGGTCTGAAAAGAGTGCCTAAATAATTCACTTCCACTCCAGATTTCGACTCCATAATTTCGAAGTCTGCAGGAAGAACTCTAGCTATGACAGGCGAGGTCACCGTAGACACCGTTCTATAATCATAATCAAGTAATCGATAAATAAATCATTTTTTTCTTAGTTATTCACAAACAACAACATAAAATTCACTCTGCATTCATTTGAGGTAACTACTCCGCACACAATACGTCACCGAGGTATGTTTTCACGATTATAGTAAACCTGATTGATATTGAACTAATCTCGGTCCGTAACAAACGTACATTTTTCCGAGAAATCAACACCCCATACTGTTATCTCTTGTGATAAAACGAATTCCGTTAAAGTTACGAAATCAAGTTTCTAAGTAATGTTGCCGTTGTGCACCTACGAGGAATTGTCAGATTGACCTCGTGTACATGTTATGAGACACGATCGTATATGGCCTGCGTTCGCGGATGAGATTTCTCTCGGAGAAGGACAGTTCAGCGTTTAGGGTGAAACGGTTTATAAATGACATCCAGTACAGTACCTTTATATTGACTCTCGGAGATTAATGAGAACGTGTTGAGACTTTGATCTGGACACGTGACCTCAAACGACAGAAGGCATTAAATTACAAATATTTAGTCCGTTTTATCAGCTGCTGGGGAAACGCCGCCGACCGACTGAAGTTTGGCTAACAACAAGCGTGAAGTTAGACGCGAGACGAAAAATTTCTGATACGTGGTGTGTGCACGGGGGCTAACTAACGTACCGTCATGCCGTTTCCCAGCGGGGGGTAGGCAGAGAGGATAGAGCGCCACCAGGAGCGTCTGGTTTACCTGGTCGTGGCGAGTCTTCCTCTATTTCTGGTGCCATCGACACTTGCGTCATGTATGTATATATTTTTTATTTAGTTGTAAAAATTAATATTCTTACATCTAGTATTAAACACTAACATAAAAAAAATATTTAATTAAATCGTATATCAATTAGCATTAGTATACAAAATAAAATAAACATATTAAAAATGATTAGTTATTATAAATATGAATTAAATATATTAATTAGAAAGATATACGTATAAAATCAAATTTATCGTAAAACATTGTTGTTGCGCCACTGGGATTCGAACCTGAATCTCTTTCCTAACCGGGGAAGGTGCATTATTCAACTATGCTACAGCGACAATATTTTGAATAATAATAAAGTTGTATCAATGTGTCCAAAATTTAATAAAATTGAATTGATAATTCTGGCGTCTGCTATCAGATTACTCAAAGGTATTTGAGATTCTGTAAAAATAAGGTAGATGGCTCTTTCAAATAATGGAACGATTAAATGTATTAATATCTAAAATGTAACACATGGGTTCGAAGATTGTCGCTAAAAATATAACATTGTTGTTGCGCCACCGGGATTCGAACCTGGATCTCTTTCCTAACCGGATTAGTTATTAAATATCGATACTACATATTGTACACTTAATGTAGGAAAAGTAGCAAGACTAGTTGCTTCTTTCACATTTGATGAATAGCAGTTCATTGAACTATTTGAAACCTTTACAGTATCAACTATATATTTAGTGTTCCTGACAGATTTGCTTGTGGAAGTCTAAAATCCCACCGGCAAGTGTGGACCTCGACCTTTGTGCACGACGTGTGTGTGTAAGGAGAGTGAGTAGGTGAGTGGTGGGGGACAAGCATTATAAGAGTCCGTCTCTGGGATAACGGAGCTCTTCCATCTCAGCTTCTCCAGAATAACTAGTCTGTCTCTGAAGTGTATAATTTATAATTTCTGTAATACTTGCCGTAATAAACATACCATTGTTACGAGGACATACTGAGTTTATATTCCAAAGAAATTAGTCAGCGAGCAGAGGATAGAACACTTAAGGAGTCTGGTGATACTTGGAAAGATATCACATTCTTGTTCGATGTGATTTTGTATATTATTATGTATATTGTATATTATTGAATTTTAGTACATAACTTATTCTTGTATATCTATTACATATTAAAATAGTTCTCATTGCTCTGTTTGCGTCATATATCCTCCTTATCATTCTCTCCTCATTCATTCGTTCCATATAACCAAACCACCTAAGTGATCCTTTCTTAATCTTACTCACTATGCTAAGTACGAGAGCAAAATCTATATTTCAGATATTGTCTCAAGTCGAAAATCTCTTTTGTGCACAGGCAATTGCAAATAAGTATTAAAATTAGCTTTAAAGAATTTTTTTCATCTGCCGCTTCCATTCCTTGACTGGAGTACCTACATAAAACTCATTCATTATCCAGATTTTTCGCTGCCTCCCATGCCCCATAGTTCCGCCAAGTACAACCTGTGTACAGTCGTTGCGAGACGTGTGGGGGGACCCCGGGTGCCTACTGGGTTTTCGGTGAAAAGTGAAAGTGGTTGCGGGCGGGGCTAATACGGGCAGAAGGGGAGAAGTCGTTCAATAAATCCTTGAAGTATAACATTTACTACTTTTGTGTGTATTTGATGTCGCAATGTATATGTGTGTGCGTGTGAATGAGCTGTGTTAGAGTAAGTGTATTAAATAAATCATTGACTTGATACACAAATCGAAGTTAAGGGCTCACTGGAGAAGGCAGTTATGAGAGAAATGGTTGCTTTAGGTGAGTTTCTGTAAGTTGTTACATAGCAATGTATTGTTAACTACATTTCGGTCGGTACTAGACGGAATGGAATGACTGTAAAGCGCCTGGTTAAACGGCCAGGCACTGTGAGGCGCGAGCAGGCCCTCTACAGATACGTTGTAATGTTCGTTTGAAGATGGTCGCGGAGTACGTGCGACCAGAGCAGGTTAACCTACTCACGTTTATTGTTAAGGAAAGTTACATTTTAGAGATGTACAATAGCCGCACAATGAAAAGTCTTCATAGAGTAGCGTTTACTGGTGGTGGTCTCTGGAAGGCGGCAGCGAGAAGAATGGAGCTCACTTCCAGATAGGGGCCCACGCCGCGGATACTGGCTATTGTGACGTCGGTACCGGACGTGTTTTTGCAACAGTTAGGAGCAGTGGCGTAACTACAAAAATTGGATCTAAATAAGTATTATTTATATATAAGATATACGAATATTAGTACTGGTTGCGTGGTTTATTTATTAAATACTAAGAAAAAATGTGTCTCTTGTCTCATATAATATTCACACTTTGCAAGGATTATATGCATAAGCATCTTAAATAGTTACTTCGCTTTAAAGCGATTTTCACTTTAGGGCAATGTTCTGGTCCCTAATTCGACAAATTAGCGGGATTCTGCTATTGTATAAGTAGGACCATCGATAATATTTTCACGTGTTTCGTAATATACGTAAAAAACGATATTTTTAAATATTGTCATTCTATTTCTTGCTGTGAACTATTGTTAACGGTGGGAAAGATATCAATTCATCTAAAAATATCGCTTTTAAATGTATTGTTTTTGGGCCCCTATCTAACGTGGGCCCCAATGCATTGACATCGTTACGCCGCTAGTTAAGAGCCCTGGTTTTACACACCGGTAAATGTGAGGTGCGATAGCTCCACAGGTGGAATTGACTGTGTTACCTCGGAAAGTGACTTAATGTCCAAAATATCAGTGATCTTACATATCTTCGTCATCACCGTCCTGCCTATGTCTCTTCAATGCTGGTATAGGCATCCCTAAGGATCGTTAATTGTTTAGCCCGTCGAAAAACGTGTCTAGCCCGTTGCCACTTTTGGTTCTTTTCTTGTACGCTGTGTATTAGAGATTCCAAGCATGTCTCTTTACATTGCTCTTTGAGTAACTTTGCATAGGATAAATCATCATATTGCAACGAAATCATCATCATGCATCAAAACGACACGCGAAGAAGATCTTATATTTAAGATACACATACTTCAGTAGCAGTAAATAGAATACATCATAAAATAAAAATGGCATTTACAATCAAATAATCTCGTGCATCATAATACTCACCTTATCTTATAATTTCTTTGTTTTAAAACCATATAAGTATCTACATTAAATATCATTGCGATCGAATGAAAAACAATACCAAAAAATTATTATCATTTTCACCACATCTCTAGATTGTATCTAAAAAGATTACACGTAATATAATACAATATGTAATCTTACAATGATTGAAGAATGCCTCAATCGGAATGCTGTGAGAAAATGAATCTTTGCAAAACTGGTTCTGTGCTATATTTATATAAACGAGTTAAAATCTTGGTAAACATAAATTGGATTAAAATATGCACAATACAAACAAGATTTGGCGAAGCAAATGTTTTACAGGCCATCAATTTTAGGGTTACCAACAACCAATCATTTCTTTGAAAAAGGAACAACTCTGATATTTTTTTTTTTAATATTCGACCCATAGACAAGGTCATTGTTTCTTAAGTACTTTAATTAAGGGTTGTCGAAAATTTAAATACTGTTGTTCATAATAAAAATACAACTTTTGAGACAATGTACAAATAAATAGCAATGTGAAGAAAATAAAAAACAAAATTTGCTTAATATAAACAATTTTTTTTTTAATTTTTCCGATATTTTTTTAAATAATATTCATAGATTTTCTTTGGCCGCTATTTTGGTTTGGCAGATATTTGTCAGTTTGCATTTGGTAGTCATAAAGAGTAGTTGATTATAACAACGTGTTGAAATCATTAAAAAATTAAATCTAAATAATAATGGCAATGCTGTAACCATTAATGGTGATCGCTATCGTCACATGTCTGAAAACTTCTTGGAAACCTAATTGGGTCGATTGGGCCTGCAACACATGTGGTTTCAGCAGGACGGTGCCACCGGACACAGTCCGAACTACGCTTGAAATTTTGCGAGAATTTTTTTCCGGCTGAACAACAATTCAAGTGAATAGCCAAACCTTATTCCGAATATTATAAAGCCTATGAACTTTCAAAATCTGCTCATATTCAATTGCAATTTTTAATTGAAATGAAAAATGTAATTAAATTTAGTTTCTGCTAAAATCAACGAATTACGCATTTTCAAAATATTAATACAAATAAATTCATTTTGAGCTACAACGGTATCAGATTATTAAATTGCAAATTACTACTCTCATGTAGTACCCACTTGTGCACCTGAAATATAAAAGTCAACAAATCATAACATTTTGTATTATTTTCGAATATTGTTAATTTTCTATTGGTATAACAAAATAAAAATGATCTGTTAGTTACTGGTAACCCTATAAAAATAGTCATATGTCACATGAAATTCGTCAGAAAACACTATAAAAATAATCAAAGAATATCATTTTTGCAATCCTTAAATCTCCGATCATACTTTTCAGTGTTACGATAAAACCATTAAACACTAATAGAAAGATTAAACAGCAGATAAATGGAACAAATAAAGTCGATTTTCAAGGAAAACTCCTATAGTAATGTTGGCAGACTTGACAATATCGAGTTTGCCGCCCGAAAAAGTTCCAAGTTCGAATGAGCGAAGATGCCGCCACCTGCGCTCATCAATCCATTGTCTATGATTTTTACAACATTTGACAGCTTCGCCCGTCCGCGTATATTGTGTCGAATGTCGGGATATTGTCCATTTTCGCGATAATCGGCGGGCCCGGTACGTGAAATGCAACGGTGATCGCGTGAATAATCGGCGAGGCTTATTTACCTATCATAATATTGATGCTGGTGAGTCTTGGATGTCATTTTGTTTACATTCCTAGCGCAAACTTAACCAGAGATAGTCAATTGATTGTTAACCTTTTAACTGGGCGCTTCGACACGTAATTATATTCGCGGTTCAATCGAAATCATTTGTTTATTGTTCGATTGTTTTGTGTTTTTCGCTTGTCTGGACAACTTTCGGACCGATTTGGCAGCTAATTGCCGACTGACAGTTAGTTTAACATTGTTTTGAACGGCGTATAATATGTCATACCTATTTTAAGTATACTTTCCACCTTACCTAACTGGATTTTGACATTGTGGAATTCTTATCAATACGTGTTAATTGGAAATAATATCTCTGCAAATGAAAAATCTAATACTAGCATTTTTTATGGGTTTATCTATAAATATTACGCAAATACACCAGTAAGATCGAAAATAAACTCTTTTCGTCGTTTGACATAATATTTTCACGATTACAATAGGTGATTTTGACTTGTCAAAAAAAAATTTACGAATTATTTAATATTTTTTATTATCATGATGAAACAATATGGTAATTATGTATTTAAAATTTATTTATAGTTTTTAAAATGCTAATTTTACAATAATTTCACTGTTTTAAAAAATTTAATTAAAATCACACAATAATATGTTTTTATTTTGACTAAAAAAGATTTTTTGGAAAAATAATTTTTTTAAATACCCACATTAATATATGAATATATTTTATTTATAGTTATCGTATATTTTAGTATTGGAATATAGGATAGTTAATTTTTTTATATTTTTGAATATTAAGAAAATCAGAAAAAATAAATCTGGAAAAAAGTATGTATTTTGACTTTCTAGAATGATTTGATTTTTGTACATTTTTGAACCTCTTGCAAAAATGTTCAATTGATGTTAAAGAATTGTGTTCTTGTCAGTGCAATATTCGTCATACATTTCTGTTCTGTATGCTGTCTCTAGGTGACTGCATTCAGCTTGCTCATTATTTGGTCTTAAGTTTTCCTCAATGTTTTCTTCCCTCAATTATATCTGTGATGCATTATATCTAAGAATGTATAATATTCATTGGTCCCTTTGATTGTCGACGGTGTCTCTTATATATTATATATAGTATGGAATCTACCTTGTATCCTATGAGATGTAAATTAGAATATTATTATTTTATTTCAGTTTGCTAAATAAGATTCTAAATAGATTTTTATGTATGTTGTGTTTGGCAGTGAGGAACATGTTGAAAATTCAGTACTAAGATGATAGAATTGTGTTGCATATAAATTAAATAGAAGCTTGTCAGTTGCACTTGTCCGTAATAGAGTCTCGGTACTGACTCGGATGTATGGAAGTGCGGCCTGGTAGACTGAAAGCAGTGGAAATGCGGTAGCTTATGTGTATGAAGTAAATCCATATATAATGTGGTTAAAAAATGAGTTGATTTTTTTATATATGATGAAACTGATCTTATAGCTAAGCGTACTATAATTTTAGGAAGCCAATTATGGACATTATACTGGGGGTTCAGGAGGTGGAGACTGCATTTCAAAAGAAACAATTTATTACCCTACTAAGCTGGTTTCACCATCATAAAATCCAAAAACATCTGTTCCTACATAATATTTTAATGTTTTAAAATTAGAATGTGAAAACAGTCAATTTTCATAAAATATCAACCGGGTTAACAGACAATCTTTTAGAACAGCGTATTTATGTATTGTTTTTGAATTTTTTTTCTTATAAATAAAATATCTAAAGTGATACAAACTGATTTTTCAATTAATTACCAACTTTTCTCCGCGTAATGTTTGCTAAAGAAAAAATGACCCGCGGGTTAAGAGAAGTTGGACAGTGCTGTTCTTGAATTTGGACTGTACATAGTAATTGCAGATGTATGACAAGTCTACTCTTACTACAGTGAGCAGGATTCAAAAAGCATCACTCGGGGCCGGTCGTGTGATCAATAGTAACTTTTTACTATGGTAAAACAGGTTGTTTGATTGTTGGTAAAAAAAAATTCTTGAGAGTACATCCTGTAGTAAATTAATTTTACTCTCCGATATCTGATAGTAAAAATGTGAATCGATGGTTAAATATGGCGGACTCTTCATAGCTGTTTCAAGTCATCTGTCACATTAATACTTTGATAGTTGCAGTATACAATGAATCATTCAGTATCCCGCTATTTTAATGATGAGAGTTTGTCCAATGATGATCTCGTTGTTTTTAATATATTAATGTATACATTAGCACATAATACGAATATCACAGATGGAAAAAATAACAGAACTTAACTAGACACATTTTTGTGGTTATATTTACATATCTATCTTTCTATATTGCATCTAATTGTTACATCACACTTATTACCATATCGATTATTTACTTCCCGTCTCTGTGGCGTTCTTTCCTTTGGCCTTTTTGATACCCGAGGACTCTTCATTTATGTATGGGAATTCTGCATACAGCTTCACTGTCAGAATGCGCTGAAGTTAGTTACAATATAAAAACTGAATCGAATTGATGAATTAAAAAGATTATTGTGTTGAAGTTAATGCATGTTTAAATAAGTAAATTAAATATTTTATTTACTCTGGTGACATGTTTATCACGTGCCTGACAATAAACACATCAAACGGCGCGCATCGGTAGCAAAGAAGTATTACACATTGGTAGCTATCATATCGTTATGTATGTGTAATACAGCGTTCCCCAAGGGATGTTACAATATTTGTATTTTTCTCAAAAATGACAAAATGTGCATTTTTGACCTTTTTCTGTTATTTAATTTTTGACTGGCATTATATTTCTTTTTGGTATAAACAATAAAATTTTATAAGGGAATGATCAAATAGTTAATTTTGCTAAAAATTTAAAAACATAATTGGTGAATACGGTAGCTTTCCTGATTTTTACAAAAAAACTTTTTTTCATTTAAAATTGGGTGCTCTGATTTAGATAATTAAAAAATGTTAATTTTTAATTTAATAAAAATTTATCACAATTAGTAATTTTTTGACAAACAAAATATTCTGTTACTATCTAACCTGGTGAACCTAAGCTAAAAATCTGAGAAGTTACCGTATTTGTCATTGCATGTATGTTGCGACCAATGTTCCATCTACGGCGCGCACATATTTGGCATCATAGCACACACAAAAAAATATAGCGCGCACACAATTTTCAACAAGACTTTCTCTTCATCTGCCGCCTTCTATCTGCCACTGTCTGAGGATACACAGCCAAGATAATGCCTATACTGACTTTTATGTTCCCCCGCATCATGACTTGTAAAATATGATATTTTTAATTGCGGAGAATGTGTCCCAAGAATGCAGCCTTCCTTGATAGATGGTATTAATTGTCTTTGCTTATTTATGCATCTTAATACATCTACATTAGTAATGTGATGGAGCCAGGGCCAGTAGCCTAATACTGGTATGGTAACATTTTTCTTATTTTCTCCCCTGGCGAACCGTGATCCAAAATTATAGGGAAATTGCTCCACGGTGTCCACTAAGTACAGCATATTTGAGTATAATGCGTCTAGCTACTTCAGCAAGTGCGCTCTCACACTTGAACCCTTAACCGGGGAATTTCGTTGTGCTTATTTTATATATACAGCGAGTAATTATTTCTATAGGATTATGGATTATTTCGTGACACCCACAGTAATAATCGCGATGACGAAATATGTCGTCAACATGTAATGCATGTATTCAATGAAATAATCTAACGATAGCAGAAAAAGGTAACAAAAACGTATACTTATTGATTGAAATACAAACAAAAAGCACATGTCTAACCCGCACGATATTCCATGTGACACTGAAGAGAGAATAACAAAATTGGAAGTCAAATACAATAAAAACACGCGCCAGTTCGTGCAACTCGATTCCTAGATGTATTTTATAAATGTTACGTAAACAAAATAATCCATAGATTGTCACACCCATTAGAGGGTAGTTTTAGAAAGGTCTTGATGGAATATTTCATCATATCCGCTGCAGTTGCTTTTTGGAATGATGTAATATTTCGTCAAACCCGGTTAAGGGGTTCAATAAGGTGAAAATATTGGGTTCTTCCTCCCCGAGAGATCCTTGATTAGTTATTTGTACTCTTCAATGGGTTCATTATCGTTGAGGATAAAATAAGCTAAGCGTATGAGTTATGAAAAATAGGACTAACTTGGAGGTTTTCTATATAGAGAATTCCCAACCATTTGATTGCTAGGCGAGTACATATCTACAGCGAGACATATCTATGGCACTACATCCCAGGGTGGGATTTGGCCTCCTCCACAAGTGCTCTCCACTGACTCCTATCCCTGGCCATCCTGTCCTGTTGCCAGACCCTCCCATCCTGCTCCAGTCATCTTCCACACAGTCAGCCCGCTTCTGGGTGGTTTCCACTGGGGTATCCACTCAGTTATGATCTCACAGTCTTTTGAGTCCTACAATTGTTTCTTGCTCAATTAAATGTTTATATATTTGTGCCAAAAACTTCTAATCTATTTGATTTCGGTTAGCCATAACTGACCACTGGTCTTATTATAGTAGTTTGCTTCGTTGACTCAGTGGACTTGTTGGACAGTGACTTTTGGACCCCAGCAGTTTTTTACAGGCATAAAAGCATCTCTTTCCAGCTAGAAGTCAAGTCTTCAATTCATCAATGAAAATAGGGCTATCTTGGAGGTTTTCCATGTAGAGAATATCCTATCCATTTTATTACCGCTATCATATTCTCCATCTTGTTTCTCTCTCGTTATGTATTCTCTTATGTCCTCACTGAATGTCGGCTAGTAACGTGACATAACCTCCCCAGTGTCACAGGTGTCGGGGCACCGAGGCAGAAGCAGAAGCGGGCGCAGGGCGGTCCCCGTCATGTCCACGCGCACGGCGGTCCGCAGCCGCCGCAACAAGGAGCGCTCCAAGAACTTCACGGAGCTGGAGAAGAGCACGGTGCTGGAGCTGATAGCGCAGCATCGGGAGGTGCTGCGGCAGGGCAGGAGTAACAATGCCACCAACAAGAGCAAGCAGGTATTCACTGTTGCCAACTAGACAAGGCGCTTCTAATTTCTCTGTCTAGCGTTGTTTTAGTACTGTTAGTACAAATTCGGCCACCAAGAAGTTTTCAAGAAACATGTGACGATAGCGATCACCATTAATGATTACAGCATTGCTATTATTATTTATATAAAATGTTTTAATGACTTCCAATATGTTGTTGAAGCTTTAGATGCTTCATAATAAATTGTAATCAACTACTTTCTACGACTACCAAATGTGAACTAACAAATCTGCCACACCAAAATGGTGGCCAAACAAAATCAGCCTGGAACATAATATTCACCCTGTATAACTTATTTTGCACCATCTGGCATTTCATTAAAAATCTTCATCACACTGTACATCATTGATTTCTGAGATTTAGCCTTCTTCCTGAATGGCAGTCTCCAGTCTATCTGTGTTGTATTTAAGCAGGAAATATATTTCAATGCAATGGTATTTATTTATAAAATATCACTAAGAAAATATCGGCAGAATTTAAAGAAAAAATTTATGCAAATCAACATGAGCACAAACATCATACAAGAGAAAGAGATAGACTGAGACTGCCATTCAGGAAGAAGGCTAAATCTCAGAAATCTCAGATGTACAGTGCGATGAAGATTTTTAATGAAATGCCAGAAAACATAAGAAAGGAAGAGAAACTACATAGATACAAATTGAAACTAAGCAAATATGTGAAAGATAAGTTGTAATAATAAGGATCGATTTTGATCTTGTTTATATACAGAGCATTTATACAAATACTTATGTATGCATTAAATTAAGAATAAATAAAGAGAAGGTTAACCCTTTCTACCCTGACGGTACTTTAAAGTATCATAAACTTTATCTAGTCATATTTCTTATTGTCGTGTCAATTCTCTGATGATTCTATTAAATTTATGTAAATACAGTAAAATCTAGTTTATTTGAAGTTGAGGGGACCGAAAATCAAGAAAAAAGTTTGAATAACCATTTAGGATAATGAATATAAAAATTTCAAAAATTCGATTCTTTTTTACATACTAACTTTTTAACTAACTCGAAGTAATTATATACACCTATATCCACACATTTAAAATAAACAAATAAGTTGTCAAAATACAGTGTAAACAAATCACAATATTATTTAAAACAAAAAACACTATTATAATGGACTATCTTTTCGTGTCATTTTTAATAACGACATAATAGTTGAACTTGTCAGCCCTCCATTTTTCTCCGCTGAAGTTAGTGATAAAAGTTTCCAGCGCTTTTAAAACATTTGTTTTGTGGTGGTCGCGGCGACATTTGGCACTCGCCTTTCAACGTTAAAGTTCTTTCTGTCATCATGTTTAATATTTTTGACAACCTCATTAATAGGGTCGCGTATTTTTCTGTTAATTTTGTTTTGGATAATATTTTTTGTCAATCTCTTGTATTAATTTGATTTTTAGCAACTGTCGGTGTTTTGTACGAGTTTCGCATTAATGCTATTACTAAGAATATAAAATTATCAGTCAAAATTATAAAAATGTTTTAATTTAAATTTAATGAAACACGGAAAAGTCCAAGGAAGGCAAACCACGCATTCGCGAATTTCAAAATGTCTAACACGTAAATATTAGAGAAAAACAAATAATGTTCTTTACATATAAAATAATTAACAAGATACGAGAAAATCTAAAAAACGCTAACTACACATTCTTTAAAATGCCTTGACACAACTTAAATAGAAAGAGAAATGTCTGTATTAAAATGAATACAAATTAAATCATTTATAAAACACGGAAAAGTCTGAGGAACTCAACCGCGTACTAACGTTTGTACAACAAAATATACAAACGCTATGTAAACAAATATAATGATGGTAACAATACGGAACAGAAGATTGGCAAGAACTGACATTCGCAGCTAGCAGCTGGGAGAACTAGAGAACTGCGTTAATTATAAGGGCGCAACGATAATATTTGCTATCTTTTTCTAATGTAAAGAAAACGAGCGAGAGAATTAAGCATGCCACCTTAAGTTAAAGCGTCATGGTAAAAAAGAAATATTTCAAATCGAGGACGCACAAGATATATTTGTCATCTTTTCTAGTATACTGAGTGAGTGAGAAAACAAACAATGAGAATTAACTTTATGCGTCGTGAATCGGTATAGAGGCGGAACTACCCATTTTGATGGTCTTAGACTTTGGACAGGCATATCGCGTAGCGCATGTGTATTTTCCAAATTGCTGACATCTGACAAAAAAAATCGAATTAGGCGAAAAATAGATCGACAAATTCATCTAATAGGGTCCAAAAATTGCTTTGAATAACGATATTCGATTTATAAGTACAATTTAGTATGAAAACTCTCCAGAGGGACCACATTCTGCTCTAAAACTTTGACTTGCGGCGAATTTCGAATAAACGGGGTTTTACTGTAATAGTCTACTATATTTATTTAGACTACTAACATTATTTTTTGGTTATGTCAACACTGCGACAGGTGAAATTGGCCAGTTACGCGTTGTTACAAGGTTAGGTTTAACGCGCCTATCTTACTATTAGTTACTATTCTTTTAATGTTTTAGAATATTTATTTCCTACTTTTTGTACTATGCTATATATTTTTTTTTTGTGTACATCATGTAAGGTCTGACAGTACTTTGAAGTATCACAAATTATAATTAATAATATTTTTATACCTAGATTTTTTTAAAAAATTTTTTTTTACTACAAAAATATACAGTTGCTAGGCACTCAAATTTAATAATTCGGGATAGAAAGGGTTAAACACCACTATCGGATTCTTCTGTTCATTCCACCTTTATGTCTCTTGTCGCTAGAGGATTTCATTCTGAGGTGTTAAAACATGTTGACTTGCTTTTTCCGCTTCTTTTGCTGATGGTGCACTTCTCATGGTCTCTTCAATCAACTGCGTATTTTTGAAAACGAATGTTATAATAAACTAAATTAATCATAAAGTCTCGAGACATAAATAAATGAATAATGATTTGTATCATCACTTTGGCAGATGGTGTGGTCGCAGATATGCATGGAGGTGAACAAGCGCTGCAGAGCCGAGTGCCCGAGGACCCCCGCTCAAGTCAAGATGTGGTACGAGAACTTCAAGAAGAAATGTAAGATGCGCTATCAAGAGGTGAGACTGAAGAATATTAGATGTTGGAGTATAAAAATCCAGATACTTTGACTACACAATACAAACTTTGCTTTTAATATATTATATAGTACAGTGGAAGTCGGTTTTAATGCGGGTTTGTGGAGGGCGTGTATGACAAGCGTAATATGAGAACTGTGGTATAGACGAATTGTCCAAATTTATGATTTTTTTCAATGAAAAAATTTTGTTTTTATGCCTTGTATAAAATATATTGTCGGAAAAGTCTTGACGCAGTTTGGCAACAGATGGCGCTAGTTCATTGTAGAGGTATTAGTCATTCACAACTATGTTATTGCTGTCATTTGACAGTTTCTAGCTTCATTTTAAAAGATTTGGTTGAGATTTTACGAGGGTAAGATGAAAGACCAAACTACGTATTTTTGCCTTTTTTGTCTTCCGTAAAGGAAGTTCCGCGTTTACGGTGAAAATGCTCTATAAGAACATTAGTGCCAACGATGGTTCACAAAATTTTATGCTTGTGATTTTGATCTCAAAGACGCTCCTCGCACCCACCATACTCGCCAGACTTCCACCTGTTTCACGCTCTTAAAACTCCTTGTGTGGTATAATGTTCAATTCTGATGAGGCCGTAAATCAGCACCTTGTTCAGTTTTTCGCCGATAAAGACAGATCCTTCTATGAACAGGGAATTATGAAACTCACTGAAAGATGGCAAAAGGTTATCAAACAACATAGGCAATATACATGATATTTGTACTATGCTATGTATAAATGATATTGAAAAACGTATACCACCCAATATATAAAAATCAATTCTGTTGACACAATTCATAAATTATAACACTTCTTTTAAAATAAATATTTAAATTTAATGAACATAAGATATCAAACACTTCAATTAGGAATAATCTGTTAACTATTGTTTCAAAATATATTTTTAATTAAATGTTATGTTGGTAATGCACCTTCCCCGGTTTGGAAAGAGATCCAGGTTCAAATCCCGGTAGCGCAAAAACAATATTTTTTGACAAAATTGATTTTATATGTATATATTTATAATTAATACATTAAGTTAGTATGTATTTAAATGTTATTCCATTCTGTTGAAAACTCTTAAATTATTAAATTTTACTCTAAACTTTAGCATGACCAGATACTGAATGATGATATTGTTTGACTTCTTCCTCTTGAGGCAGTCCGTCTATTTTTAAATGCATTTGTGGTGACACGTGTGGACTATTGTAACAGCATCTATGCTGGCCTGCCAATGTTTCAGCTGAATAGATTACAATCCATTCTAAATGCGGCAGCACGGTTAATATATGGAGTTTTCAAATTCTCTCATATAACATCCCTTTTACATCAGCTACATTGGCTCCGGTTCCCTGAAAGAGTTGAATTTAACATGTACAAGGCGACACATAACATAGCGCCTCTGTATCTTCAAGAGCTTTGTATCCCACACAATTTGAATGGTAGACATCAAACTCTCAGGTCAGTCTCTAACTTCAGCTGTAGGAAGGGTTGTAGAACCGACCAACCGTTGTCAGAAGTCTAAATTTAGTGAACAGGCATTTTCTATGGCGGGCCCAAAAGCGTGGAACTCTTGCAGTGCATCATAGACTTCATTTTAAAAAAAAATAAAAATGATTTCTATAAGATAAAATAACATTTTTTAATTTTAAAATCAAAGATAATGTAGGACTATAAACAGTTCATGTATAAAGCGCCTTTGAGGTGAAAGTTAACATTTAGGAATGAAAATATAACGATTCTTAAGAATTTTAACACATAACACAATCACTTTTTTAAAAAATCTGTAATTTTTTGCTGTTATAAGTGACCGTTCACGATAATATATTCATTTAGTAATAGTTACCATTCTTTATTTCTTTTAAGATCTATTTTAATTTACCTTGCCGTGCTTGTATGTGTTTTTTATGCTGGGCGCCAAAAAAAGACTTGCGGTATATCCAAATGCGCATTATAACCGGCTTCTACTGTATAAAATATATTATTTCAGGTAATGTTATTTTTATTAAAAAATATATATACATTTTAAAAGAGAAATATTAATACGTACATTAAAACATACATACTTTATTATTGTAATGCATAAACAATTTGTTTTATGGAACAAAGTATTTATTTGAATGCGTATATGTTTTTCTTAAAATAATTCCCTGTTAAATTGTACCCATTTTAAAATGTAAATTATCATTTTAGGTATTATGCAATTATAATATAATTAATACCTTGTAATGAGTCATGAATTATTGTTATCACCAGCCCGGGTCAGAAGAAGGAGCTCCCAGCCTTCTCGAAGGGCGGCTATGGACCATCAACCCTCTTGCGGAAGCTATAACCGTAAAAGGTATGTCGAACAGATGCGCAAAGAAATGTTCACCTAGTTTTATTAGGGGTGTTTTTAATTTTTATTTTTTAGGTAAACATGCGTACACGGAATACGTGTCACATCAATATTCTTACTATTCTCTAACTAAGCTAAATGCTTGTGAATTATTTACTAAAATAAAAAGTTACTACTAATCGCACAACCGACCCTTGAAGTTTTAATTTTATTTCCAATTTGATTATATATTCTGGGAGCTTGAAAAGTGAATAATCAAAAGTAGTTTTCATTCATGGAACGATTTTAAGATTATTTACTCTTGTGGGATAATATCTTTCAGTCCTCACAGACGGAGCGCTTATTTTCCTATGAAAGCTGGTTAGTATATTCAGCACATGTAATTGATTGACAAGATCGCCAACGACCGTGAAAGATTAATCTAAATTAATTTCTTATTGTTTTGCAGCTTGTAATAGTGTTCATAGCTTGTAAAATATTGAATGAATTACAATCTTTTTGCAGATGAACAAAGAGATTTGCCGACTGCCGTGCTGTTGGGCCAAGGCGATGAACATTTACCAGTTAATGTAAGTGGAGACAGCTGTTACACAAATATTTGATGCCGATTGGTTTTCATAGTATCTGCTTCATCTGCGTCTGGGGATTTTGACGTTTATGTACCGCTTTACATTAAATGCTGTATATCCTACACCTTTTAATTTATCTAAATCCAATTTTGCATTGTTATACATTGGGATCCTGCACAAAACATTAGAAATTTTTCTTTACATATTTCAAGTACGAGGTGCGTTTTGTAAGTAAGTACTGGAATTTTTTTTAATCTGTTAGCTCCCCAGGAAAATCATAGGTGAAACAGTATCATACCACCATATTGGCTTCAAAATTCACAGACTAGCTTTTTTGAACGTTTTTTGTAAACGTTGGTGTAAATAAAAAAAAAAAAAAAACACCGGTACTATTTCACCATAAAAGAGTTTTGAGATGAAAAAAGTTGAAAAAAGCAAATAAAAGTCGTCAGGCCATAACACTTAGAACATTATTATTTGTTTTTTGGAAGGACGGCATCAGATTTTATTAATGTTATTGTGTTTGATGCGATGCTTAAACCAAAAATATATTAGCACTTCATAACTACGTACACATTACATATCGCACTAACAACATGCACAAAATGATGCCGCTGGCCGCGGCAATGACCAATGCTGCCTAACAGCTGACTCACTGTATTTATAGTTAAACACTCGTATATTAATTTTAATTAATAACTAAAAAATAATATCTTATTCACTCGAATTATTTGGCAACAAAAACGAGAAAGATCGCAACGTACGTCAAAATCTAGCTAACAATTTACTCAAATTGGAACGTTCCAGATACCTTCCAACTTATTGCATTTTTCTCATCATCGGACTCTGCGGTAGTAACGAGCATATTGAGAATGTCTAAAAAGTCAGCACTCTCCACTAACGAAATAAGTCACCCCCCGCCAATTTGTAAAGTAAAAATAAAATCAAAAAAGTTTTCGAAAATTCAATTCAAGCACTTTGATGTAGACATATGCGTTAAATTTTCAAATTGAATGAAATTGCGATCTGGCAACGCAAAAGTGAGCGCCAACTGTCAATTTCGTATGGAGGAAATATTATGATTTTTACACTCGATTTCAGACGTAATTTGTTGTGTTCTTGATTTGAAATTGATTTCTATGGGGCGCCGTACAATATCACTACTGGAAATAATAATTTGGTTAAAGATCCGATCCACGGCGCCGGTGATATCATGCGTTATTTTGATGGTTATTTTCCGTTAGAAATAGATGCCGCGGATTGTTACGTGGTTGTCCGCTACACTCGCGATAGCCAACTTAAACTCTGACAGTTCTCGCACCATCTCTTTCTTTGTCGGAAACTTGTGACGCAGGCGGCCAAGGAGTTAAATAAACAACATTTTAACAACACTTGACTTTCTTCGGACGCTACACACCTTAAACTACTTCTCAACATAGTCGCCACCATTATTAAGGCACTTGTCATATTGGTGCACCAATTTTTGTAAACCTTTGTCATAGAAAGATGCCACCTGGGATTAAAACCATGTGTTGATCATCGTCATCAAAATGCTCACCACCAAGGAACCGCTTCAGATGAAAGAAAATATGAAAATCACTTGGCGCCAAATCAGGACAAAATAGGACACACTTGGCAATGATTGTCAGCTGGTATCATGTTTAGTGCATTCAAGAAACGAATCACGGACCGTATCTCACAGTCGGCAAGCTGATCTATTGTCTTGAACATGATGTTCACACTATGTTAATGATTGTAACGTTGCATGTCGTGTGTCAACAGATGAAGGAAACCATTGCGCACGTGCAACATTACAACTGCAGCGCTACACCGGTAATGTCCGGTAATGGTACTTACTTAAAAAAAGCGCCTCGTACATATGATGTTGTAGACTAAAAAATTAATTTTTAAATTTTCATAAGATTATAAATAAATGTTATTAATAAATTTCAGAAATTTTTTACTGGCCCGGGTAACTTGCTATCCGGTTTAAGCGACAACAGATAATTGAGAGTCTACTAGTGTACTATTTATGAAGAGTGTTATATTCATTGATTATATCATTTTTTGATTCACTTATCTTTCTGATTATACTTTGCCTTTGAATATAAACGTTAACATAGAATGTTTTTCCATTTCAGATGTCAAGCGAACGTTTAGAAGGCCCCGGTTCAACAGCCCTGGATTCAAAGGATGGCCTCCACCATGGGCCGCCGCTCGGCCTCCTGGAGCCCCAGGTCACTCTACTGCACTCCCCCAGCACCATGTCGCCGGTGCCTAGACAGAGCTCTCCCACGCACGACCGTCGGATCTTAACGCACGGCGTCCTGACACCCAATGCGACCAATGCCTGCCTCCTCTCAAATGACTCCAACGGACCCCTCAACCTGAGCCACCTCGAGCCGAGGGTGTGCATCAACACGCCGTCCCCGCAAAACGAGCCCTTCATACCGAGCGTCAATTTGCACTCGCGTTGCGCGAACCCCTTCATCAACAAGAAGTGCGCGCGTCAGATTTACTCGCGCGCATCCGTTAACTACCAAGAGAACCCGTGCTGTCACAACAGTGCCGGGGACTCGGCCTCGTCGCCACATAACAACAATAATCTAGGCAATTACTTTTGCTCCAATTCGGCTCCGACGGAGGAGGAGAAACTGTACTACATTGCCAAACGGCAACACGCCATTGGAGAGCACGAAGCTAAGATGAAAATATTGAATATGGAGCTCCGTCAAAAGGAGGAGATTTTCTCTCTTCAGAAGCAGCTGTTTTTGATCGAGCTTAAAATGAAGATGGACTTTTTAGAAAAAAACTGTAATAAGTGAATTTTCAATAAAAACGTATTTATATGATCCTTTATCGATACTCTATAAAAAGTTAAATATACAAACACATTTGTATATACATATATATAAATTTATTATAACATAATAATCCTCATATTTATTATATACTGTAATAATCCTAATTTTATTTATCCGCTACGATACATTATGAAATCTTTGGACGACGCTTATTTTTGAAAATGCTCGTTCCATAGTTTGGATGTGGTTGAGTTTCGACGGAGGCAATTTAATCAATCTTGACAATAATTGTTTTAATCTTTTACAATCATTTTTGTCCACGTTACCAATATTAATACTTCTGTCTGTTTTCAACCATTTCTGTAATAGTATATATAGCGGCCATTAAAAATCATTGTACATTTTTCATTGTCTCTGGCATTGCAATGATTTTAATGATAGAATTATTTGTATGATTTTTACTTGTTTTTTAAGTGATTGTTAAATGGGTGCTTCAATTGTCTTGCAAAATGGTTTTTATATATTATAAGAAATTATTTTAAATATCTATTCAAAGAAACATTTTTTAATGCGTGAATTTATATATTTTTTTTAATCGACTGTTTAGATCGGGTTCGAAGCAAAATTTTAATTTCGGAGGCAGTTGAGTTCAAATCAACTGGCAGAGGATAGTCATTTGAACTCGACTCTCCTTCATATTTTTGACTACGTGCCAAATAGATGTTATTATTAAAGTATTTTCATATTGGACGTAAGCATTGCGACTTAAATATAATTGTAATGCGCAGTTTTGGGATCCTTTACTTCCTCAACCGAATGACATGGTCGCCGTCATATCTAACCATATCAATTTAAAAAATGTTTCCTTGGCATGAATATTTATAAAAAAACAGAAATATTTATAATTTTTTCTTAAAAACTAAAAAAATATATCTGACTAACCATAGTAATTTAAGTTCATCATTGCTTTATTTCAAAGTGTCATATTTTTATATAATTTTTATTGCAGTCATTATTTGAAAAATGGTCTTTTGGTACTTTTCAAAAATATTAATTCCATACGCACAGTAATAAATTGCATTTGCAATTTTTTAAATAATAATATCATGTTAACCCTTTCTCCGTTCTATTCAAACAAGCATTTCTCTATTATTTATCTATATATCTATCATCATTCCATGTCCCGCAGGGGTAGGCAGAAAACATCACACTCTTCTATCCTGGCGTACCGCCCTTACCCATTCCACTTAAAATGAAATATAAAGTATATTTGACTATATCTCTTAGCGATAGTCATTTTCCTCGTTAGATCGGGGTATTCGACTGCATAGCGTACGCCTTGCGATTTCCGGTAGATTCCACTCAAATGTTTTTGGCACATCTTTCAATAAAATGAGTTATTTCTCGATTACTGTGCGGCACTTGTTGCCTTCCGACCAACCAGTCGCGGCAGGGTGACATTGCCGACAATCGAAGAGGTGAGTGTACTAAGCGTGTGCGTCATGACGTCACACTTTTGAGGTCCTTGAAGATAAAATGAATGTGTTGGTACAAGTCAAATTAAATTTAATAATATTCAATTTTTCATAATATTGTTTTTGTTACATGATCTTCGTAGTGTGATATGTAAGCCTTGTTAATTATTATTACACAAATGTCATAATAACCGGGAAAGGGTTAATACGAAAACGACAACAATGACGCCAGTTTAATATTACCGGAGCTTTTTAAAAAAAAAAATTGTCTAAAAGTTGTGATTTGTTAAAAATTGTACTGCAAATAATTTATTTTACTGTTTTTGTGTTTTTTTATTTTATTTTTTGAATTTTAAATAACGTATATTTTTATATTGTTAAATGTTTTCATTTTATATTGATCTCACCGCAAAGTTATACTTTTTAATATCAGGCGGGACGGAAGACTACCGAATGGTTGAACATACTAAAGAATATTTATCATAGTAATCTAATAATAATTGAATAGCTCACACATTGCTGGTATTGTAATATTTCTTGACTGTTATCTCAAAAATGCAACATAGATTTTATACAGTATGTGAGACTATCTATCCAATCTTCTAAGTGATATGTTCACATTGGAAATAACAGTAACCAGATTGAGAAGTTTCCATCCTCTTCTAGCTTAAAAAATAAGACCAGATGTAATGGGCGCAGTTTATTTTGACTATGACATGTTATAAAGCTAACCATTTATAAAAAAAGGGATAATATGACACGGCTGCATCCTTTTCCTTGGCCCACCATGTCTTATTTTGCCATGAGATACCTGCGCAAACATGACTTGTAATATTCAAGTCATAGATACCCTAAAAATACACTTTGGTCATGTGACTATCAACTTAATTGACCAATGTAAGAATTTTGCTACCAAAAGTAATGTTTGAACACCAAAATTTGAGCAGCTAACTTAACTAACAAATATAATAATAACAATCACGTTCTGCTGTAAAATTCATATTTTTTGTGTGATCAGAAATCATTTTTGTTGACCATCAAATATATCACATTCTGGTACCATTATTTAGGTGGCCGATTACTTAAATTATTGTAAGCAATTTATTGATCAAAAAATACTTTCAAATTCCCAAATTCTTCTCTGCCGGTTTTTGTCGATTTCTTGTTTGAGTCCGCTACAACATCGCCCTGCCAGCGCAGTTTCGATCTTCATCTCCTATGCCTCTCTGGGTTACCTTCTTTGCTGGTTCCTGGTCCTCCATGCCCTGTATACGACCTAGCTAGCGTAATCTACCAACTTGGACTGATTGGCTTAGAAATGATTACAGCACTGTTAAATCTTGAACATTTTCTGGTTAACGGTGAAAACCAATATCTGTACATATGTGAACAAGAAACGTCCAATGAAAAATGTCTTCCGACTGCACTGTATTTCATAACATGTGATTAAATAATTGTTAAATAAGATTATTTACCTGACACACCTCAATATGTCATTAAAATATGCGACGATTGTTGTCATTTGTTTTAAGACTATTATTATGATGCGCCGTTGATGTTTCGCCGGAGCGCTGCGTTCGTTTTGTCGTGTACCCACAATACATCGCGCGCCATCGGCGCATTTTAATACTGTCGGAAACATGGTTTGTTTTCGGTTTAATAAAATTTATCTGATCTTGTGTATTTATATATAATGATAATTTTATGAATCATTCACGTTACCTCCCGTTATACAAAACAAAAATATTTTCATATTTTGTTTTTTTTTCTTTTATAAGTCACCTCATTCTGGTCCATTAAGTCATTAATTAGTAGTATGTAATAATTAACCACTAAAATACATAAAACGAAAAAAAACTAAATATTTCGCGTTACATGTAAACACAATTATTTTTTTGTCGATAGAGGATCGTTGGCAGATTATATATTTTGTAATTATTGACTTAATTTTTAAGTAAATAGTTTTTATTAAATATATAGAAGGTTATATTACTATATTGTTACAACTGTGTATGTGATAGTGTGTTTAAAGCCATGTATGTGTGAATGTGTGTCGGCTATAATCACATGTCTGTGTTTGCAATATTGACTGGGACTATATAAGCTGAGAATGGCCTAACATGATTTGAGTTTCTTCAAATTTGAACAATGAAATTGTGATGCGAACAAACACTTATGTGTCAAATGAGCATTTTGGGAGCTTGGAATACGGTTCACTAAGTAATATTGAGCAGGCTGTCACCAGAACCTGTTTCTTTTTTCTGATGAAGATAGATGGCAGTTTATGCTCACGTCACCACAGGGCTTCCCTCAGTGTGAAAGAGGTGGTGTCAATCAGTTGCCATATGGAGTACCACAGTGGATAGCGATTAGTAAAAATGCTATTCGCTGTCCCAAAACAGTGCCAAATAGCTTTATTGAATACTTTAAATCGAGGGAATTCAGACTGTACAAAGACGGTTTAGTCTAGACAGGAAACCGACCACCCTGGTGCAGCCTAGGGGGGATGGCAGACGGGTTACCCCTACTAATAACCCACACTAGCAGGAATCTTTCCTCAGAATCTCTCAGCGTGACACCCATGACATTCTAATAACCTCCCGGAATAGTTTGAGATTACGTATGAAGTCATGTAGTTACCACAAGTGTATTGACTCCCGAGCAGTTAGAATATATAAAAGAGAGAGTATATTTGAGTTGCATATTTCAAATAAGGACGTGTGATTATGGCCGACTTCTTTTCAGAGAATGCTAGAATTAAGACATCCATTAAGTCATACCAATATTTTATTTACACACAGAACAGTGACAAATATGTCATTTCTATTGTTGCGCCGCTGCGTCACGCCGCTTTTCCGACAAAGTTCTCAATTTGAATTCATTAATCGTTTATTCTTCTTTCTTGAAATGTGAACACCCAACTTGTACCTTGCTTAACTGACTCCTTCTAGTATTATGCGCCGGATCTCATTTTCTATTATTTTAATTGTTGTACTTTTTTTCTTTTCATTTATCGCGTCATTTATAATTTGTTGTAAATCTTAATTATTTCTTTTTTGAACTCTTTTTGATAAACTGTTTTATTTGTTACTGTAAAAATTCAATCTGTACAATTTATTTATTTAGCATTGCAAATTAGTATTTTCTTAATTGTCTTTAATGCAATATAAGACTTATTTTTTCATTTTAAAGAACTGAATTTTGCCAGTGCAATGCTCGCCATGCGTTTCTGTCCTGGAAATCATTCAGAAGTAGTCTGTAGGTGTCTCCCTTGCTGATTATATAGTCTGGGTCTTCCGCTCTGTCTTCTTCCCTCAATTACATTTCTGAGGTTGTATGCATTGTCTATATTAGAATGTGTCCTATCCATTGACCTCTTCAATTTTCAATAGTGTCCATTATAGACTTGTATTGATGTCATTTCTGCTGGCTACTATTTGTATATATATATATATATATATATTCAAAGATTGTCCGTCATTCTTGGATGTTTGAGTTCCCTCGCAGACCATCTGGAATCATCTGACAACGTACCCTGGCAATCTTAGCCTTCTCAACGTCAATATTGCTAAGATACTTGGCTTCGAAAGCTCAACGTGTGTGCAGATGCAATTGGTTCAAGTATTGTATGGAGAATTAAATATTTGAACACTTTGATAGTCTTTAATAGCACTATTGACTTAAATACAGAAAGGCTACAAATTTCTCGTTGGGAGACCACGACCTGAACAATTTTTGTATTGTATTTTTTACACTTCATGCATTATAATGAAAGTGAATCAATTTCTTAAAGATTTCCTTAATGCAAGCCAGGAATTGATTGCAAGCGCTACTAAAAACATTTTTATTTAAAATATTTTCACAAATAAATGCTGCGTGAGTTTTATTATATTACAAGACCATATGGCAAGTTGTTATTAATTATTGAAGAAGTGTTAATACAAATAATATTGTTATTATTTTCTTGAAATATCACCAACACACCTGTTTCACCACCTCTGTTCTAATTGCTGTTACTCGATAAATAAAATTATTCCTCAAATTAAAATCTATTCACAAAGTCAAAAATTAAGGCATCAGAATGTGAATAAATTTATTCAAAAGAAATAATTTGACAGTTTATTCAGAGGTGGTGATATATCAAAAGTAAACATGTTATACAGTCACGCCTCACTTAACAACCATCTTGTTTACGACCGTTATGGTACGCCTACCAACTTTGTACTAAAACCATCAAATCTGCTCCCCGTCGTCATCAGCAGGAAAGAGACGCTTAATTTTATAAGGTGGGTCGCATTGTCTACTTCTAGCTCCACAAGTGAGCGGCCGTCGAACTATGTTAATGACATCAGGGTGCATTCCATCTCCTTTATTTATTCAATTCGCTTTATGATCAGGTCGGTGGAACGGAACCTGGTTGTTAAATGAGGCCTGGTTGTTGACCGAGACACTTAAATATCGATCACGAAGATGATAGCGATGACCACGTGATTTGTGGTCGTCGAAAACTGGTTTATTATTATTTATAAACCACACTTAATACTGAATCTGTTTATACCGTCCATTGTACAATACAACAACCGTACTGCATGCTAAAAGATTAATTAATTTCTTTACTAAGATTTTCAATTATTTATTTTTATACATGTTTTACATAGATAAAAATAAAATAAGTTTTGTCACTGTTCGAGCCGTTTTTTTTTTCAAAATAGACACCAACATAATAAGACCGTGCCAAATAAAGTAACGAGATAATAGTCAATACGCATATTTTTATGTATTTTTTTAAATACGTCAGAGCTATATTTTTTTAAATATTTAAAAGTAACGAAGATAATAAAATAACATAGCCATATTTGAATGCCATATTGTAGAATATCTATTATCTAAAATTGTACTTTTTTTTTTAATAAATATAATATTATTAATTATTGTTGTCATATTATAGAGAATGGGACTGTATTTAAAATGTTGATTTAGCGCTAAAGACAATTGTTGAAGAATGTTTTTTGATATCAGTCTGAAAGTTGCTTTCTGAAAAAATCATTATTAATTATAAGGTACTTTTTATTTATGGCCTCATTTATATTTAATAATATTGGAATGATATATATAAAGAAATATATTATTACAATTTTTTTTTTTTCATTACTACAAGCCTGTCTTTTAGCGTCCATATCACGAGAGACATTGGTGATACGGATAAGTGTCTTCATAACCACATTTCAAATGCATCCATTTTTTTTTCCTTTCTTTTGCCTTAATTCTCCATGTCTCTACCCTGTACATGGTTTTTGTCTGCCTTATTTTTGCCACTTTCTGACTGAGATTACCGATCCGAGATAGTTGAACTCTTTAACCTTTTCTAACTGGGATAATAAGAATGTTCCCTCTCTCTCTCTCTCTCTTTCTGTCGATGTAGTCACGACTGAGTATCGTGATCACCTATTGTGCTTCAATAGCACTCCACTCGGTTACATGCATTCTTCAAGATCTTATGTAGTATGACATATAGCGAGGCTCCGATTACAATTCTGTCCATCGTGTCGAGATGGACCTCTGGCCCTCTATCCTCGTACATCAACGTATATGCAACGTACAACGTCAAGCGTACTCTAATATGACAAATTAAATAATCTTAAATTATTTTTAATTTAAGCACTAAAGAGACCATTTGTAATACAGTCCTAACTTGAATGAATGCTGTGAATTAGTAATTAATAAAAGGCATAATATTTTTTACTTTTTATGTTAAAATTTTTATATATACACACATAAAATGTTTTGTTTTACATTTTTTTTAACGTCATCTAATACAACTGTCCTTACGTCTAAATAATAAATGTATAAAATAAATTATTTATAGATATGTAAAGTAAATTAGAAATTGATATGAAAACGTACGATAAATCTCAACAATAAATATTTTTAACACATATATTAATATTAATGCGCAACTACCTCTCTTTTGTTTCAGAAATATATTGACAAAGTTTTAACAAAATTTGCGGGAGTTCTACTTTATGTAATTTAAAAATATTGCCGGAGGTATAATGTCATACATACGCTGTCATATTATATTTCCGACGCTACCTGTGCTGTGGCATGTCATGTGGCTGGCAACACCGTGCTACTGTTTCTGGTCAAGTTATGCCCTCCATGCGGCTGGTAATGGCACATCATTTAGAATGGAACATTCTACAGGTGTGGTGTGTTGCCGGCAGAAACGCCTCGCCATAATATAATAATAGAGTAATGTTGCAAATTTAATGGAGCATGTATTTCATTGTCATTAATGATCTCCTGACCACCTGGTTGCTTAAGGTATTGCCCGTTGAGTTTTGACAATTGCTAATTGAATCACAATAATTAATGGCATTAGATAAAGTGGAAATTAACCGTGTATATTAGAATTTCAAATTTTATCAACAATTTACTTAAGTTACTTTACATACATTTATTTAATTTTTTTTAAATGCTTTTAAAAGTGTATCTGCGTAAAAAAAATTTTGTTAAAAATGTACACATATTTACTTTTTTGTAAATATTTTATTTATTATTATTATTAATAGTATTCATTTTTTTTTATACAAAAAGTGAGCTTCAGAGATGACAATAAACAATGTCAACACGATTTTTATAATTTCTATCGATGGAGTGTTTTTATATTGAAATTATTAATAAATATAGAATTATAAAACATGCTAGAATGATTGGTCTGTCTTGTTACCAGTAGAATTTAAAATAAAAATGTGTCACACGCCTCAGACACGTGTGTCATACCGCCCCTGCATAGAATATGTTTTTCTGGATTGCCCCACTCCATACAAATTATTTTATTTCAAGTTCGGGTGCTGTTCTTTTGTTTTGTGGAAATATTTCTTCCTCAGAAAGATATTAAATACCCATATATACAGAGTGTAACAGACCTAGTCCACAATATGGTTGGATACCTGACTAAATTACGAGTCGAAAATACACAAGCAATATGTGCAAATTCTGCACTGTTGCGGAAAGTATTATTGTTTGAAATTTTTACAAAATCGTGTTGAGCTTTAAGTCTACGTACTTCGAAATAAATATTTGCAAAATTGTTCCATTATTAATCTATATCATTGCTTCAGGGCCTGAATCATCTAACAGAAAATAGTCTAGCCGCTCGAAATTCGATTGAACTTTAATTTTTTGTATTCAATATATAATTTAGAATCAATAAAATGTTAGAAATAATAGCATAATTATGATTTTCTTGAAATGCTTATATCTCTGACATAGTTGAGATTATGCACATATCCCTTGAACATTTTCAACTTGTAATGTTACTCTGTGTATATATATATATATATATACATACACCACTTAAAAATTATCAAATAGATGTAATATATGAGAACAACTAAAATTGACTTATTTGGTAGTTGCAATGATACTTTACACTGGACACTCCCCCCACCTCTTACAAAATGTTACACATTTTTTTTAATGCAGTTTTGCAACACGTAGCATTCAGAAAAACATAGCCTATGTCAAAATTTAACAAATTGTGATTAATGTTTTTGTTTTTTTTTTAACATATTTTATTTTCTGATTTCGCATTAAAATATTTGCGTAAAATTTTATCATATTGAATATTTCAGTTAAGGATAATATATATTTTTTCATGTAGTTCTCAAGTGATAAAATATTATACATGCAATTGAGTCATTGTTACCCTTATTGTTTTATCAAAGCAATATATTAAACTGTTATTTTTGCAAAACTATACGTAAATTTGAGTTCACTTTTTCGTGAACAATTATCTCCGATTGTTGTTTTGATATATACAAGAATTTCAATTAAAACATTAATTAATTTATATGTAAATTTAATATGATATTTATACATGCATTGTTTATTTCATTTTGTGAGTAATAATGCCTGCACAATCACGGGTTGATTCAAGTTGGGTGTAAGGCGTGATGGCTGAAATTTTTTTAATAATATTTTAAATCCTTGCCACGTGTCTCTAGCCTCTTCAGCTGCTTGCAATCTTTTAAATATTGTCGTGACAACACGCTAACCATCGGTTTCCGTTCTTTTGATTAGAGTTGCAATCTCGGCTCGTTATCAGACTATGTACATCTATTACTGTGGTCCTACAGTAGATATATTTTCATTTCTGATTCTATCCTGTAAGAACACTCCTAGCATGGCTGTTTCCATGACTCAGAGAAACCTCAAACTTATAGATGAGGTATGTTGTTAAAAAAATTAAAGCTAGCGTAGTTCATTAACAAAAAATTATATTATTGCTCCATCCTGATTTTAAATTGAATTAAAATTAAATTGTGTATTGAAATTCTTGTATCTATGTAAAAAAAAAAACGATTTTGTAATATAAATAATAACATCAGCGACAGTGCCTATACTCAGGTACCTAACCGAATCTACCTTATATTGAATAATAAAATAGCGTGTGGTATGTTTTTTCAAAACAAATGTCAAAATGATAAAATTTTGGAATGTAATAAACTGGTATAAAACAAATTGTATTTATTTCATTTATTGTTTCTAATCCGAATTATGTAATGCATTTCAATATTCGACACTTGATATTTTATAATTTGCTCAAATTTATGTGTTGACACATTCTTTCTTCCATACATGCGTACCGTATTGAAATCAGCAAAGATAAGGGCCGGCTGTGTGATCAGTAGAAAATTTAGACTATAGTAACTTTTTACTATTGCCCGTGGTAAAAAACGTATGCGGGTTGTTTGAACGTTGAGTTTACTAGCGTCAAAGTTAATCCCGAATAAGAATCATCAAATATCGGTTAATTTTGCCAAATTGATTTATTTTAATTACCACTGATCATACAACCGGATATTTATTGTTTTACAAATTGCAAATATTAAAAATATATGGCACTGTTCATCTTATAAATAAAATACTAAATTATTCTGTTAATCACAAATGAAAATTGAATGTAAAATTCATACAAGAGTCAAATTCCTTTGAATGTTGAATTTTTTAATATTTTGTGGAACCCTAAAATGACTTTAACCCTCGACAAAAAACTTTGATTCCGAATTTGTCTCTTTACGTTTTAAATAAATATGAAGATGGATTGACCGATGCGAAACTCTCAATGCTTGTAGCGGCTCTACAATTAAACACAGTTAAAATTTAATGTTGTTTTATATTTGTATGACATTTTAGAATTTTCAAAAATATCGCTGTTATTATTTTATCTTTAATGTTTTTAATTTAATTTCTTAATTATTATCAATTTGCTTATCTGTTAAAACAAAACTAAATATATTATTCAGAGTTTTCTTTATACAGAAAATCCTCCATTGTTATATCCCATATTAAACTGACAATGGGTGTCTTGTTTGCGGAACTTACAAATGGCTAAGCCGCGCTACATTTATTTCTACAGCGGGTGTGGAATATTCATATACAGTAAAACCGCGATATAACGAAATCCAAGAGCCCAAAAAATAAAAATTCGTAATAACGAATTCCCACATATAACGAAATAAATAAAAAAAATCCTACTATATGTTACGCGCCGTCGCAAAAAAATGTTGCGCGGCTTCAAAAAAGATCGCAAATTCTGCAAACAAAGAAGGAAGAAGGCCATAGGGAACTGAATACCTACATATTTTTAGTAGTTTTGTTATTAAAACAGATAAGCAAATGGATAATCAAAGGAATTAAATTAAGAACAGAACCTATTCAACACCAATTGGAAGATATTTTTGTAAATTCCAGAATATTGCTAACACAAAACAATATTTTGATTGTGTTTAAATGTAGAGCCGCTTCAAACATAGTTTTGGGCATGAAACATAAAAAATAATTCAAAAATAAAAATTTGACAGTTGAATCGCGGCATTTTTATAAAATGAGTCGTATATAAATTACGAAGGTACTTACCGGTAACGGCGGTAACCACTTCAAAATATGATACTATGAACCCAAGAAGAAGTTTGAATTATTTTACTACCTTGTCGGCAGACCGCCGCGCACCGCCGAAAAGGCCATTAAACCGTTCGCATACGGCAGATGCAGCGGCGCGGCTTTGTAAGTGCGAAATAATATTTTCATCTTTTAACATTTTTTTATTTCGTTATAAATTTACGTAAATGTATTGGCATTTTTTCGTACGGGTTCAAAAATGATTTTGTTATAAATATTAACGGGATTCGTTATATAAATGCATTTTTGTATGAAAAATTGGTTTTAGGGACTAAATTTTAATTTTTTTTTCTCTATATGTCATTTTTCGCTATATCGGGCTTCGTTATATCGCGGTTTTACTGTATTAGGAAAAAAAAAATATTTCGCTATATGTGGGAATTCTTTATTACGAAATTATATATTTTGGTCCCTTGGATTTCGCAATAACGAGGTTTTACTGTATATTTTAACACAAATTAAATTAATCAATTAGAAAGGTATACAGAAAAAAATTATGTATCGAAAAATATTGCTCGCTACCGGGATGGACGTTTTCCTATCTGGGGAAATGCATTATCAATTTTGCTATATCAACCGAACTCATTTTCAACAAATTGAGAGATGCCAGAATTAAATGAATCCATTTTATTATATTTGGATAAAGTCTGGTACAACTTATATCATCCACTTCGGTCCCTCATGACTGAGGATCTCCATGCACTCCTGCTCTCTTAACTATGCTCCTCCACTTTTCTGTCACCAGAGAAGTGCCTGTTGCCAGCACTAATCGGTCGGTCCAACAAGTGGCCCGATGTGCCCCACCACAACAAGCTTTTCCGAGCTATCTTCCCTTCTCTCAAGATGTCTGTCTTTAATGTTCAGTTCCTGCAGAATGGAGATATTTGTGCGTATGTGTCACCTGCACCACATCAATCTGACTTCTCTCCCTTACCTTATACAATATTTTTAATAAGAATGCAATATTGTTGCAATTTCAGAACTACTTAAGAACAATTAGAAGAAAGATATTTAAAAAATCTAACTATCAAAAAATATTTGATTTCTACCACTTTGATCTTTTCCTATCTGGGGAAATGCGTTACCAATTTTGCTATATGATTAAATTCTGGCATTTCCTAGCTGTATTGCAAAGGTATTTGGGATTCAATGCGTGAACATTGCCCGCTGATATTATTTCTTTACAAATTCTGGTTGAAGACTTGGCTAAGGATAAGGAAAATAAACTAAAAAAAACAAATACTTCCATTCGCAAATATTTTATTAAACGTATATTATTAAGTGAACTTACAGAGAAGACGTTTGAGTATCCAACCCGAATATAATAAATAGCCTAAACACGAACCACAACATTAATTTATATTCCTTATGAGATAAATAATTTAATGGTCTGTCTTGAGAATTATTGTATTATTTGCTCTTTTTTCCCGCCTTTTTGCTCTTGGAGGCTTTCGGCTCCGGCGCCACAACGGTGATGCCGGCCTGAAAAATAAAAAAGGTATCATTTGAACGGTCAGCATAATATGTATTGAGGTTTTGGTAATTTTTTGCCAGCAAATATAGTTAGTTGAGTCACCACTCGTGGTCAGCAAATAATGTCATCTGCAATCTGTAAAAATATTATCCATAACCTATACCTAACCTGCCTGATATTTTTTCATTGCCAACAAAAACATAACATGATGTCCAAATGATTTAATAGCTGTTTTTTCTTGCTAACCCAATATTTATATGGCGAATCATTTAATTACTTCTCCACATACAGGGTTATTCCAACAAGCGTGATAGAACTTTAAAATGGAATTCAATTTAAAAAACCAAGTTTTTATTTATTTGAAAGATCATTCAATATCATTAACAATGCGATATGATTTTATTAAAATGTGCACCACGACTACGTTTGATGCAATGCATTCTTCGGCTCCAATTTTTAACCACTATTTCACATAAATCTGGTGATATATCCAATAACACAAGTTATTTTGTTTTTTAATTGTTCCAATTGTTTGGTCTTGCATTAGCTGGATTTTGTAGGGGTCTACAGGCCCAGATCTTATGTTGTGCCATATGATAAGCCTAAATGTTGTGAACGTTGAGGAATCCATAACTTTGGATCATCCCTTACACTTTAATTTACAGCGGCAATATCGCCTTCACTCAGGAAATTTCCTTGACTTACCGGTGTTCTCACATCATGTAAAGAATAATTATTTTAAACCTTTTCACAATTCGACGAATAGCATACTCTGATTATGTCGACCATAAAATTCATAAAGTGCACATTAGGTTTGCCGAGTCAAAGACTAATTTTGATAATAAGTTTTAATAACTTGTTTCAATGTGAAAAATGGCATACTATACTGAATAAAAATAATAATGACGGCTGTCTAATATTAATAAACATTCTTATTTGAAATTTTATCACACTTATTGGATAACCCTATATATGAATACAAAGAAATTAAAACAATGAAGTTATTTGGCAACACCAGGCCCACCAACCAAGGTGAACACTGTCTCCTTAATCTTTCTGTATTGTTCGAGATAACAAGAGTGCAGGAAGATAGAGATGTGGTCCTGTGAATCTTACATGGACAACTCGCAGAAAAAAAAAGCTCCTTTGAACAATAAATAAATGTTATCTTCCACAATACTCAGATATTTTTGGTGTGTCAAACAACTCAATGCTCCCTCTAAGTTAGGATCACGGTATGGGTATCTGTTGTGCAATTTTAAGGATATGTATTATTTGTGCGTTGGGGAAAAACTATGGCTTGACCACATTACTAATGAAGATCTATTAAGACGCATAAATAAGTCAAGACAACTAATAAGAACTATACTGCATACTTCGGACACATCCTCTGCAATGAAAAAGATGATATATTACAAGTCATCATGCAGGGAAAGATAGAAGGCAGCAGAGCAGCAGAGTAGTGTAGCTAGGAAGAGGTTATCTTGGCTGTATAACCTCATAAAGTGGTTCAATGTTGGTGATCTTATACAGGATAAATCAATATACTATACACAAGAAGAAAACTTGTTGAAAATTGTGTGCGTGTGCACTCCCACACATGCAATGGCGAATACGGTAACTTCTCAAATTTTTAGATTAGGTTAGGTAGTTAACAGAATGTACATTTTGTTTGTCATAAACTACTAATTGTAATAAATTTTTTTAATATTTACAAATGAATCATTTTTTTATTTATTCAAATCAGGGCACTCAATTTTATAAAAAAAAATGTTATTTTGTAGAAATCGGAGAAGTTGTAGTATTCCCCAATTATGTCTATAAATTTTTTTTCACTCTTTCAAAACAATATTGACTTTTTGAACAAAACTGAATTCCCTTCAGAAATTAAATATTTATGCCAGTCAAAAATTAAATAATGGAAAAGTTCAATTTTTTTTGTCATTTATAACAAAAATATAACCTTGGAAAATGCTGTATTGTACGTGTAACCACAGAAAGTGGTTCAACGTCCAAAATGTTGGTGATCTTACGCAGGATAAATCAACACACTCGCCAATCTTCAATAAAAAGCGCCACATGAAAATTAAGTATCGTTGGCATACTATGATGCCTAATCACATGCCTGCACAACACACCCACACATCTTAAAGAGAACATTGGTCACAAGACATACAGATGCAATGGAGAGACTGCTGGTATAGGGCAAAGTTGAGGGGCAGGTCGCTGACTAGATTGATAGGTGAAAAAATAGTACAAATGCTCCAAGAGTATAACGAAGCAGCAGAAGATAAATAAACCTTTTAAACCCATCACACCAGTGTTGATACACGAAGCAAAAACCTAGGACCTGAAATTACATTAGTTTGTGTGCTAAATTCTGAGAAAAATGTTTGGTCCTATTTGCAAAAATCCGTAATAATATTACGCTTACCCATCTACGACTATGTACATATTGGATTCTGACTGTAGTGATAGTGTCATTTGGCTGTAGTGTCTGGTTAAACGGCCAGGTCTGAGGCGTGAGCAGGGGCAAGTATACGAATGACAGTTTATCTTTGTTTGTAATGTTCAAGATAGTTAAATAATTATTTATGTAAACATGATCTGAGTTTTTTCAAGAATATCTTTAAGCGCTTTTTATATGTAGCGTTTAATTCTAAAACCCACAAACGGATTTGGGATAATTAGAGTTAAATGTACAGTTTTGTAGATTTTTTTGTCAGCTACATGAAGAACACATTGTTTCTCACAAAATCCATTGATATTGTTCAAAATCAGGATTAGTTCCAAAATACCCCAAAGTAGACAGAGTATAAGTTGCTATTCCCCCTAAAATGAAATCACGTGATCGAAAATCCAGTATGGCCTGCCAGATGATATATAGAAACAAAAAATTACAATACAAAATTGTCTCTTTAAAAAATGCTGATATAAAAACAAACATTTTGTACATTTTCTTTCAAAATATACATTTTCCATCCATAACTCAAAAACAGTGAGTTTTGGAATGAAGTGCTACATATATAATATATTTCAAAGTTGATAAAATTGTACAATTCTACCATAGTAATATTTAATGGCACTATTACAACCAGAATCGCGCCCCGCTCAAAGAGCCCACTGTGAGGGTTCGAAAGAGTGGCTGCTTCTCTGGATTTGTAAAAAACAGCTAAGTGCTCTCCTGTCGTTTAAATTTTTTTAATATGATTAAGGCCATCAAAGTACAAAAGGAAAGGTCCCTTCCCCTAGACCCGATGGGTGATAAATACAGGGTTATAATTTTTTTTAAAACACCTTATTTGAATATTTGTGCGTAATGAGATTTTTAATGATGCGGTACAACTTACAGCTTCCAGCGCCTGCGTCAACTTCTTCTTCAAGGACAGCAGAAGATCCACTTCCGGCTGCCAGACAGATTTGTCACCGCCGCCCAATTTTAATGTGCGCACTTTTTCACCCTGAAATTTAACATAAATGTATGTATTAGGTTAATGCATAATTATCCGACGTTTTTTAAAAAATTATATTATAAAATTGGTACTCGGTCGGCCTTGTCGTTGTCTGAGAGCTTGTGCAAGACCCATTCGGTCAATTTCCACACCTTGCCGAGTTTTCTGAGATGACGAACAATTGTGGACTGATCGATGTTGAAATTCTCAGCCAGCGTCCTAGTGGTGCAACTTTCATCCTCTTTCACAGCCGCCAGAAGGGCCATCAAAATCTGAAGATTGACCCTTTCCCGACTTGCCGTCACCAGCGTTGCAGCTAAGATTGTTGAGATTGCGAAAAGTTTTCCCCCTTTCTCCAAGTGGTACAGCATCATGTGACATATATGAGTAATTTCCTAATCCAACGTAGTGTAAAATACAATGGATAATTCAAGCTAATACAAATAGCTATCTACTCATATGTGAAGTGATTGGCTCAGATATTTATTTACATGTGGAAAGCACCGCATGTGTAAAAATTAATAAGAAGTGATTTTGCAGTTTTTTGCAGAAGCTAAACCACACCTCGTGGTTTTCTCTCTGTCCTTACACCTCCACCAGTTTTTTGAGGTTATCATTCTCTCTGATGTGATGCATCTAAGAAATTAGAGGATGCGTTGTTGCATCTCGTGGATATTCCGTCTCAAATTCTTAATTATTTTATAGCATCTACAACATCAGCATATTTTATAGCATCAGATGCGCATTGTGTCGGCAGGTATTATGAAATACATAAATAACACTTCACACGGGTGTACACAGTCAAAAAGCTGCGCATATTGTTAATTTTTTATAACTTATTCAAAAATTTTGAATTGTGAATTTGTTTATGATGCGAGCGCCTGAAAATTATTTTGCACTACGAGTTACGGGGTTTTCGTATTAAAGGGATTGGTTAAGTATGAAACTGACAATTTGGGTCTTTGGAAGTGTTTGAAAATTTTTGAATAATATCGAATTTTTAATAAAAAGGGTTCAAATTAACAATATTTTACTATAGTCCTGTTAGGAGCCTCAATAATCGACAAGCTTGTATGAATGAGGATAAGACGAGGACTATGTTTCACGACAGAAGAGTGTGGCGCTCATCCTTGAGCTATTGTGCGTGCATACGCATATATAGCGAGAGGGAACATTGGTTGACCATTGCAAAATACTGACCTGCTTAACAATTTCAGCTCCAATCTCACTGACGCTTTGCTTAGCGTCCTCCTGAGCCCTCTCCACGCTGGCTTCTTTCTTTCCCTCGTTCCCCGCCTTTTTCCCTCCGTTCCCAGCCTTCTTCCCGTCCTCGCCGGCCAACTGCTTTTTAAGGGCGAGCAGGATCTGCACCTCCGGCTGCCACGCGGCCTTTTCTGCACCACTCGCTTTCAACAAGCGCACTTTTTCTCCCTAATATTAAATGAAAAAACACAACAGATATTGTCAAAAAAATGAGGACATGAGAAAATGAGTAACTATTTAATAAAGCACTAAAAAGTATGTGTAATAACACTTTCCTGGCTTTGTCACAGTCTAACTTTGTATTTAAGATCATGGAACCATGGAAATGGTCATATCAAATGCCAACTATACAAATATGTTATTATTTCTCACATCCAGATATCGATGATGTATAGTGCGATGAAGATTTTTAATGAAATGTCAGATGATATAAGGAAGAGAAAGAACATAGATTCAAAATGAAACTAAACTAATATGTTATAGTATAAAAGGGAACATTTTGATCTTGTTTATTTTAGAGCAAATATAAATATACTTATATATGTACTATATTAAGAATAAATAAATATGACTTCAATTAATTAATTGATAATTAATTATATGTTTTAAAATGTAATCTCCACATACCTGCTCCAATATCTTCTTGTCCAGCTCCTCCGCAGTGAGCGCCTCCACCTTCACCTCCTTGGGCGGGCTGGCCTGCCGACCCGCGTATCTGCGCTTGAGTTCTTCTACTCTAGCTGCCTCCAGCTTCTGGAACAGCGGCGAGGGGGTGCCTATCTTGTGGCCGCTCGGCAGCAGTCGACGCAGCAGGGGACATCTGAAAGGGAATGTCGTCATGTTGGCTAGCAATTTCTCCCTGCATTATGAGACGCAAACTCTGATTTTGTTCTCTAGATGTCTGAGATATTGAAAATTTTGCATTTATTCTTTAGACTGATGCTTTTTCTTTATCCATCCAAGCCGTTTAAATCTTCTTTCTATCCAGCAGTTGTGTGAACTAGACATGGACTTGGGTTATGCTGCTAACATCAATAATGTAAAAGTATGATGGGCTGTATCGTCACCAGAGGTTATATTCATATGAAAGTAATACTCCTTGAGAAGCATGTCTTTCATGAAAAATATTAATATTATTACTATTATTTTTGGAAGTTATTAAACGTGTGAATGCGTGGCAGCGTTCCACCTTTCTTGCCACTTTCTCAATGTGACTATTCGCATTCGAGCAACCAAAGCCTGGAATCGGTCATCTCAAGGCCTGAGAGTTGTTCCAAAATGATCAACCTCCAGACCATTCTTCAGAGAACGGCGGGCCAAAAATTCCATTACTTCAAGGTCAGCCGGGAGGGCGCCAGCCAAAACAGGAAGTACCATATTGGAGATGGCCCGATAGGCTCCTGTCATAGCCAGCAGGGGGATCCGCTGGCCTCAGATCAGCACCACGGCGATAGAGATAATTCTGATTCTGTGCGCCCATACCTCGGCAGCGTATGTGATTTGCGACACGTATGTGGCCAAGTATATTAGGTGTACCGCAGGAGTTCGTAATTCCCATTCTGCCCGTTGTAATTGACGCAGTTTCATAAAAAGACCCCCCGCTCGTTCAGAGACGGCCTTGACGTGAGACAAGTAAGAACCCGCCGGATCCAAAGTTACCCCGAGGTATTTCACATTATTTTCAAACTTTACACTTATATTACACAATCGCACCGTCGGGCGTCTAGAAAATCTCCTCTTTATCATCATGACCACGGTCTTATGAGGCGCAAGAGTCAGCATTTTCTTACTACACCATTCTGTTATCATTTCTAGCAACCTTTTACTTCTATGCTCAATTTCTTGCCGACTCTTGCCAGATACCAAGAGCAGTAGATTATCCGCGTAAGCGACAAGTTCACATCCAATCGGTAGCAATAACAGAAGCAGATCATCAAAGAGTACGATCCACGTAGTTGGTCCGATAACGGAGCCCTGAGGACAGCCCATGTTTGTTATTTTTGTGCTTTTGGTCTCGCCGTAACCGAGTGTGGCCAACCTATCGCTCAGATAGTGTGCCAGTACCCGGAATAGGTACTAAGGAGGTGAGTTTGTCCAAAAACCCATTGAGAGCCGTGACGTGATCTATCGTCGCCGCCGCTCCTTCGACAATAATGCCTGAGAGGTGGCACGCCGAATTCCGTCCCGCACCCGCGACAATTTTCATTATTTTCCAAGGGTCAGCATTCCCAACCTCGGTAATCCACCTACGCCACGAATCTCTTTTAGCTCTGCGTATACCTCGTGAGTAGGCTGCACGAGCAGCGCGGAGCTCACCTAGCAGAGTTTGCTGTCTCACAGAGTCCACGAGGCTCTGCCTGACAATCGCAAAATTCCAGTAGGCCCGTCTACATAAACATTAGGGTTGGGGCACTAAATGCCCCGACGTTTAGAACACTCACTCAGGGTTTGTTCTTCCGACCTCGTCCAGCTTGGTTCCCAGCTGTGCCAGCAGGGTGTACGACGTCTCCGGCATGAAGGGATGCAGCAACACCCCCAGCAGGCAGGACAGGTTGCACGACAGCGCCACCACGGTCCCCGCACGTGTTCTGGAAACAAAAACATTTAAATGAAAATGCTCCAAGACACTGATGACGATCTTCACAGAAATTAGTGAAATGCGCGCTACAAGAAAGCGAATCACATTAATAAATGTATATTAAATTTTATACCAAAATACTCTTTTTAAATGTTCTCAAATTTTCCATGGCCGTTCACAATATTCTGTGTAGTTTTCTGCCCTCTCTAGCCCGTTGCAGGGTTCATCATGAGGGCCGTTGTCGATAACTAACACACTAATACATCTTCATCAGTAATGCGGTGGAGCCAGGCCCTTCCAGTAACCGTAAAGTAGTATGGTAATGTTTTTCTTAGTTTTTCCCCCAGCGCACACTATATTTATAATGCGTACACCGTGATCCAAAATTAGAAGGAATATCGCCTACGCGTATGTTACTTTTTAAAATCTAGCAGATTCTATTAAAAAAAGATGTCCATTTCCAATAGGAACAAATAGATATCTCACTAGATTTGATGATAATTTATAGGGTATACTGTGGTGTAATTAGTAAACAGTCTGCTGGAAGTGGAAAGTTCCGACAAAAATACAAGCAGCACACATGTCTGCAGACGTGGCAGTTAATACATTCATCCACGTCGGTCCCTCGTGACTGAGAATCGCAATCTCCATGAATTCCCGCCCTCTTGATTATGCTGTCACCAGAGAAGTGCCTGTTGCCTTTTCCACTTGATCAGTCCAACGGGTGGGAGATCTTCCTCTTCTTCTTTGTTCTTCGACGTGGCTCACCACAACACGCTTCTCCGAGCTATCATCCCTTCTCGCAAGATGCCCAAAAAATTAAGGATTTGTCTCAGGCTGCAGGTTGAGTCTGCCCTTAATGTTCAGTTCCTGCAGAATGGAGACATCCTGCTTTTCACCGTCCATGGTATGCAAAGGTATCAAGCCGCCCTCTCTCTCATGCTTTCAGGGTTCATGATTCCACACCATATAAAATATAGTTAATATATCGCCAGAGCCAATAAGGTCAAACAGAGGTGAGTTCCAAGAAGTCCAAGAGTCCAAATTCTAATAAAGACATTAATCATTACATGAAACCGCAGAGTGTGAATAGGAAGCGCATACTTGGCATCGTCAGTCCCCTTGAGAAGCACCCACGGTTGTTGCGACTGCATGTACTGATTCCCGAGTCTGGAGATATTCAGCACGTGGCGCAGGGCGTCGCGCTGCTTGCACACCTCCATCGACTCCACATAACCTAGAAAGATAAATTAAACTTAATATCAACTGATTACTTGACTTAGTCTAGCGTGACTCACGGGCCGCCTTCCCCCAAAAATTGCCAAGAAATGTGCCTTTGTAATTATTGCCCAGACACAAATATATCTAAGCAACCTCAACTTATAGAGGTTCCTTGCCGAGGGTGTCTCTTAGCTTTGTACTTTATCCAACAAGAGGGGAAAATTAAAATTTAAAATAAAACGTTTTTTTTGAAAAAATATCTAAATTTTGATTTAATCATAAAGTAGACATGTGTAAATTATGTATGGAACAACATATCTGATAAATATCCTCCTCGGCTTTGCTGGCACTTTTCATTCATTTGATGAAATGTTCATTCTCGGTTTGGCATAACTGTGGCTGGATTTTAGTAATACAGCGTCTAATCTCCTCCTTCAAGGCTCGGGTGGTCATGGTCTTGATTTCAAAATACCCCAGAGGAAGAAGTCCAAAGTCGTTAAATCGCACGATCTAGGCGGCAAGTTTTGGTCGCCCGAACGGGAGATTACACGACCAGGGAATGTCTCGTGCAATAATGCCATTGTTTCACGTGATGTGTAGCAAGTGGCACCGTCCTGTAGGAACCACATGTCTTCGAGATCCATACTATCCATTTGAGGTACAAAAAACTGGGTTATCATGCCCAGATACCGTTCGCCATTGACAGCAGCATCTTCGAAGAAAAATGGTCCAATGATGCCTCCAGCCTAAAATCCACACCAAACAGTGTCACGTTTAGAATGCACTTTCTTCCAGAATGAAACACATGTGAGTTTTCGTCACTCCAAATGCGGCAATTTTGTTTGTTTACGAAGCCATCAAAATAAAAATGGGCCCCATCGCTAAAGATGATTTTGTTGTAAGACTCACCATTACTTGTTGTTAATTTTTAACAATAAGAATGCATTGTTGTGTCGAATAGGGATCCATTTTAATCAAAGTAATCATTCCCAAGATTAATTTAATTTGATTTAATATTTGGGGATGAGAGGCACGAGCAAAGATATAATATTACAAGTCACAAATCTAAACAGTACATGGTACAATATTTTATTAACCAACTTTTTATTTCCCGGTTCACGAGCGCCAGCAGCTTCAGGTCCTGCTCCTCCAGATGCACGGCGGGCACGACTCCCGAGAAGGAATTGGCGCAGAACATGGCGGAGCGATTGACAAAGTTCCCGAGGTTGTTCAGCAGCTCGGAGTTGTTCCTCGTCGCCATGTCGTGCCAGCAAAAGTTGGAATCCTGGCCCTCGGGTCGGATGCTGATCAGGTAAAAGCGGAACACGTCTGCGGGTATGCCAGTATCCTGAGAAATATAAAAAAAATATTTTACAATATTTTTTTTCAAATCGTGTTGTGTGTAACTTAGTCAAATTTATCTCTCTTGTGTCAGTTTGTATAAAAGTGGGCTTTTTTATATTTATTATTGTCCAATCTCCGGGTTGCACTTTCCGTGAAGAGGAATACGCCGTTGTCGAGATCAACTTCCAATATTGATCCAGTGACACCCAACAGCGTTTGGTTCTCAACTTAAATTGAGGTCAAGCGTTAGGAAAAGGGTCTAGAATAGTGATGGCGAACCTATGACACTGACCCACGCGTTGATTTTATAAACTTATTTTTTATATCATAAAAGAGAGAACAGACAGTAGTATTTAACCATCCCTCCCTCCCCCTTACCTGAGCATCGGATCCAAACACACCGACTCCTCTGGATTTTGAAAATTTGCCATCCTCGTAATTCAAGTATTCTGAAAAATAAAATAATTAACATCATTCGTGTAGAGAAGTTGCTGTCAAAAATGGTGGAAGTAATTTATTAATAGAGATGAATCAGAGCATTAGCAGCTACTCTTGACCCACAGTATGAGGTGACTGATGAATAAGTTTTTCCAACATGTATTTAAATTCTTACTGTATGAGTTTTTCTAACTAGTGTATCCATGTTTCTATTTTTTTAATATTCATATTGTGTTCAATCATAATGATCTAGTTATTGTAACTATTATACTTACTCTACTTTTCTAATCTATTTACAATTTTTAATTATTATGTTCAATAGTGTATACAGTAGAACCCCGATTTTACATGCCCGGAATTCATGTTTTCCCTCCATTTGCGTGTTATTTCTGCAGTCCCGTGTCATTATAGTACATTACAAACCCTATTTTTCATTTGTCTTTCATTTACGCTATAATTTATTGAAATTCATTTGGCCAATATGCTATTCGCTATAGAGCCAATCGTATATACGCATTTTTCACTCTCATACCTACATAATTTGTACGTTTCGTTGTTTTATTGTTTTTTACAAGCTGGAATCACCAAGAAAATTGCGTAGAATATAGCATAGACAACATTGATGGCTGGGAAATAATTTAGGAATAACTCTTGCAGATTTACTTAGATGTTGACTCCAACGTAATAGCGTAGTGAAAATTGATGAAATAGTGGATATATATATATATATATATATGTATTTCTAATTAATATATTTAAAATATCACATACCTATGTTCTGAATAATTACAACTTCACAATAAGATGTGTTCTCCTAATAATAATAATTAATAAAAATGAATTGATAATTCTGGCGTCTGCTATCAGATTTGTATCGTATTTGAGATTCCGTAAAAAATAAGGTAAGATGGCTCTTTCAAATAATCAAACGATTAAATGTATTAATATCAAAAAGGTTTGAAAATTTGTCGCTAAAAATATCGTCACTGTAGCATAGTTGGATAATGCACCTTTCCCGGATTGGAAAGAGATCCAGGTTCGAATCCCGGTGGCGCAACAACAATATTTTTCGATAAAATTGATTTAATATGTATATCTTTCTAATTAATATATTTAATTCATATTGAAAATAGTGGACAGTCGCATAAACGAAAACTTGACAAAAGAACCTTCCTACAAAGAAGAATATTGCTCATCCCATAAACCCAGGTCCTACAAAGGACGAAGCCACGAGGCATATTGAAGGCCTCAAGGCATATTTTACTGGTTTTAGTAATTTACTACCACAACTATTTAAAAACAACAAATAAACATGCAACAAAAAACATTATTTGATTTTTGTCAATAAAAAATAAATAATTTGTTTTTTTTAATACCCCCAATTTACATTTTCCCTCTGTTTACATTTTTTTTTTGGTCCCTTCGAAAACTTAAAATCGGGGTTCCACTGTATATCTATATGAATTTTGCTTGAGCCACTGTAACCAACCTATTGCAAATGATACCGAGAAATGGGTTGCTGGTCACCGGTCTCCGGTGGAACCGGTTATTATAATATCGAGTAACTGTATGTCTCAGCAACTTGGTGGTGACCGGTTAAAAATATTAGCCATCACTACTCTGCGCAGTCTTGCGGGCAGCAGAAGAACGGCAAGAATGTTACGCTGATTGGTTCACATAAGTCAACACTAATCGCTCCATTACATTTATTTATTTATTGCACACACTCTCTTCAGGCATTAACATTTTTTTTTTTACATAATAGAGAATCACATCGGAAGCGCAGTACGAAGATAAAAATTATATTATATCTGTATATTTTTCATTATCAAAATTATAAAATGAATAGAACAAAACAAAAATACATGGAGTATCGCTGGAAGAAGTGTCATAGTTTCCAAATTATACACAACTAGTCAACAAGTATAATATCATAAACAACTGTTGCCAACACACCCGGACTTAAACAATCAGTAAAGCTATTTGAGATTTGAGTTGAGACACAAACAACTAACAAACTAAACTAAACTAACAACAAAAATGTCAACTACCTCCACATATTTATTCCCCAAATAAGGCAATCTGGGGACTGCGGAGTTAGCTAATGCATTTTTTCTAACATTTCTTCTGTAATAGAACAATGAATTGTGTCTCAATGACCTCAATGGTGCGTGAAAGTCAAGCAGACCGACAATCTGGGGGCAGTCTGTCATATCATTGATGATCCTAAATAGTAATATAAGGTCAATCAGCATACGTCTCGCTGACAATTTTAACATTTTCAAGCAGCTAAAGAGATAATCATAATTGATATCGTCAGAGCGTATATTTAATTTATAATTAATGAATATTAAAAACTTTCTCTGGATTCTTTCAATCACCGTCGAGTGAACAGTGTAGTGAGGCGACCATATGACTGAATTATATTCTACCTGAGGTCTGACTTTTTCCGATGACTTGGATGCATAAAGGCTGATTTCAACCTGAGTTAGCCATCTGTGTGATCAAGGTGCCGAGACATATCTAAGCTAAAGGTGCCCGGTTTCGTTGTTAGAATTAAGAAAGATTCATTTTTATATAATCTCACCGGTTGCCATGATGTGTTTAACCATGACGTTTCGCTGCCCGATGCCGAGTAGTGTGGCCGGGAACACGACCGAGTGGAATGGGACATTGTCTTTGGCCATGAACTGATACAGCGTTACCTGGGAACATTACAAACAATAAAAATTATACATCATTTTATGAAGGGTACGGAAACAAAACTGCCCCAATCCAATTGACTTTCAAACGCTGAAACTGTAAGATGTTAAGTTAAGTTGTCATCGTAAAGTGATACTCACATTGTGTTTGGGGTCCGGCTTCCACCACTTCTCGTACTGATCCGTGTATCTCTTGGTTATTGAAATGTAGCCGATTGGAGCATCAAACCAAACGTAGAAAACCTTAAAATAAATTAAAGTTTATTAATAATATAATAATATTAATAATTCATCTGTCTTATATAAATATCCAGATTATGCAGTATTATGTAGTAGCTAACATAGTGAGGTTGAATATGATATTTTACAACTCTGGAGGGGGCAACGGTTCAAATTTACCGCCGTTCCCAGCGGGCATCCATACTAGTGACATCTGCATTCAATGCCTAACCGGTGTTAATTAAAATTGTGAATTCATCTATTTAGATAGTATGTTTACTGACGATAATGTTGCCGCTGAAAATAAAGCGAATGATGCTCTGAATACAATTATCACCAATAGGAATTTATCATCTGAAAAAATACTAGTGGTGCATAGTGGAGTTTCGGTGCCAACACTAGAATACCACACCACCTATGTATAAAAAATATTTTTTTGGTTCATAAAAATATTGATAAATTCAGTTAAAACAAAACAAAAATAGAAAACTCAAGTGAGGATGTTAACAAGCACACTGCCGAGGAACAAGCAAAATGTGAAAATAGTATTAAACCTAAACTCTTTATTAAAACTAGCTCGGTACAAAGCTTACCAGAGGAAAGATTTATTAATAAAATTAAATATTAGTATTAAAATTTGATTTTAACACAATATAAACATTCAGTATTATATACTGATTTGACAATTTGATGGCGCAGTCTACTAGGGGAGTAGCTAAGATATATACTATGTGAAAGGTATCAGAATCGATACTCAACACTATCCATTCGATTATTCCAACGATTCCAAAAAGCGAATTGGAAACGCCTGATATCGATCCCGATACCGGTAAAATTGAAAAAAAAAACACTAACTAAAAGTAGAGCACATAAAAATGATTGTAAAAAATTTTCCAACACGCTATTTTTAGGTGAGGACCCGCTGAATGTATAATATTATGCGAGTATAATGATTGATTGACCATGCGTAAAATTAATTAAAACACTTGTCATTGAAAGTTTCTGACATCACATGCAATGCATGCATCACGTGCGTGACTCACTAACCGGCTTATACCGGGGAAAAGACAACTACCTATCAAACGACCAGTCGGTGTATGTATAGATTAAGCACCTTGTCCCGGAACCCGTCGACCGGCACCGGAACGCCCCAGCTGAGGTCCCGGGTGATGCAGCGGGACCGGAGTCCCGTCTTTAGCCAGGCCCGCGTGATCTGCTGGGCGCTGTTGGACCAGCCGGCTTCGCTGGCGGCCACCCAGGTATGCAGCAGCGGCTCCAACTATAAACATACACATTGTTATTGATAAAGATATGAGTCATTTATATCTGCATCAAATTGAAACCATAAGTATATAAATGATCAATTGATTCTTACACATGCAGTACTTCCTTGCCATATCCATTAGAGAATATTATAAATGGAATAAACCAGAACTTGCCCTAAAACAGGCTTACCTAGTTGGGCAATGAATTTTAAAATTTGTTTTAAAAAATATATATAACAAACTATATTTTTTTAAGTTGTACAATACTTATATATTATGTATCTAAATAAAAAATAAACCTGTGGTAGATCCAAGAAGAAATGTGAACTCTCCCTCAGGACGGGGGCCTTGGCGCACAGCTTGCAGCGAGGGTTGATGAGCTCGGTGGCGTTGACGAGCTTGCCGCAACCATCGCACTGGTCACCGCGTGCATCCTCGTAGCCGCAGCCCGGGTGGGGGCACATACCCTCCACAAATCTGAATTTTTAAAGCTCCACAGTTATTTATAGAGTTTACAAATCATCACTGCTATTTCAATTCTAGAGGCAGCTGCTCTGAGCACTGAATGCGAGCTGCAATGAAACCAGTCACGCGAGTCGTGCTTCAACCAGAACACGCCGAGGGCGGGAGTTCCAAGGACCGGCGAGAAAGAGGATGATATAAATACAGTGTACCCTCATAACAGACCTATAAATGTTTTAAAAATAATCTGAGAAATGTTCGTACCTGTCTGCGAGGAATCGATTGCATCCTTCGCAGAGCAACTGTTCCACGGTCTGCGTTTCCACAAATCCATTTTTATACAGGTCCAAAAACATCTTTTGAGCGATTCTGAAAATTAAAAAAAAAATCTCCTGGAATTTGTATCATACTATCCTCACCCCGGAAGATGATATGTTTTTCTGATTCGAAAAAATATATATATGAATACAATTAAAGAAATTAAATTAAAATCTCTCCGATCTCTAAGGAATACAGATAAAATTACGACAGCCGTTTATAGAATTTTGAAACTCTTTATTAATAATATTATGATAAATTGAAGATTTGACTTTCAGCTGGAAATAGAAGCTTATATGTGTGTTGGGATCAACGACGCAAACTGCTAATACATATATAAAACTATAATAAGGTTAGATTAGGTTATATTGTAATCAATTTGTAATTAAAAATTAAAATTATGGAAAAAATAATGTATTTTTGCATAAAGTTTGGGTCTGGCAATGTTCGATGTCTCGCCGCCTTCGATAACTTCTCCGAAAATGCGCTGTAAATGAGATTCAGTAAGGGTGAATATTACGTGTTTAAACAGAATTCGATAGCCTTTATTGACATTGCGTGTAAGTAAGATGTCGATTTGTTGAGGCCACATGTAAATTATGTCAAAATCACCAAAAGGGATCAATTTTAGGTACAATGTCAAACAAGTTTATTTACAAACAGTACTTTAAAAAATATGTTATGTCATATTTGATCTCCTATTACTTTTAATATTTTCTTTTCTTCTTTTAACATTATTTATTTGATACTATCTAGCATTGTTTTAGCAGTTTAGATAGCTATCATTTTTACTAACTTTTCACTTTTATGTGTGCATTACAAATATTTCTAAAAGTATTTTTAAATAATAAAACATATAAATATAACTTTAGTTAATGCACAAGAGTATTGAAATAAATACCTGCTTTCATTCTTAATAAGTTAGAATTTGATGCTCCCTTGAAAAACTTATTAAAAGGATTTCACTGAATATTTCACTCCTCGAGTGTGAAGTTTGAATGTCATACTAGACTGCTGAAGATGGAGAAGATTTAAAAAAAATATTTTGAATATTGTAATCCTTTTGCTTACTCAGTTTGTTCCGGTGTGGTGGTCCTGCCAAAGTAGTCGAACCCTATCCTGAACCATCGGTACACGGAGTTGTGAATCTCAAAATACTTGTCGCAGATCTGCCGGGGCGTGCTTCCCTCTTCCAAAGCCTTCAAAGATTAAAAATATATAACCTATTACAATGAACAAAAACGCAACTCCAGACGTCAGATTCAAAATAAAATATTTAAAATGAGAGAATTTATCAATCAATAGACCAAAGAAATAGCTTCTGTATGGAGCAGGATATAGTGTAACAGGTCTTGCCGCCTGCTCATAATAATAAAAACATGCGTGACACGCTCACCTTAGTCTCAGTGGCCGTTCCGTATTCGTCAGTACCGCACACAAACAGAGTATTGTAGTTACACAAGCGACAATATCTAAAAACAATACAAATGAAATGTATTAATTAGAAAGATATACATATAAAATTAATTTTATCGAAAAATATTGTTGTTGCTACCGGGATTCGAACCTAGACCTCTTCCTATCCGGGGAAAATGCACTACACTAACACAGTGCATTGGTGACAAATTTTCGAACTTATATGTTGCACTTTTCAAATTGATACATCATTCCATTATTTGAAAGCCATCTTCTTTATTTTTACAGAATCTCTAGTACCTTTGAGTAATCCGATATGAGACACCAGAATTAATAATTCATTTTTATTCAATTTTGGACACATTGATACAACTTATATATTATTAAGAGGCAACTTTCATTTTTCCAGTTTGAATTTCGAGATATTTTTGCATTTTGCATACCCTTTCAAGATGAGACTAATAGTTAATTCTTTTACAATATCAAGTAAACATAAAAGTGCATTATTTTTTACGTAAATATTGCTAGAGTGAAAGGTATCAATAGAAAAGGACAAGTATACAATTGTTGGTTTTCTTAAATTCCTAGGTAATAAAGCTATTAGAAAATAGCCATTTCTTCAATATTCATAATACATATGTGTTGCCATTTGAAATTATCAAGCGAAAATTAAATAATTTATTAAAGTTCTCACCTAAGAATTGTTATGTTTATAATAAAAACCATTGTTTGTGTCGATAAACATATGATTATAAAATATTACAATTTTGCCCCGATTTATAAGGAAAAAAATTATGTAAATTCATACTGATAAATAACATTGATAACTTTTGAAGCAGCTGTATTTGTGAAGAGAAAACTATTTATGCTAATATTATATAATAATCATACTCCGGTTGTGATAAAAAAACTGTTTTTTTTTTTAATAATTATTTATTGTTTTAATAAATTACATATATATTTAATATTAAAATATAAATGAAAATATGACAAAAGTATTATTATTCACTGTTAAATAATTAGTTGTTCATCGAGCAAATATGTTCTTCAGAATTTTGTTGTTTTTTTCTTTACGCGTATTCAAAACAAAATTTGATCCACACATATTACAATTTAAACTGAATTATAAATAAAACTTTATGTTCTTTCACATATTCAATATTCGTTCATGTGCACCCAAACATCGATTTGTGGGAGTAAATTTGATTAATTTGAGAAAAGAATTGGTGTATGTCGACCACTCTTTTGCCATCCAATTTAAGAAGTTCACACGAGTCCACGAGAAAAATAATGCTCAGTTCGGGAACATCCTGATAATCAGGCCTATTCTCAAAATTGCAATATTGAAATGAAGGTGATTGTTACACCAACCCTCAAAAATAGACAGATAGTTTTGATAGATTATAGTACATTTATCTCCCTCACTCTCTCTCCCTCTCTCTCATTCAAATATAACATTATTTTTGAGGGTTGGTGTAACAATCACCTTCATTTCAATACAGTAAAACCGCGATATAACGAAATCCAAGGGACCAAAAAATAAAAATTCGTAATAACGAATTCCCACATATAACGAAATAAATAAAAAAAATCCTACTATATGTTACGCGCCGTCGCAAAAAAATGTTGCGCGGCTTCAAAAAAGATCGCAAATTCTGTAAACAAAGGAGGAAGAAGGCCATAGGGAACTGAATACCTACATATTTTTAGTAGTTTTGTTATTAAAACAGATAAGCAAATGGATAATCAAAGGAATTAAATTAAGAACAGAACCTATTCAACACCAATTGGAAGATATTTTTGTAAATTCGAGAATATTGCAAACACAAAACAATATTTTAATTGTGTTTAAATGTAGAGCCGCTTCAAACATAGTTTTGGGCATGAAACGTAAAAAATAATTCAAAAATAAAAATTTGACAGTTGAATCGCGGCATTTTTATGAAATGAGTCGTATATAAATAACGGCGGCAACCACTTCAAAATATAATCGTTAACATTATTTGTGCGATGGTTAAAGTTTTGCGGGAATTATCACGTACTGAAGCCATTTTAAGGATTCACAAAATATTAGGAAATGTACTTTAAATAATAAATTACGCTACACTAGTATGTATACGCAGATTTCATTAAACACACGAAAACAATAGTTAATAGAAACACAAAATGCCGTACAAAAATAGTCCATAAAATATTTTAACGAATTATTTATATTATTGACGAGTTCACACGAAAATGAATTTATGTAAATATTCAGTTCGGTCATGCAATAATTGCGTTAAAAGCGGAACAAACTTAACTCTACAGGCGTTACACTGAGACTGACATTCCCAATAAGTACATACTGCAACTTTCGGGGGGTTCCTGTTAATTTTTGTATTTTCCAGCTGTTTGGGTCTGGGATTGCAATACATATTAGAGGCGTATGCGTACGTAAAACGTGTCCAAGTGAACGCCGCAAGAATTATGTCAAATGGTTTTATGGGCCTACTATGAACCCATGAAGAAGTTTGAATTGTTTTACTACCTTGTCGGCAGACCACCGCGCACCGCCGAAAAGGCCATAAAACCGTTCGCATACGGCAGATGCAGCGGCGCGGCTTTGTAAGTGCGAAATAATATTGTCATCTTTTAATATTTTTTTATTTCGTTATAAATTTACGTAAATGTATTGGCATTTTTTCGTACGGGACAAAAATGATTTTGTTATAAATATTAACGGGATTTCGTTATATAAATGCAATTTTGTATGAAAAATTGGTTTTAGGGACTAAATTTCAATTTTTTTTTCGATATACGTCATTTTTCACTATATCGGGTTTCGTTATATCGCGGTTTTACTGTATTGCAATTTTGAGAATAGGCCTGAATAATTTATAATATTATTATTATTGTTATTTAGTTATCAGTATTTTTGTCTAAAATATTAAAATACGTGTTTATTAATTTATATGACTATAACACATACATTTGTATCAATCAGACAGGCCTGTCATGTTTAATTCTTTTGATTTATCTTTAAGGATATGTATTTCCAATAAAAAATAATTTATCTGCTCTACATAATATATGTATATTAAACTATGTAATTTATATTGTTAAATCAAATAGATAATTGTTATAGAAATGGTAAAAATTATCAACTTACGTCGCAATTGTTTTTCAAGAAGTTTATAACCATTTAAAATTTTGTTGGAACATATCCTAGAGCGTATCAATGGATACTTTTTGACCTTAGGCATCTTGAGTCGCAGGAGGCAGTAATTTCAGAACAATAATCTGTATAATAAAATATATTAGACTTAAAATGAGAAATAAACCCAACAAAAAAAAAATCACGGGTTTGCTAATTTCACGTTGAATCTTGTGAATAAATGAATTTCATGAGCTGGCCGCGCATGTGCTGCTAGCCACGCATGCGATGTCAGATTCTTAACGCTCCGATCAACGAAACATAGGTTTTGACACATGTTTTATGTTGAAAAGTCTAAATTATAATCTGTTTTCATATAAAAACAGCCCAAAACCATACAATTTACAAAAATAAGCAATTGGTATCGAGAATAAGTATAATATTCATTCATATTGTAGTCAAAATTTGTATTAAAATGTGTTTTATAGGCAAATTTAATGAAAATCTAACGGAGCATAGATCCCATGACCGTCGTGGCCGGATCTAACGGCATATTGAAAGATCGATAGACAATTAAAATTATTGTATTTCATAAGACTGGAAATATATTATTTAAAAAATGATTATTGTGTTTCTGATATTAAACTTAATTTTAAATAGTAGTTGAAACCTCAAAGCATGTGAGTAAATATAATATATTATAGTATATATATTATATATAGTATGTATATATATATATATATATATATATATATATATTATATATAGTATATATATATATTATAGTAAATATAGTATATTATTTTTACTAAAACAAAGTATTTTAAAAATTCATCAAATGTATAGCAAATTGAATGATTTATAACTCTATTCATTTTTAACATTTTCCTAATTTGGTTTCCTACAGATTTGTCTCCGTAATCTTGGCTTCAAGATTATAAGAAAATATATTTTGTTTATGAATTAATTTAGCATATTGACTCAATTTCGTACGATGCCTAAAATGCATCTAATGGTCGTGATCTTTCTTATAATATTTGTATTATCTTAATTATGGCAAATAACATTCAGTTTATTAGTTTTATATGAATGTAAAAGTCCAATCTAAGTAATAGTTGAAAAAAAAGTTAAATTTATTGAATAACTTCTGATATATGTAAATGAATAATAAAAACCCACATTTTCGTAAAAAACGCGAAAATATGAATTATTATTGCAAGTCGCGCCTTAAGGAGAACACATTCTTATTGTGAAGTTGTAATTATTTAGAACATAGATCTGTGATATTTTAAATACTAATTAAATGTATTAATTATAAAGATATACATATAAAAATATATATATAATTGAGTATTATTTTTGTCATGACTAAGTTGGGGAGTCATGAAATGGACTGTGCCTGGAACATCCGTGCGAGATAGAATAAGAAATAAAGACACTCACAGTAGGACCAAAGGTGTAGTTTGCCGAAAAACAAAACAAATATGGCAAAGTTTGAATAAATTTTTTTGGTGAATATTAAATTTGTATCTCACCTCGCAAACACATCCGCTGACAGAACACATCCGATGATGTTACCAAGATGCGGAACATTGTTGACATAAGGGAGGGCAGACGTGATCAATATATTCCTGTAGCCCTCTTTGGGTAGTCTGAAAACAAAACCAATACATTGTTATGTCAGAAAACAACTAGGTTAAGTTAACACTTATCCGAGACACAAACCAGAATTATAATCTGTCGCTGATATTATTTAACCTCTTGAATGCTACCATATCAATAGCTGACTTTAGTCGCTGATCAAACAGCATGCCTATTTCGTACAATATTTCAACGCGCACTAGAGGAATCCTAATACATTGGCGGTGCTGACATATTCAGAAACTTCTATAAAATAAAATCGGAAAATAATACTATTGTGACCAACGCAAATCGCCGATCACAAGTGAATAGAGAATCGGAATGAGGGAATGGAAAAAAGGAATCGGGGGACCTTCGATAGCGGGCCGACTCACGGAACCAAAGAACAGCTCGACTCACCTAATCGATGACGCCGTTTCGATGATCTTCCGGAAATTCACCCAATGTATGAAACTGCCACAGCACACAAACTCTGATGAGTTTCACCTTCACAACACACCAAAATCACAGTGATGTATGAAGTAGTGATCAAATACAAAAAATTACATGAGAACACTTCCTCTCCTCCAATTCAAAAACGAGTCGAGCCAAAGGAACAATGTGTACTGGTTTGGGAATAGACTATGGGGTAGGAACAAACTAAAAACCGGTGACAACATATTACATTTAACAATAAATTTTTGATTCAAATATGGAAGTATATGTGTTCACTTATTAAAAACAATCATTATTATTATATTAACAGGTATTTTTAAATTTAAAAGGTGCTAGCCGATTGCTTTCTGCTTGCCAGCCTGCTTGTTAATATTCTTTAAAATACTTAAAATCCCTTACACAATTTTCTCATCGGGTAATTTGTCCTTGAGGGCCTTTTCTCCGTTGTTCCAGAAATCCTCAGCAGCACGCATCTCCTCCTCGGCCACTGCCACCTCCAACTTTAGATCCGGGGAATTGTCAGTGGGGCTGAAATATTCAAACATTTATTTATTTAATACTAATTTAATGTATAATTATAAATATATACATATAAAATCAATTATGTCAAAAAATATCAAACCTGGATCTCTATTTCCAATCCGGGGAAGTAGACTACCAATTGTGTTATAGCGCCAGTATTTTTCATGACAAATTTTCAAACCTATATGTTACACTTTTTCAAATGAATACATTGTTACATTATTTGAAAGCCATCTGCATTGTTTTTACGGAATCACAAATACCTTTGAGTAAACCGACTGCAGACGCCAGAATTATCAATTCATTTTTTTTAATTTTGGACACATTGATACAACTTATATTATTAAGGAGAACACATTCTTATTGTTACAATATGTATGAACCTATGTTCTGAATAATTACAACTTCACAATAAGAATGTGTTCTCCTTAATAATTTATTTATTTAACCCTGGCTGGTTCAGCACCGGCTACTAACTCCCGCTGGCTAGGATCAGCTTAACCCAAATAGAAGAATATAAATTAGCAGTTTAAGAATGCAAAATACTAAGAAAAATTTAAACGTACATTAGAAAACGGAACTTGCAGAATAAAAATTAATCATGAGCTTGAAAATTTAATTGAGCAAGAAATAATCTGATGGGCTGGCCATGTTGGAAGAATGCCAGGTGACAGGACACCAAAGATCATGACCGAGTGGGTACTTCATTAGAAGCAACCTAGAGGTGGGCTGACTGTGTGGAAAAGGACTGAAGCAGGATGGGACGAGCTAAATCTCACCCTGGGAAGTAGTGCCGTGGAACAAGAAGAAATTATTGGTAATCTGGTGCACGTTCCCTTTCAAAACAGTTCAATGCACGAGGAGGGGGTTTATGGATTGGAGGATGGTTGCAGGGAGGGGTGTGGGAGCGGGGTACTACACGCAGCGCCAAGTATATCAGCTGTATCAGTGTAATTAATACTTAACCAATATTAATACCTTGAAGTGTTGGCTTCAGAGCTGCCCTTAGCGCTAGCCACTATCACGTGTGCTCCAGTGATGGATGTGGAGTTCAATGTCTGGCATAGCTCTGAAGAGTTCAAGGGGTATTCCTTCAAGGCTTCCTGAAGACAATTACCAACAATGTGGATTAAAAATATAATACTATGAAAAATTTACAATCAGAATTAAGAAAAAGGGATAATTAAATAATACCTGAACTTCGGGAAGAGCCGTAATCTTTCCGTTCCAACTCTTCAAGTTGTCGGCACTGGACGAGTCAGACAGGAACTGCTTGGCGAGGTCGGTGTCACTAAACACGGAGTGCAGCGTACACCAAACACTGATGTCTGCGGCTGACAGTTTGTCCTAGAATTTTTTTTTAATATTATAATGGAAGCGCAACACACGTCTCAGCAACACATTGAATTCAAGGCTCTGTTAATCTAAGAGTTGTTACAGTATGAACCTATATCAAATCTATGTCATTACCTTACACACTTGCGTCACCGTTTTTCTCAAAATACTAGCTTTCCACCCGAGAAATACAACTGCACCATCTCCTATCCAGGGCTACCTTCAACACTCACCTCGAATATACTCTTCACCATGATCTCCTCACTCGTACCTTTCACATGACCAAACCACATCAGCAACACTTTCTGACTACGCTACAAACAGATCTATATTTGTTCCTGATTTGTTCATTCCTCACTCTATCATACTTGAATCTTAATGACAGCATTCAATCTGGGCCTCAATCCACACATTAGTGTTGGCACCAATGTTCACTCTTCAAGACTTCTTCTTCATGCACTGTCTTCTATAAAAGGTTGACGACTATGTTGATTTATTCTTACATATTATAGATGTCTCATAAAGACAAAGCTATTGTTTTTTATATGGGAAGTATGGAAGTATGGGTATTACAGTCTGTCCTCGGCTAGCTTGAGTGATCGCATTACATAATTGTAACGTTCAACAATTCTACCCTTAGGCGACTGCCATACCTATCAAATTTTTGGAAGTTGTATATATATAAACTTCCAGGGTCATAAGGTCTGTAATACCCAAAAATGTATATATATACCTAGGAATAACAGTATTATAGTATTAGTATAACAAGAGATTTAAAAAGGCCAATCATCAGATAAAACGTCACGTGGATGGTATCCAAGGATGCACATGTCTTTTTGACAATTGACTTACCCCCAAAATAAATTTCTTCCCTTGGAGTTGCCCATTGAGCTCTGCAATCAACTTCACCAGCCCGCTGGAAGCTTCTGCAGACACAGACTTGGCTCCCCTAATGTTTGCAACAGTCGGCACCAGGCCGGTAGCTTCCCACTCCAGCCATTGCGAACTGTAATGAATACAACAAATTTAATTATTATTTTTCCAAAAATTTAATCAAATTATTATTTTCAAGTCACAATACAAATGTTAGAAAATCTCCACAAAGAATAATAAATGACACAAATGTGTTGTTAAAATGTAATATTTTAGACACTCGAAATTTGTCAAAATTTAAAAATCTAAATTTCAGAAAACTAAAAAACTAATTAGGAGTGAATGTAAAGCTAATCTTAGCATAGTGAATAGGATTAACAAAAGGTTGCTTACAACATGGTCGCATCAGTACAATAGATCTTAACACACTAACAACCTTCCTGTCGTTAGTGTGTTAAGATTTATTGTGATAATAACTTTTACGTAAAGTTTTTTCTAATTAAATTTTTTTATTAAACTCGATCATTTCCTTTGGATATCATATCACATTGTGTAGATAAGATGTAGTGCTATTACACACCAAGTCTACGAGTATTAACGACGTCGCATGCTCATCTTTGTTTGTTCAGGGATGTGCAAAAAATGTATTTTACTGCCAATCTATTATTATACATGCACGTTAATATTTTTCATATATAATATGGAAAAATAAAAAAACCTTTCGTTTATATTTAGGAAATCGAAGAACTCCAGTTAAAATGTGATGTTTTATGGGTTCACTAGCAAGTATTTTTGAGTATAATTATTGTTTTTAATAGTATAGATAACTAGCGAGGACGTCCAATAATAACTGTAAGAAAATTTGATAGAAAAATATTTAGCTATTTATGAGATATGGCAAATTTGCGAAAAATATTTTTTTTTTTTGCAGCACCCTCATTTTTTAGCCGCATTACGTCACCAGTTTGCGCATAGATCACCCAATGGAAATGTGTTAATAAGGTCAGGAGACTCCTTTGTACTCCTTTTCTTCATGAGCACACTGTACATGGAGCGCAAATCACCGCCAGCAGACAGCAGCAGCCTGCAGACACCCCAGATCCACAAACACTGCACAATAAAACCACTAGGCAATGAAAACATTCAAGTGGTACCTTGACACTCTCAGCTTTTTTATATATTCGGCGTCATACTCGCTAAACATTTAAAACTATTCAACATCGAGCATGGCCAGTTAATCTAACAGTGTGAGGTGGATGAAAAATGCACTCACCATTCTAACGTCAGCTCCCAGGGGCCAGCTGACGCAAGCAGGTAGGCGCAGGCCGCATTACTGGAGAATATGCTCACATCCTGCGACACTCGCAGGACCGGGAGCTGCTTTGGAGACGGAATGCACTCGTCTGGAATCAATAATAAATTTAATTATTATTCAATTAAATTACACGTACATATCACAACATGTAACAATGTCTAACAGACGAAGAGAAGCGTGCGACAGGAATGTACTCCCTCACCCGTGCTGTTCAACTTATATTTCCAAGAAATATTCAAAAGGAGGGTGAATGCAGGGAACAAAGTGAATGGTGCTACAAATGGAATTATATCTAATGGGAACTTATCAACCGAGGCAAGATTAGAGGTACACAATGGAGTCCTGGTACTGACACTGATGTGTGGAAGTGAGGCCCGGAGCTAACAAGACCTTTAAAACAATTTAGAACTTTTTTTTTGTATATTTATATTTGCTGCTAATTTAATTGATTTTGGCAGTTGGTTATACAGTTTAGGAACAATGTATGATGCATGTCTCTGTCCTATTCCTAAATTGGACATTACAAAAATAACATGTATACTAGTTTTACTCTGAGTCTGATAGTTGTGATGGATTTTTATTTTGTCTAAAAAAAATGAAATAAAACATATTTCTTATATAAGGAAAATATTTTTTTTAAAAATTCACCATTGGCAATTTACACAACTCGTATGTTTTATCTACGGCTTTATTCAGCCCTACATTCCAAATCTGTCACTTTGCTTGTGAAAAATCTTCAGTCTAAGTGCTAATATAAATTCAACAACGACAACATCGACCAAACTTTCATCACTAAAATAGCGGGATATTGAATTATTAATTGTTGTATAATGCAACTATCAAAGTATCAATGTGACAGATGACTTTTGAAACAGCTGTGAAGTGTCCACTATTTCCTAAAGTAACTTTTTTTACCAAAAGTTACCACTGATCACACAACCGGCCCTTAGAGTGGCAGTGGTATAAAAAAATGTAAGTCGGGTGTTACACCAAGAGACAGGAAATAATAGACAATTTACAATATACATTAGAAAATACACAATTGTTGGATGAACATAGTTATCCAGGAGAATCCGAGGGTAATCGAGAGCTCGACAGACTGCACTAAATAAAAGTATGTGGCAGCGAATAACAAAACAAAAATGTTTAAAAATATTCAACGAACTAAGTTCGCCGACACATCTTTAGGGTGCGCTATTACTAAAGATAAGAAGCCGTAACCTAAAAATGAATAAATAAAATATCGATTACAAATTTCTGCAAAAGTTGAAATTCCATCGAGGTTCAAAACATGGACGCCAATTTTAAGCGCGTAAACGTCAATTTTGTCTAAAAAATAACAGAATCTCATTTTGAGCATATGTCATCAGCCGAAACGTCAAAAATTGTGCACCCTTACCAGTCACCTTTACAAGCTGTATTTCAACATTTTTCTTTGCAACTTTTGCCGACACGACTAGCTTGAGTGCCGAAGTGTTGTTTTCGTTTGAGTATATAATCATTTTTATTTATGTCTGCGCGACAAAACCACCCGGAAAATATCGCCACACCGCCAAGTGACAGCTCATATGAGAAACGTTGTTTTTTCCTAATAAATAATTAGGCATCTAAATGTACTCTTTATATTTTGGATGTCATACACAGGAGGGGTATTATTGAATAAGTTAGAAATTGGTTTGAAACTTGTATTTTTAATTTTTTTATTCGAAATAAAAACAAGTAAAGAAAAGGGCTTTGAATGTAGAAGAAAACATTAACCTTTATACTATTATATTTCACATTGACAAAGAAATTAACATGGATAAACAATATTGATATAAACGCAACGTTCTAATCGTTGCGCAATCAACATTTGTGGTAATCACAAGAAGATGGCGGGAATGTAAATTAAATTAACACGTCTTTCCATATACAAATTCACACATTTATTTACTGCACAAGAAAATATGAAAAAAGGAAAATTCTTATTGCTACTTATATTTAACCTTAATTAAACGAGAGCGCACTAATTGTTTAATTGTTTTTCCCATTCACTTTTGTCTGTCTTCACATTTGTGGCCAATTGTATGGCCACGTGTGGCCTGCCGCAGGCGCGTGCAACAAGCGGCATCTGGAGTCCGCCCCTGGTCCAGTTCGCGCGGGCTCCGTAGCTTCGCTCGCCATGTGGTCTCCGTGACTGCGTCCGGTCGTCTCGTGGTGGGCGGCCTCCGGTCCTCCGTTGTGAGCAGCGGGAATATCCGCCGCTTGTTTTGTGTCCAAAGCGGCGTCCTCAGATGCCTTCCAGGAGACATATATTTTCTTACATATTCAGGTTACTTTTCTGCGGAATTCTCAACTTGTAAGCAAGTACTTATTTATTTTTAGATGCATTATCTCTGGTTTAATAACCACAGATATTTTTGACACATGTCGGCGTCTCCTGTCACAGCTGAATTAAGACGTTTGCTCATTCTTCCAAGGTTTGCATTGATATTATTACCGCACACAGAATATCCTTCTGAATATTATTGTAACCTTAATTAACATATTTGTACATTCTGCTGTTTGTATTCATTCGCGCCGCCAGCCATATTTAATCAGTTTGTGTCGGTCGCATTCCAATTTTATAACCAACTAACTTGTGTATTTTTATATATAAATAAATATATACATTTTTCAACTAGTATAGTAGCCATGGGCGATATGGCTCATATATTAATAGATAACTGAGTCGGTTCAATCTCTCAATCCCTCAGATTGAACATAAATCATGGCAATGAAAGCATGGCTCACGGCTCAGTCGGGCTGGGAATGTGTTGCTGCCTATGGTTGCTACTCGGATGTATGCGGAATATTTTCTTATGAGTCATATTACTATTGCTCTCTGTCGGATATCAGTATTCGAATAACGCTAACTATTTTTAATATCGTTCAAAGGTTGCTTTACTACGTCTAGTGTAATGAAATCCTAATTATTCATAGAATTGAAATAAAAAATATTTAATTATAATGGTATTTTATCGAAATTCTTAAATTAAATAAATGAGCTATGTATATTGTACTTTTCAAAATGGTATGATTTAATAGTTTTTCCTTGTCATTATCTGAGTTTGTTTACATTCCTTCGATTGTATAGTATAATGCATTTTTAATTATGTTATTATGGATTTAAATTGAGTTATTGACGTAAGATATTTTACGCCGTAAGGTTTTCATGACATAAGATCTTTTACCCGCCTTTAAGTGAAACATGTTAATGAATAAAAGATACTAACTGTTTTTACATATCTTATTTTCATCACATAATGACATAATAAGTTTTACCCGCCAAGCTAACCACATCAATATCACTTAAAGCTGCATCCTACGTTGCAAATGGCACAGAATGGTTTAGAACTTCTTTAATATACAATATATAAATCCATTATTTCAAATATTAAGTTTAACGTGAAAAAACAAAAATATGATCTAAAATAATAATACGTTAGTAAAAATCATTCCTCACGATCTAAAAAATCTTTTTTATGTGGTATTAAATTATAAAATACAAATATATGTGCATATAAAAGAGGGTGAATCATTTCTGTGACAACCAAACAATACATATTTAAAAAATACATCAAAGAAAATCTGTATTAATGAAAAATTAACATTCTTTAAAATAAAAATGCTTTGGAAGATTATTTTAACTAGATACAGCAACATTATTTTTTGTCGTAGACGTTTCAGCCGTTTAGTGATCTCTATTAGGGTAAAAATAAGAAAAAAATAATGATATAGGTCGGTAATTTGCAATTAGGTGTTTGTCTCCACTCTTGTATATTGAACAGATGGTTGCTTGTCCTTGTCTAACACTCAAATTACTAATATGTACCAGCGGTCTTGAAATGAAACAATCAATTGTTTGAAGTAATATGCTTGAGATGTGGTCGGGTCCCATTGAGCAGTTAGTCGTTAATATTGGGCAAGTACATTGAGAACTGGTGGATTTGTAGCATTCATGTTTGTTGCATGTCCTTCAGTCGTTCCTTTACTTTCAAGTATATTTTTGATAAAATTGGCTCCAACATTCACATATATGTATTTACTTAATTGGGAATGATGTAAGGATGGTCCTCCGTATTTAATACAAAATGTTGTATTAAATACATTGTTCTCTTTAAGATATTTAATATTTTCATTTTTATGTTTTTTTTTTATTGTATGCCAATTTTTTTTAGAATCATATTGGGCTTCTGAGACATTTTTTTTTGTAGTATGTATTTATTTTTGGCGTGGTTTATTAATTTGTTACAGAGGTTTCTATATAATTTATAGTTGTGTTAAAATTTTTCATTATTTCAGTTTTTATTGAGTTGTATATGCATTTTATTCCTTTTGTGTGTGGAATTTACCATTCCAGATGTAATCCATGGCTTGATATGTAGAATTTTATGTGAGTTCCGTTTTACTAATTTAGTGTGTGTGCGACGCAAGGTACGTTTGAATTATTTTTATAAAATTAGTATAGTATCAGTGACCAAGATTCATCGGTTAGATTAGGCTATTCTTGAGCTCACCATAGTCAATTATAGTTTTGTAAAATGATGGAACTTTTGGATGTTTATTATTGTTTTAAAGGCCTGCTGCAGTAGTGTAATGGAAGACTGCTGATACTGTGCGATTTATACTCTGGCATTAGCGAATATGTGATTGATACAAGTTTCTCCCTCCCACGAAGCACTTGTGGTGTATTAATAAATGATACAAAACCATAGTGCGTAAGAAGGTTAGTATATTCTGCCGCCCAATATATGAGTATTAATATCAGCAGCTATGATGGCTTGTTTTTTTTTAGAATTCCTTCTAGAGATTGTACGAAAGGTAGTTTGTTTGCAAAGCAAAATAGTCTATCTCAATTTACCTAGGATAAGAGTGGGATATATAATTTATAATAATATATATAATTTTTTCAAGACCATCAATGTGTTTTATGTAAATAATATTTTCATTATGAAGATTTAGTTTCTTGCTCTCGGTGGCATCTCCCCGATAAGAACTGTTCGGATAAAAAATGGTTTTCACCAGAACACCAACCAACCTTCCCACACATATATATTTATTAATAATCTAATGTTTTGATTAAGTATTTATTTAACAAACCATTACTTGACCGAAAAAAGGACCCATTGGTGTGGTGGCATCAAAGAAAAGACATTTATTCGCGACTATGAATTTATTAAAAAGCGTTTTGTGTTTGACTGCAACATCAATATCTCGTGAGCGAATGTTTTCGAAAGCCGGTCAAACTCTTATAGAAAAAAGAACTAGAATGACGTCTTCAAAACTATCTGAAGTTTTATTTCTAAACTGTAATCTTTAAACTTGTTTTTTAGTCTATTATTATTATTTTTCAGGTAAACAAAAAAAAGTTTTTTTCAAGTATTTGCGATATCACCGCTAACGATTTCACTAGCTACATTAGATGTAACAGCGATACGCCAAATATCAATATATTTGACGATATGATATCACACGCGTCTTTAACGCTGATGAGTTTTTTACCAATGAATCTCAGCGATACTAGCAGCAATTTAAAAGCAAAAAAAATTTAAAAGGTATTTGAACTAAAAATAAAGTAAAGTCAATTAGTTATAAATCAATTATATAATAATTAATAGTTACATTTTTTTAGTATTTCGTCAAATGTATAAAATGTTCAGAACTGTGTTAATCAATGACCGACACGACCGATAATGAAACAATTGACTTTTGTAGCAGTCTTAATTAAATGTTTTCCGAGTTGTTAGAGCTGGTATTAGAAAGGAGTATCGAGTCAACTAAATTGTTAAGTCCCTACTCAGAATTGTTCCCGACACAGATTTAATGTCACACTCGTTGTAAAGCTCCCCTGTACAGCCTCCAGCAGGGTCGCGTCACGCCGTGGGACTTTACACAATTTCAAAAGATAATAAGTATTTTCACTTCAGTTTAAGAAAAACGTTGATTTTATCGAATCCAAAATAACACATAATCTCTCTTATATCCAGGTTGCCGATATGGAAGTGAAGCCAGAACCAGATTCTGGTGATAAAGGAGTTTGGATCAGTGTTCCACCATCGAATATTGGTTTGATTGAAAGCTGTTTTCCCGACATCAAGACAGAAACTGACGACCCCTGGTCCGGGCCGTGCAGCAGCCTTGTGCCCCCCGACTATGCTGTGGACGTGTGGGTCCCCGATATCAAGGAGGAGTGTGCTGGGAGATCACAAGCAGCCTCGGATAGTGGCTCTCTTCTGACATGTGGTGAGTTGTTCATTCACTACTTGGAATGATGCATATACAGAGTGTAACAGAGCTAGTCCACAATATTTCATGGGTGGACAGTTTCCTTCTGAGTTCCTTCTTATTATATGTTCGACAGTGGCGGACACCAGGCTAAGAATTGTATCATTGACCCCGTTATGTATTTCATGGGGTAGGTCATGCCATCATGGTATGTGAAAATATAAATAAGACTATATAATAAAAATTAATTGATAATTCTGACGTCTGCTATCAGTTTACTCAAAGGTATTTGAGATTCTGTAAAAATAAGGTAGAAGGCTCTTTCAAATAATGGAACGATTAAATGTATTAATATCAAAAAGGTAACATATGGGTTTGAAAATTGTCGCTAAAAATATTGTCGCTGTAGCATAGTTGGATAATGCACCTTCCCCGGTTAGGAAAGAGATCCAGGTTCGAATCCCGGCGGCGCAACAACAATATTTTTCGATAAAATTGATTTTATGTATATCTTTCTAATTAATATATTTAATTCATATTTTACCCTGCAAAAATATTTTCAACAATGAACAAATAAGTTTCTCTTTAACTCAATTTATAACATAAGACTCATCCCATTGGATTGGCTCCAATCTACCTTTGTCACTATCCTGAAGAAAGCGAAATCGAGAAAATGCAGTGATCGCCACACAGTCAGTTTAATGAGCCACTCATTAAAGGTATTTTTGCGAAGACTAAATATATTGCAAAGTGGATTTGGTTTGTGAAACGGGTTAGGTAATCTAGAAGCGTTATTTGACATTCAAGTACTAATCGAGACGTGAATACGGACGCTTCATTGACTTCATTAAAGTACTTAACAGAGTTCGACGTGATAAATTATTTTAATAAATGACGTGAAGTTTATTTAATATTGTATTTTAAAAGTTATGATCATTGGTTTTAGGTTTATTTTCTATAGTATAAAGTTCTCTCATTCGTCTGCTTCTCAAGCAGACCTCGTTGAAGCTGGATCGCGGCTCCGTCCCCATATAAGTTTATCTCACCAATCTCGATATCAAGAGTTATGCAAAGATCTAAAGACATTAAATCTTTGTTATTGATTTTACCACTTTGTTTTGTGACCATCTTACACTGTGTTCGCGTGTGCATCTACTTTAACTCGCCAGCCGTCGGAATCTCGAACATTTCACAGACACACCATCTTGTACTGGGACCACGAGTAATCTTACCACGCATTCTGACAACTTCCATCTGTATCTACATCATAGGATATCATCGGATATCCCCTAGGCTAAATTCGCATTCTCTCAGCTAGCGGATTACATTATTCACCGTATTTTGACAGCCACGTTCCTATCGGAAACCACGCGCATCCATCGCTTTCATCGCCATCGTGTTTAGATCTTCGCCTGTGCACTCCTGCTACGTGATTCCATCCATCCTCGCTTCCACCACGCTGACTCCACACCTTCGCCACCTCGACTCGTCTCCATTTCTACTTGTATGTAATCTGTAGTAGTGTAGTGAAATCCGCACGGCGGTCAGTCAGTGACATTCATCAAGTACGGACATTCACAGAAAGAATTGACTTGTGCTATTTGCTATTACTATTAAGATCTCCATTGATAAACTATATAACTGTTGCTGTATTCTATATTGTCATCTGTGTTCCATCATTTCTTACATATGCCTATTTTCTGATGAGCTAGTGTACTATTATTTTTACTGAATAAATCTTTGTCTTAGTATTACATAACTGATCTTTCATTGAAGTGTTTTCCATCATCTATGCTCTGGTAAACCATCGCCCATTTAGAGAAAGAGAATCACATGCTTGATCGAGCTAGCCGCGCATGTACTCAAGGTAATATTTTAACAGTACATAACTTAAAATGTATTCAATCAAACATAGAGGAAACACCCCTCTATATCGTATAAATGAAATTTTAAAGTTAAAATGTCGGTTTGGTGAAAAAGTGCTATTAGAACAAATAAGTACTCACCCCACGATTTGCCTGAGCCAACTAGACCGCAAAATATATGGGGTTTAACCATACTTAATATGATTATTTTTTATTCTCTAGTCTGCAGGTACATTCAGATCCATTTTATATAATCAAAACATAATAATTAATAAATAATAAAACTGATCGATTTAAACATTTCATTTCATGCTTAAATTTGTAGATAGCCTACTATTTTGTATGGCCCCATGTTTTATGAAACAATTAAATATGTTATTATTACACTAATAATTATTATAACATCTAAACTACCATTTAAGTATAATAACATCTAATCTGACATCTAAACATACAACATCTACTGTCAATATTTTTTCTTTGGCATTTCTTTTCTGCAGTCTGGATTATACACAACGTACTACGCTTCAAATGTCGTATTTTTATTATACAAGTATTTTCGAGTAAAAAGAACAAAATTAGAATGTAATATAAAGGATAACGGACAGTTTATGAGGGTACTATTAGTGTAGCTTATGAGGGCACCACATCAACCTGTTAAGTATTAAAGTGCGTGTAAGAAACAAACAGTTATCAAACATTTAGACAGTGTCAATGATTTTGTCTTAACCCAGATCACAAAGTGTACACTCTTTCTACAGAAATGAAATCCCTACAACTAAAATTTTTTGACGATGGTGAATCATGACCCTGATTTGATTGATTCGATGATTGAGATTATAAAATAGGCGTATCTCGTCACTACACTATTAGTGCACTAAAATCAAGGAACTAAAACAGAGTAGCTAATGATTTTTTCGAGAATTTCTTTTGAACTGAAAATTTTCATGCTAAATATGGAAATGTAATAGTAATTGAATTTTGCAAAATTAATATTGAATTCAATTAGTGCCACCTCTATACTTCAATCCCTCGAAACAGCATCTGCCTGATACAGGGGAACTGCGTGTCTCAAGCAGATATCAAAGTAAGTGCGAATAATAAATTCAAACATACATAATTATAATTTTATGTTTAATCGTATGAAATATCTCAAACACAAATAAAATATATAAAAGGGCTTAGAAAGAAATTAAATGAACACTTCAGAAGCACACAAATAGACAATAAATAATTATAGACTACAAATGTATAACTCTCTATATAAAATTATTACAGTGTGACTCCCTCTCCGAGCACAGGAGCTAGTCTCTTTTTTGGAGAGGTAAGTGAAAAAAAAACATGTAATTTTAATAATGTAAAATTCTTGATTCATTTTATAAAAAAATTGTAAAAATGTCAAATAAAAAATTTAAAAAATGTTATTTTAAATCTTGACGTTAAAAATAAGGACGTCCGTGAAATACCTGGCACGATCAGGTGGAGCAGCCGTCTAAGGACGGCCCAGCTGGCTTAGACAATTGTCACTCGTACACGAAAATATGTTTAACCGAGGCAAGAGTACAGAATAGAAGAGTGCGGCGTTCTATCCTCTCTGTCTTCCCCTTCGAAAGCGGTGTGATGATGTTAGTTACTTATTTTTAAAATTAACATTAAGGAAATCGGGAATAAATCATTTTTTGGAATTGTTGACAACCCCCTCACCCCGCCCGAGCCCGTGTAACCTCTAGCTAGAACCATTTTCATTCTAAAATTTAAACAAACGACAAATAAACAAAACACAAATTATTTATTAAAAATTCCACTCCCGCGACGTGTTCTAATAATATTTTCAGACTTTCTTTGTGTAGTTACGCATTAGTGGCGATCTAACCATTGAATGCGACAGTTTAAATCGAAAAAATTCTAGAAGGTTTTTATAATTTTATTTGACTTGTATTAAAGCAAATAAATTCATAAAATTCGATCATCCAACGTTTTACCAATAAGATAAATTGGAATAAATTATAGAAAAAATTAAAACTTTGAGGACCCTTATGTCCTTACCTGTTGATATATTTCTGTAAGTATTACAATATTTTCAACTGTAGCGTATTCAACATTCTACCCACCTGTGAAATATTATGGTCTAGCTCTGTTACAGTTCTTATTGCTGGAGAGCAATAACGGTTTAATAAAAACTAATTAAAATTGTAAACTCGATAATGTTACCTTGATTCTTTTCTGAGTTCACCGTGATGTATAATAGAACATTTAATGTTGCGTTAATTGTAATATAATAAGATCTGACAGTGAATTGTAGATTATTGTAACCTATAATTCAAGACAAGAAGGAAGAATAATTGATTATAATTGAAATATCCATTGTATTATTCTAGACCTATTAGCTATTGACGTATCTGAATTAAAACGTACATAGCTAATTATTCATTTGCTTGCGACCTGTAGCACCCTTTGTAAGTAATTAATGAAGTTTCGATCTATTTCAGACAACTCCTTGCAATCTTCATGCAGGACACGTCATGCAGGGACACATCAAGACCATGCAAGAAGTTCAGTTGCACAAGTCCAGTTACCTGCTAGTCGGGATAATGGAAAACGAACTCTCCGTCGCGAGGATATCATTCCTGATAAACCCTTCATCAAATCATCCAGCTTTCAACATAATATATTGACTCCCTTGAAGCCTGACACATCCAACAAATCCTTTATATGTGAAAAATGTAAGAAAGTGTTTAGTCAAAAGAGTCGCATGCTGAGTCACTTAAGAATACACACCGAAAAAAAGCCCTTCGTGTGTGAAGAATGTGAGAAAGTATTTAGATATAAGAGTTCCTTATTGAGTCACTTAAGAACACACACCGGAGAAAAGCTCTTCGCGTGTGAAGAATGTAAGAAAGTATTTAGATATAAGAGTTCCTTAATGAGTCACTTGAGAACACACACCGGAGAAAAGCCCTTCGTGTGTGAAGAATGTAAGAAAGTATTTAGTACTAAGGGTCACGTCCTAAGACACTTGAGATTGCACACCGGAGAAAAGCCCTTTGCGTGTGAAGAATGTAATAAAGTCTTTAGTAATAAGAGTCACTTGCTGAGACACTTGAGATTGCACACCGGAGAAAAGCCCTTCGCGTGTGAAGAATGTAAGAAAGTATTTAGTCAGAAGTGTAATCTGCGGATTCACATGCGAACACACACCGGAGTAAAGCCCTTCGAGTGCGACGAATGTAAGAAAAATTTCAGCGAGAAGAGCAGTTTGTTGAAACATTTGAGAACACACACCGGAGAAAAGCCCTTCGCGTGTGAAGAATGTAAGAAAGTATTTAGTCAGAAGTATCATCTGCGGATTCACTTGCGAACACACACCGGAGTAAAGCCCTTCGAGTGTGACGAATGTAAGAAAGCTTTCAGTGAGAGGAGTAGCTTGTTGAAACATTTGAGAACACACACTGGAGAAAAGCCCTTCGCGTGTAAAGAATGTAAGAAAGTATTTACTCAAACTTCTACCTTACTGAGTCACTTGAGAACACACACTGAAGAAAAGGCCTTCGCGTGTGAAAAATGTAAGAAAATATTTAGATATAAGAGTTCCTTATTGAGTCACTTGAGAACACACTCTGGAGAAAAGCCCTTCGTGTGTGAAAAATGCAAGAAAGTATATAGTACGAAGGCTACCTTATTGAGACACTTGAGAACGCATACTGGAATAAAGCCCTTCGAGTGTGAAGAATGTAAAAAAGTATTTAGTCAAAAGTATCATCTACGGATTCACTTACGAACGCATTCCGGAGTAAAGCCCTTCGAGTGTGACCAATGTAAGAAAGCTTTCAGTGAGAAGAGTAGTTTGTTGAAACATTTGAGAATACACACCGCAGAAAAGCCCTTCGCGTGTGAAGAATCTAACAAAGTATTTAGTCAAAGGTCTACCTTACTGAATCACTTGAGAACACACACTGAAGAAAAGCCCTTCGCGTGTAAAAAATGTAAGAAAGTATTTATATATAAGAGTTCCTTATTGAGTCACTTGAGAACACACATACACACAATAAAAGTCCTTAGCGTGTGAATAATGTAAATAAAGCTTTCAGTACGAGGAGTAACTTGTTGCGACACTCGAGAACTCGCACCGGAGAAAAGCCCTTTTCGAAAAATGTAAGTGAGCGCATTGACGGAACGATCACTTTAAAAGTTCTTTGCTTGTGAAGAATACATTCTGTATAAGAAGATCTTTTGGTAAGGCACTTAAAGATTAAGCCTCCCTTGAAAAGAACGAGAAATCATTCAAAACGGAAATCACACCTTACAAAATTTAGAACCCATTTGAGACAAAATCGTTCGCTCAACAGAAATACCTGATGGGGCGTACGGTTCATTTTATTTTGATGGTAAATCTAATATCATTGCATTGCGGCCTCAGAAAATCGCAATTGCGAATGGCGGTTAAGAACACGAATCAAAAATGGTGTTTATTTGTATAGATTGTTTCGATCTCTGCGTGTATCGCTTTTCAAAGTAAAAACCCATTTGTATGTGGGTTGTATCTGATTTTCACTTTCTATTACCTTTTTGTTAACCTTGGAGTTATGGAAATTACTATGAAAAGTGATTAAATAAAACGTGGTCTATAAATACTGGATATTTCTTTATAACTGTTAGATTACTATGAAAACTACGTATTTATTACCCAATACTGCTTCCGATGAAACTACTGTGGTGATCTTGCACGCGAGTAAGGACTCACCTGACAGCCATATAGGGCCGAAGCGAAGTCGAACGAGTCCTAAGAGCTAGCCGACCACTTTTCCGCAGATTGTTCTTTTATTGACATCTCAAGCGAGCCGCTCCAGTCTTCAACTGCATACGCGCATTTAACTTTATACTCGTCTTACCTGCCATTTGTAATTCATGGAAATCGAAAATACATGTTTTCATCCGATATTATCCAAACTGTTGTAATTGCTAACGTGGAAGTAATAAACAATGTGATCAGGTTTAAGTCGTGACAGCAATATGTTTATCCAGAGTAGTATACAGACCGTATTGAAGAGGGTACCAGTTACCAGAAGACCGCATCCATCCTACCGTACCACACAACATATGCATCAGGACAAATTATGTAATTTTGTATACATAATAAAATATTCAATCAACTAATAAAACTCCATTATTTTATTTTTTACATACCTTTATATTAAAAGAAAAACTATATATATAATAAAATGAATATCTAATACATGCAAAATTGATGTAAATAAAGACATTTATTTTTACCTATTATTATTATTATGTGCTGACATGAGAAAAATTGCTCGTGCGGGCATTGTCTATGAAATTGAGAATTTACGGCCCCTATGTAATTGCCACTCCATAACCGTAGAATTAGCCACCTCTGTCGGTATAGAGCATAGATAAGTAGTACAGAGCTATGCTAAGCTATAGTTCGTACCCTCTGTTTAACGTCGCCTCCTGTCACAGCTGAAAACATTTTCTCATTCTTCCAAAGTTTGTATTGCTACTTATTTACTAGGTATAAATAACACTTGATATATCGGAGACGGATCTCATCACGTTCATTAGACCTCGTATTGATATTACCGCTTCTGAATACCTTAATAAACTTATTTGTGCATTCTGCTGTATGCACTTCATATTGTTTCATTACTTTGCGTCACTTATTTTTTATAACCAACTAACCCTTTGTATTTATCTATATTAAAAATATATATTTTTCAACGCTTTTGACAGCTGTTTAATACAAATTAACTTCTCAATGTCGTTTGTCATCTTAGGAATAAGTATTATATATAATTGTGAGAACTGTCATTTTGTAAATGTATGTGTGTCATGAAAGTGAATAGATGAGTGGTGACGAACCTTATAACAGGCTGTCTCTGGAGAAAGAGCTCTCATCTTCCAATTCATGTATTAATATAAAACACTTATGATGTTTATTACAATAAGGTAGTTAGTAAAAGTGTCAAAGCGATTAGCGCTGATGCACTTGTAGTAGTAGATTTGGCGGTCTAGCCGCATGTAGAGTACTCAGAGTATCGTAGACTGAGGAATTGAAAAAAAAAGAAAAAAAGAGCTCTCTTCCATCACAGCTTCTTCTTAATAACAAGTCTAACCCTGAAGTGTGTAATTTATATTTACTGTATAACGTGTTGTAATAAACTTATAATTGTTACCCCGACATACTGAGTTTATTATAACAAGGAATTGGGACCCAAGTAATTAGACAGTACTCAGAGTATAGAACCCCAAGGGAATCTGGTGGTAATTAAAGAATTATCACAATAATATTTGCACTAAGTCACGCTGTGGCAGCGAGTCCGAGTTCCACGGAGGGGTCCGCATTTTATTGTATTTGTTATTTGTACGGGGCGTATTTTATTCTAACCTTATAAGTGAATGGTCGTCAACCCGTCTTTAAATTACAGGCAACCTCTCTTATATCCAGGTCGCCGATATGGAAGTGAAGCCAGAACTAGATTCTGGTGATGAAAGAGTTTGGATCAGTGTTCCACCATCGAGTATTGGTTCAACTGAAAGCTGTTTTCTTGAAATCAAGACGGAAGCTACCGACCCCTGGTCTGAACTGAGCGGAAGTCCCACGCCCCCCGACTATGCCGTGGACGTGTGGCTCCCCAACATCAAGGAGGAGTGCGCTGGAAAGTCACAAGCAGCGTCGGATAGCAGCTCTCTCCTGACCTGTGGTGAGTTGTTCATTCACTACATGGAATGATGCATATATATATTTCATGGGTGGACAGTTTCCTGCCGAATTACTTCATATTTATTTTATTTTCGACAGACGCGCACACCAGGTTAAGAATTGTATCATTGACCCCGTTATGTATTTCAAGGCATAGGTCATGCCATCCGGACCTGCATTCTGTGAAAATATAAATAAGACTGTTACCTGACACGATCGTGATTGCTAATTATTTATTTGCTTACGACTTGTACCACCCTATGTAAGTAATTTATGAATTTTCGATCTATTTCAGACAACCTCATACAACCGTCATGCAGAGAAACATCAGAAAGGTTGGCCCATGCAAAAAGTTTAGTTGCACAAGCTAAGTTACCTGCGAATCAGGATAATGGAAAACAAACTCTCAGTCGCGAGGGGATTCTTTCTGATAAACCCTCCACCAAATTATCCAGTCTTCAACATAACGTATCGACTCCCTTGAAGCCTCACACATCAAATAAATCATTTTCATGCGAAAAATGTAAGAAAGTATTTAGTCATAAGAGTCATTTTCTGAGTCACTTAAGAACACACACCGGAGAAAAGCCCTTCGCGTGTAAAGAATGTCAGAAAGTATTTAGTCAGAAGAGTCACTTGCTGATTCACTTAAGAATACATACCGGAGAAAAGCCCTTTGCGTGTGAAAAATGTAAGAAAGTATTTAGTCAGAAGAGTCACTTGCTAAATCACTTAAGAACACACAGCGGAGAAAAGCCCTTTGCGTGTGAAGAATGTAAGAAATTATTTAGTCAGATGGGTCACTTGCTAAATCACTTGCGAACACACACTGGGGAAAAGCCTTTCGCGTGTAAAGAGTGTAAGAAAAAATTTAGTCAAAAGAGTTCTTTGCTGAGTCATTTGAGAAACACACACACCGAAGAAAATCCCTTCGCATGTGAAGAATGTAAGAAAGTATTTAGGCAAAAATGTAACTTGTTGCAACACTTGAAAACACACACCGGAGAAAAGCCCTTTGCGTGTGAAGTATGTAAGAAAGTATTTAGTCAGAAGACTCACTTGCTGAATCATTTGAGAACACACACCGGAGAAAAACCCTTCACGTGTGATGAATGTAAAAAAGTATTTAGTCAGAAGAATCACTTGCTGAGTCATTTGAGAACACACACTGGAGAAAGGCCCTTTGTGTGTGAAGAATGTAAGAAAGTATTTAGTACGAAGGCTACCATATTGAGACACCTGAGAACACACACAGGGGAAAAGCCCTTCGCGTGTAAAGTATGTAAGAAAGTATTTAGTTTGAAGGCTACCCTATTGCGACACTTGAGAATACACACCAAATAAAAGTCCTTCACGTGTGATGAATGTACCCCGTGGTAAGGGTAAGATGGTATTTTCATATATTTAAAAAAATTGTTGATTATTCAAAATGATTAATTTATTATATGAACAAAGATTGTGACAAATTATAGTCTAATAATTAATAAAAGTTTTGTGTTTAGTAAAACTAAGGTTAAATAAAATAAGAAGTGTTTGGATGTTTGATGTTCTTCTATTACTGGCCCTAGGTTTAAATGTTGGTGGTATGCCTGTTTTCGCGCTGTTGGATTCAGTCCGCTATTAAGATTAGAGCAGTATTCGGAAGAGTATTATTATAAATATCAATACGAACTGAAGGAAGAATGAGGAAACTTCTTACTTTAACTATGACAGGAGACGCCGAAGATTTTGTGTTATGAAATATCTGTGGTCTTTAATACAGGGATAATGCATCCAAAAATAAATAAGTACCTGCTTACGAAGTTGAGAATTCCGCACGACCTCCATCCAAGAGGAAGGGATAGAACAAGACTACCATTCTGGAAGAAGGTCAAATCTCAGAAATCAATCATGCACATTGCGATGAAGATTATCAATGATAGGCCTGATGGTATAATAAATTACGTAGATTTAAAATTAAACTAAGCAAATATGTGCAAGACATGTTATGTAACACAGCACCAATATAGTCTTCACTAGAATTTCTAATATGTCGAGAAGAAGTTCAGGTTTCAGCCTGGATGGCCTATCATCAGTTCTACAGACCTCACACAATTGGCTAATATGAATAGGTTTCAAATAACATATTCTTAAGAGTCACTCACCTCTTCCGCATTCAGGAGCCATATATTAATATTACCTCCTTTTTCTGCATTCGCATATTTTGTTACACTTCATTGATATACATATTTCCATGGATCACAGCATTTCACAGCGACAGCACAGTATAAAATGAAAATATTATGTAACTGTAAGTGACACAATGCTGAGAAATATAAAGCAGGTATGAAGCAAACGGGGCCGAGCACCAGGCTGCGCGATGAGAGCGCTGGTGGGCTAGGTAGCTTCTCCCCCACCTGCCACTGCTTCTTGTGAGGGGGCTGAGGGTATCTTTTCCTTGAAGAGCTTCATGATCAGTTGTTTCTGCTTTCTATTATAGTTGCATAGTCGAGCAATCATTCTAACTGTATTTTTAATTTTAATATCATATCATTTCTCTACTAAATATTGCAGGGATCAGTACATTACTTACGATGTTAGTGTCCGCTCGTTTTTCCACTAAATATTCCACCACTGGAAGATTCCCATCATAAGCTGCCTCGAATAGTTTTTTTCTCTACTAAGTACTCCACGACTGGAAGACTCCCACCACAGGCTGCGGGAAACAGTGCTGTCTTACTACTGCAACGTGACAAACTGTCAATATAGATCCCGTGACTTTTTAAATGCTTGACTATAATCTATTTACTCAAACATTTATATATCCTTAAGAGTTTTGTCTTATTTTATCGAAATCATCGAAAATAATGTAAATATCCCAAATATTTTCACGCTGTTTAGCCAAACAGGACTATAGCAGCCCGCGCAGCCAACTATCCTTACCTCTTAGAATAAAATTTCAAACCGAATTCAGACTCGGCTCGGATGGTAGTTTTTGAAATTTGCCAAACCTAAAAGTTTATATTAAGAATTATACATTTTCTTTTTAATTTTGATGTGAACGCAACGTTCTTGTCGTTGCGTAATCAACATTTGTAGTGGTAACGAGGAGATGACGGGAGGGTAAATTAAATTAACACGTTTTTCTATATACAAATTTACTTATTTATTTACAAAACAAGGAAAAATAAAAAGAGGAAAATTCTTATTGCTACTTATATCTAACCTTAATTTAATTGTTTTTCCAACACACTTTTGCATGGCCACGTATGGCTCACCGCTGGCGCGTGCGACAAGCGGCATCTGAAGCCCACTCCTGGTCTAGTTCACGGTCGTGGGCTTCGCAGCTTCGCTCGCCATGTGGTCTCCGTGGTCGCGTTCGTCGTCTCGTGGTGGGTGGCCTCCGGTCCTCCGTTGTGAGTGACGGGAATATCCGCCGCTTGCCTCGTGTCCAGGGCGAGGTCCTCTGATGCCTTCCAGGAAGCACATCGCAGTTTCCTGGTGGCTTCGTCTCGAGGCAAGATGGTGGTCGATATGAAGCTGCCCGGCGGCCGGCTAAAAAAGCCGGCGGCGCCCCGGAGCAGGTCCGATGCGTGCAACAGGCATAGAAAAAGAGAGAGAGAGTCACTTCGGCTTGGCAGAAACCCACCCCGCCCAATGCGCGGTAGAGGTGATAACGACCCTTCGTCCGCTGTAGATGCATGTTAGTAGCGGGGTGAGGAGGAGTTTGCGTTGCCTGACGCGCGGCCCGCACAGGAATAATTGAATAAAACTAAACTAAACTAAATATTCGTAATACGTGAACGTCACACGTGAGATGCGATCGTAACAATTTAAGCATATATAGGAGGCAAACTAGGAAAAGGTTTCCAAGGACGGTATGATACACTTTCTGAGACATGTTCAGGTTACTTCTCAGCAGAATACTCAATTTTATACATTTTCAAAGCATTATCTGTGGATTTCTAACCACAGACATCTTGTCACAGCTGATGTAGGACCGAGTAGGACGTTTTCTCGTTCTTCCAAGGTTATTATTATATTAGATCCATATTATTAACGCACACAGAATATTGTTTTAACCTTAATTTATTTATTTATGTATTCTGCTGTTTGCACTTCATACTGTTTATATCAATTCACACCGCCAACTATATTTCATCTCTTATTATATATATTAAAAATATACATTTTTCAACGCTTTGTCAGCCGTTCAATACAAATCTATTTCTCAGTGTCGTTTGTCATCACGAAAGTAAGTATCATTGCATATTTCACACTTCTTCTATATATAATATTTGCACTGAGTCACGCTGCGGCAGACTGTCAGACCGCGAGTCCGAGTTTCGCATTTTATTATATTTGTTATTTGTATCGGGAGCGTATTTTATTCTAACCTTATAAGTGAATGGTCGTCAACCCGCCTCTAAATCATATCAGGTCTAGCCAGCGACATTGTACAGGGATATGAATCATACACCGGCTCCATAAACATAATAGATATGTGTTGCGGTAAACGTCTGAAACAATAACTAAAATTTGTGTTATTTCTAACAAACACAGTGCATTATGCTTGATGAGCAGTAAACGAGGGTTAAATTCTCACGAAAATATGATAACGCGAGCGTGACATTTGTTTTTGACCAAGGCATTTGCGAACAGACCAATCTCATCGTCCGCGCAGCCCAGGTAGAAGAACCGACACGCGTGATGTGGGATAATGAATCGATATAACTTATAGCAGCCTCAACTAAATGTTTTCCGAATTGTCAGTGTTCCGGTCCTAATACTATGGCTAGTATTAGAAAGGAGTGTCGAGTCAACTAAACTGTTAAGTCCCTACTCAGAACAATCGTTGTAAAGTTCCCCAGTCCAGCCTCCAGCAGGGTCTCATCAGAGCTGCTTGTTTACGCCGTAGGACTTTGCACAATTTCAAAAGTTAATAAATATTTCCACTTCAGTTTAAGAAAAACGTTGATTTTACGATTCCAAAATAACACATAACCTCTCTTATATCCAGGTTGCCGATATGGAAGTGAAGCTAGAACCAGATTCTGATAATGAAGGATTATGGATCAATGTTCCACCATCTAGTATTGGTTCGACTGAAAGTTGTTTTCCTAACATCAAGGCGGAAGCTGCTGATCCTTGGCCCGCGCCCCCCGACTATGCTGTGGACGTGTGGGTCCCCGACATCAAGGAGGAATGCGCTGGGAGATCACAAGCAGCCTCGGATAGTGGCTCTCTCCTGATCTGTGGTGAGCTGTTCAATCACTATTTGAAATGATGCATGTACATGATGGGTGTAATGGACCTAGTCCACAATACTTCACGGGCGGACAGTTTCCTGCCGAGTTACTTCTTATTTATTTTATTTTCGATAGTCGCGCACACCAGCTAAGAATTTTTGGCGGTTAGGACGGTGGTTAAATGAAAGAAATATCATTTGCGTGTTGAGGTGTTTATTGTGATGGATATACCCATGAAGATGGATGAGAGTGAATGAAGATGTGAAGTTCGAAGTGAAGCGAGTCGGCGATCTCTCTCAGCGCGCGTGGGCCAGCAAGACCGCCGTTGTGAAACGATGAAACTGGAGAGACTGCCTGGCGGTGAATCATCGAGCCAGACTTGTAGCAGCAGCCGGCCGCGCTGTCGCTAGCGTCGATGCCGGCTGAGATGGCGGTGAATATAAATTCTGATCGCTACAAATTGTATCATTGACCCCGTTATGAATTACATGGGGTAGGTCATGGTAGGACCTGCATCAAACTTTGTAAGTAATTAATAATGTTTCGATCTATTTCAGACAACCCTATGCAACCGTCATGTAGTAACACACCAGAAGAGCTGGACCATGCAAGAAGTTCAGTTGCACGAGCCCAATTACCTGCGAGCCAGGATAATGGAAAACGAACTCTCCGTCGCGAGATTTTTTCTGATAAAGCCTCCAGCAAATCATTCAGTCTTCAACATAACGTATTGACTCCCTTGAAGCCTCACGCATCAAACAAATCCTTTTCGTGTGAAAAATGTAAGAAAGTGTTCAGTCGGAAGCGTTACTTATTTAGGCATTTAAGAACACACACCGGAGAAAAGCCCTTTGCGTGTGAAGAATGTACAAAACTGTTTAGTGACAAGAGTAACTTGTTGAAACATTTGAGAACACACACTGGAGAAAAACCCTTCGCGTGTGAAGAATGCAAAAAAGTATTTAGTAGGAAGGCCACCTTATTAAGACACTTAATAACACACACCAGAGAAAAGCTCTTCGCGTGTGAAGAATGTAAAAAAGTATTTAATCAGAAGAGATCCTTGCTGAGTCATTTGAGAATACACACCGGAGAAAGTCCCTTCGTATGTGAAGAATGTAATAAAGTATTTATTCAGAAGAGTTCCTTGCAGAGTCACTTGAGAACACACACCGGAGAAAAGCCTTTCGCGTGTGAAGAATGTAAGAATGCTTTCAGTGAGAGGGGTACCTTGATAAGACACTTGAGAACACACACTAAAGAAAAGCCCTTCGCGTGTGAAGAATGTAAAAAAGTATTTAATCACACGAGTACATTGCTGAGTCACTTAAGAACACACACGGGAGAAAAGCCGTACGCGTGTGAAAAATGTAAGAAAACTTTCAGTGAGAGGGGTAACTTGTTAAATCATTTAAGAACACACACCGGAGAAAAGCCTTTTGCGTGTGAAGAATGTAAGAAAGCTTTCAGTGAGAGGGGTAACTTGTTAAATCATTTAAGAACACACACCGGAGAAAAGCCCTTTGCGTGTGCAGAATGTAAGAAAGTATTTAGAAGTAAGAGTAACTTGCTGAGTCACTTAATAACACACACCGGAGAAAAGCCCTTCGCGTGCAAAGAATGTCAGAAAGTATTTAGTCAGAAGAGTCACTTCCTGATTCACTTAAAAATACATACCCGAGAAAAGCCCTTTGCGTGTGAAAAATGTTAGAAAGTATTTAGTCAGAAGAGTCACTTGCTATATCACTTAAGAACACACAGCAGAGAAAAGCCCTTCGCGTGTGAAGAATGTAAGAAAGTATTTAGAAGTAAGAGTAACTTGCTGAGTCACTTGAGAAAACACACCGTAGAAAAAGTCTTTGCGTGTGAAGAATGTAAGAAAGGATTTAGAAGTAAGAGTAACTTGAGAACACACACCGGAGGAAAGCCCTACGCGTGTGAAGAATGTAAGAAAACTTTTAGTTTGAGGGGTAGCTTGGTTAAAATTGAGAACACATCGATGAAAAGCCCTTCGTGTGCCGCACAACATCACGCTCGCGGGAGCTATGCCGGGATGCAGCCTTAAAAAGAGCCTCTTTTCACTGAGCCGCCCGGAGAATAGCCTTTTTTGAGACCACGCCTAGAAACGACCAAATCCTGGAAGCACGATGCTCCTGGCCCAAGGATATGATGAGGAGTGTTGAGGGGATCGACCGTGCTGAAATGCTCAAAATGTATTGTATGTTTTTAGATATTAATATGATCTGTACTTTAATGACCAATTTGTAGAAACGGTCAGCAACTTAATACGGTCTCAAGTAAATTAAACATGTGGAATCAAAAAAAAACAAGTGTTTTATTTTCACATATGTTCCCAGAGTATTGTCATGACATAGAATTTAAGAAACCACCTATCAATCCTGAGATTTAAGACAATTATTATATGAGTGAGCTACACAGCCGTCGGCACATTTAATGCAAGTACAGTGATACCTCGGTATACATCCGCTTTAGAATAAGTCCAACTTAATATATTTCCTGTTTGGTATGAGACATTTGTTTGTAATACGACTCGCGTGCGTCAAATGGTGCGCGCTTACGTCCTCGGTCTCATTCGGTTTTTGGAGACATCTCTACCACGACTGCCCACGAGCGTCGGTACGACTGTTTTTACCATTCGGTGAACTACCCACCCTATAACTTTCTGTGAATTTTCACGTGCTTTAATGTTTTTTCGCGTATTTTTTTTGTAAATTCAAGTTAAGCAACGGACAAGTATGAAGGTGGCGTGCGTATCCGGGACGGTATCGGACGATTGTAAAAAGCAAAGACGTTATTAAATCTGATACCGTTTTAAATTTTCATTTTGTTCATCTAATTGCTTTTGTATATTTGGGGGTTAGGACGGTGGTTAAATGAAATTAATGTTATTGGCGTGTGTTGAGGTTTATTATGACAATGACAATGAAAATGAATAAATGAATGAGTGAAGATGTAGAAGGTGCACGTGTCTTATGAAATGAGTTGGCGGTCTTGCTCGGCGAGCGCGAGCCGGCAAGACCGCCGTTGTGAAACGATGATACTGGAGAGACTGCCTGGCGGTGAATGCTCGAGCCAGGCTTGTAGCAGCAGCCGGCAGCGCTGTCGCTAGCGTCGTTGCCGACTGAGATGGCGGTGGATTTGAATTCCGATCGCTACATATATATTGTGAGGTGTGTTCTGGCGGACTATCCTCCACCGACTAGTAACAACGGAGAGCATGAATTGTGAGATCGTGAATCAGAAACTACCTACTTACCATGATATCTAGATCCACATTAACCATCTTCTAAGAAAATAAACTTTACTAAAAAAACAGTAAAACATGATATTTCATAATAAAAGAGTCAGCAAATTTTACGTTAAATTTTATTCAGAGTTTAAAAAGAACAGAAAACCACGAGAATTTTTTTTTTGAATAAATAAAAATTAAATTAAATTTCAGAGCTACATATTAGGCGGCGAAAACAATTCTAAAATTACACAAAAATACATCGACCTTGGGCAATTCCTCTTACATCTGCCGTAAAAAAATCATTAACATCTTCTTGCATCCTTACATTTTAGTGTCCTGGGAAAGCATTCACCGCCGTTTCCGAGCGCCTAGTGATTGGTCAGGACACTCCTTCAACTGGCGGTCCATGAACGGATCTTCTTCTCCCAGGTGGACCATGATAAGTAATTGTCAAGAGGTGATGGGAAGAAGACGTAATGTGAAGTAGTAAAGAAGTAAAAAAAGTCAAGAAGTGACGAATAGAAGAGGAAAGAAAGGAAGTAAATAAATTAAGGGAAATTTTATATGCAACAATAGAAATTTTTACGATACAATTAGGATTCGTAATGCTAGAAATGAGTGCGTTGTAAGATTGATTAGCTATATGGATTTTTACCCTTCAATTATTTTCCATGGCGTAACTTCCATACGCCACTCCCGGGCATTGGCTCTGCGCCTGGATCCTGTATAGGGCTCCATCTTCCGCGTATCTTCTAATACGAGTTCAACCGAATGTCGAGAACAGCCGAACGCCTGCCCGCAGGGCGAACCCCCTCAGCTCGAATAGAAGTCAACGTACTTGGCTAGCGCTGGTCCGTGACTCGAAACGACGGTCGCGATCCTAGCGGCCAACATCGAAATTAGTACTTGGCGATACGAACCGAGCGTGAAATTATTTAACGAGGATGTTTGTTATTTCAATTAAGTACTAACGTTACATTCTTCTTCTGCCAAGAATTCGTAACGTTATAATATATATTTTAGTATTAAACAGTGTTTAAATTATTTTATACAAACTCATCAATGTATAATTTGCCAATAACAATAGGATTAATCATTTTTCCTTTATTTATGGGAAAAATTCGTTTGGTATACGTCCTGTTTGGTATAAGTCCAAGGATCTGGTACGGATTAAGGACATATATCAAGATACCACTGTATGTGTTTTTGAAAATGTAATATTGTCATTGTGAGAAACCTAACCTCTAAATGTCATTTTAAATCTTAACCTAGAAAGGTAGTAATTTTTCTTATAATATATATTATATATATATATATATTATATATATATATATATATATATATAGGCTTATCATACATCCCGGTTTGACCGGGATTATCGCGATTTCTCACATTGGTCCCGGCTGGTGTGGCATTTTGTCCCAGCCGTTGCGGATACGGTTATAAAAAACTTTGTTGTGAGGACAGCAAAGTGAAGTGCAATGTTTCTAAGAATTTTCTATCGTACATGGTGGGTGAGCGGGCATTAAAGATCGCATAACGGCTGTCGCAAGCTCTTCATCTATTAAAACATTTTTTTAAAACGGTGATTCCATTCTAGATGATTTAGTTATTGCGGCCAAAGAGGCCACATTTTCCTTTCACACCAGCGAAGCATGATAAGAGCTTCAAAACTTATGACCGTACGTCCAAATTAATCTCAAAATTCGTTGAACCAAAATTTGGTGCCGCTTTAACCAAATGCGAAGTGATAATTGTCCCGGTTTAGAACTTCATAATTATGGAAAGCCTATATATTATATGTATATACATTGTAAATGCAAGCATTGCCTGACAACAAGGGTTCTATGGGCGAAATAAAGGACTTAATAGGGGGTATCGGAACAGAGAAATCTTTGTTAGGATCTGTGAAATATGGGGGATTGCTTACAGTTTCTGACCATTATATGTTAACAAGAATTTATAGCCTCAGTCTGAACATTAGTCCTGCTTAAATTTTGTTAATAATTCAATGGAGTTCGTAGGCGAGGTGGTGGTGGAGGAGAGTTATTAAAAATATATGTTTCTAAAAGCTTTATGAAATGTTAGATTGTCAATGTTAACATTTTCAACCCGTGCAACATTAGGTATATCAGTTTGTTATAAAAATAATACTACGCTTGTAATTTCAATTAACATCTCTTCCATATTAAGAAATATAAAAATAACACATTTATACAAAATTGAATAATTTTGGCTAAAACTGTTAAAACGACACTATTTGCATATTTGAATTAGTTTTCTACAAAACGACCAATACAACCGAAAAAGATTGACATCAACATATTTATAATTTAGATATGGAAGGTGAATCGAGGCCGAGGGAGTCGGGGAGCGGGTTCCTGACCAGCTTGGAGATCTCCTTGAAGCTCGGATGATTCTTGTCCTTCATGAGCTTGAACAGAACACTCTCCGACGTGGTTATGTGACACCCAATGTCACGAAGACGCTGTGAAATAATAAAATGTGAATAAAGGAAAAATTTCTAAAGCCATATAATATACGGAACATAGTACTATACGATTGTGATAGCTGGAACCTAACAAAATGAGGCGAAGTGAGACAGGAAACCATCAAAATGTGGGTGGCGGTTCGCTTAATATTCGTCATATATATCGTCGCTGTCAATGTTTTCTCCAATTATGGATCACGGTGTGCACTAGTGATGAGAAAAAATGTTACTCTTGACTCACTAGTGTGATTCTGATTGATATTCGATATATTAAAAACTGTGACTGTGATCACAGTTTGATTACTGATACGCGTTCGCCGCACGATATCACAATACGCAAAATAAATAAATAAACATACTTTTGAGCGTATTTAAACTTCATTTGTGCAAACAAAAAAAGTGAGAATATTTTGTAAAATAATTACATCAAAATTAGTTTAGTTCGATTAGTCAAATAATAATAATAATGGATAATTTGTATAGCGCCATTTTTGTAAAAACTTTCACCTCAAGGGCGCTTTACACATAAACTGTTTATAGTTCTACAATTATCTTTGTTTTTTAAAATTAAAAATTGTTATTTTCACTTATGGAAATGATTTTTTGAAAACGTGCATTTTTAGTTTCTTCTTAAATAAAGTCTCTGATGCACTGTTTCTTATAACGGAGGGCAAAGAGTTCCACGCTTTTGGGCCTGCCACTGCAAATGCCTGTTCACTAAATTTAGACTTCTGGCAACGGCTGATCGGTTCTACAACCCTTCTGACCTGAGAGTTTGACGTCTACCATTCAAATTGTCTTGGATACAAAGTTCTTGAAGATATAGAGGCGCCATGTTGTGTGTCGCCTTATACATCAACCAGCACGATTTCAATTCAACTCTCAGGAAATCGGAGCCAAAGTAGCTGATGTAAAAGAGATGTTATATGAGAGAATTTGGAAACTCCATATATTATCCGTGTAGTCGCATTTAGAATAGATTGTAATCTATCCAGCTGAAACATTGGTAGGCCGGCATAGATGCTGTTACAATAGTCCACACGTGACACCACAAATGCATTTATAAGTAGACGGGCTGCCTCGAGAGGAAGATGTCTCCGAATACTTTTAATCTGTCTCAGTTGTCTCAATATTTTTAGTGACAATTTTCGAACCTATATGTTACCTTTCTGATATTAATACATTTAATCGTTCCATTATTTGAAAGAGCCATCTGCCTTATTTTTACAGAATCTCAAATACCTTTGAGTAATCTGATAGCAGACGCCAGAATTATCAATTCATTTTTATTAAATTTTTGGACACATTGATATAACTTTTTTATTAGGAGAACACATTCTTATTGTGAAGTTGTAATTAATCAGAACAATATTGTCGCTGTAGTATAGTTGGATAATGCACCTTCCCCGGTTAGGAAAGAGATCCAGGTTCGAATCCCGGTGGCGCAACAAAAATATTTTTCGATAAAATTGATTTTATATGTATATCTTTCTAATTAATATATTTATTGTATTAAGTCGAGAAAACTATCAAGGATAGCTGCTTGGGACACATTGTGATATTTTACAAGTCTACATTCAGGGGAAGATATAAGGCAGCAGAGCAGCAGAGCTAGTAGTGCAGGTAGAAAGAGGTTATCTTGGCTGCGTGATCTCAGATAGTGATGGAAAGTGAAAGAATGTCTAAAATGTTGGCGTGTCATTTTTATAGAGGATAAATCAATATGGTTACCAATCTTCGATAGCAGACATGAAAAATAAGTCTTGTTAAAAATTGTGTGCGCTATGAAGTCAAATCCTGCACACCTTAGGGGGAATATATGTTACTAGGTACAATATTTATAATAATTCCTAAGACCAGCAAAATCAAGTTATTAAGTTTTGACTGCATGGCGACGACATGACAGGCGACATTGGCACGATTTATAAACATAAATACATCATACCTGCAGGGCTATAATTCTATCACTCTGGGACCGAGATATGCATCCGTCGGCGAGTATGTGCACGGCGATGTCTTGGCTGAGGAGGTCCATAGCGGTCTGCTCCACGCAAACGTGAGTCTAGAGACAATAAATACAGTTGCACACTTCATATTACAGGTTAGGTTGGAAAGTTCTTAACTAAGGGCCGGTTGTGTGATCAGTGGTAAGTTATTACTATGCTAAAAAAGTTACATTCCGTAGTACACTAATTTTACTCTCAGATATCTGATGGTAAAATCTTCAATCGTTAGTTAAAAATGACAAGACTCCTCACAACTGTTTCAAAAGTCATTTGTCACATTGATACTTTAAAAGTTGCATTATACGACAATGAATGATACAGTATCCAGCTATTTAAGTTATGAGAATTCATCCGATGATGATCTCGTTGACTGAAAATATTTCACCAGCAAGGTGACAGATTTCGAACGCCATAGATAAAATAAAATTATACATATTTGATGATTATTTAACATTACCACACCATTAGGCGAAACTGACTTTGACAGTAGTAAATTTGAAGTACAAACAACCTTTCATCTTCTTCTTGTATCCTATCCGTTCAACGGACATTGCCTATCATCACTTTATTTTCTGCAGCACAGGAAAACTTTACAGTAGACTGGCCAAGCCATTGTCTCAGGTTCTTCAGCCATGATGTTCATATTCATGCCATTCTAAAGACACATGTTTATTTGTTTCTACTAATGTTATATATTTTTGTAATCCTTTATTTGAGTGTTACTTTAATCTGTTATTTATGTTTTTGCTTCTTTGTTTATATATATATTGTATTGAAATTTATTTATTTAATATGTTTTTGTTTATACCTCAATAAAGTTGTCGCTCAGTTGTCATATCAGCATTAAATAAATGGCAACCTGGCGGCGAATGAGTAGGTCCATATAGGAGCTTTTGCTTATAAATGGTCCTGGGTAAGTGGTGGGTCTGCCCTCATAGCCATGATGTTCTCCTTCTTCCAGCAATCTTTTCCTGCATTATGAAGTGCAAAATCTCGTATTTCCCCAAATGTCTCATTACATTTTTACTGTTTTAATTATTTTCTTTATTCATCCGAACCATAACATCTTCATACGCAACTCTATCCGTCGTTATTTACCGCGGACGATGGTAAAACGTTACTATAGTAAAAATTTACCATGGTCAAATTTACTACCGATTAATAGAAGAAAAAGATGCACCTATTATATAAAATGAAGTCATGTTAAGAAAATTTGCAAAATCTAATTATATAATGAGTTTTGTTTTTGGGAAGAATGTTCTCCAGGGCTGTCTTTACAATCAGAGCTGCTATAACAATAGTCAAGTATTTCTATATATTTTTATAAGTGGTACATTTATTTATTTTTGAGTATAGGAAATAGTGAAGGTAAATCGTTACGTGACTGTTGTTGTGTCGATGATTGTCAACTAAGATTTGACTGCCAGAGGACTTACTTTCCAGTGTACCAGTCATTGCTCGAAGAATTGCGTAAATCGGTTAAACATAATCACAGTTAAAATAACGGTTTAAATAACGATTTTGCCATTACTAATAGGAAACACTATTTTCAACACATCAAAAGTAATCATAATATTTACTTTTAGTTCTTAAGTAAAAAGCTGTTATGAATGGATTATTTCTGAAATGTTTTCTACTGGTTTATGTTTTGAATATGTGTAATTATAAATAATCTTTGCCGTGCTTGTTCAATAATCTGTTTGTAAGGATATTATTGTTTTTGTAACATTTTTGTTAATGGGTACATTATACTGTATAAACATATTAATAAATATTAATATTCACATATGTGCGGCAGATCCATTTATGACCGAATGAAGAAATAAGGAATGAATGTAAAGCTGATCTTAGCGTAGTAAGATTAAGAGAGAATGGTAAGAAAGATATATGACGCAAGTGTTGATGGCACCAGAAATAAAGGAAGACTCGGCACAACCAGGTAAACCAGATGGTCCTGTTAGAAGCCTCAATAATCAGCGAGCTTATGTGAAAAGATGTGTGGATGAGGTGAGAATTGTGTGTCAGGACAGAAGAGTGTGGCGCTCTAGCCTCTTTGGCTACCCCATGCGGAGGGAATGGGATCAAGAATACAGGCTGACAGTTTAGTTAATATCATTAAGATACTAATTAAGGTGGTACGATCATGTGCAATGAATGGTAAGAAAGATATATGATTCAAGTGTTGATATAGAGAACATCGGCGGAAGATTTGACACAACCAGGTAAACCAGATACCGGCAGATGGTTTTGTTGGAGGCCTCAACAATCAATGAGCAAGCATGGGGAGATATACAAATGTGGACAGAAGAATGTAGAGTTATATTCTCTCTCACATGGGGAAACGGTGTGACGGTAAGTGCGTAAGTATATTAGTTAGTTACTATTAATATGTAGTGACCTCCAAGCCGAAGAGCACAACAGAATCCAGTTTATTTGGGAACCTCTTCTTGAGGTCATCGAGCAGCGTCGGTGTCATCATACTGAACTTGGTCTTGTCATAGATCAGCACGGCGGGGCCCTTCTCCATCTGGGGGGTGGTAGGGCCTAGGCCGCGCGGGTATTGCTCCGAAATGTAGAGGGGAACATTCAGAATGCCGGCCGCTGCAGACTGGGAAACATCAATTAATCTTTTTTAAATTTGGAATCAATGACTCAAGCATCGAGCAGTATCAACTATATGTAGACTTACGATATGTGCCGGTTTCACATTTTGCGCATTTTGTCCCGGCCGTGTGGTGCACGAGCGGCGTAGCGTTTATGCTAATCATGGATCACTTGCAGTGTAATTACGTTTTAGTAAGGTGATGCGGCAGCGCGTAATTTATCTACCTAATTTAATTCAGGTTTTAACTTAACCCTTTTAAAATGTCAAAAAGAAATTGCAAATTTACGAATGAACAGCAAATAGCTACCCATTTATAAAAATCTTTGTTGTGAGGACAACAAAGTGAAGTGCAATGTTTCTCAGAATTTTCTATCGTACATGGTGGGTGAGCGGGCATTAAAGATTGTATAACGGCTGTCTTAAGCTCTTCATCTACTATAACATTTTTAAAAAATGATTATTCCATTCGAAATGATTTAGTTATTACGACCAGAGTCCACATCTGCTAAAATTCTTTGAACCAAAATTTGGTGCTGTGAGAACCAAATGTGAAGCGATAGTTGTCCTGGTTTCGATACCAATGTCCCGGTTTAGATCTTCATAATTATGGTAAGCCTAACTATATGGAATCCTCAGATATTTTGGCCATGTCACCAGACATGGAACAACAATTCAAAGGTCCAATTGAGGGGAAAGGAAACCAGATTCCAATTCTCATTAAACCAAAAAATATTCTACAAAAATTCTAATGCACTTGACGAACGACAAAAAAAACAGCTATCAAAAATTTGGACAAACAACTAAATCAAGATTAAAATAGTACTCCTAATAATAAAGTGATTATAACTCACCATTCTATTTGCAACATTCAACATCTTCTCGAAGTTGCACATGGATTTTCTAAACGTCTCTTGGATGTCGCAGGCTAAAAAGACAGTCCGTGACGACTCGAGGAATCCTAACTTCGCCAAATTCTTCGCTGCCATCATATTGCAATTAATATTAAATTAAATTCTGAACTAAAATCCGGCGTACAAAGTCGAACCCGCATTTGACGTGAAAGCAAAATATTTTATTTGACATATTGACGCTCAGCGGTTCCAAAACAATTTTAGCAAGACACAAAAATTATTCCGTGGCTGAAAATGTGTTTAAATCCAAATTAAAATTGATTTCTTTAACACGGTTTTTATACGAGTGGATTGAAAATAAGAATTTATTTATTTATTCGTTCGATATGTTAAAAAATAAAGTATTTTTATCATCTTCTTAAATCGTAATCCTTTATGATTATTATTGCACACAAATTGCATAATAATTTGATTTGCGTGCTTTGACTTGACAGGTCAGTCAGTCCGACGCTCTACGTACTATGTGGTGCATCTTTTTTTGATTTAAACTGATTCCAAATTCCAATAAGTTGCCTGTGATTTTTGCATATTTTTCTATCGCATTCTATTTGTTTTTGTTGCTAACGCGGGTAAATCATATATTTGTATTTCATGTACAACTCCGAAGTATTATATTACTTTATAAAATATATAATATGATGACATGTTAATAAATTGATTACATCATTTAGTGACAATATCGATTTATAATCAAATCCAATCCGGACCATGTTTTGAGGACCAGTGCCTTGAATTGCCAAATGTAAAAATTATATCTGATGGTAAATAATAATGGTAAGTTCCTATTTATTTCTAAAAATTCGCTCGAGCGTACGCATTTTGTAAAATTATAATAGTTTTACAAAAAAAAATATTTTTTCATATTTCAAATAAAAGTTAGAGTTCCTATAAACTAGCTATTCTTTTACAACGTTTCTTAATCAGTAAAATGTGCATGAAGAAGTTTAATTTGATTATTTTAGTTGTAATTATTTCAAAAATGACATGTTATGGATAAATTTGTATCATCATTATCAACAATTTTCTATTCACTTCTGCATGAAGATCTCTCACTTTTCTCTGTCCGTTGTTATTCGCTACCACGTATTTCTCTCGATTCCGACGATTGTCCATTCTCCAAGTGATGTGGCTTACCCATTGTCATTTTGTTTTCTTGGCGTATTCTATTATATCAACATGTCTTCATGTGATGCCTAACATACATACAAAAAAATATAACAGGCACACAATTTTTAAGAAGACTTATTTTTCATGTGCCGCCTTCTATCTAAGGTTGGCCACTATGCTGCAGTATATTTTGGACATTGAACTACTTTCTGAGGTCACACAGCCGAAATAACCTCTTTCTACCTCCACTACTAGCTCTGCTGCCTTCTATCTTCTCCAGCGTAATGACTTGTAAAGTATCATATGTTTCATTGGGGTGAATATGTCAAAAATATGCAGCTTCCTCGCATATTACTAGTTATTAATTCTCTCAACTTATTAATGTGTCTTAATACATCTTTTTTAGTAATATAATGTATAAAAGTCAGGCCCTCCTAGTAGCCTTATACTGGTATGGTAATATTCTTTTTTATCAGAAGGATCTGTTTAAAGGTGAGACTGGGGCCCCAATTCTCCCTGTTCCTGTATGCGATGTCGCAGAGTGTGAGTGTGTCTTTGGCTAGAGCAGGTGGATGAAATGAAAATATTGGCTTACAATTGGTGGCATTTATTGGAGATAGATGCACACATGCAGAGATTAAAATACAGATAAAGTTCATGATGTTAAGTGATTACTGGAGGTGCAGAGAAGACGGCCGAGAGAGAAGTGGTCGCTTCAGGAGAAGTAGCTGTCATTTCGTGGTCAATACTAGGCGAGATTATACGGCTGTTGAGTCTGGCTTAACAGCTAGATACTGCGAAGCGCGTGCCGGGTCTCAATAACAGGATAACAAAAAAAACAGTTATATGCACATTAACAGCACTTGAAATATTGTTTAGAACTGTTAATTTGAATAGTAATAAAATGTCCGAGTTATATTATATAATGGGCCCCAAACTAAGAATCAATTTACTTTATTACAAACAATTATTTAGCAACATTTATGTAACAATTTCACCTCATAGGCGATGAGACAAACTCCGCCGAAGAATTAATATTCAGAGCATAGAAGCTCATTATCTTAGTTTGATGTAAATGTCGGGTGATATTGTGAGGTGTATTTTATGGAACAGGCCAGTCAGATTTGTAACTGATTCAATTATTTTTGTCTATATGTACAGTCCATTAGAATTGTCATGTCTATGATATGTCATGCCAGCCCCGCTAGCATGAAATAAAAGTCATATTACGATTGAGTTTTATTTTTTACACATTCACATAATGTATTAAACCAATCTTAACTCCAAATAAAATAACATTATTTTACAGAACAATCATAATTATTATGTACATATCTTACAAGAGAACATTATCTAAAATTTTCTAATAATTTATTCAGAAAAGGAATATTAATTCGCATTATTTAACATATCTATACATGTGATGCGTACATAGTCAAAAGACAGATATAGTAAAGATTTTCTATCACTCTCAGTATAACCATAGTAGTATTAAGGTTTACTAAAAGTTTTAATTATAGACATATTTTTTTATAACTCAATGAGATAACCAATTTAATCTTCACTGCATCAACACTGTTTAAGCTTAAAGAATGTAAGCGTCCATTTTGAAAAATGAGACCATGATATGTGAGACACGGATTGGCAAAATCAGTGATGACCAGTCTGACAAAGATTTGAAGAAATTGGTCCATTCTAAAAAGAACCAAAATAATGTCTGCCTTCTAGGATTACTGACAACGTGCAGAAGAATGTTTGCATACTTTGGAGAACATTGCGTGCATTGGGAAATGCATAACGCCCAAGTTTAAATTCATGCAAAAAAATACACTGTAGATTTTTTTACGACTGGCTTTTTCATTAGGGTGTGGATCTCGCGATGGGGAATACTAAGAAAACCAGTAGACTGAAATAAGATAGAGGACAGCGTGACTCAAACACATGTGTATTGTCCTTTCACTTGTTTAGGAAGTGTATCGCAAATTGTCACTCCAATGATTACCCTATTTATATAATAACATCACTCATTTATGCTTGTAGCAGTAAATGTAAGTATAATAAACTCTGTACTTAATCTCAGTATTAAAAAAACTCTGCATCAGCATTATCTTTTTTTCCAAAGTATTGATAATTGTTATTTAAGTTTATCAACTGTAATTAACTTTAATATGTATGTTGTTACCAATAAAAAAAAGCTCATAGAAGTGTCGAAAGGTGTACTTTATAAATTCACAAACTAACATTTCATCTTGTTTTTTTTTTTTGTATAATACATCTTTAATAATTGCATACGCTAAAGGTTAGACTGCTGAATGAGTCGAATTTATATTTTAAAAAAATCTCTTTCAATAAATCACAGCAGATAATTTGTTTTTCTTGAATTTTTCAACAACACAACGTGATGAACACTTAAGTGTATTTTAGTAACTATTTTCTTTACTCGGTTATCTCAAAGCGCAACAAAATAGTTAGGTTAGGTTAGGTGCTAGAAGCAGCTGTCGCAAAACTATGCAACCGTCATGGCAAAATCTCTATTGTGACTGTGTCATTGGCGGAAGGGATGTAAGTATATGAGTATTGATATGATTACGGTGGACATAATTACATTTACATTTGAAGGTGCGTTGATGTCGTAATTTGATAAGGTGTTTACAGTCGGGTTTGGGTGGGTCGTGTTTCCGGCGTAAAAACGCTCGGACAAATGTTTGATGTATTCGGTGATGGGCGGGATGCCCGTGTCGCGGCGGCACAATCATGATTGTATTATATGAATAAAATAATTAATGATTGGTGCATTTCACATTTGACAGAATACATTTGTAAATTTTATACATTTATGATTAATCTTATAATATAACTTAGAATTAGAAAACTATAGGTAGTGAAATAATATACAAATCAGTAAAACAAAACTATCACAATTATTATCAAAATACATATAACAATTAGGTAACAAAATGTTTTCTTAAATCTCTAAATATGAAGATTTAACAATCATTTGGACGTGTTTGGGAAAAATAGAACACTTCCGGAAACATTGTCTTGAGATATTGAAAATTTGATTTAAAAATATAATATAACTTGACGCCGGATGCGTATATTGCGAGAGATTCGTCTTGATAAGAGATTCATATTTTTAAAATACAGTTTCGAATTCATATATCTAATATAATAGGTTGATACATAACAAAAAATATTAATTAATCAATAATACGTTCCCAATATTTTGACCGTTTTCGGGTCCGCGAGTGAAGAAATCCAGTGGTTTTGAGGTGAAGAAGTTGTCGAGCCAATTTTGAAGAGCGACATCATTATTAGAGGAGATTCCTCGAAAAAGCGGAAACAGCCTTCCAACTGAGATCTTGAATAGCCGCTTTTGTAATGTTATCAATATGCAGACGGTCATTATCATATTGAAAAATCACTTGACGCCGTCTTGAAATATTGTTGGTAATAAACCTCCTTAGTGATGGTTACATTTCAGAAACAATTCATATCAGTATTTAACTCATGCCTTAACTCCTCGGATAAACTCGAACAATAGGATATGTCGGAAATATTAGTTTTATTATACTTGACACTCCATTTTTTTTAGCCTTCAATTAACACAAACTTCCTACAAATTGAAAATTTAAAGAAGTATTCAATAAAATAATACAATGGTATTAAAATACATTGGCATATCGACTCCTCAGAATAACAAGGTTCTATCTGGCACTGACACTGTTTTGAGATAATGAACTCAAAAATGTTGATTGAATTTCAACATATATTCATGTATATTTTGTTTTGAGTGTGCAAATATGATCAGTTTTATTATCTTATTTTCAGTATTATCAATGACCACTGTGAGATGAGAGAAATTAAAAATAAATAAAAACGTTGTAAATTAACAATAATGATCCATAAATTAAAATAAATAACTAACGCAGTTGAAACTTTCAGCTCTTGCTATTTCCTTTAATATCTGTTAAATATAGTTGGTGTGTATGGAAGAAATAAAGAATAATGCATTTGGAACCCATTTCATGCAATAACTCAAATTAGCCCAAAATGTTAGTTACCTTGTTGTTTTCAAAGGGGTCGATATGACAAAAAAAATATCTTTTCAGAGCTCTCTTGCCTTGAAAAATAAAAACGGTATATAAACCTATGCATCAGCCCAATACAACAAATAAATAATCACATAAAGAGGAAGGAATATGTTGGAATTTTCAGACCATTGAGATTCATTGCTTCAAGTCAATAATAATTATTTTTTGTTAAAGGAATATCCAACTGAGATTACAAATATAAAGACACGGTGTAGCTTATGTGAAAGGAGTGATCATTAATAATAAAAACACTTAAAATATATATTACGTCTGAGCAGACAACTTGACTGCCTGCGTTCTCCTGTCGGCCAGGACTATCTTGTGTATCCTTTTAATGTGCAGCTTCAACTGGTGCGCTAGCTTGCAGGTATAACTACACAGATGACACGCAAACGGCCTCTCCCCGGTATGCGTAAATTTATGATACTTCAAACTGCTCGCCGACTTGGATACAAAACTGCACGTCGGACAAGCGTACGGCTTCGTCGACAGGTGCGTCATCTTGTGCGACTCCAGGTGCCCGTTTTGCCGACAGCTAAACGGACACACGTCGCATTTGTATGGTTTCTCGCCCGTGTGTATCCTCTTGTGGATTTTGAGATTGGCGACAGAACGCGAAGAGAAGCTGCACTCGTCGCAGCCGAAGGGGCGCTCCTGCGTGTGCTTCATCATATGTGCCTTGAGCAGCTTGTTGGACACGCACTTGTAGTCGCACTCCTCGCACTTGATCGGCTTGTCCGGCAGATGCGATAGTTTGTGCGTTTTCAGGTAGTCAAATTGTATGCACGTAAACGGGCAGAGATCGCACGAAAACACTTTTCTGTCAGAGTGCAGATACTTGTGCCTTTTTAAATTTCCCGATTGGCTGCATACGAACGTGCATTGGTCGCAAGCGAATGGCATCTCTCCAGTGTGACTTAGACGATGCCGTTTTATAGCACTTGGAAATTTGCATTTATAGTCGCATCGATCGCAACCGTAAATGTACGGATATTTCGAAGGCAGATGCTGTTCGTTTTCTGAAGAAGTGTTTCCGGACTTCCGTTTAATTTTTATTTTAAAGTGCGTCAAGTCATCGTCATAATGCAAGCTCGCTTCGTACGCGTTTATATCATTATCAGGAACTTCCTCTTTGAAAACAATTTGTTCAGAATTATGTCCGAATTCTGAGTCTTGGAAATCAGAACTCGGATCATTTCCTTCATAGTCTGGATTCTCTTGCTTTATAAGGATTCGTTCAATGTTTGTCTCTACAAGTTCCTGAAATAAATTAACATTAACGATCATTAAAAAAATGTCACTTCTGGGAAGGATCAGAAGATTCATTAGTACTGAGTCTTGCCAAATAGTCTACAGCTCTGTTATTATTCCTCACATCAACTACTGCAGCAGCATTTTATTGTTGGCTAATGAAGAAGAAATGCAACAATTATCAGTACTGTAAAATAAAGTTTTGAGAATAATACTCGGATCAGTGCAATGCTGAAAGAACATAATATGATGACCTTTACACAGAAAGTAAAATTCAATAATATGGTATTTATTTTTAAAATCTTCACTATTAAAACATCAGCAGAATTTATAAGAAAAATTGATGCGCACGAACATCATACAAGAGGAAGAGATAGACTAAGACTGCCATTCAGGAAGAAGGTTAAATCTCAGAAATCGGTGATGTACAGTGTGATAAAGATTTTCAATGAAATGCCAGATGGTATATGAAAGGAGGAGAAACTACATAGATTCTAAATAAAACTAAGTAAATATGTGCAAGGTAAGTTATAGACTAAAGTAATATTTTGATCTTGTTTATATTAGAGCATATACCGTAAAAGCACGTTAATACAAACAACTATATTTCAAAATTTGTTATTATTCAAAAATATTATATTTTATCCCCCAAAAATGAATTTTCATACAAAATTCTACCTAAAACTCGATAATTCATAACATGAAATAATTTTAAGACCATATCTGAACATTTGCGAGAATTTTTATACCTGCGCCGACTCCGCCATGGTCGGCCTCTAATCCATATGGGGTTTGAACAATCATATGAGTTTGATCATCTGTATAACAGTAAATAAACACATCCCCAAACGGCCGCCGTGCCCCGGCCGGCAAGATGGAAATCCTGCCAAAAAATGAGTTTAGTTTGAAGTTGTCATCTTGGACTCCGGTTTCGGAGTTTTAAAGTTTTACATTTTCATTTTTATATGCCTATCTTTGTGTTTTTCTACAATTAAAACAATTCTTAATTATTTTTGTGTCAAATAGCGTAAAAATATTACTGTCGACTGACTTATATTATACTTTTATTTGTGAATTTCGTGAAAACTGACATGTTAGATTCATTATTAAGTGTTATTTGAAAAGTGTAAAGATATTGCATATTTTCATTGCGTCCTTGTGTTAAATTTTAGTCTTTTTCATATTTTATTTAGCCTTTAATTTCATTTTTAATTTAAAATGGCATCAGATTGCAGTACATATAAAACATTGAACAATTTCCAATAAAATGGATTTTAATTGAAGATATGGACAGTAAAATTAACTGTAAGGGAAATATTGCGAAAAAATATGGTATCGCCAACTCGATTGTTTTAACAATTTTGTAAAATCACATCAAAATTTAAGAATCATATCATAAGTTGAAGAACAGTAACACGTGTCGACGCGTACGCCCGGCAAAACCCGAAGAGCTGGAAAGCAGGCTGTTTGAATTTTTTTCTCAAATGCGTGTGGCCAATAAATATTCCAATTTCGGTTCTAATTCTCATCAAGAAAAGACATTCATTAGCCAATGAATTGGGGATTAATGATTTTGGATTTTGTCAATTTTGTATTACAGAGCTTTCACTGTATATATGTATGCACAATATGAAGAATAATTAAAGCTGATAAAAACTCTATTAGCATCTTGTATAATATTTGTTTCAGTGTTTGAGAAGTGCGCAGATTCGGAGAATAGTGTTTTAATTTAGAAATACATTGTGATGTTACAGTTAATACTAGGTAGCAGTAGGTACACCAGGATTTGTGTCGACTTGACAAGTGTTTCACATATATGAAAATAAATCTTGAGATAGATTACGCCTTCACAAGCCGGAACACGTCTCGAAAAAAAAAATTTACAGGCCACATCACTCGGAGGACACTGACAAATGTGGAGGAACGCAGTCATCCAGTGTTAACCAAGGAGAATCAATTGGCCGCCATAAAGCACGCTGGATTGGCGATAAAATCATCAAATTCTGCAGAAATACGTAACAGTGGACAGAGAAAAGCAGGAGACACTTGTGGAGGCCTTCATCCAGAAGTGAATAGAAAATGGCTCGTAATGATGTTGAGTGTCGTATTAAGCTACCAATACTTAATTAAATTAATATATACCTCCTCATTATCAGCTGATAGGTCAGCGTCATCGGAATCCTTTGAATCTTTGACTTTTTGAATTTTTTGTTTCGCTTTCCTAAAATGTAAAACAAATGGCAACATCAATATCCACATTCATATTTTAAAAATTCACATTTTAATATAACCATTAATTAAACTGAAGTGAACATATCATTGAAAAAATTTAATATAAGTGACAAATCAACATTTTGTATAAAACAGAGCTGCCACCGCTACATGAACTCGACCTTTCTATTGCCTGTAGAATGCTCTCCTAGTTGAGCTATATCTTTGTTGATCTCATCAAATTTGTTGTACGACTCATATATTTTTTCCAGTTTAATTTTGAGTTGTGCCTGTTAGATGGCGCCAAGTCTGCAGTTCAATTTTATAATCTGAGTATTTTCACTCAAGTAATTTTACAATTAATTAGAACTATGTATATAATAATAATAGACTTGTATTAATAAAGAACTTAAACTATTTGTAAATCGCTATTTTTATACATGTTTATCACAAAGTTTAACAGGGGATGGATATTTTTTTAAATTAAAATTAAATACCAATATTAAAATTTGATGCTAATAATGTATCAAAAATATAAATCAATGTATTAAATTATATCACATAGCATTATATACTTTTACGTAAAGGTGAAAATAAAACAAGGTAAAGGGTGAGTATGCATGATATATTTATATATGGTGTAGAATCATGGACCCTAAAGGAAAGGGAGAAAAGGCGAATTGATGCCTTTGAGATGTGGTGCTGGAAACATTTGTTGCACAAACCGTGGACCGCGAGATGCGCAAATGCCTTCCGCAGGAGCTGAACGTCTAGGACAGACTCAATCATTTGTCTACGACGAATCCGTAAATTTTTTGAGCATCTTGCGAGAAGGGAAGATAGCTTATTGTGGTGGGCCACGTCGAAGGACGGAGAGGAAGATGAAGATGCCCCACCCGTTGGACCGACCGAGTGAAAAAGGCAACAGGCACTTCTCTGGTGACAGCCCTGAGAGAAGCATAGTCAAGAAGGCGGGAGTTCATGGAGATCACGATACTCAGGCATAAGGGGCCATAGTGGATGGCGATGACATAACTCTGACAGTAATTTTCGCGGCAAATTTTACTAAGGGACCCACAGAATAAACATATTCAAAAGTTAAAATTCAATTCTGACCTAAATTTTTAAACACAAATATCACTTGTTTTAAATATGATAGAGGCTATTGAAACACATTCATTGGCGCACATTTAATAACACTTGGGACGGAATTTCATTAACATTCGAATTGAGAGCAAATTTTAAGGGAGGCAGAAAAAAGAACTTCAGCATTCAGGAATCCGATAAAAATATGTTAAACCCGCCGCCGGCTTACCTCGCTTTACTCATTTTTCATCCGTGCTCTTAAAATCATCTAAAATTGGTTAGTATTCGATCGAAAAATTGCTTAAATAGATTCAAGAAAACAATTTAGACCACCCGTGAAATAAATAAAATATTAGACAGCTGTCAAACTGCTCGATGGCCGGTGTTGCCAAGTGATGATTTAATTCGTAGTGGTACCTACCGGCGAACTCCGTATTGAAAGAAGGAATCGAATTTACATTCGAATATTCGTAATCTTTTTTATATGTTATGTACCTAATATGAACTATAACATTTTTAACGCTAATTGGCAACCATGTATGTCGCAATGCAACACGGCATGGTTGCCAACCAACGACCATTTACTGTCCGTACATGTAGTAAAAAAACATTTATTTAGTAAAACAACATAAGGCAGAAATAAATAAAATGCACACAACAGTAATTGATAAAATATAGACATAAGAATAGAGGCACTGGGAGGGACAGCAAATGGTGGTTACTATATCCTTTACACACCCCTTAAAGGAAAAAATAATAAAAAAATAAAAACAAAAAAGATTCCATCCAGCAAAGGCAAGGCAAGACCAGCAAATATTAAACCTAAGGTTTTTAGAGCAAGAAGAGGAAGAGCATATGGCCCTCACCCTTTTTCTAAACACCCAACCTTCTCAAAATCTCTCAGTGAGACACCCACACCCACGAACTCCCGGAAAAGTCCGAAATTCCTTTTATTCCTTATTTGATAATTATATGGTGCGGATGGTCTGTCATGGCGAGTTTCAGGCCAAATTATTTGACCTGGGAACCGCCGAGGACCCGTGATGTGTATAAGATTATGAGGGACACTAGGGAGGATATGCTCGCGGGATTTATTGTGGCCGGTCATCGTTTCGAGGCAGACAATGACCTGCCACAACTTTGGCCAGAAACTCGCCATGACCTGAGACCATCTGCACCATATAATGATCAAACCCCGGACCACCACCACCCGGAGAACCACCTCCAGCCTTTCTCTTTCACAACCACTTGGGGGAGGAAGGAGTAAGTCAATCTTCTCGTTGTGGCTGTATCCCATTTATCTTGATATTTTCCTAACGTAAGTGAAGGTCAGAGAGAAAGAGGGAGATTTCCAAGTCAATGGACTGACCAAGTCATAATGCTATTGGCTATCCTATTGCAAAATTTTTTTGAACTGCCGACTTCAGAGAAAGGTGGAAGAGAATCGTTAAGAACATCAATAAGTCACAATCCATGTACATCATCATCAGTAATGAAGGAACCAACTAACGAAGTACCTACTATTAACATAAAATCTTAAACAAAATTTTAAAGTCAAGAAAATCTTTTAATCTTCTGTTTTATAGAAGGCTCCCCCAGAATGATAAAAATAAAATGATAGAAATAGTGTTAAAAAATATTGGGACATTTTATAGGAGATTCACGGGTGGACTGTAATTTATAAAAGCGTTGTTACAAGTATTCAGTATTTTTGTAGATGCCAACAGGGAAGCTAGTTAGTTAGTCAATTATGTAGTGACCATGGTAAGAAATAAAACAAAACCATAGTAAGACCAGTAGTTACTTATGGTTGTGAAACGTGATGCCTAAACCAAATGAGCAGTCTTAGCGTAAAATATTAAGAAAAAATTATAGACCTACACTAGAAAATGGAACTTGTTGAATAAAAATGAATCATGAGCTCGAAAATTTAAATGAGCAAGAAACAATTGTAAGATTCTGTAGGTCCCAAAGACTGCGATGGGCTGGCCATGTTAAAAGAATACCAGATGACAAGACACCAAATCTTAGGACCAAGTGAATACTTTAGTGGAAACGATCTATAGGTGGGCTGACTGTGTGTGTTTATGTAAACGCCTTCGATCGCTGGTTCCCAGGCTTTCGATTAATAATAAGTAAACATATGATACATGAACTGCACTATCCTGTTAACTTTGCTGTAGTTAGATTTCAGCTGGCTGAAGCGCGCGTTGGTGGTTTTAGGACTGTTGGACTGGTCGAAGCACCGGAGGTAATGAGAATCACGCCTTCATTCCCATCTTCTCCGATTCCGACAATAGGCGGCAATAATCACGCACACACATGCACATTATTATCAACCAGGAAACCCAAACCCAGGGGGGTGCGAGCTAATATGTTTACACTTAAAATAAATCTTACTGTTTTAAGTTATTATTAATTGTAGCCATAGCCTAATAAATCTTAAAGAATATATAAATTGAATTCATGTAAACAAATAGAGATTTATATGGCTGATGGAAAATTAAGTCTTCAAAAAACGTCAGTTTTAAATATTCTTAAAGGGTGCAGATTGAAACAATATTTTTCACAATTTCTTATTTATTTTACACAACACGTTTACTTAAAAGTATTTTTGTTAAATTCATACATTATTATTTATTTTTTAAAAATAACCAACTTTGTATAAACCACTGATTAATTTAACGTCAATTGGTTTCGATACTATTGTGTCTTCGTTGGGACGGACGGCACTAACTGATCCATGAAATAAAACATGAAACAAAATTTTGTCAGATGGGAGCGTGGCCACAGTGGTGGCAGGATTTTACCAGTCTCCCTGTATATATAATGCCACAGTGAACACATCTAAGGTGGGCCCCAAATCCATTATCAGGCCCCAATATTTCTAACCATCAGGCCCCAATATTTATGTCGCTGGCCCTAGTAATATCCCAGGACAAAAAAGGGTTAATTATTATGTTATGTTTTAATTAATACTTTGTTTATTAACCCCTTCAATTATTAATCTGGCCCTGCACGAAGTGTCATTGTAATTATTCGATAAAGATTCGGTTATAACATTCCCATGGTCGCCAGGGTGTTGGTGAGGATGAGATGGTGCACGTCCTTGAAGACTTTCCGAATGTTGTCGGTGTCGGTGGCCACAGTGAAATGGTAGTAGCACTCGCGAGGTCTGGCACTCTCGAAGGGTATCCCATGCGACGATGCTCCGATGGATTTTGGCGCTTTTATTTGGGTCAATTCCTGAAAACAAAAAATGAAACTTGTGACAAAATATGTAATTAAAAAAATAATAATTTAACAATCATTAAAAGCCTATTTTTCAATATTAAAAATATAATTTATTATCAAACATAAGAAGTGAATTAATACAGGTACAACATAATTAACAAATTGATGCAATCAAAATAAAATTCAAATGAATTTGACACATACGCAATGCGTTTCATGACCAAAACCGACTGACTGATAGTTTTTAACATACAGTCCTCAGTAAAATTACATATTAAATTATTGTACATATGGTTTCGAGTATTATATTAAAATTTTCTTTCCTCCTTCATGTCATTTGTTGACATATAGTGATCTTAATCAGATGAAATCCAGCTTGTAATGCCCCTCCACAAGTCAGAGTCCCGGTTCACCCTCACAGCTGACTCCGGGGTCTCTTCAGTTAGATGCAATGTCCATCGCTATGGCACTCTTCCGGGTCTTCTTCGGCCCAAAGTTGGGCCCAGGATTATCTCATCTTTATAATCTTTCTAGGCTGTCACTTTGACGTATAAAATTAGAAGAATATTTTATTCACTGTTGTATGTTAGGTTTGTTGTGGTTGGATTTGTTGAAGGATTGAGACATTCGCATGTCGTGCTTTCCACAGGATGTGTAACATTCTTCTCCAGCAATACTTTTCGAAGGCGTCTATTTTCCGCTTGTCGCTATTGCAGACTGTTCAAGTCTCTGCTGCATACATGAAGATTGAAAAGACAAGAATGTGAACCAATATAATTTCAGTTGCTCACTTGATGTCACTGTCTTTTCATATTCTCTACAGTTGGTTCATAGCAACTTTAACTACTTGTTTGCGTCTTCGAATTTTCTGCCCACTGTCACCAGTGTTTGTGATTAGCACGCTCAAATAAACTATTTCTTGAATTACCTCACATCCTGCTATCTGGGTAGTTTGTTGTGACCACTATTTTTATTTTAGACCGATTTATTTCTAGAGCAAACTGCTTTCTCACAAAATGATTTCCAGTTCAATGTTTGTACAAGCATGATGTCAAAATGTTCAAGAGTGATAAAAATTGGCTTGCTTCTTTAATTTATTCGAGGTATTGACTTTAGCCGAGTGCAAACAGTCTAAGGGTCAATTTCTAAATTTGAATACACCAATCAATGTGTACCGTTCAATTGAAAGTGTCAAAAAACGTATATTGAAATGATTGGCTTATAGCGGTATTGAATTTACTTAGATAATATAATAGATTAGTGCTCATCTTTCCACCTGATGTACAACCTCCCTATCATTCTTCCAATACTCTTCCCATGATGTAAATGTTGAAGACCAGTGCTGAGAGAAAAATGATGAACTGCTTTATTGACTTGATAAAAATTAATGTAAAGGAAATCCAGCTTGAACAAGTCGATAATTATGTCTACATCAATTTCATAAATTGAACATGTGCTCAACATACCACAAGCATGTTTTTTATAAACAATTTAGTCCTAGTGTACTCGTCGTGGGGCTGAGAATTTCCTGAGGAAATCATGAACCTGTGGTAGGCGGGGAAGAAGTCTCCTATGCACCGTCCCTCCTTCACCTTCCTCTCAAGGATGTCTTGCTTGTTCAGGAACACGATCAAACCAGCATCTAAGAGGAATCTGAAAACATACAGAGACACTTTAAAACAAATAATAGGATTAAGCCATCGAAGTATTATTTTTCTCAAATTGAACGACTTTAATGTGTTTTTAAATATCTGAAATTCCAAGACTCGCCATCATTAGAAGATTTTTGGTGTTAATTTAAAAATTTTGTCTTAAGGTCCTTGGCACTGTCGTGCGATACTCACCCTTTTGGACGACACGGCTCTCTCATGAGAGTAGTCATACCTATGCAGTTATAGTGGCCGCATCACGACTATTGTTATCGGAATATATTTTACAGAAAAATAACTGATGTATATGAATATGAATTTAATAATCATTAAAACCTATTTTTAAATGTTGAAAACATAATTTATTATCAAACAAATGAAAGTGGTCCATTGCAGTATGACTTAACTTATCAAATTAACCCAAGAAATACCCAATCATACATATTTTCAAATAAACTATCATTTTTTCATTAGTTTGGAGAGGTGCAGTCCCTCTCATCATCAGGTGATAACTAAACTAAATACAGAATTGTAGTCTATTCGGGCAATGGGGCGGGGCTTGAGAAGCGGGGGGAGGTTTATATGGACAATAAATGCGAAGTGTTAAGGAATGTTATGTTATTAATTAGTCTTTTCTCTGATTTTAATTCTTTTTTAATTCAACGGTTTTAAAATTGTTAATTATTAATTCTTTACAAGGTACTGATCGGAGAAGTTTTAGTCTATGGCTATCGAAAGAGTGGATTGTTTCAATTATGTGGTTAGAAATTCTGACAAGTTATATAGTTAGTTATAGGCAGCGGCGATGTTCCTTTATTCTCGTATTTAGATTTCTCGCAGATTGACCTGTATACTTTTTATCGCAATCTCATTTCATATATTCTTCTTTTTTCTAATATACTAACTTTTATTTTACAATTGAGTAGATTTTTTGCATAGAGCCGATGTTGTTGGTGGTGTAAAACACGGGTTTCATATGCAAATGGAAATTATGAATAATTTTATGAGAAATTGAACCAGTATATATTCTGTATTTAATTTAGTCATCTCTCGAAACTAGTAGTGAAAACAACCCAACGTGTGTGTAGTACAAAGTTTAATTGGGAAAATTAAAATATTAAAATTATTCATTTGTAGAAGAGAAGACGGGTTGATGCCTTTGAGATGTGATACTGGAGACACATGTTGCGCATGCCATGGTGCGAGGTGCACAAATGTCTTCACTCTACAGGAGCTGAACAGTAAGGATAAACTCTCAATCAATTTTTGTGGTGAAAAGGAAGAGGATTTCACCCGTTGGATAAAAAGGCAAGTCACTTCTCTAGTGACAGCTAGATCATTAGATCTACAGGATATCACGAATCTCAGTTACGAGGGACCGACATGGATGATGACTCGTTTATAAGATACTGGCGGTAAATCACGGGTGCTTTAAGTTGCCGTATGGAACGTGCGCAGTCACCGGCTAGAGCAAGAATAATATCCGTAGATGCTCATGCTCGCTTTATGTAAAAATACTGTACCACATGGGTAGGCAGGTTCGTGGTGTTATGTTTGAAAAGTGGTGTAGTATTGCCATAGATGTCTAAATTGAATTAGATAAGTAGGTACTCTACACAATATTTTTGTAGAGTACTTCTACACTTTTCCATTATCTAGTCAGTACGATAAGAAAACGTTGTGCTTGGATTGTTACTACATTAAATCCGCATAATCTGTGTTAACACTCCCTTATCATTTGTATCGATTAACTAACATATTCAAGAAAATACAATGATAATTATTGGACATATAAATTGATAAGAAAATACTCTGATATTTATGGGGACTCGAAATATTTGTTTATTTATCGTTCTAGTTCCACAGAGAATAAATATACGAAGACTGACATTTAAAATAAGTTCATTGTGAACATGTGACATTTTTGTCAATCAGAGGCGAATTGTGCATCGAGAATTTGTTCCCGAATGACAAATAATTAATGCAGCGCTCTACCCGAAGGTAATGACAGTAAGTGAGACGTGTCTGGCCTGGATAGTTTGCAAACAATGGTCCGGCACATCAATAAGGATAGGAATGTTAGAAACATCATTAAACAGCCACCAAAAGAGATAAGAATATTAGGAGAGCTCGACCTACTTGGTAGCCCCATCGCATCACTGCGTCAGCCTCCCAATCAAACCTTTGGACTCATGTAAGAATGCAAAGAACTGAGACACTTTGTTATGGTGTGTATCCACAGATGAGATTTCTCACGAAAGTGGGTTAATGTCAGTACAGAATTCAGCACAAAACGTTATATAAATCATCATTAGAGTGATGCATCCGGTACATACATACCTTTACCGACTCTCAGAGATCATTGTAGACATCATCATCATGACTCACTTTTCCTGTGGACATTGCAGTAATACCAAATTCATTATGACCAAATAAATATGAAGTTATTACTATACCTGCTCATCCAGACATCTTCAAAAAGTGTGACAGCTTCTTGGAGTCTATTTTGGGTGCCATCTTCTCTGAGGGTTTGGTCAAAGTCACTGGAGGCCACCAGGAACCACACAGCGTGGATACCTTCAAACACCTGGAAAAATATTTCATTATTTACATTTGTTAACTGTTACTGTTTATAACAAACTAGCGATCACTACCTGGTGTTGCCAGGAATTCAGATTCGGTTATTATTAAAATAGGGGTCTAGGACGAGGGGAATGTTGAAAGCGTGTCAGTTGACATGATACCAAAGATCACAACCAAATGAAAATAACCTAGAGGCAGACCAAAGAAGAGGTGGGCTTGTTATATTCCGGTTACTTACTTGATACCGGGCTTATCAAATTAGATGAGGGTGTCCCAACAAGAGCAGAAAATTTTAATTTGACACAATTTTTTCTGTTGTGCTTTGATAGTCAAATCATTACGACAGTTCGATGGTGGACAGTCCGCCATTATTAAAAATGGATTGCTATTCAACACAACAACGCATTCTAATTGTTAAAAATTATTTCAAAAATGGTGAAAGTTTGACTGCCACGATTCGCAAATTGTATCCAATTTTTGGTTATCATTATGTTCCAAGTGCATCAACTGTGGAGAAAATGATCAAACAATTCGAGGATACTGGGTCGATTACTGATGTTAGACCATCGACACATGTTCGTCCAGGTTTTTCAGCTGAAAATATCACGGCTGTTCGCCAAAATGTGGCCGAGAGTCCGGAAACATCCATTCGGCATCGTGCTCAAGAATTGAACATTTCAAGACATATTTCATAGATGGTATGGATCTTGAAGATATGTGGTTCCAACAGGACGGTTTGCCACGGTGCCACCATCATATGAACACAGTGGCATTATTGCCGAAGGCATTCCATGGTTGTGTAATTTCCCGTTTCTCCTTTCTCTGGGGTTTTTTAAAGTCAAAAGTTTATGTCAACAAGCCCACGGATCTTATTGTTTTTATCCACAGACCAGTAAATGAATAGACATGAAATAAAGTGTACATATAGTAGAGGGGTTTGGAACATTAGTTGCATGAAGAGGGGCATTTTACACACAATATTTATAGAAACATAAATCCGATAGTTTATGACACATTTATACAACAATTTAATAGTATTTACTCTTTGAAAATCAAATCTATGTGTAACAGACATATTTTTTTCATTAATGCAATATATTTGTAGCGGTTAAATTTTAGTTCAATCGAGTCTTATATTTAAAAAAAGTCTCAGAGCTATTTGATTACATAAGTGATACCAAAATAATCACGTGTGTGACACCAAAATGCAAATATTGAAACAAGGAATTCGCATTAGTGCATGTTTATATATTTGGTAGTCTGTGTTTTTATCTTATATTTTTCATTTTTATTTTACTTTATGTATTACTGTATGTCCAGTGTAAAAGGCTTAATAGGAGCTGTTAATTTAAAAATAAATAAATAAAATGGCCGGTGCTCCGTCTATCTTTCATCATTTGTAAATCAGTGTTGTTGCTGTAGGGGGGGGGGCTCATGTATCTACCACCAAAATATTGTACATTAAGTTTTACACCTAGTATAGATAATTGGTAACAAAAGAAGTAATCCTCTCTCCATCGTCAATTAATGGATGACAGGCAATGTTTGCATAAAAACGTTCACGGTGTGCGCATAAACTGTCTTTTGTGTAATTTAAAGGAGCAATGCTTTTATTTATGCGCTGAGGGATAAAATAAGGAAAAAATTACCATACCGGTATAAACTCCTCGGTCCTAGCTTGAGAAAAATACGGCTTCTCCCAGCCATTTTTGAAGTCTATAATGGTGTAGAAGAAGTCGATTTTACCTTATTTTTAAAATTGTTTGCCATAAAGTTATCTGTTGTCAAATTATAACAATTATTTGCGAAAAGATTTATCAAAGATGCAAACTGAATATTTTTGATTTTCTGATATTATTAGGAGACGCCTGGACCAAGGAGACTAAGGCTACTGGGAGGGCCTGGGTTGACCACATTACTAACGAACGTGCATTAAAATGCACAAATAACGCAAGATAACTAATAATGAGTATGAAAAGCTGCACACTTGGAACACATCCTCTGCAATGAAGAATATGATATTTGACAAGTCATCATCAGAGGAAGATAGAAGGCAGCAGAGCTAGTACTGTAGGTAGAAAGAGGTTATCTTGGATGTGTGAGCTGTGTGAAGAAGAAGTCTGTGCTATATTAGAAGAAGCGTGCGCGCGATATTTTTTATGTGCACTAGGGAACATTGATGACAGGCAGAGCAAAATTACCTGAATCCATTTTTTGCGTTCGCCTCTCTGTCCTCCCACATCGAACATCCAAAACTCCTGTTCCCCTCCTTGCATCCCCTTAGGGACCTACAAAAAAGAAAAAAGTACTCTTTATGAAACATTTATAGCCGAATTAAATCCAAATTACAAATATTTCCACCGGAGCAAACTTTACCTTGACTTTAAATTCTAGTTTTTGTATTCCTGTAGTTTTCTGTCTACACTGCAAGATGTCCGCATCGTCGGGAATGTAATCGGACTTTCTCACCATGTCAAGATGCTTGAGGAAGCTGAAAAAATGATAACTCGCATTACACTGCTGTCTATAAGCATTTTTAAATATACCAATTAGGCGGCGAATGAGTAGGACTAAATATGAGCTTTTGCATATATACGGTCCTGGGTAAGCGGCGGGTCCACCCCCACAGTAGTAAAACTAATATATAATAAGCTGTGTCCACTGCTGGTTATGTGAAAACCTTTTCATTTCTGTCGGGAAGAAAGCGGGACTAAATACTGTGGATACTCACTACTCTGCACTGTCGATCAGCTGGAATTCGTTGGACCGCCTCAGACATTCTTTCACCGCAGGGTCGTTCCACAAAATTTGTACGAGGTCAAAGTACTCCTGTGAAAAGCATGTATGTATAATTTTTTATATATTTTTATTTATATACTGAGTCTAACGTAATATTTTACGAGTAAATAATATTAAAAATGCGAGTTGAAAATGTTCAAGCTGCCTAATCTCATGCCATGTTAGAGATACAAGCATTTAAATAGTTGTAGTTATTCAATTATTTTGATTTATTTAAATATATTTGAATACAACAAAATAAACGGTTACTTGAGCGGCCAGACTGTTAGATCATTTAAGACCTGAAGGAAATATAGAAAAAATAACGGGTCAATTTTGCAAAAAATTATTTCAAATTTTGTATATACATAGTTCCTTGAACATCAACTTCGGCTCGTAATTTAGACAGATATACTCAATTTGTTACACCATACAGCATACAGTACCATTAGCAACTACACAAATGTGATCTCTTGACCGCAGTCGCTTTAAGAAGAAGACTTTTGCTCGTACATTATTATATTTGCAACAATTTCACGGCTACTTACGTCATCAAAAGTGGGGCCCGACTGTCTGATCTTCTCCGCCGCATCCAGAGCGGGCACCGACGCCAGCAGACCCAAGGGCTGCAGGTGAGCAGACAGATCTATAGCAGCTTCGTGGATGTTCAGCCGAATCTGATTTGCGCGCTCTAGTCTTTCTCTAAGTCAAATGAAAACATAACAGCCATAAAACATCAAATAAAATATTTCATGCAACGTCGGCGTTACGCACAGACGGAGCAGGCGCCTGCATGTGGCGGCGAAAACAAAAATTACTACATTTTAATCAATGATGTACTCTTGTTTCTATAAAAATCGGCTGATCTGGTATCGAGAGCGACCGAAAAGGGTGATATTTTGATGCAGCGAGGTCGGGACTGTAAAGTGAATGCGGTAGAGTTTCCCAGTTGAGCTTCTGGATGACCATTTGAACCATGATTAAAGGCGAAAAGAAGTAGGTATGTGTGAAAAATTATCATTTTTCTCAACTTGACACTCCATTATTTAAGTGGACTGAACCATGTAGGAGGTGTTAAGGGATGCATCGTGACTGCGGTCATTGACTTCTGAGTCCCATGAGACTGTTAAAGAATAAGAAACTATAAAATCGTTTCCAATCAACTTTTGCAAACATAAATTTAAAAAAATAATTGATATTACTCTCTGATAAATCCCTGAACGTGTAGTATTCTCATTTGTTTCAGAACCGTGGTTTTCCCTGCCTCCCCAGCTCCCAACAGCAACACCTTGATAGCCTGAAAATAACAAAATTAAAATTGCAAAACATTTATAAATTAACTGTCCAAAGTGAATCAAAAAATACTGCTCCCTGAGCCTGCTATATACGAGCCGAAAGGCAAAACGACCCCACCTTTTCTCAGATTTTCAATTCCATTGATAATTTTTTCCAATCATTGATAACTAACTGTAAATAACTTTAAATTCACAACCTTCGACTTCTAAAATTATGATTGAAGAACTGATTAGGATAAATCGTTGCTCGCTTTTCTGCATTTTCATTAGGGTGTGGATTTCGCAATGGGAAATGCTGGGAAGGCCAACTGACTGAAATGAGATAGAGGACATATCCTTTCTCCCGCTTAGGGAGTGTATCGCAAATTGTCACACCTATGATTGCCCTATTTGAACGTTATGTAATATCATTACTCATTTATGCTTGTGGCAGTAAATTAATGTATAATAATCTTATTACAATACTTAATCACAGTTTTACAAATAACTTTGTATGAGTATCTCTTTATTCAATGTATAGATAATTGTTATTTAAGTTTATCAACTGTAATTAACTGTTACATAGTTTGTAAATGAATTTGCTATTTTTATTAATTTTTTGCGCCACACGAATTTTGAATCCAGGATGATACCAAATTCTTGATGTCTTTCCCAAACATGCTTATACTTACTATGATATACCTTAAACAAACTAATGCTCAGGGCCCCCCTACCTTGCCTTCCCTCCACGGCCGCTAGTAAGCGGTCAGTCGATCGGTAACCTTGAATCGAAACGGTTACATGCTGTTATCAACCTCAAAGGACTCCGTGAGTCAATGTGTCTATCTTTGATGAAATCGTGATATAATTATATACAGTCCACTGCATCCGGCGGTGATTGAGAGACCCAAAAGAAGTGCTATCTCTGAGGTGCGATTGTACCACTGGAAGTGTATCGGACACGCTTGAAAAGGGAAGTGGTGCCTTTAAAGGGTACTATTTCAGCAGGGTGTGTCGATAAACGTACATGTATCGATGACGACATGGTAAACATTGAAATTCTACAATCCAAAAATACTTTTTCTATTTTATTCATTAGCCATAAACTCAGCTACATCATTTCAGAATTTTATTATTTCTTTGATAAGATACGCGCGTTCTTATTTCATATCGGAAATGCGAGCTAATTTTATCTTTTAATCATATAATATCTTAAATTGAAAATTATAAAATAAACCATTCAGATAAACTCTACTAGATTTAAAATCTTTAACCTAACCTAATTTGATATCAGCATTTAATCAGAATTTGTATTTATACGCCTCAGGAACGATTTGCGATATTATTATTTTCCCAGAAGCAGACTGATGCATAGTTGAATTAATATTAAATTGCAACTTAACGTGTAACCAGCCCCGTCACAGGCAAGATGGTTTTTTTTCGTCAAAGTGATCAAAAAAAACTTGGTGGATAATTTTCAATGCGGAACGTGCTTATTATTAAAGTGTGAGTATTATCAAATATATATCACATTAGAAAATTAATAAATACAAATAAGTATTAAGGAGAACACATTCTTATTGTGAAGTTGTAATTATTCAGAACAGACGCTCTGTGATGTTTTAAATACTAATTTAATGTATTAATTATAAATATATACATAAAAATCAATTTTGTCGATAAATATTGTTTTTGCGCTACCGGGATTCGAACCTGGATCTCTATTTCCAATCCGGGGAAGTACCAAATTCAAAATTGACCTATATATTACACTTTTTCAAAATTGAAAAAGTGTAACATATAGATTCGAAAATTTGTCATTAAAAATACTGGCGCTATAACACAATTGGTAGTGTACTTCCCCGGATTGAAAATAGAGATCCAGGTTCAAATCCCGGTAGCGCAAAAACAATATTTTTCGACAAAATTGATTTAATATGTATATATTTATAATTAATACATTAAATTAGTATTTAAAACGAATAAGTATACCTATATTAATTATTTAATGTGTAAATATAATATAAAGAATACATAAATAATGTTAATTAAATGAGCAATTAATTGTTTTATTAATTTTTAATGTATTATCATTTTTCAAAGTGAATTTTGTTGTTTAATTTTTGTAATACATTAAAACTATCTCCATGCCGACCCCTATATCGGTCGCCCGCGTGCCACGCAAGTATGGGCCGGCATTTTGGAACTTGCCCAATGCCGGTTTTTTTTTACTAAGAGACGTTCTGGCCACTAGTGTTGAATACGAATTACAGCTTTATTAGGAAATAACCGTTATTTATTGGATTTGATTTCTTGGATAGTTTATTCCTAGACTACTTTTAATTCGCTATATTGTCATTTTGTTTTACAATTTTTACAAAATAATGTAATATTTGACGGTAAATTATCATTCATTCCTCACATTGATTCGATAACTAATAAAGGTCTCAAAATATAAGAATTTGTTTTGCGGACTGCAAAAAACTTTTCTGACCTGCACATTTATAAAGTCCTCTGGTCAGATCTCAGGTAGAATATAATTCAGTCATACGGTCGCCACATTTCATTGTACACTCGACGGTGGTTGAAAGAATCCAGAGAAAGTTTCTAAGATTTATTAATATACGCTCTGAGAATATCAATTATGATTATCTCCTTAACCGTCTGAAACTGTTCAACTTATCAGTGAGACGTGCGATGACCGACCTTATATTTCTATACAGCATCATCAATGGTGTGATAGACTGCCCCCAGATTGTTGGTCTTCTTGACTTTCACGCACCATTGAGGTCATCGAGACACAATTCATTGTTTTATTACAGTGGTGATATCAGAACTCATGCACTAGCTAACTCCGCAGTCCCCAGATTGCATTCTTTGAATCATTCGGAATGAATATGCGGAGGTAGTCGATATTTTTGCTGTTAATTTAATTCTTTATAGAACTACACTATTACAATTTTTTGTGTCTTATTTATGCGATGGACAAAACTTTATTTCGTAATGAACGCTTCACGAAATGTACGTTCACCAACATGAAACCTACTAAATGAACGCCTCATTCGAAGTATGTTGGTACCACTCGTTGGCCCACTCCTGATGCAGGTAGAAATCGATTCACACTTCATATAGTTCAATGAAGTGTGGTTAAGTTGTTATTTAAACCGTTATTGAACAATATTATTATTATTATTTTTCAATGAAAAAAGGTCAGGTACAATAAAAGAAAACTTTACGCAGTATTCCCCTGTAACTGTGTGCGGGGCGCATAGAATTTTAAAAATGCCACCAGACGATGTAAGAATAAGACCGAAACAGAAGCCTTCAGCTTATTTAATACTTAGAGCCCGGTGGGTCAAAACAAAACACGTTCGGTGGTGGTGGGTCATTTTAGACCCACCTCAAGTTTTCAGTTTTTCAGCCGTTTTGTGGGAGATTTTTTATAGATATTTAATTTTAAATATGATTTAATGAAATTGCATGATGGGACGTAATGTTTCTGCTAAAAAAGTAAAGATAAAAATTAAGAAATATTACGAATAATGTACATATTCTTACGCATCAATAGACGCCCTACACAGCCAAAATACAAACATCCACTGAGCATGTGATCTCGTCGGAACCCGAGCAGGTAGTGTCATAAAACTTACAGGTAGGCGCAACGCCCCTCAAATAATTATATTACGGGCATTGTCTAGGGGCCACCAGACGAAAATAAGTGAAAACAAATACATAGACGCATACCTGCTATCCTTTGTCTACCCGCTCAAAATGTTGACAATATATGTTTCGGCGTAGGCGCTGAGATTCAATCCGACTATCTTAGGTCAGTTTTTGAGCGTTTTTTCACATTTTTATCAATAGTTCATTTGAATCTCGTCTGATAACATTTATTTGTATCTCAAATTATTTGAAAATATTTAATAAAAGACTAGCGAGAAGGAAAATTGCATTAAACGAATATTTGTAGCGTAATTCATATTTTTACAAACATCCGGGTCAAATCTAACCCACCACCGCAGAGTATGTGTTAAAAGTAACGCCACTCATTTGATTGTAGAGCGACCGAAAAGGGTGATAATTTGATGCAGCGAGGTCTGGACTATAAGGTGGATGCGGTAGAGTTTCCCAGTTGAACCATTACCGCAGAGTGTGTTAACGGTCCTGGGAATATGGTGGGGGGTCCACTCTCATGTACTTCAATAAAGTGTCTGAAGTGCGAAGCGATGAGCGAAGCGCGAAGTGTAATACTTCGTGAACTACATCAAGTGAGCAGCAAACTTAATTAATAGTGCGTGTTGCTGAGTGTGAGCTTCGTTGCAGGCAACTGAGTTATTTGCTAGTGCGTGTGAATATGATGTGAAGTATTGAACTGTAGCGATCGGAATTCATATTCACCGCCATCTCAGTCGGCATCGACGCTAGCGACAGCGCTGCCGGCTGCTGCTACAATTCTAGTTCAATAATTCACCGCCAGGCAGTCTCTTCAGTTTCATCGTTTCACAACGGCGGTCTTGCTGGCCCGCGCGCGCCGAGCAAGACCGCCAACTCGCTTCATTTCAGTTCATAATACACGTGCACCTTCATTAATTCCTTTCGTACTGTCATACTGTCATAATAAACGTCAACACGCCTATCACATTTCATTAATTTAACCACCGTTCTAACCCCCAAAGAACTATTTTAGTGTCAGCACGATTTTAAACGTGCGAACTGTGAAGCGTGAGTATAACGAAGTAGTTCGTACAGTGTGGACCCATCGCTACTCGAAACAACAGCTGGTTTGGTTAGATTAAAAAAATAATAATAAATAAGTAAATGCCATGTCAGTAATGAAAAAAATATTGTCTTACATATTTGTACGACTTGTACCACGATTGTATGCTCTTGTCCAGGAGTTGTGACGTGGTGCGATTTTCATCTTGAGTCTTCAGACACGACCAAGATTTCATCTTTTGGAACTATTACTACACACTGCACTAAGAAACATAAAAAGAAAACAAACAATTAATCTTGAACACGTTTATGGAGAACTATTGAAGATTGCACACAAATTTGTTTGAATCGAGACACGATCGCTAGTCGAGATGTCGAGTCGCTTGTCAGTAAAGGTCTTTACGCGGTGCATTGGGGTACACGTTGCCGGCAAGTCGGCGGTAGACTGCGGTCAGAACGGGCGTAGAAAATAAACAAGCAAATAAGTAAAAAAAATACATTTTTAATCATTCTAGTATTTCGCACGTATTTAATACTTATTTATGTCGAAGATAAAAAATATATATACATTATAAACATAATATTTAAAAAAAAACAAGACTTATTTAACATGTAGCGATCGGAATTCAAATCCACCGCCATCTCGGTCGGCATTGACGCTAGCGACAGCGCTGCCGGCTGCTGCTACAAGCCTGGCTCGATCATTCACCGCCAAGCAGCCTCTCCGGTTTCATCGTTTCACAACGGCGGTCTTGCCGGCTCACGCTCGCCGAGCAAGACCGCCAACTTGCTTCATTTGATTTCATTATACACGTGCACCTTCTACATTTTCATTCATTCTTTAATTCTATCTGTCTTCATTATTTTTATCATACTGTCACAATAAACACCTCAACACGCCAAATCACATTTAACGTATTTGTATTACGTACAATATATCAATGTTAACAAGTCGAAAGTGATGGTATTCGAGAAGGATGTAAACAAGACACCGTGCTAAATACTTGGAAGTAATGAATGTTTGGAACAAGTAGATGAGTTTGTGTATTTGGAAAGTATGTTTGATAGAAACGGAAAGACTGAGAGAGATATTGAAAGGAGGGAACAAAGTGCTGCAGGGAATAAAGTGAACGACGCTTTGAATAGAATTATAGCTAATGAGAACTTGTCAATTGACTCACAATGGAGTCCTGGTATCAACATACCTACCGACATAGTCCGATCCAAATGAGACTTGGAGCTGGCAGAAGAAGAACGAAAGTAGACTGAATGTAGTGGAAATGAGATCACTTAGGCGTATATGTGGCAGATCCATTTATTACAGCGTAAAGAAAGCATAAATAAGAAAAGAATCTAAATCTGATCTTATTATAGTGAGTAAGACAAAGAAAGGATCACTTAGGTGGTTTAGTCATATGAAATGGATGAATAAGGAGAAAATGGTAAGAAAAATATATTAGGAAAACACATTCTTATTGTGAAGTTGTAATTATTCAGAACAGACGGTCTGTGATATTTTAAATATGATTAAATATATCCATTAGAAAGATATACATATAAAATCAATTTTATCGAAAAATATTCTTATTGCGCCACCGGGATTCGAACCTGGATCTCTTTCCAAACCGGGGAAGGTGCATTATCCAACTATGCTACAGCGACGATATTTTTAGCGACAAATTTTCGAACCTACATGTTACCATTTTGATATTAATACATTTAATCGTTCCATTATTTGAAAGAGCCATCTACCTTGTGTTTACGGAATCTCAAATACTTTTGAGTAATCTGTTAGCAGACGCTAGAATTATCAATTCACTTTCTTAATTTTCACTTTTATGTTCTTACTCTTGATAGTTTTATTTCTTTTAACGTATTTTAGTTCCCGTGCGCGAGCAGCGGGCAGGCTAGTAATATTTAAACAATTACAACCATTTAAAAATGTATCAAATACGGGCAAAATACTAGAATGATTAAATGACATTTTTTATTTACGATACTTTACGTGGGAGGGGTCGATTTATATGGGCACACTTGCAATTTCGAAAATACTCGCTTCGCCTTTTTTTGTTTTATGGCGATGGTCTGATCCTTAACCCTGCACATAAGTGGGGCACTGCTACTGCATACGTTGATAGTGTTTTCTTGCCGCAGTGGATTTTGAATATTATGAGTTCATATTAACAACACTAGGATACTTCCAGAAGCATCGACGACAAATGACGCGATCTTTTTGTGCCCTTACTAAGCGTGGCCTCAATGAACCGCATTTTTGGAGCTAAAATAGTGTTATTTTTTTAATTGATTTCTTTTCGGTGAGTTGCTCCCAGTATTACTTTTCTTTTCTCAGTCCGCCACCGGCCCTAGTTATTCAGGCCTATTCTCAAAATTGCAATATTGAAATGAAGGTGATTGTTACACCAACCCTCAAAAATAGACAGTATGTAAATTAACGTCCGTGTTATATTTGAATGAGAGTGAGGGAGATAAACGTACCATAATCTGTCAAAACATAAAAATGGCAACAGGATTGGCCGTGATTCTTCACTACGACGCTGCGGATGAGGAAATCAATAGGTAATTTATGAACAAACCTTTTTCTGTGAACTTTGAATACTGTATTAGTACTTATTTTAACCAAAAACTTATATTTTTAGTCGAAACTCGAGAATGGAAAGACGTCGTTTGCGTGATTTGTGCGGTATAGTTGTACCTTATCAAGGCGGTATAGTTGTAAAAATTGCCCATTTGGAATTTCCATCGGGATGCACAGAAAAAGGTTTGTTCATAAATTACCTATTGATTTCCTCATCCGCAGCGTCGTAGTGAAGAATCACGGCCAATCCTGTTGCCATTTTTATGTTTTGACAGATTATGGTACTTTTATCTCCCTCTCTCTCATTCAAATATAACACTATTTTTGAGGGTTGGTGTAACAATCACCTTCATTTCAATATTGCAATTTTGAGAATAGGCCTGAATGAATCGGTATAATGCGGTTTGAACGTGGCGTGAGGCTCGCAATGACTATAAGCGACCCGTGACCCGCGACCCGCGACGTATCTCGAACCTTCACAAATACTTAACGACAGCGATATTTTTGAACGTCCGACACCGGCGAATGTATTGACGACATTGTATATATGTACAATATTTAAATGTATCAACAGATAAAAGTGATAAACCGTGCAATCTTAAGTGATAAGGCGTACCTATCTTAGTGATAAAGATATTTTACTTTAGCCTATTTCACAACAGGAAGGGAACACCGATAACTCTTAAAAAATACAGCTTACATTTAATTTATTATTATTTATTCATTTATTTGTTAACTTTGTTTTATTAAACACTTAATTGAGTTTAATAAAGCAAAGTTAACAAATAAAAATATGAATTTTAACCACAAAGTTAATTTTGCTAATTTCAAATGTATTATTTATTACTGTTTATAATACTGATGATCATGATATGGTTATTTTTCTTCTATTCTCCGTCAGATGAGACTCGGCTCGTAATGCAACTCCATAAATCCCGGTCCTGAGTCGCCCTCATAGCTGACTCCAGCCATCTATCCAGAGTTGTGGCCAGGATAATCCATTTTCTTGGCTGTATAATCGGGTCTATTCTCAAAATTGCAATATTGAAATGAAGGTGATTGTTACACCAACCCTCAAAAATAGTGTTATATTTTAATAAGAGAGATGGAAAGAGAGAGAGGGTGAGGGAGATAAACGTACCATAATCTGTCAAAACTATCTGTCTATTTTTGAGGGTAGGTGTAACAATCACCTTCATTTCAATATTGAAATTTTGAGAATAGGTCTGAATATGGTTAAATAAATGCAAGAATATTTAGTTCACTGTTGTAGATAGACAGGGCTCGCTGTTGTAAGATTTGTTGCAGAATTGAGGTAAGGTAACATCTTTCTCCAACAATATATTTCTCAGGTGTATATTTTCCACTTGTCGCTATTGCGGACTGTTCAAGTCTCCGCCGCATGCAAGAAGATTGTAAAGAAAACTACATTGATGTTAAGTACTATTTTAAGACAATGAAGGATGCAGAATACACTTTTTAACGGCTGACTAATTAGAAACACTGAAATTTTTAATAAAATTAATGTTACAAATTGACAATTGAGGCTCTTTTACCCCAGCAGCTTCATATTAGCTTTTAAGGAATGATCCGTTTCATTAAAATAAAATAAATGAATCGCATTGTTTTATGAAAGTATTGAGGACTATCGCCTCCACTATCATCATCACCACCGCTCAACGATGCTGAACGTGTCCAGCAAGTACCGGTTTGTGAAACGCAACTTCCATTAGCCTTAAGGTCACTGGGTACCGACGATATGTAACAACACCAACACGGACGGACAGCAACGCTCAGAAAGACCGGTGCCTTAGCATCTCTTCCTATTAGCGAAGAGCAAAACTTCATTTCGTAATGTATGTTCACCAGCTTGAAGCGTTTAAAATGAACGCTTCATTCGAAATATGTTGATACCACTGGTTAGCCCACTCCCGATGCAGGTCGAAATCGATTCGCACTTTATACAGTCCAATGAAGTGTGGTTAAATCGTTATGATGCAGTTATTGAACTATACTGCAATGAAGTGTCTGAAGTGCGAAGCATACACTTCAGTGAATACCACGAAGTTAGTTGCATACTCATGTACATAATGAATATTATGTTATATTAGTTTGGCAGACATTTGTCAATTCGCATTTGGTAGTCGTAGAGAGTAGTTGATTATAATTTATTATGGAGCATCTAACGCCTCAACAACGTATTTAAATCATCAAAACATCTTATCTAAATTATAATGGTGATCGCTATCGTCACATGTTGGAAAACTTCTCGGTGGCCGAATTGGGTCTATTAACCCTGCAACACGTGTAGTTTCAACAGGACGGTGCCACCTCAAACACAGCCCGAGCTATGCTTGAAATTTTTCCCGGCCGCATAATGTCAAAAAGTGGTGGTATCGACTGGCCTCCTCGATCACCTGATTTTAAGGCTCCCGACTATTTTCTGTAGAGGCACTTGAAAGAAAAGGTCTACACCAATAAGCCGACAACAAGGATACAAATGGAAATGATATTGGGCCATTGAGGTGCGGAGATAATTTTTATTTATTTTGACAAAAATATGGAGACGAATTGAGGCCGACTAGCAAGCAATGGATACATCTTTTAATTAAACTTTCCGTCCTATGATCTATGGTCTTTCTGTTTTATCTGGTATCTGGTTTTAACGTACAGCAACACTGACATGTTGTGTCTTTTTTTGACGCACTCAAAAAGGTGAGAAAGAAAGACAATAACCATAGACGATAGACAACTTTGACAAACGTCAGAGTTCGAAATAATGGATACAAATGACAGAAACATCTTTAATTCGAATGTCTTTTCTTTACCTTCTCTGCTAATCTTTATAAGTTTTAATCTGTTCTTTGATTCATATGATTTTCACCTTTAGTGGAAGTGATTAAGAAAATTGAAGTACTAATAGTGATTCAATAATTTATTTATTTTTACAAAGTGCTTCTTATCTTTGTTCTGTATTAAATTGGTAAACTATGTGACAATAATGCATTTTCATGATAGCTTTCGCAATTGCTGTCTTTGTCTAATATAGCGCGGCGTCTTTTTCTGAGACATGAACATCCGCGATTTCTTTGTGTGTGCTTTGTCGCGTTCTTGACGAGAGGGCCAGACAAGGACGCGAGATAGTTGTCACGGCAGACATGGCCGGTCGTAAATGTCCGCGGTGAATTGAATAACAGACTTTTGATTGTGATTATCCGCATGTTGTTTCGTAAATTCGGACGCCGAGTTTCACCACTAGAGGCGAGGGCTTTTTGACATTCCCGGCATGTTGCCCTTCACGCCCCCCGTGGTCAAGCGGCTGCTGGGATGGAAGAAGTGTCCCGAGGGTTCGTCCATCGCCGAAGACAAATGGTCCGAAAAAGCCGTCAAAAGTTTAGTGAGGAAACTGAAGAAGTCCGGCGCCCTGGAAGAATTAGAAAAAGCAATTTCCACGCAGAATAGCAATACCAAATGTGTCACGATTCCGAGGTACGTCTTATTCAGATTCAAATTTGATAGTCTGCGATTGTCCATTGCGCAGTCTTGGACCATCATTTTTGTGACATCCGTTCCGGCGAAATCGTCTGTCACTTTCTGTTTCCGCGTATTTGTTTGGGTGCGAGTGAGACGTTCCCGGTCGACGTCCTTCGAAGGCTCTCCGTCAAAACAATTGAAAGCCTACCCCAATATGGCGCCCTCAGATTTTTTATTGTCTATTTGAGTTTTGATTTTAATCGCGAAGGCGCCTTGCCGTATTGTTATTCAAAAGTCTAAACGAAGAAGTGGCCGTGGAATTAAATGCTGCAATGCTCTAGCGCCACTTGAGTTAGCCTTGTGTTTGTTTTCATACTTTTTCATTGCCGGTAAGCCCAGACGGACATGGTACCAGCGTGTCTGGTACGATTTGTATTTACTAACGCAATATAGTTTATTGACATTATCATTGTCTGCTGTAATTATCAATGACCATCGATTATTTCCAAAACTAATTAGTTTCTAATTCTTTTTTATGAATTTCCAATTAGATTTTGTGCTCCACCATCATTGTGCAATCAATGGTACATATGAATTTGACAGCGATATCTGCACAAAGTGCGATTTATTTTGCGATATTTATGATAATTCTCGATCTTCTCTCGATTTGAAATAACAAAGGTCGAGGCGTCCCGATGCTTGTATACATAATATATCCACCATTTTCATAATCTATTTATACCTTGGACAATTTCAATCTTCGATGTTGTTTTTTGACATTTCCTGTATCGGGTTGGAAATGACGATTCCGCATATTTTTCTTTAACAGTAAGTTAATCAATCTCGTTGACTCGTTAGTTTTTATTTTGTTATTGTAATATATCAGATGCGTCATAACAATATATTTTAGAGTTTTGATGGTGTGAGAAATTCGCATTTTCGAATTAGAAAATTTTCTGAAATAGAACATTATTGTCTTGTTTCAAATTGGCGACTAATTTTCAATTTATTTTGTATATAAATATTACAATAGGTATCAACCTTTATAGATGATTATTTTCTTCTGGAACTCGTTATAATGGTGCGACTTTATTTGTTTTAAAATTACGTTTTTTAGCATAAGAATGTTGACTCAATTTATTCAAAAGATTTTAAGGGCTTTATCTATTTTTCTGTGAATAAAGTATTACTCATAGCCTTATGACCATCTACAGATCAAGTATTACATTAAAATATTGAGATACCCCACTGCACATGATGTGTTGAGTAGCACCATTGAGAATTTTTGAAATTATCTTAAACCGCATTTATGTCAGTGATAATAGTTAGTTTATGAAACATTTCCTGCGAATGCCAGTACAACGAAGGGTGCAGTAATACTAAAACAATAATGATTGCGCAACAATAATTATAATCTGGTAACAATACAGTATGTCAATAGTTAAGTGGACCAAACTTAATGTTATTGTTATGTAGAACATTTAACACATTTATTATATTATTGAACAAACAATAGACAAGCAACAAGTTGAAATGTAAAAATAAAAATATATTATCACTAAAAATCATGTTTCTGCAACGGTTATTATTACGGGTCTGTATAAATTTCCTATTTCAAATATATTATTTCAATTGACTATTTTTTCTCCTACCGGTTTCCTTATTACCGAGGATCGTGATCCCGAGGTTGTGATCTGTTGATGTTGCAAGAGTGTAACCGGTAGCTTCAATGATTTGGTTGGTTGATGATCATAGACAATCTATCTTGAATCCTCAATTTTTCTTAAATTAAAACAGTACACATTGCTTTCTGCATCACATTTCAAATGCATCAAATTTATATTTCTCATTGGAATACTAGCAGAAAGCAATTTAAAAAGAAAGACAATTGCTTTCTGCTTGCAAGCTATGTAGTGTTTGCTTCTTTTGTTAGATAGAGGCTGTGGCATAGCCATTCTCCGTGTTTCCATAAAAGCAATTTTTTTAATGTTGCCAATATAATTGATCAAAACAGAGATGTGATCTACAAACTCCCATAACCAATTATTGAAAAACAAGTACCCAATCAGACGTATTCATAAAATGATTTTAATCGACAAAAAATTGTCATTAATTCAACATTACAACAAAACATGGCGATGAAATCCTTATGATTTGTGTTAAGGACAGTCAAAGCTTTAACTCTAACAACTTTATATACATCTATTGTAAGAAGTGCGCTGGAATTTAACTGGACTCTGTGGTCTCCATACTATGGCTCACGTTTTATAAAAAACAAAAGAGTGCAACATAAATTTCTAAAATTTATCAATTTTAAATTGCATATTACAATAGAAAATATATTTTACGTTTATTTAATTAGTCTACTTCATTTGAAAAAGTTTGCCTGGAGAAGAGATGTGAGCGATATAGTATTTCTATATAAAATGATCAATAGCATGTTGGACTGCCCTGAGTTAACACAAATGGTTTTGTATAAAGTACCAACTCAAACGAGACAACATGAAGTGTTCTTTGTAGGTACACATAGATATAATTATGCTGTTAACTGTTAAAACGGATGCATCACCTTGGTAACAAGTTGAATTTCGTTGACATTTCATTGCAGGAGCATACCTGAATTGAAGAAATATTTGTACTTGAATTATATTTATTTAGTTTTTTTAAATGATGCTATATTAAAATGTTGTATTTAAATTAAATAAATGATTGTTGTTATGTAAAAGTCCACAAAGGCGTTAATGCAAATAAATAAATAATAATGTAGTTTGCCACTCTGGTGACCGCTACCGATTATATTGCTTGTCTCGCTATCCTGGTAGTGATTATTTAAAAACCTGCTTTTAAATAATGCAGTTTGTGTCATGGTTGTGAACAACTTGCATTTGACTTTTTTTTTTATACAGTTGACATTCAAAAATCCGGCATACTCCAGACCTGAGTGCTAGATTTTTTATGGTTATATAACATTTGATTTTTTGATCCACTGTCAGAAAAGAACTTCAGAAGTTTTTCTTTATGTTTTTTAATATCATACACTGCAGAAGAGCCAATGTTGTGTGGTTCGCACATACACGCCGCTATCAAGTTATTTTAGCATTTCCACTTTAACTGCGATTGATAATGCACAATGTTTACGTTTTGTACCACTTATTTTATATGCTGAATCCATAATAGGGCTATACCACAGCAAATAAATGAGCAGGAATGCTTGTTAATACGTGCAAACAAGACTGGAGTACAGCACCATCAAATCAAACAGCACCTCCAGAAACAGTGACGCGCCAACACTCTGAAATCTGAAGGAACCAAATTTTTTAATGTCAACTGTATTTTCAATACTTTAATGTTACCACACTTACTTAATTGAATTATTTCACTTCTTCAATAAATGGAAATTTATTTTGTGGCAACATTTTATATTAATAATGAAAAAACACTTTATATATACCACTGTTTATTGACTACTTAACATGTTTTGGTCCCTTCTTTGTGATACAATATATACTAATATTACAATTGCAAGTTTAGACATTAATATAACTGTAAATATAAGCAGGGGGAGGGGAGGGTAACTAATTAGGAACTACTGTGAAAACAAATTTAAAAGGTGGCTATTTGTTGACCTCACCCTGTATACAGTATCATATGTGTATGGAGTTGATAATGTATTTAAACTTTCACTTACCGTCATACCATTTCACTGCAGTGGTAAGCAGAACACCACACTCTTCTGCCCCGTAAAGCATATGCCCTCTCACTTTGTTCACTTTCGTCATACCTCTTCTCGTGTACATATTAGAAGTTTGTGAAATCGTATACAGGTGTAACAGATCTAGTCCACAACATTTTATGAGTGGATACCTGACTAAATTACGAGTTGAAAATGTTCAAGAAATATGTGCCTAATCTCAAACCATGTGAGATATTAGCATTTCAAACAAATCGTAATGCGATTAATCGATTGATTAAAATATTTTATTGATTTCAAATTATATACTGAATACAAAAAATTAAAGGTCATAAATTTTGAGCAGCCAGAATATTTTATGTAACATGATTTAAATAATGAAGCGAAAATATAAATTAATAATAAATATAAATTTATTAGCTAGTTTTTACTAATTATTTATGTTAGAATATGTTTTTTTTTTTTTTTACACAAATAAGGTTTTAATAACATGAACAAATACAATCAAAATTATATTTTTTAATTTATTTATTTATTTTGTGACATCAGAAACTGTAATCAGTCAGTTTTCAATCACTGATATTATCAAATACCAATTACAATGTTTTTTTCTCATTAGTTTCCATCTAACCTACCCTCGAGCGTTGGTGGCATCTAGCGAGAAAACTTAACAAAGCTCACGGGCGTGATCGGCAGTAAAAGTGTTAAAAAGTTCATTATCCGTAGGTACAGGAGACATACTATCAGATTGGAATTATAATATTAGTATTTTTTCAGGGTCAAACCGGGAGCGGAGGGAACAGGGGCACACAGGAAGGGGTTGCCGCACGTAATATACTGCCGACTGTGGCGCTGGCCTAATCTGCAGGTGAAATATTACACTTTTAAGCCAAGTTATTAGTTGACGTTGATGCTGGATAGAATAGAACCCGGAATTTATAACTTGTTTTTGTAGATCATTAAAAATTCAAAACCCTTTTTTAATGACAAGGATAAAGAATTTTTGATTGTCTAACTAACTTACCATCGCATTGTTTCCCTGCGGGAGTAGGCAAAGTGGATAGAGAGCCACACTCTTCTGTCCTGACACAGTTCTCGCCTCATTCACATTCATACATCCTCTCATACAAGCTCGCCGATTATTGCGCCTTCTAACAGGACCATCCTCCAGTATCTAGTTTATCTGGTAGTGCCAAGTCTTCCGCGGATGCCCTCCATACCTGGTGCCATCAACACTTGCATCATATATTTTTCTTATCATTCTTCCGTTTCATATGACCAAACCATCTGATTGATCCTAATTCTTAATCATAAAGGGATCTGTCACATATTTGCCTAAGCTATCTCATTTCCACTGCATTCAGACTACTTTCATTCCTAAACTTAACTTTGGCTAAACTAAACTTTGTACTACACACGTGTTAAGTTATTTTGTCACTTATTCCTATTGACTAGTGAAAAAACCTTTCCATGCCCCGTTCCTCGTTTGTGTAGTTCAAAGTTTAGTGAAAAATTAAAATAACATTGGGAATGAATTCAAAGATTAAATGAAAGGTCGTCCAGTTGGATTTAGTTGTGCGGAATGAATAAGAGGCGAGAGGACATCTGTGAATCTCCAGAAAATCCAGATGCCGGAACACGTTCCTGTTAGAAGCCTCGAGATGAAGATGTTTGATTGTAGCGGAGTCAGTGACATCTCTGGGTAAAGTGCCACCCTTAGGTGAATTTCAGAATGTCGTCCCTGCTATTATTAAAAATGCGATATCGATTCTCTATTATTTTATTATGATTACAAAAATTTTCAAAATAAATACTTACCAATATTTTTTGAATGCATGTTGTCCTTTGAAATTGTATTGTTTCATGACCCGGGCCCATTGATATTTTCTAATCATGTGTAACTAATGTTGGGTGTACTTATCGGATTGTTTTCGCACTATTCCGACTCTTTTTGTACAAGACAGTAATATAAATATTTATATTAGATATGATATTTACACTCCACCGTAAATTTACCGCCCTTGGGCACTGCTCTACCTGCCAACGTCCCTGAGCAGAGGCCAAACTTGTAAATATAAATATTGATAATATGCAAATAGAGAGTGGATATATTTAAACATAATCTATACATAAAATGAGTGTCATCATTGACTCGTTATTGAACTAAAAAACAGAATTGTCATTTGCAAACCATGCAGATATCCTTCCATCTCTTCTAACCATTGTCCATTCTGATGTTTAACCTTCTTTCCGTTTCCATCATATCGATCATGGAAATAAAATACTGTTTTTTTTTATCACGCACCATTTGCGGTTGCAGAGCCAGCACGAGCTGAGGCCTCTGGAGGATTGCGAGTTTGCCTACCAGTTGAAGAAGGAAGAAGTCTGCATCAACCCTTATCATTACAATAGGCAAGAAGCATTAGGTAATGTCCACACTGATATTGTATCACTTTAATTGAGTAGCTTGTTGGTGTAGCGGGTAAGACACTGGCCTAGTGATCTAGTGATCGGGGGTTTGCGCCTCGGGAGACTAGCAAGTTAGTCCTATTTTCGCAGTACAAACTTTTAGCTTAGTTTTAAAATAGTAAGAATATTGATCTGACATGTATTCCGTATATGCATCTCTATTTAAAAAAAAAAATTCTATAAAGATTTCAGAATTTTATTTCCACCTAAATTCTCACTTCTGCATTTATAAAATATCATTAAGGGTCACAGAGCGGCGACCAATTGACTAGAGCTGCCATTAGCGTGTACCCTTACAAATACATTTGTGGATATCGTGATCCGGTCACATGGTAGACTAATAAATAAACTGCCGGCAGTGCAACCTCATAGGTCACAATGCTTCTAAACGTATGTCTATGATGTACGTCTTTTCTATTTTACTTAATGACATTTTCAATATGTTTACATCCAGTACATGCTACACTTGACTCTCGGTTATTGGTATCGCTGGCCCACTATCTGTCTGCCGGTCTGGAGCTGGTGTGTTGTCCTGAACATTGCTAATTTAGCTTTATCATCTGGTCACTCAGGGCTGGTTGTGTGATCAGTGACTATTACTATAGTCACTTTTTACCATCGCCCATAGTAATAAACGTTTGCAGGTTGTCGGTACGTCAAATTTACTACTGTCAAAGTCAATCTCGCCCAATAGTGGCGAGGCGAATAATCATCAAATGTCATTCAATGTTATACTTTATCTGTAGCTTTATTCACCTCAGCGTTCGACATCTGTCACTTGGAAAATCTTTGTTAATGTAAATTAAATAGCGAGATTATCATCGAACGAACTCTCATCACTAAAATAGCAGGATATTCAATGATTCATTGTCAAATATGCAACTTTCAATAATTAATGTGACATGACTTTTGAAACAACTGTGAAGAGTGGGCCATATTTAACTAATGATTTTCAGTTTATACCATCCGAAAATGGATGGTTTGCAATGGTAAAAATTTACTACTGGTCATACAACCAGGCCTTAATGGCATGTCTATCTAATTTATTGCTCTGCTAGATGCGAGTGAAAAATAAATTCTATTATAAAACTTACAATATATTATTTTTTAATTTCATACAATGCTACATATTACATTATTACAAGCATTACAAGCTCAAATATAAAAAATGTGATATTTAGTATGAGAAAATTAGTTTGCAAGTAATGACGCGCGTGTTGTGTTGCAGCACTGCCTCCGATCCTGGTCCCGCTGGGCGGGGGAGGGGAGCCCCCGCCCCCCTACCCCCCGCACCCACAGCCCTACACGGCGCTGCAGTGAGTACAGCAATCCTACTCCTTAACACGCTCGGTTTGTTAGCACATTTGCCCTCGTATATTATTAAGAGGGCACCAAAGCGGCACCATTTAAAGTTTATCTTCAAACTCATGGACTCAGCTACGGCGACTTTAAAATTATAGCATGAAAAATTATTATGGATGCAAAATTGTGAACCTACTGAAACTCTTGTTCCAGATCTTACAATCTGCGATATAGCAGAAACAGAAACCACTTATCTTATACAGGTTATTTAAACCCAACTGTTATTTGAATATTTTTTTTGCATAATTGAAGTCCTATTTCACCAATAGCAGCTCGGATATTGATCTTAAGTGCTTGGATCATTTCTGGAGAATTAATTTAGACCTTATCTTTCATATAAACCCAAAGAAAAAGTCATTAAATCGATTTATCTTTGAAGTTAGAAATTACGCATCTAGGAAATTTCTGCTGAAAATAGACATTGTTGAAAAGCACACTTTGTAGTAAATTTTCGCAATTTCAGTGCACTATTCAATCGTGTATTGACTCATTTTCATTAATGGTAGTCTTTATTCAACTGATGTCATATATGACTTTTCTTATCCTAAAAGATAAAACATTAGAGCGATATTTAAAATAACAGTTGAGTTTGGATCATTCTTCATTTATGTGATTAGGATTTTGTAAAATAATTGGTCATCATATAATAATACTTACAATACACTAGCAGTCTATCACCTGCAGCCTTTAGTGTGCAATGTCTGTTCCGCACGCACGGTGTTCTAAATATTGAATTGGACAATGTTTTGATCCAGATTATGATGCTAGTTTTGACGTGTGTTACAGAGGAATGCAGCCCCACAGCGCCATGTACCTGGAGGCCACCCTCGCCCAGCAAGTCCCCACCAACACGACAGTGTGAGTAGTATAGTATCTGATTCTTTTTATTTAATCATTCGAAATCTCTCTTCAAACCATTGAAGACCCATTTGAAGTATGCCCAGTTAAAATGGACATTTGAGCAGATTTTTTTTTAAATTTTGTAATATTGGGTTAACCCATAAATGATGGGGCTTTTTTTATGCTTCTTTTATTTTTCAAAATTAAGATAAAAATATGTTTTTTTTTTTAATCTAAAATATACTCTCCTTCATTTTTTACAATGCTCTTCCATCTTTCTGGTAGACTTGCGAGGCCGTCTTTCAAAATTTACTTGTCTGTGACAAAAAATACTCCTCCAGTACTGTTCTGACCTTGTTTACAGAATTCATATTCTTCTGTCCAAATGATTTTGAAGACTGCGAAATAAATGATAATCAGATAGATGGGGGAAATGTCCGGCAAATGTGGTGGGTGGGGCATCGTTTCCAAAAAAGGTTCATTCTTGAGACACAACAGCAAAGAAGAGCACACATTTACTCTCTGCACGCAATTAGACTCCAAATTTGTGAGGAACTTATTGACTCAATTTGCTGACTTTTCTGATGATTCGTTCAATGGCTAAATCCAATCTTTTCTGCCAGTTCCTCAACAGTTATGAAGGGATTTTGTTCCATCAGGGTTTGCAGGTCAGCCCCGTGGAACTCTACAACGAGGCTCATCTTCTAGGTTGTAGTTTCTGGCTAGGAATTTCTGGAACCGCTGTTAACACTCGCTTATTGTCCGATCCCCATATACTGCATTAATATTCCTCGCATTTTCCATTGCGTTGTTGCCTTTATTGAACTCATAAAACGAAATATGCCAAATATGCTCCTTTTTCACTTCCATTATAGTTTTGAAAAAATAGCTGTTACAATCCAACTGGACCTTCAAAACTTGCACTAAGAATAAGTTAGTAATTAAACCTGATGCAGGTAGTTTATCCTGCCCCCCTCCAACTTTTTGTTCATGTAATTGAAAAAACCGCATTATTTATGAGATGACCTATTATTACTTGATTCTATACAAAGTAAAGTTACATTTTTTGTATTTCGCTGTACCTCTCCAAAAAGAAACTAACTCTTATGCTCGGAGAGGATTTATACATTAACACAATGAGGAGTCATGCCAAAAGAAATTAGAATTGCTGTTGGAGTTTTCTAGTAATTGTTTGATTTGTGATTTGAAGGTTTTTATTTGAATTTGTAACATTGCGTTATTTTTCAAGATTTTATTTAAACTGAGAAATCCTTAAGGAGTTGAACAGCTGTGTAGTTGGAAATGTTGATGGTTTTTGAAGGATGATTTTCAAAATTAGTCTCTGAACATTTTCTACAAGTAAAAGTTCAGTTTTGAAATTCCCTCCCCAACTGTAAAATAATAATAATGTTTTCGGGTATAATTGACTGGATCAGCGTTCATTGATAAATTAAATTTAATATTTTTTGATTTCTACATTTAGCATTTCCGTGGCCTAGCTGGACCCACAAAACTCCTCCATTGACGTGTATTCCAGTTTTCCTTATGTAGGCAAACTGCCGAGCGTCTGTTTTAAAAATTCAATATTAGACAAGTTTGGGACTTATTGAAATTCCAGATTGACAGCTGTGGAGTATAACTGTGAACTTCATACAGTTCTTATGATATTTAACCCTTCCCTAGCTAAGCGATGACACAGCATTCTATCCGTATCTATCTTTCGTGAATATGCGCAATATAAAATTCACAGTTTTACTTAACTAAAAAAACATTAACTGTTTCCGAGGTAAGTTTGTAGATCTCAATAATCACACATGTGAAAATATTAGTATATAAAAATAAGTTATTTTAAACTAATAAATAATAACGAATCTGGTTAAAAACAGCTATTTTTGAATTCAAACCAAAATAAACATGAAAAGGTGAATGCAACAAAAAAGACAATTTATTATTGGATAGAGAAAAAGATCACATATTATTTATAATATATTTTTATAGAGATCATATTAATTATTAATGTGAAGTATTGGTATTTGAGATTCGTCACAATATAAAATTGATTGCTTTTAAAAATGGAATAACAGCTGTATCAACTTTAAAGAGATACGGAATATAAGTTCAAAAATTTATCATAAACCTACTTAGTTGATGTGGTGAAATTGGATAACGCATTTCCTCAGATAGGAAATGGTCCAGGTTCAAATCCTGGTAGCAACTAAAATATTTTTTCGATAAATCCTTTTTTTTTTTATTTCTTTCTAATTAATTAATTTAATTTGTGTTGAAAAATAATTTCGATAACATGACTTGATAGAATAGTTGGGCATGGGTATTTTCTCTCACGGTGTGGTAAGGTGTTTGCTTGTCCAATATGCACAGCTATCCCTTTATTGAGCGATTTTTATATTTTCTATTACAAATGTTTTCTTAAAGTATATGATTTATTTCAGTGGTGGAGCGCAAGTGGAAACTCCCCCGCCCGGCTACATGAGCGAGGACGGCGACCCCATGGACCACAACGACAACATGAGTGAGTAACTGTCCGACTTTCGTCATTTTTATTAAATGTTACATTTCACTTGTTCATAAATAATTATAACCATTTTTTTTGTTAGAGTTAATGAGTTTTATTAAAAAGCCTCAAAAAAATATGTATTTGTTAATTTTGTAAATTGAGTTGAAACACTTTCATTACACTATATTTTATTATCTTAAACGTTGAAACGTTTTCGGAAACATCTTCCCATTATCAATAATATAATTCCACAAAGTTTCACCTTTGAATAGTTATATTTGTTAAATCGTGAAATTATAAATAGATTATCTTTTGGTGAGGTTTAATATAATAAAATATTTAGAGAAATAGTGCAATTGCAATGTTAAAATTATTGCCGTTTGTAATTATGACCCAGTTTGATTAGTCAGAAATGTGCGTCTTATCTAAAATGCACTCCAGCAGCCCGCAGCTCACCAGGCGGCGAGGCAGCCCCCGTACTGTACCACGAACCCGCCTTCTGGTGCTCCATCAGCTACTACGAATTGAACACGCGGGTCGGGGAAACCTTCCACGCCTCGCAGCCTAGCATCACAGTGGACGGCTTCACGGACCCCAGCAACAGCGAGAGGTGAGGGAATAATAAGCCACGCACCCAAGATTCACATACCTACTATGAAAAAATCACCTTAAATTTGTGTAAGGCTTATCTGTCAATAATAATTTATATTTTCACGTTTTTTACGAAAACTTATATTAGGAGTTAGTTATACACTAGATATGACTTTTTTTAAACTATTATTTAGATAGGACCTTTACACTAATTTAAAACTAATAAACTGAATAATAATTGCCTTAATACGGTAAATTCTTGCATATATTAAATATTTTTTCTTATAATCTTGAAGCCAGAATTATGAAGACAAATCTCAATTGAGACAGATTAACATAATGTTAAAAATTAATATTTATAAACCATTCAATTTGCAGGACATATTATCAATTTTCGACATTTTTAAAACACTATTAGTGAAAACAAATGATTTTAAATAATATGTTGTATTTATTTTCATGCTTTGAGGCTTTAGCTACTACATATTTAAGATCAAGTTTTATATCAAAAACACAATAATTTCTGATTAAATAATATTTATAAATATTGATCCTATTAATTGTTTAAGTTTTTTCACTTCATATTGCCGATCTTAGCGGCCGTGATTGATGTCAAATCTGCACTATATATGTTTTCATGCATACTTTAGCCACAATATGAATTAATATTGAACTTATTCACAACATCAGTACCAAATTTCATAAATTAGATTTTTTTTTTTATTGATTTTAAGAAAAAGCGTTTTCTTGAACAAGTAAACATTTTATGTGCGTTATTTTGCATGTAAGTCGCAATTAATTATTTGGTCTATATGCGACACTTGTTGTTTGGTTCATAATTACTACGTAAATCACAAAATGGCAATGTGGTGTTTTAAACTGATAAACAATTTTAAACAAAACCATAAAATACATCTGACATAAATTTTAAATTTCGAACATTAATTTAAGCGATCTTAATATATATAGGTACTTTGCTGATTTCAAAATATTTTCATATATATGAATAACTACAATAAATTATTTAATTTTCGATTAATTAATTCAAAAGACAACATACATATTATTTAATTTCATAATATTAATTTGAAAAAACGTGGAAAAGACTAGATATGAGTTATTTTTGACACTTTTCTCAAATGCGAGAAAAACACTTTTATGTCATATCTTTCTATTCAAACCTTCCTCTCTCGCATGATTTACGTAACAAATAACGTAATTTAGTATTTAGGTGACACTTGAGCAAGAACACAAGAAGTTTAACTGTTAGCCCCATCTTCAAAGAGTATGTAATTCTCTTGCAAATGAATTCATTGATACAGTAAAACTCCGTTAATTCATAACTCACGGGACCGAAATTAAATAAAAAAATCTGAATTATGAGTACAATTTTATTGAAGGCAACATTAGAAAGAAATTTTAAAAAATGCAATGTCATTTTGCATTTTTGCACGCACCTCCGCTAATTATGAATAATGAGAACAATTTTTTTACGGCAACGTTAGAAAGATATTTTTAAAATGCGTTGTCTGTTTGCGCTTCCGCATTTTTGCGCACACCATCACCGTCAACATTGTGATTGTCATACTGAAAAACATGGCGACTGTCTATTATTTCAGCTTTTTATGCGTCAAAATGTTTATCAAATAATTAATTTCTCCTGAATAATGAAGATGTGTGACGACGTGGCGAGTCCAATATTAAAAACAGGCTTCAAACGATTCACCAGTGCTTGATGCAACAAAATTATAGACATTTTAATTTGATTAGCGGTCAAAATTAGGCAAGAATTGGAATATTAAGCCCATGAAAAATAATAAAAAACTTTTAAATTTTCATACTTCATTGAAGCTTATTATTTTTCTGCGATTTTTCATGTTTTAACTTGAGAGGTATTCAGGATTGAAGTTTTCCCGCTGATTTTATCTTTCACATCAATTTTTGACAGTTTTTAAAATAAGTTCCATATTTTCAAATGGTCAAGAATTTACACGAATTACGAGATGTTTGTACCATTTTAGAAAACGAAACATGAAAAAAAATTAATTATAAAATATTATGTATTTAAATACAAAGGCATCAGTTTATACAAATTGCAACATTTCATAAACAAAAACCGGATATAAAATCAATAGAACTGTTGAACACAATTCATATATAAATTACAAGATTCAATGAAGATTGTTTAAATTATTTTAATTAGGGTTACAAGAGCGAATAGAAATATAATTCTCAATGCGGCGACAATTATTGTCAAAATAACAACAAATTTTATAAAATGCACTGCAGAATTTGGTATACATGAATATGGTAGCACTCAGTTCAGCTGCGGTCTTGCGGAGTTGGAAGCTCTAATCGCACCGATCTATTGCAAAAAGGAACAGCGCCGTAATTGACTAGGGGGTGAATCTAGCTACAGATGTTTACGAAGATCTGAAATGTTATTTTCGAGGCTAAAAGTTCGAATTACGTGAAAATACGAAATATGGGTAACACGAATTAACGGAGTTTTATAAAATGAACGCTGAACATTTAGTGAGATTATTTTGCAGATTTTGTCTGGGCCTGTTGTCAAACGTGAACCGGAACGAGGTGGTGGAGCAGACGAGAAGGCACATTGGGAAAGGCGTCAGACTCTACTATATAGGAGGTCAGTTTAATTCAGTTGCGTGATTCAAATGTGGAATAGAGCATTTTTAATAGTTTTTATTTATATCATATAATTATTGTGTAGGTGGAACACATTTTATAATTTAAATCATTGTTACAATTGTGCTGATTTGGACACCACGTGAACGGGCAAGGAAATCGTCTAATTTATTTATTTTCGTACATGTAATTACAATCTACAATAAAGTACATTATGTTACAATGATAATTAATTTCAGAAACAATTATGTAAATATATTTATTTATTTTTAAATGCCATGTCCATCCTACTAGGTGAACACCTGTCCCAGGGCAGTCTTTGTATACATTTAATTGTAGGATTAACACGCAAGACCGATATTATTTTTAAGTATTTAATCGCTTGTTCATATAAATAAAAAGAGTAGTTGTCTCAATGTCTGCATGTGAAGACAGATAAGAATGGTGAATATGAAGAATTCCCTAATTTCATTTTGAATAGGAGAAAAAATAAAATATTTATTTAGTATAAGGGCATCGGACATAGAGAAATTTTTTTTTAAATAACTTACATCCTAATATATTTCACATGTAAACGAGTTATGAACATAAAAACAAGAAAAATTATCATTTACATACTGCATCCAACAATTTATTAATCCAGCGCCGGCCTGACTAGGCCAGGAACAAAATAAAAGTGCAAATTTTTACAGGTTTGGTATTTACAGAGCTATTACAGTCAATTTCCATTTAGTGGTTGAGTGTTTCTATTAACTTCATGATTATACTTTTGGGAGTAACATGTCTGTGTACGGATTTAATTATTTTCATGGGAAGTCAAAAGTATTAAGTGTAAATAAGAATTTAGGTACTTTAATTAATTATTATATCGTAAGAGATGCAAGACACATAATTAATTAATTATCTTCTTATTTACACTATTGACAAATTGTATGTGGTGTTGCAGGTGAAGTCTTTGCAGAGTGCCTCAGCGACTCCTCCATCTTCGTGCAGTCCCCCAACTGTAACCAGCGCTATGGCTGGCACCCGGCCACCGTGTGCAAGATACCTCCCGGTGCGTACTGATCCCGGGACAATTGGACACGTTTATGTCGTTACTGGTGGCATCCTCCACACTGATAATAATAATGTTAAATCATTCCAGGCTGCAATCTGAAGATATTCAACAACCAAGAGTTTGCCGTGCTTCTCTCGCAGTCTGTCTCCCAGGGATTTGAAGCGGTGTACCAGCTCACGAGAATGTGCACAATACGCATGTCCTTCGTCAAGGGTTGGGGTGCGGAATACAGGTAATTAGCGCATTGAAGCTGAGGAAGATATCTAAAGGAAAGTGAAAAAGCGAGCGGCGCTTTGAATGGAATAATATCTAACAGAAACTTGGAGTCCCGGTATCGACACCCATGTATCTGGTGCTGGCAGAAGAGGAACGAAAGCAGACTGAATGCAGTAGAAATGTTGGCGGAAGAAGTAAGATGACACAGTACTAAAGAATCATTCACCAACTGAAGGCCAGCCTCTCTCTCTAATCCCTCGACGATGCTAGAAGTTTATCACTTTTAAGACACTCAAATTGAATTGAACTGGCGCAAAATTGAAAAGATACAGTTTTAGTTATTTTCAGTAAGGCAATCAAATAATACTGGAGAGTCATGCTGGTTAACGAGCAAGTAGGTAACAAAGCCTGTGTCTGGGATAAACTTTCTCTAACATATGCGACAAATCCATTTATGACAGACTAAAGAATGAAGAAATTAGGAGAGAATGTAAAACTGATCTTAGCATAGTGAACAGGATTAAAATAGGATGGTTTAAGTGGTTTGGTCGTATGGGACGGGTGAATGAGGAGAGAATGGTAAGAAAGATAGATGACGCAAGTGTCGATGGCACCGGAAATAGAGGAAGACTTGGCACGGCCAGGTAAACCAGACGGTCCTGTGAGAAATTGTATGGGTACTTTCTATCAAGATATGCCGAGGGTTAAAAGCCTACTTTTAAATATTCAGTAAAGAGAGGGAATGGTTTGAATCTTCACTATATACATTTTTGAGAGAATGATTGTCATGACTTTCAAGTTGATTCAGAATAGAAATGATAATGTCCAATCATGTAAATTGCTGAATATTAAAAAAAACATGTAAGAAAAATAAGTTGACTTTATTGATATATTAACTAACGTATCATCACGCGGGGTTAGGCAGAGAGGATAGAGCATCACACTCTTCTGTCCTGACAATTCTCGCCTTGTCCACATTCATACAAGTTCGTCGATTATTGAGGTTTCTAACAGAACCACCATCTTACAGTATCTGGTTTATCCGGTCATACTGTGTCTTCTGCGTGTGAATACAAGTGTTGCGTCATATATCTTTCTTGCCAGTCTCTCCTGCTGTGTGATAAAGTGACGGGCAGCATATTTTTTCCTTTCTGAGATGCAAAATCTTTTCAAGTTATGTGGGTTTTTTTTTTTTCATATCAAAAGAAAATAAACATATTACACGGAATATTTTTTGCTGGTTGTATTCAGTTCTATGTTTTTATTTCTTATGCAGAAGACAAACAGTGACATCGACACCGTGCTGGATAGAGCTGCACCTCAACGGACCCCTGCAGTGGCTAGACCGGGTGCTCACGCAGATGGGGTCCCCTCGCCTGCCGTGCTCGTCCATGTCGTGAGCGCGGGGGCCCTGCACAGCCGAGAGGAAACCCCGATCTTTGCGGAGACGCGAGAAAAATCGCGGGATTTAGACTAATGAAAGTAGACGTACGGTAAAATGTACCCAAAACTCTTTTATAAGTATAATGATTGTAAAAATGTTTTTTTTTTTTTTTATAAATCCAGAGGTTGTTCTACAGAGTGACATGTAAAATCACGCAAACATTTTAGAAGGTTAATGTTGAGGTAATTTTGAATAAAAATGTTTCTTGTATGTTTGGAATTAGATGATGTGATTTATGAATAAATCACATACGCATTTTATTTCAACTATGCAAAAATAAGTTTTGGATGCAGTAAATGACTACTAATCTGTAATCTATATTATATATATTTGTTGCAGAATGACCTCGACCTAAAATGTTTGCGATGGAACCACAAGACAGCCAGTCTGTGTATATTTTGTCAATAACATAATTTTACTGAGAGACTACAATTTGGAGTTGAATAATACTTAAACTTCACCGCTATCAAACTAAATGTATATTTTACTATTTTTAGTAGAGTAACAAAATAAATTGTTTATATTTTCCATACATTAAATATACTCATCTTGAATTTTAATGTAATCCGTTGTGAAATTCTCTCAGTGTAATGACTAATATTGAATAATGTAAAAAAAAAAATGCAACCGGCGTATTGACGCGTGGAAAATATTTAATTGTGATTGTGACGTACGATTTATGAGGTGTTAAAAAAATAATGTTTCATTAATATTCGTGATATATTTCGAGGGTTTTTTTTTTGCATAATGTCGCGCAGAATATTGAAAATATTTTATTTCATGAACAAAGTTGTACATTTGTAATTTTTTAATTGTTTTTTTTTTTTTTTTAGTAGTGAAAATGACAGGATTTTTATAATACATGTTTCTGTACATTTGGTTTTGTTTATGCACAATTCTTGTAGTAGATGTGAACCTGTTATCTTCGCTTACAAAGTAAGAATGTATACGACAGTCTTAAAATATTTCAATGACGTTATTTAGATTTTTTCCTTTTTCAAAAAATTTAACAAAATAATTATTCACATACATTTGAGAAATATAAAAAATATGATACAATGTTTTGTATAGAAAGAGTATATAAATAGACGGTATTGGAGTGAATATATTGATAAAAGGGTTGATTTGCTATATGACATTTTTTCTTCATGAGAAACACCTGTAGTTGTAAAAAAAAAAAATTATAAGTGAAAAATTTGTATCCACATTAAAAAAAAAAAAAAGGGACTTTAATAACCTTATTATTTGGTAGTCATTTATTTTGTTAAAACATTAGCTTTAAATTTGATACTGTTGGACACGAATTGCACCAATTTTATTATAAATTGGTCAACGTATAATGTACAGTGTGTTTTTATTTTCATCTGAATTGTCAAATATTTTGAATCGAGCAAATCTTCTCATTTAAGCATCGATTGGATAATGTTATAATAATCTTTTGTATCATCATTTTAGAAAGTAGGTTTGGCTGGGCGCGTTTCGAAAAACATGCATTGCAGTATTGCGGTGAGTGTTTTCCGGGACGGGCTCTAAGCGAGAGTTGGTGCTAAGGTGACATGGTCACGGTGTGAGAAATCGGATCTTCCCAGCAATGGTGTGTTGTGTACGCTCAAGATATTATATATATATATATGTATATATTATACATGGCAGACTGTTATTTTACTAAATTTATCGAAAAAATTATGGGACATTGACCGAAACGGACCTGTCTCAAAACATATCGCTAAATGTCGCAAAAGAATTTTTTTATAACTGATTTTTTTTTTCCATTTTCTTTTATTTTTAACTGCCGTCAAAAACAACAGAATCGAGATCTCGGCTAATATACAGGGTGTAATAGACTTACTGTACATATTTTTTGGAACACATGCAAAATTTGTGTAGAAAATGTTCGAGCTGTACGTGGAAAATCTCAACGTTTTAAGAGTTGTAACAATTTTATTAGTCTTAGATATAATTGTTATAGATTCAATTGAAGTTATGTAGCAGTTCACGCTCTGTTAGATAATTTAATGATTTTTTGTGAAATTAAATTAAATGTTCATATTCAGATGTAATATAAACATTTAAATCTCCCATGTCTTTATTGTATACTGAAATTTTACATGCACCTTGAATATTTTAGACTCACAATTAAGGCATAAATCTACCCATAAAATATTGAAAACTAAGTCTTTTATACTTCATATATATGAGGACTGACAATTGAAACGTATTCTGTACCAACTTAAATGTTAATCCTTGTGTATATACATTTTTAACATTTTGAAAACAGTAAAAAATTTCTTTTGCAATATTAGATTATTTCTTGTGGTGTTTGGTAGGAGAAGATTTTATGATATCATGCAAAATATATTAAATGTATGCTTTTTTTTGATAATAGATATATTTAGTGCGGTCTATATCAGAAATCGGAGATGGCAACGAATCGCGTAGAAGTTGTTTAAAAAAGATATATTTGCCAAATAGTGTTTAGATCGGTATCGTGCGCGGCGTATGAATGCGGATGGTGGCGATGAAAGTTTTTGATTGTGCGCGTGTTGTAGAAATTCTTTTTCGGGGGAGAGTCTCGGTACCGAGTGCCATCTGTAAATAATGTGAATAATATTTTAGCGCATAAGACGCCCAATCAAAGTGGATCTTGCATGGATGCAGTGCGGCTTATGAGATGCTCGTCGCTAAGTCGACTGAAATATGAAAGCTGACGTTTCATATTGTGGTTAAACAGGCGATTGACGAGCGGTAATGAATTTGACAGCGATTAACAACATGTTTTTTTTTATTTTATTACATTGTTAACTGTAAAACATGTTGCCAATTTACATAGTTTTGTATCAAACTCGATTTACCTTAAATTTATGAAGAAGTACGTCTTCTATTCTGTGCTAAAGTTTGCAGCTGCTTATTGGCTGACCTTTGTGTTATCTCAAGTATTACGCACCTTTTGTACTGGGCTCGTAGAACAAATTGTTCAAAAATATTGCGAGACTTTGGTACAACTGCCCACCCGAAGAAGGGAGCAAGCATTAATTTTTCATCATTGGTCTCAAGGGTGAGGATCGTGATCCCTCTTAAATTCCAGAGTCCTCTTGGTGGTCTAATGCTCCCATCTTCTGCCGCTCGCAAAACTGAGCTGTTCCACCACATTGAGGATATTCCCCTCGCTGGCTTTCAGATTCTTTGGTCCTAAAATATCAATATGGAACATCATCAATGATCCAGATGTGGACAATGAAGTACTTGGATCAAAGTCTTTGCTGATTTTTCATTAAGTGTTCAATATTTAAATCCAAAATTGAAACCATACTCTGAAAAAGATTATCCGTCCTGTTCTAACGTTGGGTTCTCATGTTGTTGATCGCTGTCTACTTTTCTCTCTTGTACAAGAGAAAATCAAATAAATTGACAATTTGGCTAATTTAATGTGTGAACTTTCTTATTTTTACAGATGTTACCTTGGATCTAGGACATGTCAGTCGATATCGGATTCGTGTAGAGTATGTCAAAATAGTGAGTCGATGGAGAGTTAACTCTTTGAACGCGCCAGCGCAATAACATTTTTTTATACATTAACATGTCTTAAAATACCGCTGTTCTGACAAAATAATACAAATTAAATGTATCAACTAGAAAGATATACAAAAAATATGTTTATCAAAATAATATTTTAGTTGCTATTATCCAATTTTAAAAAAACCTTCAACTTCACAATAATAATCTGTTCTGCATCATGCAATAATGCAGCATCAGTCGATCTGGAACTTGCGCACATTTGACGGTTGACCGTTTTCCAAAATCTATCCATGTAATTTTTCTTTCGCCTTTCTTCTTCTTGTACCCTATCCGTTCAACTGACGTTGGTTATCATCACTTTGTTTATTGCGGTAAGCTCTACAGTAGACTGGCTAAACCTTTGCCTCTAGTTCTTTAGCGATGATGTTCTCCTTCCAGCAATCTTTCCCTTCATTATGAGGTGCAAGATCTCTTACTTCTCCGGATGTCTCGTTACATGATATTGAAGTTTTCAGATTTTTATTGTTTTAAATACTTATTTTTCTTTATTCACCCGAACCATAACGTCGCCTTTCAACCCGTCAAAATATTGACTAATAAATTTAAATTTTCGTTAATCCATCTGGTGTTTTCGACATGTTTCGTCATTGTGTTGGCGCTCAAAGAGGGGGGGGTGTGCTGTGCGGCACGTAGTCATGTATTTGAAAGGAAAGCAATTTAATAGTGGTGATATTTTTGATAGGTCAAGTCAAATTCGTAATAATATCCAAATTATTACATATTTGAACGAATATAACGAGACGGTAATACTTGCAGTCTTGTAAATGGAATGGCCTTTTATCTAATGTTCAAATGTTAATTTTTTATTTTGTCTACCGGTGTGTGAAGTCTTGTTTTTGTACGCATGTACTAAAATATAATACTCGGGCTGATTAATCTATCTTTGAAAGAGATGATGGATAGTGGAGGACGAAGGTTTTGGAGTCTTAAGCCTCGCCTCGGTAGAAGATGTGTTGACCTTCCTCAAACTTGATGGAATGACAGGCGACCAACAGATGGATGAAAAGTGCCAAAGACAGAATAAAGGAAGTTCAATGCAGTGGTGATATAACAAAATATCCTGTTGCATTCTACCATTGTGTTCATTTCAAAATAATTAACAAGGATTCAAAAACTTTGATCATTTTGGCCATTTAAACATTTTGTGGATTGCAAGTATAATAACGCTCTTATATTAGATAAAGATAATAAATAAATAAAAACAATATATATCTTAATGGAATTTTCAATTCAATGTGTATTTTTTTATATTTACAATTTGGTAATTTTTAACTATTTGTGTGTCATGTAAAATTTTCAAGGATTAATGTTTTTTTTCGAGTCGAAAAGATTGACATCACATTGTTGACTATCTAAAGATTGATAAATCTAAGCGCAGTCAATGCAGGGGGGGGAGTGATGCCGCAGCCCTATCGTTTCGAACGAATATAAATTTATTGATTTGGGATCGATGTTAGGTATTATGATTAGAACGGATATCGTAAATGTTAGCATGTTTGTAACCAACAGTAGAATATCGCAAAAGGAAAAAATTTATAGTAGAGAATTATCATTGTCATTTTTAAAAACTCTCGATGTAAACAAAAGAAGTGTATCAGCAGAGCAAAGGACGATTGTACGATGTTATGACGAGGTGAATCTGAATTAACAAGAATTTAAAGAATCAATAATATTGAACGACTGTAATGTTTGTAAAATAAATCAATTTTTATAAATCTCGTTACATTTTCAAGAGACGGTCTTTTCTTTTAAATCTGTGGTCGAAAAATGTTGCAAAATTTATTTGTTTGATTGACATCTGGTTATAAAATTAACGACGCAGGTTTTTTTTTAGCATCTTATTCTAAATTTAAAATTTTATTGTATTTTTTTTATACGTTTGTCTTGTGTTATAATAAACTTTTATATGAACAAGATTAATATTTGTCTACACAATGGCAATCAATTAAACATAATTGACTGCCTTCGGAGTTGAAGAAATTGAGTTATCTCTGACAAGCCCCAAGATTGACTTGGTTGAGTTGCCGCCTATGGAAAACGGAAGCTTCAGCTTCACCTGAGGATTGTCTCACCACTGACCTGTGTTCTCATTGACAAATAAAAATGATGCCTGGGGAGTCTTTGAACCCAAGTACAGTGAAGTGACAAATGATCAGCAGGAGACTTGTTACCTGATGAAGGAGTTTGACCACAGCATGAGTTATTATGTCCTAAATGTCGGTGATCTTATATAGGATAAATCAACGTGGTCGCCAACCTTGGATAGAAGGTGGCACATAGAGAAGTCTTGTGAAAAATTGTGCGCGCGCTATATTTGTTTGTGTACACACTCGCACACTTTAGAGAGAGCATTGGTTAGAATATAAACAGTTAACATTTTATTACGTCATCCTTGAAGGAATTTTACATGAATTTCTGGGAAATCTTAATACTAAGCTAGCCCAGATATAAAAAATGTTAATCTTATATGTTTTTTTGGTAAATATTATACTTTGAGAAGGATAATTAACTAAAAAAAAATTGAATAATTCCAAACCAACATTCCTCATCGGGTCATCACTCTGCGTCATTTGGTTTAACAAATTTGTTCCTTATAATATTTTACATTTGCTCAATAATTAATTGTATATATTCAGAAGAATATCAGCTTACCAACAGCACACAGTACATATTCCAAATAATAATGTTCTTAGCGGTACATCTTTCAACAAACAATTGTGACTTTTAAAATACTGTCTATTGGAGAGGGTATTCTGGAAAATGTCAATGCACTTCAATCACGACCCGGGGGTCTATGAAATTTTACATGCGATGTAACATATTAACATTTCTAATAGATTGACCTTGTAAAATCTCAGTCAGATTCGTCAGCCGGCCCGATCCGGTGTCTTGTTTCATAATGGTGGCGGTTCAAAAACTTTTAAAAATTGCAACTCTTAATATTGGACCTAGAAAAAGAGACACTGCTGTATCTACCTGATTCATGTGCGCGGCCAGTGCCGGAAGGTATTGATGATGAATATTTCTAGTTTTGATAATGTGATATATGCAAGGTGGTGATTCGTCTCTCTCTCAAATGTGGTAACTTTGGATACGAAAGCTACTAATATTTTGCTACGACCCGACGATTTCGATATTGGGGAATTTAATTGGTGTAACGACTCAATTTAATTAAAATTATTATATTGTTATTATTTTTATTATCATCATCATCGTTATTGCAAATCCTGACTAATGAATGTTGCCATATTTAAAAAATAATAAAACGTGCATGTTCCTATACACCTAAAAAATGATTGAATCAAATAATTATAATTAAATAGTGTGTTTTTTTTTTAAACTAAAACGCAAGTCTAGTAATCCTGTGAAGTACCGCGTACATAATTATAAGGTTTTATATTATATTTCAACATTTATTTTGTTTTTTTTAAATACTTTTTTATAGGTTAAGTAATATTTCTTGATAAGCGTTCTTTGGTGCATCGTTGCCTTCGAGAGGTGTCCTAGACCACTCGCTAATTAATAAAATATACTACATCACTAGTAAAACAAAAAATTGGTACACACGGTGTAACAGACTTTTTTGTAATATTTTTAGGTCAGATATATAAAGAAATTTGAGTATAAAATTTTCAAGCGGTATGTGTGAAATTTCAACTGATTCAGATATTTAAGAGCTTTGATTCATTTCAAATGATGTATTGAACAAAAACAAAGAGGCGGGAGGGGGGATCTTAACCAACAAATTCTGCTATTAAGCATATATATTTTAAAATGTCTAAAAATATGCATGATGACTAACTTCTCTTTTAATTCGTGCGTTTTTGTTAGGGAATTAATTTTCTAATGAATCTAAAATAAAAAATTTGTTACAGAAATTTTACACATAGCTTGAACATTTTCGACTCTTGTATTGCTAATGATGATAAAATAGAAGGACAAAAAATCTATGATCTTTAAGAAGAGATGTTTGATGCGGAGTATATGCATCTACATTACTGTATTAAAGAAATGTTAAGGCCTTTAGAACGTTTACTACGGTATATTATGTACATAGACCTATTAATTTACCAAAATATTGTATATGATTATTAATGTAATTTCTTCGCAACAATTCAATTAGAATTTTGTCAACGTCTGTATTGTCCAAATATTATATTAATATTGTATATTTATTACGATTAACAAAAAATGTGTGGGGCGAGTTTATTATTATTATTATTTTAACGCCCCAGGAGGGATGAGCGCATCCGGCGTTTGTGACGCACGTCTGTGGCCATTATTTGATTTATTTTAATTAAGCCTGCAAAATGTATGTTAATTAATTAATTTTTGATTAAGTATGTATATTTCGAGTCTTATTTTTAAACGCGTGACGTATCGAAATGTTTAAAAATGATTTGTATGCTGTACGTTGTTTGCGCACTCAATCGATTTGTGATCTGGCCGACTCAAAAGTGTTTATTTGTTTTGTATTTAATCGTGAACAATCCTTTACGGACATCATTGCGTCCGGTATATTCTCTTCATCATAATTCCATGTGTCTAAACCATCTCAGCAATGTTATTTTAATATTGTTAACTGTTCAGTTTTTGTAATAATTCTCTGAAATATACTCGGATGTTGGCTATCATCACATTGTTCACTACGGCCCGGTGCAGCTCTACAGTAGACTGGCCAAACCGTTGCTTCAAGTTCTTCAGCTGTGATGTTCTCCTCCCAGGGTCCCGACTTCCAGCAATATTTCCCCGCATTATGAGGTGCAAGATGTCTCATCACACATTTTCAGATTTTTATTGTTTTAAATATTTATCTTTCTTTATTCATTCGAACCATAACATCTTCATTCGTAACTCTATCCATCCAGCTTATTTTGAACATTCTCCTGTAGATCCACATCTCAGTCGCCTTATCATTTCTTCGGTAAATGTCCACACTTCCATTCCATAAAGTAATACTGAGAACACGTAGCATCCGACCATTCTCATTCGTAATCGAAGGTTGATTGTGAGTGGAGGATCCCATCTTTCATTTATATTGCAACCTAGGTATATAATACTTTTCGTTCCAGCAATATCGTCAGCTGTGTTCTGTTTGTAATGCGCATATATTTTGTTTTAATTGTATTAAGTTCTGACCCAAAAGTCTCGCATGTGTTCACTACTTGGTTCAGCAGAAGTTGTTACTTGCTACAAGTACCGTATCATCTGCGTAACGCAGATTGTTCAAAACCTAATCCAACATTATTTTTTAATGTAATAATACAATTCTAGAAGCAAATCGGTTGGGCGACATACAAACGTCTCGCATACTTCCCAAATAAAGTGTAGGAAAAATATAATTGTATGTTTTATAATAATGATATACCCATTGTCGTTCAATAAACTATACTTGTTTTCACTTACTGCCCTAGTTATGTTTTTAAACATTTTTCATTGTGTATTTGATGATAATTTTACGTTTGTTTTTCATAGATGTTTTCCGTACTGATTGAATGATGTTCAGACAAAGAGGGATGCTGTTTATTTCCGCCGACTGTATAAATTATTACTGCATTGTTGATGCAGAACGTGTTTCATTATACCTCTGATGTTTCAGTCGTGTATGGTTGTTCATTACTGCTTTATCGTTTAAATTGATTTTTAACAGATGAAACACATATTTTAACGTGTGGAAAAAAAACGCATTACATTGTATCATTCTTACCCTGCATCGAATACATTTTTCTGTTTCGAATAAAATATTCACAAATTCGGTCAAATAAATTAAATATAAATAGCTCACTCATGACTTTTCGGCAGCGTGCTTAATATTACCGCCTGTCATGAGGGAGACCGGGATTCGATTCTCCGGTAGGGAGATTTTTTACTTAATTTTATTATTTACTTTTTGAACTATAAAAACATATTCTGCGCAGAGGCGGTATGATATGTGTGACTGAGACATGACACATTATTTTTTAAATACCCTTTTTTTATCATCTGTGTCTGTTAGCATCAATCAATGGTCATTTTGAATGCAGTAAAATGGTACAAAATTGATCCTGGTTTAGTATTTATTAGCAAATTGCATTCTTTAAAGTATTTTGACAGGAATTAGGTTTTTTCTGCTTTAAATTAAAAATAAAAGAAATTGAATCAGGTAATTTGTGAGAATTCAGGCTGATGGACAAAATCAAAATTACAATATCAAAATGCTTTTGACCTTTCCTTTATGGTGCTGTAAACTCAGTGTACATGTAGACTTTTATGATTTTTAAGTCAGATAAATATGAATATTTTACATTTATTACTTATATTAATCATTAAAATAGTTGTTGATATATACGTATATCAATTATTGTGTAAAAGTGCTAAAGATGAGAAAATACATTGATCACCATGAACGATATCATACGACACGTCTAACTCTGTCAGTGCACGCTCTGCCACTAAAGTGACAATCGAATCCATCACCCCGCGCACTGCGCCATTCGCACCTCCGCACGTTAATACACATTAAATTCACATCAGGTTCTTCGAGAAAACATTTTTTTATTAGTATATTTACAGAGATAATCACATAATTAGAGGCAATGTCAACTCAGTTTACATCACTGGAGAGGAAAGGTTAACGTGTTTAATAAATATAAATATATATGAAGTAATTCACCTATGTGGAAAGTTGTATAGGGCATCACACGAAAAAATACATGCAGATCGAAATACAGATGAGAGTAGTTGGTACAGTTGAATACACCAAGACAATGAAATGGCAATAGACAAGCCATACAGTACAATCATCTTGTAGCCACATCAGGCCGTCCCAATACCCGCTGAATTGACAAAATTATAAAACTCTAATGTACTAACGTGGATTATGAACATCAGCCTGACGACGAGTTCGCCTAATAAAATAAAACCAATATTAAATAATGTTGCACTGATTCAATATTTGATTACGCGGGTAGCAAAATGATTCTGATGTCCAGGGTCAGTGTTGTGCCGTTGTCAGACATACCCCGTGTTATATTTTAAAGGGAGTAAACGATGACGGCTGCATGGAACCATTTTGTAATGTTACTGTAGTACTGTACACAACCATACTGTAGATGATCCCCGTCGTTCAAATGAGATTTATTAAAAGATGATGAAATAAAAATATTTGTTTTATTTTATTCTTGTGTTTTTATTTATATTCAATTAATGAGGAATTTCTACTGTTTAAGGCTTATGACTGAGTGAAGCTGTCTTATCGATCTCACCGCCCGCTTACAATTTTTTTCATCATATGTACTAGTTGGAGCCTACAGCCAAACAACTTATTCCGGGAAACATTAAGGTTGGTCATTTAATTATTAATTAGTCAGCGCCGTTCCCAGCGATTACACCATTTGAGAATCTTATGACGATTATAACAATTCTGCCTCGTGTCCAATAAAGGGAGGGAATGGTTTGAATCTTCACTATACTAGCCATGGGTGATATGGCTCAGATAACTGTGCCGGTTTAATCGCTCAAATCATTTTTGATTATGCATGTAAATTGAGTTATTGTACGCCGTAAGGTTTTCATGACATTAGATCTTTTACCCGCCTTTAAGTGAAACATGTTAATAAATAAAAAAGACCAACTGTTTTTACATATCTTTTATTTTCATCAAACTGTGACATAATAAGTTTTACCTGCCAAGCTAACCACACCAATATCACTTGAAGCTGCATCCTATGTTGCAAATAGCACAGAATGGTTCAAATATTAAGTTTAACTTGTAAAAACAAAAGTATGTCAAATATTAGCTAAAACAATAATACTTTAGTAAAAATCAATCCTCATGATCTAAAAAATCTTTTTTTTTATGTGGTAATAAATTAGAAAATACGAATATACAATATGTACATATAAAAGAAAGCGAATCATTTCTGCTATAACCAAAAATTAACATTTTTAAAAATAAAAATGCTTTGAATGATTATACTAATTAGATACAATATAATTTTCTGTCGTAGACGGTTCAGTCGTTTTGTAACCTCATCATTATTTTTTAAATTACGTTACACGGGCTGATATTTGAGAATGTAAATAGTAAGTAATTGAAACAAATATTTTAATAACAGTTTGTTTCATATCTGAACACCCTGATAACAAGGTAACTCTGCGATGCATTGTCCTAACAATTTCATCTGAGATCGTTTTCAAGTGTCAACTAGAGCGATCCGTACCGGCTGTTGGTTGACGGGTCGATTTTCGACTCATCCGCCGCTTACTCAAATTGTTCTGGGAGCGGATTGAACCGGTGAGTGGGTGAACTGTTGAGCCGGTTCGTTAGCGAACGACGCACTGTTACATTATACACATTTTTGAAAGAATTTATATGTTAATGGTAAATTGCTGAGTATTAAAGAAAAATAAGATTACTTTATTGATATATTAACTAACTAACCTCCGCGGGGTTATGCAGAGAGAATAAAGCGTCACACTCTTCTGTCCTGACACTATTCTTGCCTCAACCACATTCATACAAGCTCGTCGATTATTGAATCTTCTAACAGGACTATCTGGTCGTACCAAGTCTTCTGAGGATGAATACAAATGCTATAATAATGTTATATTTTATTATTTCTGAGGACAATGGATGTGGTCGCAGAACCTAGTAACAACAGTTGGCGATTGTCTCAGTTTTTTACCATATATTTGACAGCAAAAATTAAATCTATATTTAGGCAAGATAAAAATCTACAAAATTAACTGCGCCAATATGTTGAAATAGATATTTTACTTTACTTTGTATTGAAAAATCACTCTTCAGCTTTTAATTTACAAATTCGTCATCATCACTGGCATTCAGCATTATAGCTGTGGCGCGAACCAGGCACCACTGCAGTACGCAGCTCACCCCAGCGGAACTCGGGGGGGAGACCAACATCGCAGCATTCCTCACTCCCATTCCATTCAGCAAGTGTTCTTTGTTCTGTCATTTCTTGGTATTGCACCATCTCGCGCGTACAAAGCGGAAACGTTCGAGGAAGGCCGAACTGCGCCACCCGGCGGGCATGACACACATGTACCAACACATGCAGTAGAGGAAGCGATCGGCGAGACAATCGGCGCCCAGTACCCGAACCGACGGGACCGCAGATGCACATCCCGACTCTCACCTTTCACTAACCGTGCATCGTTTATCCATAACCTTTACATATTCTGTGTTGTTTCTTGCTCTCAGTGGCTTCTCCCCGATGACAACAAACATGTTCGGATAAAAATGGTTTTCACCAGAACACCAACCAACCTTCCCACAAATGTAATGAAAGTGTAAATAATTAGAGCATAAGATTAATTATAGTCAGCGATAAGACGAAGGAGGAGTCAGTTTGGGTTTGGATTGGGCGTGGCCTCCAGAAGAAGCGGATGGACCAATGGGATGGTGGCCCGTCCCATGACGGGAAGAGTGCAGATCGGCAGATGGGAAACACCCCACTGTCAAGGTATAAGAATGGCCTACGCACGGCCCGGGACCTCATACTAAAAATGTTAACGCATCATTGCTGCTGGGATATTTTCCCAAACAGTGGAAAAAGGCCAACGTCCTTCCTTCCTTTTGCGAAAGCAAAGAAGGACCGCTCTTGCCCTCTCAACTACCGACCGATCAGCCTCCTCACGACTCTCAGTAAAATCTTGGAAAAAGTCATCCTCACCCGTCTGGTGTCGTACACATCATGTAAAGGCACTATCCCCGGCGACCAGTTCGGATTTAGAACTGGCCACAGCACGACCCAACAGCTGGTCCGGGTGGTCGAGCAAGTGTCGATCGGCTTCAACTGGAACAAGAGCACAGCGATGGCGCTCTTGGACCTCGCGAAGGCGTTCGACACCGTTTGGATTGACGGTTTAATTTTCAAACTGATCGCGATCGGAGTGCCTCGGTACTTGATCGCGATCATAAACTCGTATCTGACAGGCCGTACCTTCACGGTCTCGGTGAGAGGAGAATTTTCATCCGACCGAGACATACCCATGGGTGTGCCTCAAGGCAGTCTGCTCGGTCCCCATTTGTTTAACTTGTTTACTTTTGATACTCCTACATTACAGAACTGCTCGCGCGCCGTCTTCGCAGACGACACCGCGCTCTTTGCCATATCTAGATGCCCGGACTTGGCCGCCAGACAGCTCCAGAGGGCGTTAACCCTAATGGTGGCGTATTACCGCCAGTGGAAGCTGAAACTGAACGAGGACAAGACCGAGACAATTCCATTCACTCACAGAGTCGTGAAGGCGACGCCGAGGGTCAAAATCTTAGTCAACGAAAGCGAGGTGGAGTGGCTGCCCGAGGTGAAATACCTCGGACTGACACTCAACCGGCGCTTGAATTGGACACGTCACGTGACGAACACACGCCTGAAAGCAAACCAAGCGATTGGCGCGCTTCGCCCCCTATTCAACAGGACCGGCCCACTATCCACTCACAACAAGTCAATTATATACCACAGTATGGTTCTGCCTACTATCACCTACGCAGCGCCTGCCTTCAGCAGCATACACAAAACAAAATACACGCAGCTTCAAGTGATATAAAACAAAGCTCTTAAAATCATCCACAACACCTCACCCAAAACAAATTTAACCAGATTACACCACCAGCACAAGGTGAACACAACTATGCAATGCTTCGATAAATTATCAGCAAACTTCCACAAATCTTGCTCCCATCCTTCTCAAGATAATCCTCTCATCCGGGGTCTCGGCTCGTACGAGCACATTAGCCTAATGCCTTTCAGATACAAACACAGATTGCCCAGGCACTATTTCCTGAAGCAAAGCAACGCGCTCGATCCTCCGAACTGAGATGCACACAGAAGCGGACAGCGTCGACTGAACTCTCCAATAAATGACTTGTAAAACAATAAAACAATATATTTTTAAGTTTAGTAGTTATTTATTTTAGTTTAAATATAAGTATTATACTAGAATAAGGCGGCACTGTACATAAAGTGTCGCGCCTAATTAATTTGCAATATTTAACTTCCAGTAAATTGTTTAGAGGGTTTTTTATCAGAATTTTTTACCCTTCCAATTTATGTATTAATATAAAACACATATGATGTTTATTACAATAAGTTAGTTAGTAAAAGTGTCAAAGCGATTAACGCTGATGCACTTGTAGAAGTAGATTTGGCGGTCTAGTCGCATGTAGAGTAGAGTATCGTAGACTCTAAGGAATTGGAAAAAAAAAAAACCCGGGACCTCAGTTGTAAGCAAGATTCGGGAGAAGGAAGGGTTGGGAGGAAGATCAGTTGGAAGCAAGATTTGGGAGGAAGATCAGTTGTAAGCGAGATTTGGGAGGATGAGTCGAACGAAGTCCGGAGAAGCAGTTGTAAACGCGCGACGGGAACGAGTGGTAGACACGCGGTGGGAACGGGAGTAAGAACTAGAGGCAAGAGGGCGTTCTGTTAGTTGGAAACGAGGTCCGGAAGGGACGTCAAGAAAACCACAGTTGGGACCAAAATCGAGACGGCGGGTGAAAACAAGCAGTTAAAGACGCACAGAGGCGAACACTAGATTCGGAAGCCGAGGTACGAGTTGAATCCAAGTGGAGATCAAAGTGGAAGCCGACACCAGAAATCCGACCGAACGTCGTCAGAGAATCGAAGGAAGCAGCCGCCCAGACCGGTCCACAGTCCTACAAAGCAGGCAGCGGGTAGTCGCCCACGCCGGGTGCTAACGGCATCACTCCGCCGGCCTGAGACCAGGTCTCCGGGAGAAGGTCGATAAATAATCAGAGGTAGACGTAGTTTTAGATTAAGTTAGTTATAAGTATTTCCACCTGCCCGTGATTGTGAATGTGTATTTAATAAATGTCTAATTTGTGCATCTTTCGTGTGTTCATATTCACCTGTGTTTTTCCTATAACCATGGCACTGATGAAGGCGTGATATCTGATGGATGGATCGCAAAGCGAACATTCCACTAGAGTGCAGGATATCGTTCTGACGAGCGATCAGGAGCACGATACGTGTTCGATTAATCATCGATTAATTGAATTAGAACTCCGACTCGAATCACATGGCGCAACAACGTCGTGTCCTATTCGTATCACATGGCGCACAATTTCGTGTCCCATTTGTATCAACATAAGTGGTCAAAAAATAATAATTTTAAAACTGTTCAATATTACCCCATAATAAGCTTCGTTGATCGTGCAGATAGAAAATTGCATAGAAAAATAGCCAGATATGTAAGTAGCCTAATACATATATAGCTGATAATTAAGCGTGAATTTGGCGTGAAGAATATATAACAATTTCATTAGTTGTGTTTTGTAAATTTTTTCTATGACTTGAAGTATACGAAAAAGTATCGTTTACTGTAATAAGCGTAAAGAGTATTTTTGCGTGTGTATCTATGGTGAGCGTGAACCAGATGTAGACTGTCTTTGATAAGCGTGTTTTCTGTTTTCTTTTCGATTTTAAAATTATTTGATTGCTGGCGGCGACGTCGTTTTTAGAGTTCTCGATCAGTATTTGAAAATCATATCGGGTGTAAATATTGTTTTTACGAAGGAAATCCGCCTAGAAATTTTTTTGTGTCTATTATATACTCATGTCAATTCCCGATTTTGGGAATAAGACATGCAAAACGGATTCGAAGCCTACGAAGATGATGGGACGAGAGGTAAGCCATGTTTATTTTGTCTTTCCGTGTTACGAAACCCTTAACACGTTTTTGGCGACTCTTTTGTTGTGTATTAAAATGACGGTAAAATGTATAATTTTATCGATTGTTCTGGTTCGTTAAATTTTACATTTTGAGCCCTCGTCATTCTGTAATACATGTTTTAGTAAAATATTTATTATATAAAGATAAAATGATTGTTTATTTACTTTGATTTTAAATCTTTGATTTTTATTAGATTTACTTAATACTATAATACTAATACTAACTACTTTACGAAATCGACCGTCCGACATTTTGTAGCGTTATTGTTAGCATCAGAAAATACATCTCCGCAATTACGATGATGGCAAGAACGCCGTATTTTTCTGTACTCGTCTCGTATATTTTCTCAGGAAAACTCGATTTATTTTTGAGGCTTCTAATAGCAGCAGCTGCCCGAAATACGGAAGAATGATTTTTTCTACGTACTATGGAGAGTTTTGCTTTAGCATGGCGTTCCTGAAGAATGGAAACATTAATTACATGGTATGTGTATTCAGCATGCGCGACGTCAATACCAATTAGATTATGAATTCTCAGATGAATGATATATTTTGGAGATATCCTTAAAACATCAGATCATACATGTCATACTTTAAGAAAACATCGCTGGACAGCATGACTCTGGAAGACACAAAACCTCATGGCTGAAGAATCTATGACAATAATTTCTACAGACAACACTGAAGCTTTCCAGTCAGCTATCAACAAGATATATTCCAAAAAAGCTTTGAAGATTTTGTAAAATATTGCACGCGTTGCTTTGTTGAGTGGAATCGAAGCGAGAGTAAACAACTCGCAAAACGATTCCTGGATAGAGTGGGACCCTTTGAGGTTTTCTTCATATCAACAAGATAATTATAGCCAACATCTGGTAATCAGATACGGGTAGATAAAAAAAGAAGATGAATTCTAGCTCCTATAATATTAGTTTTTAACCAGCAATCTTTCCCTGCATTATGAGGTGCAAGATTTCGTACTTCTCATCACATATCCGAGATATTGAATGTTTTAAATACTTATTTTTCTTTATTCATCCGAACCATAACATTCATCGGGGTTATCACAAATCCCCAGATAGGAAGAGATCCTGGTTCAAATCCCGGTGGCAGCTAAAATAATTTTTTGATATATTGAATTTATCTGTATGTATATCTTTCTGATTAATGCATTTAATTTGTATTAAAATCAAAAAAATGCTTATATTTCCTCAAAATATGTGTTAATATTTATATTTATTTATTATAAACGTTTTACGTTTAGAACAAACACTGTATATCCGTATCATTAATTGATTTGGAGGTTACCGCGAGAAATCTAAATACGAGAATAAAGGAACATCGCTGCTGCCTAAAAATAACAACATCTCGGAATTTTCTAACCACAGAATTGAAACAAACCACTCTTTCGATAGTCATAGACTAAAATTTTAACAAAATAACATTCCTTAACACTTCGCCTTTACTGTCCATACTCCCATTAATGACCGAAACGTCTCTCCTCTTCTCAAGCCCCACCCCATCGCCTGAATAGACTACAATTATCACCTGATCCTCACCTGGTTATCACCTCTCCAAACTAGTACTGAAAATAATAATAATAAATAATGAAATACAAAGTTTTGTTGTGAAAATTGTATTTCCGTATTGTCATAATGTTTTTCAGGTGCTGGCTTTGTCAATCTTCATATGATTCTGTAGACTTAACTGATGATAAACGCAGTAATGAGGTTAAATAACAGAATATTCAGATTGTTATCAACAGATTTTTATATTCGGATTTATGGTCAATGTGTTCTCATGGAACTAATGTGATATAAATAGGACATTATACATACTAAATTAGTCCAGGTGTTTTTTTATTGTGTGAACTCGGACGCGAGTACATAGCACATGTTCCTAATTTGCCTTTGACGCAATAAACAATTTTTTTTTAAATTTACAAAATATTCTTCCACAGAGCTCCCGCAGAAAGTGTACCAAGTCCGCGTGGTCACGGCACTGGATCCGCAAGTATTCTGGCTGGAGCTGGTCAGAAAGTCTTCTTTGGACCCTTACCAGGATGATTTGAGGGAGCCGGCCATCCTTCAGGCGGGTCTGCTGAACATCTTCCCGACGGAGTTTGACGCCGTTGAGCCCTTTTTCAAGTTACAGTGGAACGCTTCCAAGACATGGATGCCCGCGGCGATTGCGACCCTCCGCAGGCTGCTGGAACAAGCGGACACCGTTTATTTTCGACTTCAAAAGGAGTTGGCCGATGAGTGAGATATTTTTTGTTTTGTTTACTATTTGTTATTTATACAATAAACTACAATGTCAATAAATAACATTTGATTAGTCACTGTACTATCAATTGAATGAATACAAAGCATTTTAAAACTATCCAAAATTAAAATAATATCTTGCAACCTTAAGGGCTACTTCCAATAATAATTACACATTTTGAGTTTTTTTACGAAAATGTGGGTTTTTATTATTCATTTATATCATAAGTTATAAACTAGATTTGACTTTTTTTAAAACTATTACTTAGATAGGGCCTTTATACTTATTTAAAACTAATAAACTGAATGTTATTTGCCATAATTAAGACAATACAGGCATTATAAGAAAGATCGGGACCATTAAATGCATGTTTTGCATGCTACAAAATTGTGTTAATTTTAGTAAATTATTGTGTAAACAAAATATATTTTTTTATAATTTTGAAGCCAAGATTACGGAGACAAATCTCAATTGAGAAGAATTAACAAAATGTTAAAAATTAATAGAGTTTATACCATTCAATTTGCAGAATGTATTATCAATTTTCGACATTTTTAAAATACTTTGTTTTAGAGAAAACATATGTTTTTAAATAATATATTATATTTACTCGCATGCTAAAAATCAACATTTTCATAAAAAATGCCAAAAGATGATTAGTATTATAATTATTATTAGCCAATTTTCTGTTTCTCAATTTTAGTTTTTCATTTTTCAGTTTCTCTCTCATTGAAAATGTAAAGTGCTTCTTTGGTCAATTATATGTATCAAAAGATGGCATTTTAGAAGACGTATCCAAGGTGTTGACTGAGAGATGCCTCGCTTACAAGTCCTCTTCTAGAACAAAGCGGTATAGCGACTCCAACACTATGTTTCTTCAGCGCGACCCGCAAGAGATTGCGAATGCAAAAAGAGATGTACTCGCTTACCAGACGGAGAGCAGACGGAAGGAAATGGAAGCCAGGAAGAAAGCGGAAGACGCGATTCAGAAAAGCGTTAACACCGTCCGCAGTGAAGTCAACCAAATCAAGAAGTCGCTCCCGAGCTATCTCAAGCGGCAACTGCAAGAGGACAGCAGATATTCGCAGCGAGAGATGAACAAGGCTCTGCAGGACATGGAGAGAGTGCTGGAGGAGTGCGTGCGCGATGTGGCGGACGAGAGGTTCGGCGAGAGCTTCAGAGCCCGCACGGTGCCGGTCAGGGGGGTGGTGAGACAGGTGGAACCGGCGCGCAAGGTCAGCACATTGCAAAGCACGCTGGCCGCGTATAAAGATGCTAACAAGTGTTAGTTCCATTATTTTATTACTAGTGTTTAAGACTTGCCTAAGAAGCAAATTATTTATTTATTTATTCTTAATCAAAAGTATATATGCTCTAATATAAACAATATCAATATTTCTCTTTTTACTATAACATATCTTGCACATATTGGCTTAGTTTCATTTTGAATTTATGTAGTTTCTCCCTCCTTTCTTATATCATCTACATTGCATTGTAAATCATTAATTTCTGAGATTTATCCTTCTTCCTGAATGGCAGTCTCAGTCTATCTCTTCCTCTTGTATGGTGTTCGTGCTCATGCTGATCTGATTTCAATTTTTCTTATGAATTCTGCCGATGTTTGTTCAGTGAGGATTTGAAAAATAAACACCATAACATCAAAATGTATTTTCTGTTTAAGCTCTTTCAGCATCGCACTGATCCGAGTATTATTCTCTAAGCTTTATTTCACATTGCTGATAATTGTTGCATTTCTTCTTCATTAGCCAATAATGAAATGCTAGTGCAGTAGTGATGCGAGGAACAATAACAGAGTTGTGTACTATTTGACAAGACTCTGTACTGATTAATCTTGTAATCCTTCCCAGACGTGAGATTTAGTATTGGAATACTTATATGTGTATCCATTGATGAATAATTAGCAATTACACAATTCATTATTATATTTCAGGCAAACAAAATACAGACAACCCTGAGACTGCTGCGCTTCCAGAAAAGAAAAAATTTCCCCGACCTTCCGGCGCCGTGACTTATCTGCCCGCCGGTCTCGCGCTGGACAATTTTACCTCCAAGCAATTGAAGGAATCTACTGACACTTCTCACATCGTCAAAGTCGTTCGGCCAAGTATTCTCAGCCATTATCAAGTGAAAAAGGCAACTGAAATTACTCATAATCCTGATGCAAATCTTGTTGAAACAGAAGCTGTGCGATCCTTCACTTGCGAGTCTAAATGGGCTGATAGTTGTGACAGCAAAGTGTGCGTCGACAGCTCCTTACCGGCACTCAAAGAGGACGATATCGACGACGAGCTCGACTTTCAATTGATACCGAAAAATGCAAAGATTTTTGACAGTGATGGTAATTCAAGAAGTGTCATGTCAGATATCATCGCCAAGTTTAAACAGTCTCAACAGAGTTTGTGTGGAGCCACAAAGCAAAGCGACCATATTTGGGCCGTAGAACGCAAACTAAATGTTAATATTGAAGAACCAAGTGAAAATAACCGTGTTGGATTTATAGTAAAGGAAAATCAAAAATACTTGGATAATCTGAGCACGGAGATTATTGAAGATCACAATAAATATGGCAATGCCGATTCCAGCTATTCTACAACCTCCGAGTCCCGGTCCATCAGCAGCAATCCGGTGTCGAGCAATGACGGAATAGAAATCAAAAACGTACCGGAATATAGGAAAGTCTGCAAAAAAAAAATGAAAGCCGGAAGGGACATGGGAGAGGCGGAAACGCCACAGATGAACGATGTCACATCATCGAGTGGCTACGGCCTCGACGACTACAAAAAATACAAGCAACTCGCAAAGCGGTCAAACAAAACCAAACCGTTCAAGCCCAAAGTGGCCGTTATAGACCCGCAGAAAGGATTGGAAGAGTTTATGAACACGCCAGATTACTGTCTCATCGACGGCTCCAAACCTTCACACAACAGATTCCACACAAGTAAATGCATCAATGCAATTGGTTCAATAGACAATAATGATAAACTTGGGGCAACTTCAAGCAATATTTTCAAACCAAATGATTATATCCCAACAGACCGAACCTCAAGGAGAGAAGTCAGTCATTGTTTGAAGGAAAGCGACACCGGTGACAATGATGAAATCGTTGCAGAGGTAGACAGTTTCTTCAAAGGGTTTAAGAAAAATAATGTAAAAAGTTCTCCGAAGAAATCCTTTTTAACATGTGAAGATTTGGAGAAATCATTTGACAGCGATAGAACGTCAGTATACGATAGCAGCTTGGATACCACTGGAGAATTTTTACCGACGTATTCGTCCCATTCTATATCGGCTGATGTAAAATATGATCAGGAACAGAAAGCACCGGTTAAACCGCGATTGAGCTTCGATATTATCAAAAGGTTTAGCCAGTTAAACAAGTCGAAGACTTTAGATGTTAGTAATGATATGTCCAAGATGGACGCCGGAACCGTTAACGTCGATGACAGTGTAAGCAGAATTGAACCAAATGTTGTTAAACACGAAGATGTGAAAAGTAAACTAGACACAACGACCGGAATGAAAGAATCCAATAGTTACAATATCATTTTACAGGTGTTGAAGAGGAAAAGAGACAGATTAGCGGCTATAAATGCTAGCAAAACAGCTGATGTCACAGCCGAAAATGTGGACCATTCTGGAAGTAACGAATTGATTGTGTGTGAAGATGCGGTCAAAGAAACAGAAGAGAATGAAAAGGTCTTTATATGTAAAAAGAGTGCAACATTTAGTGATGTAAATTTATGTGTCGATCGTCCAAGTGACGAAAAAGTGGATTTGTCACCAAAACAAGTTGATGCGATTTTCATTAATGAAAAAAAAATTACTTCTGACAGTGAACGATTGAATGCTATTGGAAATTTAGCTTTTACTAAAATGGAAGCTGTTGATGATGTCATTGTAGATGAAACCAAAATACATGTTGATGTCGAATCCAATAGCAACATGAATGTTGAAGATGGACTAGTTAACGTTATTACCAAAGATAATTTAAGTTTTTCTCAATTAGAGGAAGATGAGAAAGATGTTTCGGTTATAGATGATGCCGTGATTGATGGAGGATCTGAAACCAAAATACAACCAGACGTTGAATCCATCAGCAACGTGAATGCTGAAGATGTATTAGAAATAAAAACAGACGAGTCAATTTGCGGTAGCGAGCCGTGCCTGCAGAGCGACGAAGATCCGGAATTAATCGAGGAGAGTGATTCGCTTTCCTGCTCTAATAGTCAAGATTGTTCCGTGGGTAGTTTCAGTTCCAGCTCCGCATTGAAAGCGAGGGGTCTGGGATTGCTTGTGAATAGGGAAAAGTCGATAAAGAGTTCCGGCTTCCTGTCGGATAAAAGCTACTACACGTCACCCGTTGTAGAAGTGAACGAGATGTGGAAAGCGCGACAGAGTAAAGTCTTGAAGGAATACACCTTCGATGGCAACAGAAGTTGCAGAGAAGTTATTGCCGAAGAAGGTACTGTGTCCCGGACTGATTTGAAGAGTACGCAGGAGTACAACAGGGTACCGTTTAATAGCGGTGATATTGCCGATTTTGACCAAACATTTATCCAAGATGATTATATCCAGTCCCTGAAAGAATACAACAGCGATGAACATTCACAATTAGGGAGCGGCCTTATCGAAAGTATTTTAACCCCCAAAGTGATCGTTCACTCCAAGAGCGGCGAGGTTAGCAAACCTTGGAGGGAATTAACTTCGACAATGTTTTCCATGATGATCCTGACCAATTTGGAAAAGATGGGCATCAAAGTTCCAAGGAAAATTCAAAGCAGCGTTTGGCCCACAATATCGAGAGGCGGCAGCACATTCGTCGTGGGGCCGGCAGGCTCGGGCAAGGGCCTGTCGATTCTGGCCCCGGTTTGCAGTCAGTTATCGCGAATGAATTTAAATAACGTTTCGGGATCTAACGGTCCTGTGGTGCTTATCCTGTGCCCGGATATCAAGACAGCTCGCAACGCTCATACGATTTGCACGTTTCTGCTTAACGGGTGTACCGCGAGCCACGGAAAGAGTTTCAGCTTGTTGAGGATCGACGATTGCGACAACTCTCAAAATATCTGGAGTTTCTTCAAACCTTGCGAGATTCTAATATCGACTCCTCAATGCCTCTCAACATACATGAAGTACGAAGTCAATATTCTTAACTTTGAAAGAGTACAATATCTCATCATGGAAAATTTGGATATCTTGGATGAAAGATTTTCGCAGGAGACTAATAGCATTATAGATTTTGTGAAAAAAGTTGCCAATAAACGAAAGTGCACCGATTTGAAAATGTACGCAACTAGTAATATTTGGTGCAATGTATTAAAGAGGATTGCCAAGGAGTCTTATAATCCCACGCTTGTAATTTCAGCTCTCCAGGAGTGCGTCTTCTATTCGGGGATGCAGCTGCAGGTCAGGTTCGCAGTTAGCGAATCCAAAATCAACCGTCTGAGAGAAATTTTGCAAGAGAGTGGCATGGCATTGAAGAGGTCAGTCATCGTCTGCGAAAGTGACGCGGAAGTGTCAGATGTGGTTGTGGCATTGAAATCAGACAATCATATGGTGCTAAAAGCCGATACGTCTATGACGTTAGAAGTTTTGAATGAGGTACGCCTATCTTGGCGCATATGTAAGTTAGTCGGCAATTTGATATTGGTGTGCTGTGATGAAAATTTACAATTCTTAGACGTTGTCAACGCTAATTGGCTCATACACTTTTCACTTCCCAAGACGTTTTCAAAATTCAACCTCAGGTTTTCGACTATGGCGACCAACTATCCCAACTTGTACTTAGAAGTCAGACAAAAGACGCAAAAACTGAAGGTGGACATATTTGTCGATGAAATGAATTCCTTGCAGCTGCCTAAGATAGTTGAATTTGTCAAGAGATGCGACGTGGAAGTGCCAGCGAATATAGACAAATTGATGCGAGACATTTTAAATCTGAAAGATTTACAAAAAGCAGAATTGTTTGTGCCGCTGTGCGACAGGTTGATGGGCTTCGGAGACTGCCCGAACAAGTGGAGCTGCGTCGAGAGACATTCCATTGTCCAAGACAGAGACAAGCCCGCCGATTGGATTCCTAGAGTTGGATTAATCAAGTGCAAAGTGGTGCTCGTGCATCACAGTAGTCTTTTTTCCGTACGACTTTTGGAACACACGGACCTTAACGGCGTCGTAAATACCGTACAGCAAAAGAATTTACTCATCTCGATGGAGATGGCCGCATTTTTCTCATCTGAACCGAACAGAAGATGTCATGGATTTGCTAAACTTGGAGACGTATGCGCTGTGAAGATCAACCGTTCGTACGAACGATGTCAGGTGATTAAAATAATCCAATCACATAATAAGAAGCATTCCAACCTTGTGCTTTTGAACCTTCTCGAAGAGGAATCCTTCGTTTGGAAGAACGCCTGCGATCTGGTGTACTTACCGGAACATTTGAAAGAGATGAAGTCGACTGTGGTGAAGGTGAGAATGGTGGGGTTGAAGCCAGCTGGAAGTAAAGAGTGTTGGAGTGCAACGTCTGTGCAGAGACTGAGGAGCAAATTTAGCACTGGCGATAATATCTTTCTTAAGGGAAAAATTTTGCTGGGTATCGGAAATACTCTTTGGTTGGAAAATGTGCAAATATGCAAACGGCTCGAGTGTTTACGTTTGGATGCCGTCAAATGCAACCTAAAGCAGTATCTCCTGAGCGAGTTTGCTGTGGAGAATCCGTCACACCTCGTAAATCTTTATAGTCTTTGTGAAACCTTTCATTATGAATTACCTCTGTATGCACCACCACAAAAGCACCTAGTCTACAAGCAGAAATTGCCAGAAATTCAGTGGGCGCATTTGAACGAAGACCAGTACACAGACGTGTATTTCAGCTCGGGTGTCGACCCCGATTCTTTCTTTGTGAGGATCTCTTCGCACCAGAAAACTTTGGACGACATGCAAAATGAAATTCAAACACACGTAGACAATTTGAAGAGGAAGTTGGTCAATTTGCCCGGTGTGAGCGAAGATATGATCAACGGTGGTTTCTACTGCCTGGCAAAGTTCGAAGACGACGGTCGCTATTACAGAGCCCGCGTGGATAAGATCATTGTTAATTCCAATCATTCGATAACTAATTTAACATCTTTGAGCGATGATAACATAACGTACAAATGTTTCTTTGTTGACCACGGCGATTGGAAAATTCTCAAACTCGATGAATTGTTTCCGATCAATGCGAAATTCGTGTCCCGGATGCCTTTTCAAGCCATCGAATGCAGATTGTTTGGCCTGAAACCCCTAGAAGACAGTTGGACAAACAGAGAGACCGATTTTCTATATGATTTTAGTTTCATAGACGACACTGAAGACTTGAAAGAATTGTCCGCTAAATACTACACGAAAAGTTCTGCAAAAGTAACGACAGGAAACAAATACGGGATTTTACTCGCCGATAAAGAAAGTGGCAAAACTTATGCGAATTCTTTTATTGATGACAATATGGGTGAACCTATTGTAAATGAATTGACTCTGATGAATCAAGATAGTGATAATTTGAAAAAATATTTAAGTTTACCTGAAGAATCAAATCTGGATAATGATAACGAAGAAGATGGTTCAGTTGCGCCGATTCCCGATTTCATACTTCAACAAGCCCTAACTTCATATGTGGACTCCGATCATTTAAATCCAGTCGACATTGCTGACAAATTATCTGATTGGAACAGCATGTTTACCGAATTTAATGATTCCGACGACAACACTTGGGATTGCACTTTCGACGCAGAAGATTTTGAAGAATTCAAGCGGTGTCATAAATTGCCGGGAATGCCGAAATTGTGCAAAATCGACGAGCTGTCTGAAAAAGGCAATAATTCACCGAAATCTGTTGAAGATTTCGTAATGGTGCACAATGGCACTCCGACAGTGAGCAAGTACTTAGAGTCACCAAGATTGACAGAGGTGCCCACCAAACCCGGTCACATGACACCGCAGATTCTGTGGTATCAAAATGAGAAATGTGTTACTGTAAAAATTCTTTTACCGGATGTTAACATATATGAGTGCAAAATACAGGTCAAATCTCTGTATTTCGAGACGTATACAAACGATAACATATACAAAGTGGAGCTCGAATTGTATGGGGGTATCGTGCCGGAGAAATGTTCCCATATATCTAAAGGATCGTACGTTTTCATACGTCTCTGCAAAATGACGCGTATTGAATGGGACTTTTTGACTGTTAATAAGGAGAAACGTATCTTATACGATCACGACTTTGTGTACATTGACATGGAAGATTCAGACATGGAAGAGGAACAGAAGCGGTTAAAAGAAGGCATCAAAGCCAGAGCCGGGGAGCTTATTTATGATGACGGTGACGAGTGTGACGGAGATGAAGCCGATGACATCTTAAACAACCTTCCTTTCATCGACACGGACCCGGTTAATCGGGAGTTGTTGAGACAGTTGCACATAGATGAAAACGATGATGATTTATTAGACTGATTTAATAGAGGTGATACAATATAACTGTCGGAGATATAGTGACATGGTGGCTGTCGGAGTGATTGAAGGATGTGACTGATTAGCTTTAGTTAACCGGTGCTCTATTAAAATATTATTTCTAATTAACAATCTGTCTACTAAAATATTTTTCAAAAAGATTTTTACTGCAGTTTTTATGGAAATTTGTGATTTTAGACCCTAAGTATTATTTTAACAGGCTGATGTTACAATCGTTTCATTCGTTAATTAAAATTGTAAACCCCACCGTTCGTTGTTTTACGAATTCTGTACATAGTGTAGAAGAAGTTAAGATACAAAGTGAACTCTTGATAAATTGTATCCGCTTGTTTCTTTAACTGTGGCAAAGATGTGAGTGAGAATGATTTACATTATCGATTTATATTTCTCTATTTTTGTCTATGTTTGTGATTGTAATATTGCATTGTTGTTCTATAACACATAGTACAAATGAAATGTCACTATCCAATTGACAAAAATATAGGGTGATCTGTTTGAAAATGATTATCTATTTGCAAATGATTGGTCTAGAAAACATGTTTGTACATTTTAGAAACATTACATCAAAAATGTACCAATTTTAAAATCTCCGTTCTAACTATAAAATCAATTATAAATTCTTTATTCAATATTGTCAATTGGACAGTGGCAGGATTGTTTCTGAATGCGTCAATTGGTATTTCAATGTTTAATTAATGAATTTTTACGTATATGAATGTAAAATAAGATTACCATTCATTAATATGGCAGTTATTTTGTAGTGCAACATATTGTTGTCACGCGTGTAGTTTGAATGACAACAGGTAACACATGAAATGTATGAATTGTATTATATGTCCAAAATCAGGAATCAAACTCTGCTGAAAAAAATGGAATACTGGATATTCAAAACATTGAAACTCAATTCCTCGTTTACATTACAAGAGCATGATGAATTAAATTGAATCACGGAAAAAGTGTCCAAAGATATTTGATAATTATTTAAACAATTTCTTAAAGATTGTTTTGAAAATTTTTCATTAAAAATTTGATTATAAATCGACACGTTACTGGTAGACAGAAATCCTCAACCTTTGAATATCATCAAAGAATGCACCAAGCCTGTTAAAACTAATGATAGTTTTTCTTAAACAACTTTTGGATAAAGTTAAACATATTTTACAGTGTATGTATATATAGAATTATATATAATTAATTTATACGGAATGTTGACCAACATTGTACGAATTTTACATCTGTTAGTCCATATTTATTATTTTTAACACCGTGTATATATTTCATATCAAAGTTTTACAACTCTCTTTGGGATAATATTAATAAGTAAAATTTTTGATCATATGATGGGTGTAATGCCACGCTTGTGTTACACTGGACATTTTATTATATTTAAGAATTTTTTGTCTTTTCAGTTTAGTAGCTTTATCGTGCAAATTTGTCAGACATTTTTATCATTTGAGCATATTGTTTTTACCGCACATGATCTATTTCAGATATGATTTGATTATGATGAAGAGAATATATTGCCGGGGAGAAGTTGTAAATTATTTAGTCTGATTTTATAACATGCGTTGTTCTACCGCTTGATTAATTTTTGTAATAGAATACCACAATCGAAATATCAAAATATTTGTAAACAATTGAAATTTCGATCTAATGTAAATGTATGATAAATACAACTTTACACCAACCATCGTATTGTTTTATTATTAACAAATTAACCCATGTACCCAATGTGAAATAAATTAAAATGTTTAATTATATATATAAAAGAGTCGCTTTGATGCGTAATGTGGCTGAAGAATAGGAAAAATCTGTTGTAGATAAACCTTGTGGTTGGATTTGTTGCAGGGTTGGGGCACGGTTTACGTAATATCTCCAGCAATATATTTTGAAGTCTATTTTCTGCTTATCGGTATTACATACTGTTTCCGCTGCACCCATGAAAATTGGAAATATGAGAGTGTGTGAACCAATGTAATTTTAATTACTTCCTTGATATCAGTCTTTCTATGTCAGCAATTTTAGCGACTTGTAAGTGCCTTGGAATTTATTGTCCGCTGTCACCAGTGTTTGTGATCAGGACTCCCAAATAAATTCCCTCTTGAACTGCCTCACAAAAAATAATAGAATATGTTTTTCGGCTTCATAAATAAGCAACATACATTTAAATAATTATTTTTAAAATAAAAAAAATCTCCACAGCGTAGAAATGAACTGAGTCTTCCCATTCACTACTCTAATTTACATTCCTTTCTAATTTGCTATTTTTTTACTCTATCATAAATTGATATTTCAACTGCATTCAGTCTACTTGAATGAAATATTATATTTTCTATTTAGTTTTTATTTATCCCAGTGTTTTGATTCAACTGCCATCTATTGCCGCGATTAAAAAAGTATACCGACAAATGACAAAACGATTGTTTACAAAACCATTTTATCGATAAAACAGATTTCCTTCAGTTTCAGAAACATACGTTTTTCTTGCATCTCTATTGTCCTCCGTATCGCAAAAAGTGACAGCGATAGTTTTTTTGTGACCGAGATTCTACCGCAGTGTCTGAATTCCAAAATGGCGGTTCAGCTAATATTTTTGACGTGAGTGTGAGCCTGTGCGGACGTGTTTAACTCTATATTTGGGCGTGATTCGGCCTCAAACATATTCGAAAGTCAGTGAAATTGTGTAGATGAGTTACACGGTTGCACGGATCGCTGTAAATTTGTTGTTTTCAGTGTGTGGTAACAGGATTTTTACGTAAAAACATTCCGGTGAGTTCACGATTATCAGTCACATAACAATCGCTTCCTATTTGTATATTTTTCCGCTCTTCTTGTGTACATATTATAATTATTGTAGTCTTTTTGGATAAACACTTAGATGCTGTGAAGGATGCAATTGTTCAATCTACGCACAATTAGTGTGAAGAGCATTGTTTTTACTTTTTTTCTATACTGCAATTCTGCGTCAGCCTGCATTGTCTTTTGACAAGTCAGTTTTCTCTCATAACCTCTTTCGTATTGTTGCGTATTGGAAAGCAAGCTGAAAGTTTCGCTTGTAGAAGTGCATTGATCTGTTAGAGACATCGAACATGGCCAGCTTTGCTAGTGTTAACTGTAAAACGTATATTCTTGCTCCAATTCACACGGCGTGCTTTCTGTCATCCGCGGATTTATCCGGAGAATTCATTATTTTTTTCTGACTATTTGTTTTCATTTGCCGTGGGTGACGTGCTACAAATTCACTTATTTACCGCAACATTTTCACGCCGACCACATTTTAATAATATATTCTTTGATCGTATCTATTTAATAATTCATAACATACATACCTACATGTTCATTGCGAGCGGTACGTAACTTGTATAATAAATATATACAGGTGGCCCTCGTCCAAGATTGTAAATATTCATATAAAATAGAAAGCTAGCATACTTAGAGCATTATTTATAAAATAGGGCTAACACAATATATATTTAACATTTTAAATGATAGCACCGGTAATTATATCTGTTTTAGCGTAGAATGTGTGTTTTTTTGACGAGGAAGAAAAGTTTCCACAAAACAAAAGAACATCTAAGCACTTTCTTTTGATATCGTTCGCTATCCCCTTATCGTGGGTACTTGTCGCTCCTGTTGTCTAACATTTCGGCACCCTGTAGGCTTGATTTCACTCTGCCCATCAGGATCTATATTCCCTGATCACATATGTATTAAAGAAGGCCTGTGTACAGTTTAGTCTCGACACTTAACTTTATATATTTACGGTACAAATACGACTTTTTAGTACACACTATAATAAGATGAAATAAACAAATTAATAATGAGAAAATGAACACATTTCATACGTATTACATCACAATTTTTATTTTTTGCCAAAGTGCATAGCAATTTTACGGCAAGCGTTGACCTTCAATCAAAGTAATTAACATAATAAGTTAAAGTAAGCACGTACAAAAAAAACATACAAATTTAAGTAAAAGTAAACTAAAATCTTATCAGCAACAAACATTTATTTTAAATGTAATACAATAGAGAAATTAAATAATTAGATAAGAATGTGTTTGACTTTATATTTAAGTGTGTTCACTGATGTCTCTTTATTTTCCATAATGTTTAATAATTTTTTTACTGATTTACACATTTTCTCGTTCGGTATACTCGCATGGTTCGTCCCGAGGATCTGGTAGAATAGCTATGGTGAGGGTCAGTATTCACATTTACATTGTTTATCATCTCTTATAAAATTATAATTATATGTTACTTTTTTGTCAGCTGGTAAAATTTTGCATGTTGTAAATAATTTGTAATAATCATCTTTATACAGACAGTTTTAAAAATCTAATGTATCGCAACCTCGTATATTTAAAATATTTAAAAAAAAATAGCGTTTGGTCTATTTGAATAACATGTAACCATTAATAACAATGTATAAATGCAAGAGCTGCCTTAAGTTAAAAGTAAAAAAAAAAAAAACGTGTGTCGGTCTCAACTCTGTTCTTTTGATCTACCAGTTATAAACTAATATGTAAGATTTTTTGGACCGTTACGTTATGCACTTTTTAAATCGCTTCTGCGCGCGACCCGCGCGAAGGCGGGGCTAAAGCGATCCGATCCATTGCGACTAAAGTTTCGCTTTGCCCCGAACGAGTTCCGAGTAAAACGACTTTAGATTATTTATTTATTTTTAATGTAATGAATACATAAATGTATATATTCTAATATAAACAATATGAATGTTTCCCATTTTACTATAACATACACAGCAGATTAGCCTAGAAAATCATCTTGCACATATTTGCTTAAGATTAATTTTGAATCTTCATTAAAGATCTTCATCGCACTGTACATTACCGATTTCTGAAATTTACCCATCTTCCCGAATGGCAGTCTCAGTCTATCTCTACCTATTGTATGATGCTCGTGCTCATGTTGATTTGCATAAATTTTTCTTATAAATTAAAATTTATATTTCTTATTAATTGATTCATTATTAATAATAATATTACGTTTCCCTGTCTATTTCTATGACTTTCTGGACGTCTTGGATACGGTGTCATTATGGCTATATAGTGCTTGATTAAACGGACATGTCTGTGAGACGCCAGCAGGGCAAAAACGAACGTGGTTTTTAAACAAGGTTAAGATTGGTTAAATGTTTTCTCTTTTATATATTCAATAACGGTGCGTAGATATATATCCGCGAAATCGTATTACGGCTGGCAAATATATTGAGCATCTGTCATATCGCGTCGCACTCTATGGTCATGGTTTCTTATCTATGGTAGAACTGTTAAATTAAGACATTAATGTTTTGTTCGTATTTTTTAAGTGGATATATATATTTCAACGTTTTTATTGCGTAAGAACACCGTTTGTACAATTTCAAGGACAACAATACACAATGCTGCATGATATCGGTTATCGCCGATTGCTTTTTTTGTTAATGCGGAATGCATTCGGCCACAGATAATTGTCTCGTGCGTACATTGCGCCTAGCTGGGTAGCACATCTGACAATCGCTATTGTTGTTGCCGTTTGCAACACCGGTGTACGGCGGCATCTCACCGATCGCCGCGCGCGCGCGCGGGGCGGCACCATCTCTCGCGGGGAGAACTTTGCGACGGCAATATTTGCATAAATAATTTGCCCAGCGAGAGATGCGCCGCTGCCCGCCGTAATAATTTTATTAAAAAAATACTAGATGTGTGTACAGTTTGCGAGATTTTTTCCAAGTGGGTCGGTTTTTTTCAACGGTCAGAATCGGCATTTTTGCGCGCGCGCTGTTTTGATATTTGAGTGAAAGATGTGGCGAGCGGTACGGTAAAAATTTGATCGAGTCCGTTTGGATCAAACAGTGCAGGGGTCGCAGTCCGGCTGTGTGACCTTCCGAGGACTACTGTGATCTCGGTCCGGTTCCATCCTAGGCGGAGTGATCGGCGGACAGTCGACCCGGACGATCTTCTGCCACTTTCTTCTTTAGGAGAACACATTCTTATTGTGAAGTTGTAATTATTCAGAACATACGCTCGGTGATATTTTAAATATTAATTAAATAATAAGAATGTGTTCTCCTAAATAATAAAGTTGCATCAATGTGTCCAAAATTTAATAAAAATGAATTGATAATTCTGGCGTCTGCTATCAGTTTACTCAAAGGTATTTGAGATTCTGTAAAAGTAAGGTAGATAGATGGCTCTGTCAAATGATGGAACGATTAAATGTATTAATATCAAAAAGGTAACATATAGGGTCGAAAATTGTCGCTAAAAATAATGTCGCTGTAGCTTAGTTGGATATAGCACCTTCCCCGGTTAGGAAAGAGATCCAGGTTCGAATCCCGGTGGCGCAACAATAATATTTTTTGATAAAATTGATTTTATATGTATATCTTTATAATTAATATATTTAATTCATAACTTAAAACTTTCTTCTTTGTTTTCTGCGTTATGGTGTTGATAATAATTGTAAATATATATCCATTCAATAAATAAATTGCACTTTTACAGAAATGAAAAACTCAATTTTATTTCATTCGTAAATAGTTTGAGCGTTTTCGGCACTACAATATAAAGCTTCGCCTTCGGTTAAACATTCGGCATATTTTAGCCGAAGCCGAATATGCGGCCGAAGAATTTTTTCCGAAAAGTAGATTAATTTAACGTTTGGCCCGAGACACGGACACCTGGCGGCTCTCGGCGGGCCGTGGAGTTGTTGCAGCAGTAACGCGATATGTGCTACATACACATGGCCGCGTACCGATACTAGCAACAAATACGATGCATGCAGATTTACAACTAGCGTTCATTCCATTTATTATATATCGCGATCGTAAAATCTTTTATCGTTTTTCTAAATAGGTAAGTTTACAGAGAATAAAACGATTTTTAATTAAGTCCACATCACACAATATACAGTGAGTTATGCGATCAGTAGTTTAATATAATGTATTGTTCCATTTTTAATATGTATAGTTGTCAGAGTCGGGAACATTCTTCCTCATTCATGGCATCGGTGGCCTCAGTCAGACGAGGACTCGGCTCGTAATGCACCTCCGCGAGTCTCGATCCCGGGTGCGCCCCCGCAGCTGACTCTGCAGACTGACAGTAATGACTACATCCGTCCACCGCTGGAGACCTTGAGCGACAGCTCCCAGAGTTGTGCTTTCGTTCGCTGGGCTGCTCGCTGCGGTTGGATCTGTTGCAGGATTGACGCATCGTTTTTAAATAAGTACCGTCGTCGGATATTTGCGATATTGCGCGTGCGCAATAGTTTCCTTCATTGTTGACTCACCGCATGCAACGTTAGATACGTACACACGGTGTGGCCATCTTGTAGTGAGTGGTTGAAACGTTCGAGACAATAGATCAGCCCGCCGACTGTGAGATACGGTCCGTGATTCGTTTCTTGAATGCGCGAAACATGAAACCGGGTGACATTCACGCAAGCGTTTTGATGATGATGATGAAATCAAAGACGGAGTACAGACACGGTTTTCATTCCGGGTGGCGTCGCACTACGACGAAGGTATACAAACATTGGTGGCCCGTTATGACAAGTGTCTTAATAATGGTGGCGACTATGTTGACAACTAGTTTAAGGTGTGTAGCGTCCGAAGGAAGTAAGTGTTGTAAAAATAATGTTGTTTCTTTAAAAAAAAAAAATTAGGAACTTAAAAAACGCGTCTCGTAGAAACGATGTTCATAAATAACTCTTATTTCTAATTTCATTTTGGAGTGAAATCCTCTTCTTCTAGTGCTTGTCCGGTTGGCGATCATTATTTTGTCTATTAAATGTCTTTTTTTTTCCCCGCACTACACTGTTGGCAGCCATGCCGTGTTGCATTGCGGCACGGCGTAGTTGTCATGTAACGTTAAAAATGCCAACCTGGTGCTGAATGTTAAGGACCGACATGGGAGCTTTTGCTCATGTGAATCGGTCCTGAGTAAACGGTGGGTCACCGTTCGGTTAGTTTTAGGCCACGTGGAGTGTAACAGCAAGCGATAATAGTGTCACCCCTACCCTGTAATTGTCAGTAATACGTAGCCAATAATAAATCTCGCATTACACACGTCGGCCGCCGCTTTCTTTCCTTTACAATTTTATGTTTGATATTGCCCCGATCTCAGTTAAACGCATCGCATTGTTTTATCCGATGTCATCGGTCGCGATAGCTGTCGCCAGATGTTTTAGGTAAATTTTTTTTTTTACGATTTGACACTTCTTTCTTAAAGATATGCAGTTTAAATATGTGCGTCAGTGTATGATGACACTATCTGCAGTGACAGTTTTAAATGAAACTATTATAAAATGAGTTCGATATTATATTTGTTCTATAAAAATCCATTCAATACATTTTCTCGACATTTTCGTTTCAATTATATACTCATTATTTCTACAAATCAGTGTAGTACTTCAACACGTTGTGTTTCCCTGTTATTCCGTCACACATCCCATTGAGAGACGACAGACAATTGAATCGAAACAAATCGAACAAAAATTACATCAACGCGCGGTCAGGCGCGAAATCGGAAAAGTGCAAAACTAATATCGTCACACAACACGTACATGAGAGAGACTGTTATTCAATTAGAAGTCCAAAATGTTCAAGGAATATGTGCCTAATCTCAATCATCTCAGAGATATAAACATTAAAAAAAAACGTAATCGATCGATTATTTCAATTAATTGAAATATTTTACTGATTCCAAATCATATATTGAATACAAAAATATCCAAAATCAGTTCTCACTTTTCCAGCACAAAATAAATAATTAATTTAGTTAGCCGGCGTTATCTCTGCCTGTCCAGAAATCCCTGCGGTACGACCGCACGATGGCAAGTCAGCTGGTTACATGCGATAAGTCAGGTACATCATACTGATAATCAACAGTCGGACTTTAACTAATCGAAACCGCGTGTGATTAGCCTACAGTTATGGGCAGTTATGGTTTCCGATATGGAGTGTCTGGCGCGCTAGGCCATACCCGGCCGGCACCGCAACATTTCAACATTATAATTATTCGTTGCCAACTAAGTCGAGTCACATTCCTTGGACTGTCACTTTGTTCGTACACATTCTTCCCCGGATGCTGGACTAACATGCCGCTGTCTCCGGGGATCACTTTGGTCTACAAAAGCATCGGAAATCCAATATCCGTATATTAGACCAGACCGGTGTTGATCTGTGATCTACCTGAGCAACAAATATAAGAAAGATTTTTGTCCGATTTGCGAGGATATTTTTGAATTATGGATGAAAAAGTATATTTTCAAAGCAAATGTTACTAAATGTAGCATTTTTTTTAAAGAGACGATTCTGTAATATATATATTTTTTCTTGTTTATAATCGTTCTGGCAGCCATACTGGATTTTGCGATTGGCTGATTTCATTTTTAGGGGGAATGCCGACTTTTACTCTGTCCGCTTTGGGGTATTTTGGAACAAACTCTGATTTCGAATATGCAATATCAATGGGTTTATGTGACGTTTGCGTGAATCAATGTGTTCTGCATGTAGCTGACAAAATAATCTACAAAACTGCATATTTAACACAAATTATCCGAAATCTGTTTTAGGGTAGTTTTGGAATTAGGCGCTACATATCTTCAAATTTATTAACATCAAAACCAATCCTTTTCTCCATGGACACATACCATAAAACCAAATACTACCCCTACCCAATACAAGTGTAACATGGTAAATGGTTTTATATAATATAAATTGATCTTTCTTTATTGTTTCTCTGCATTACGAGGTGCGAGATCTCACGTAATACTTCTCTGGATGTGTCTCATCGCGTGTCCGAGATAATTCAAAGTTTTCAGATTTTTATTGTTTTAAATCACAGACCACCAAATATTAACCGAAAATAGCTCCGCGACTTTTTTTAAAAATATGACTCGATTGGAACGAAAATTTAAACGCTGACAATATTTATAACTATATAATACAATGTGAAAGTCTGTTTGGACTGTGCCCGTCTCACTAGAGAGATTCTGTGTCGAGACGGGCATAGTTTACAAGCGATTGTTCAATTAATTAGAATTACATTTTATTACTATATATAAGGTGTATATGATGAACAATTTTAAAGTGGACTTAATTTTTGAATCACTTTGTAGCAATAATTAATAATAGGTATGAGTCAATATGTTTGGGTGAGTGCACCAATACTGGCTCTACCCATATTACGAATCCAATATAATATGCATTAATGTAAAAAAATGTGTTTTTTTTACACAAATATTTAATTTTCGAAGAGTAAACACTCTTTCTGTTGCATAAATGTGTCATAAACTATCGGATTTATGTTTCCGCAAAGAATGCGTGTAGAATGCCCCTCGTCCCGCAACTAAGTTTCAAACTCCCGTAGGTGTGTGGTCGCGGAGCTATTTGATCGTGTAAGTGGTACCGAAATGATCACGTGGGTGACGCCAAAAAGAAAATATTGGATCAAGGAATTAGCGTTAGTTCATGTCTATATATTTGGTGGTCTGTGGTCAAATTCAACAAATTGACGACGACATCTCGCCTTGACGTAAACTAAAATATTTTGTTCGCTATAACACAGTTGGTAGTGTAATTTCCCGGATTGGAAATAGAGATCCGGGTTCGGATCCCGGTAGCGTAAAAACAATATTTTTCGACAAAATTGATTTTATATGTATATATTTATAATTAATTAGTATTTAAAAATATTTTGTTTTGGTTTTTGAGTATTGCGTCGGTTGACCTGGCGGTCATTTGCTATTTGGGCGGTCGCTAATGAATATTGGGATTTTCAGGTCCCTGCTTTCATAACGGGTTTAAACAGATGTACGTAATTTGTTCTGGAATATATACAGTGCCACGCCTACTAGTCTCCTGTGTGACATCATCCACGTCGGTCGCCCGCGATCTCCGTGATCTCCGCCAACTGCCGCCATCCTGACTCCTGACTTTGCTCATGCGGTGGTCCTCTACATGCCTGATAGCCAGTGGCGTGCACTAGGCGTGGACTCAGGTTATGCTGCTAATATAGATGCCTGTGTGCGTTTATTACCGTTATTGAAAAAATATTTCTTCAACTTGTTAATATTTAAAATATATAAATATGTTATGGTATAAAAAATATCACGTTTGAAGTGTATTGAAACGCATACATTCAAGTCCGCTTCGAATACACAATTGCGGCGTTTTGCAGCACGTCTGTTCGAACGAAGACGTGTATTTAGAGCACCGCACGGTGCTAGAGTTGCATTTAGTTCGTATACATTTGGGGAAAATTTTGCATAAAAATTTATGCGCAGCTTTATTTGTCATTTCGAAATTCTTCTTCTATCTAGATGGTTCTAGTTAACACATTAACACGAGAACTTTGAATTATTTGCGCGTGGACCTACATACTATAATACATCAAATTAATATTTGATTTATATTTATTTCACAGAAATTATATTATGCACAGCTTTTTTGATTGCATATTACCACGGACGAGTCTTAAGAGCTAGCCGACCACTTCTCCGCAGACCGTTGCTCTAGACCCAACATAAATAATCACACACGCACATTCATATACACTGCGACATGCACCAACACGCGTGAGACTAGAAGAGTTAAGAGACTTCAGTCTCACGATCCATAAAACCTTCTGATACGATCACACAATTAAGATCCTCACGAGTCAATAGTATGTTATTACTATTCCCCCATTAGACTTATTATTTATAATACTTTTGAAGTTAACAACAAAGTTAACAAATAAAAATAATTATTATTTATACATTAGTAACATCAAATTTTAATACTAATAAGTCTCATTTGATTTATTTAGTTGAATTAATTACATTTTTCGAATAGCAAAAAAAATCTACGCATGCGTGGTACGGTACATATTATGTTGGTGGATATTATTAATTTCCTATTTTAAGCTCAGAACCAAATGGTTACATATCAATTTAATTCGTATTTGAAAGTTGAATATTTAATTATGTTCGATATGTAATGAAAATATGTACATTTGTCAATCTTGTAGGGGTAAAGTCAATGTTTAGATGTTGAAGAGATGTAAAATTTATCGTAAACATATATTTAATAATAGATTGGTTTGTGTATTTATTAACATTAGAGTGAATATACTAATTGATTTAATTTAACACGATAAACGAGTTCTGCGTATCCTGTATATATTTATATAATGATAACCACAGATTATCAAATAAGCCATGAACTAACGCAAATTCCTTGTCCCAAAATTTTGGTGGCATCCATTTTAATTTTGGTGGCATCCACTTTGGCGCCACTCGCGCAATCAAAAATCTCCGCGACTTTTTAAAAAAAATATGATTCGATCGGAACGAAAATTTAAACGCTGACAAATTAATATGTATTAATGTAAAATAATATACACAAAGATTTAATTTTCGAAAAGTAAATACTTTTAATGTCGGATTTATGTTTCCACATATAATATGTGTAGAATGCTCCTCATATCGCAAATAGTGTCTTATATATACACTTCATATCGTGTCTATTCATTTACTAGTCTGTGATGACATTTAAAATAAATATTTTTTGTTTGATGACGATATGATCGCGTTTGATATTTCGCGACCTTGGAACAACAAGGCACCGTGTGACGTTTCGGTAAAAATTCTGACGATGTTTTTCTATTTAATACTGTGTCACAAGCATGTCAAGCATGTCTAGACTATCTAGTTTAGTCTAGCCGCTCTACATTCGATGACCTCTTCGAATCAATAAAATATTTCAATTAATCGAAATAATCGCATAATTAGCTTTTTTTTTTGAAATGCTTATATCTCTGACATTGTTGAGATTAAGCACATATTACTTGAACATTTTCGACTCGTATTTTTAATATGTACCTACCGCTAAAATATTGTAACGATCCTATTGTTAATATTACTTATTATATTGTATTAGACTCTTGTTTATTACAGTTTGTCTGCTTTAGCTAAAGTGTACCTTTTGAAATAGTCTCTTGTCTTTATTTATTTACATATAACAATACAAATATACAATAATACTTTTTTTTTTTTTTACTGTTTCCGAGGTAAGTTTGTCGAACTTCATAATCACATATGTAAAAATAAAAACACTTGTTTTCTGATTCTACTCGTTTAATTTATTATAATGCACCTACATATACTGAGTGAATTAAACTAATACTTAAAGAAAAGTAAACTAAAACTAAATTCATGAACGTTAGAAATAAAAGAATTAGCAATCACACCAGCAATTATCATAGATGGTGAATGTCTGAAGGTAGTGACTGAAACTATATATTTGGGAGTCATAATAGATTCTAAATTCTTGTAAAATAGTATACAAGCTCTGTTATTATTCCTCACATCAATTACTGCAGCGGTATTTTGTTTCTGAAGAAGAAATACAACGATAAATAGATATACTCGAATCGGCAATGCTGGAAGATTTAAATATAACAACCTTTAAGCCAAAGATATATTTCAATGTAATGTAATTTTATTTATAAAATCCTCGCTAAGAAAATATCGGCAGAATTTATAAGAAAAATTGATGAAAAACATCATACAAGAGGAGAATATAGACATAGCTACAGTGCGATGAAGATTTGTAATGGAATGCCAGAAGACATATGAAAGGAGGAGAAACTACATAGATTCAAAATGAAACTAACCAAATATGTGAAAGATAAGTTGTAGTAAAGAGGAACGATTTTGATCTTGTTTATATTAAGAGTGTACATATAAATACATTAACTTAAGACGTGTTTCGCCTTGTAAGGGCATTGTCAATCTAACAATTTAACTCAACTTGTATATATATAAGTCATGAAAGAAAGGTGATCGGTGTAGGTCCATGCACTACCGCAGGGGTTGTGGTGGGTCACTCGCGCGCCTCCCGCGCAACGCCGCGCGCGCGCGCCCCGTAACCGATCTAGGTGACGATGTATGCGGTGCGACCTGCCGATGGCGGTGGCGTTGGCCGAATTCGGCCGACCTTGCGCACCGATCGATTGCGGTCGGCGGATTCGGCGCATTGTCTCCGCGGTGACCACGTTTTGCGTGATGCGCTCGTCTCTAACTATTTGCTTCTGTGACGGGTATTTATTAGGGTGCGGGTCTTCCGCTGGGGGCTGCCGGGAAGAGCGGTGGCCAGGGAGAGATCCAACGGAGCATTCCGCTGGCTCTCCCTCGCACTCTCTTGCGACCTGGACAGGGTGAATTTCTGCCGGACTGTGACCGAGTTCTGCGACTTCAACACATAAATATGACGTTTACCCTCCCGTTTTGGGGGTGCACGACTTTTATAGCTTCTCTCTGGCCGCCATCTGAATTTAACATGATAACGAGTCACGGAAAATTGTACAGGTATAGATCTGGTACGACGATACCGGAGCCAATCTATGATGGTATTATGATGTTAATGACTGAATGTAATAATAGCCAAATGTAATAATAAAGAAAAAGAAAAAAGTTAATATGAAGGGGCGCCATAAAGGTTTTAGTTACCAACCGCCGGAACTTAACTAACTGTTATAACTTTAAAATATATTTAATCTTTGAAGATTTTGTTAAATATTGCGCGCGTTGCTTTGTCGAGTGTAATCGTTTTGAGAGTAAACAATTCTACTCTACAACTATCTTCTTCTTTAGCGGCCTCACGCGGCTCTGAAGTGTCAGAGCGTCATCCGTCCGGTCTGCTTGCAGGTCTGTCTTGACATCGTCGTGGTCCTCCACTCGGTCTCGATCCTGTTTTGTCGTCATAGCGCAGCGCGCGCACAATTTTTAACTTAACTTGTGCCGCTTTCTATGGTTTATCCTGTATAAGATCACCAATATTGAACCACTTTATGAGGTTACACAGCCCAAGATGATCTGTTTCTGCCTGCACTGCTCTGCTCTGCCGATCTGCGTCCTTCCATCTTCTCCTGCAAGATATCCTTATTTATGTATCTCAATACATATATTATTCTATTATTAAGAACACATTCTTATTGTGAAGTTGTAATTATTCAGAACATAGGTGTGTGATGTTTTAAATGTATTAATTATAAACATATACATACAAAATTAATTTTATTATTAATACATTTAATTAATGTTTTTCCAAAAATTCGCCTAAATACATGTTTTTCTTATTTTCTCCCCCGGCGCACAAATAATACTATTGGTTTTTTTAAATTGCACTAAATATATTAAATGCGCTCACCTGTACACCGGTACATTCTAAGTAAGTTCTAGGTCATTCAAAATCGGTGTTAATTGCAAAATCAGTCGCTTTTGTCCGCCACTATTTATTTATATATTAGAATTCGACCAGTAGCAGTCTTTCGCTACTGTGTTACTATATTACGCTTCCCCGTCTATATTTCTATTCCTAGACTTTCTGGATGTGGCGATTTCGTTAATATCATTTGCTTCGGTACCCTGTAAAGTACTAGCTTAAACGGCCAGGTCTGCGAGACTCCTGTCATCTCATCTATGTCTCATGCTCATATCGCGTCGCACTCTATGGTGTTCTTTCCTTATCTATGTCGCTGTCAAATGTAACACTAATGTTTTGTTCGCATTTTTGACATTTGTACAATTCCAGTGAGGGCGATACAGAATGCACTAAGCTTATCTGCTAGTTTATTAATAGTGTACCAAAGAGCATATGATAAGAATCTAGAGTACACAAAGAGTAGTGTACCGCTGAGTTGAGAGCGCGCGGCCACCGTAGCATGACCCATTGTATTTTACCGTGTCGGGGCCGAACCAGATTTTTTTGCGTCCACGAACGTGGTAATTGTTGAAATTAGAATTATGCGCAGCCGTCTCGACGGACGTCGTCGTGACGCATAGCGCTGATAGGTGCCGCGTCACCACCGGTCGGTTTTATCCCGGGACACTCCCGCCTGAGTCTGCGGAACCAACCCCGCCCCTCTCTCGGGGGTTAAATACACCCCGATTCACGTACAATTGATTTATTTCTAAAATTATTACACCATTGAATATATGCGCGTAAACACCTATATGGCTCGTAATTAATATGTTTATTTTATTTATATTTATTTATGAGCACAAATATTTAATAACTTACGACATAATATCACAATAAGACCAGTGAGGTTTCTTCTTAGCTGGATGAAGTGATAATATTATTAAAAATAGCGCATATTAATAAAAAGATAAACAATTAAGTGTTTTTACACTGTTTAAAGATAAGAGGATGGGGGATGAAATGAAAAAGAGATACAATAAAAATATATAATTTCCTACAAATTAAATCAATCAATTAAAAAAGTATACAGATAAAATCAATTTATCGATCAAATATATTGTTGCTACCGGTATTCGAACCTGGATCTTTTCCTATCCGGGGAAATGCGTTAACCGATTACACTACACCAACATAACAAGTTAACAAATTTTCGAACTTATATGTTGCACTTTCAAATTGATACATTTGTCGTTCCACTATTTGAAAGCCATCTTCTTTATATTTACAGAATCTCAATCACCTTTGAGTAAAGTCCCAATATGAGACGCCAGAATTAATTTTGGAAACATGAATACAATTTATATATTTTTAAGATTTCATTCTACAGATGTATCAATTTGAAAGTGCAAATTGTCTTTGTAATTGATATATTCAATTTGTATTAAATATCACGGACCTATGTTCTGAAAATTTTCAAAATTTCCTTAAAAATATAATGTGCTCATTGCATTCAAAAGTATATACTTGTACATATAATAATAATAATGTGTTTATTCCAGCGTGATCAGGTTTTTTTTTTAACCCGATTCGCCATACAGATAATACATATTATGTTATACATTAAAGGTTATTAAATTAATGTAATGCTATGAAAAAAAAACCAAGGAAAATATTAATAAATAAAAAAGTTAATAAAAAGTAAAAGGTTCACACATATATAACTACTTCAGTCTCGGCCATTGTTGTATATGTAGCTATTCTGTAGGCGCTGCCATTCTCTGGTCATATATACATATTAAAAATTTGGCGTATTTTCATTTTAAAGGGAAGCGATTTATTGTTGAAAATGTCCAAATCACTATTATATTTAATCAGTCACTATTATATTTAATCAGTCACTATTATATTTAATCAGTCACTATTATATTTAATCAATCACTATTATATTTAATCGGTCATTTATTCTGACGACATTTGAATAATATAGATTATTTGATCGTGTTGGGCGTATGGGACAGTTATTTGTTCTAATATATAGGGCGAGACAACACAGAGGTACATAAATCTTGTGTGTTTGTTTATGCGAATTTAATCAGCTATAGGTAAAGATGATGAATTAGTGCGGTTATGAGTAATGTTCAGAAGGATCGATGTGTGTGGTGCTGGGGACCTATACCTCTCAGCTTTCCACTATGTTCAGATGCGGAAGATATCACGGAGTGTGTTTGTGTGTGTGTAGATAGATCAGGTGGATTTGCGTTTATTGAGGATTGATGCACAATAACAGGTAAATACGAACGGTAACAGCTGATGATCTGTTGATCTAGTGAAAATCGGTTCGAGTGTAAAAAATCTTAATTTTTCCTCCATATAAAATTTACAGACGATCCTCACTTTTGTGTTGTCAGGTTTTTTTTATATCATGGAGAAAAGTGATTCATACGCAAATTACCTCAATTTCAGTACATTTAAAAAATCAACGCACTCACATCAACGTCAAAGTGCTAATATGTTTTCGTTTTACAGTTATCGAATTTTTGAAATATTTTGATTTTATTTTTACCTTTATAGACATTTTTTGCTAAATGACGGACGGTGACTCTTTCGTTAGAGATTTTTTTTTAAAAAAGCGCACATTTTCCAAAATCAAATCCATAACATACAATATACAAAGATAGCGTAGGCCAAACAGTCGAGGCTTGTGACATCTCGCCGCTGTGGAAGTCGGCGGTGACGTCACGGATGCGTCACACCAGCAGCTGCCGGTGGTGCAGCGTGGCCGGAACTGGTTTTCTGCCGGGTCGCCCGCACAAGGGCAAGTAGCTCTATTGTGCTCGGCTCTAGGAGAGCTCCAAATACGCCCCGGTACGGCCACAACACGAAGCGGAGACGATTCATTCAGAGAAAATATGCTAAAATAAGAAAGCATTGTATCATTCTCGTGGAAGTGAAAATATGTGTGTCATATGCGTATTACATGTTTTTTTTAATAGAATACGCCAAGAAAATGAAATAGTAATTGAAAGGCTACACGCTCGGAGGACGGACAACCGTTAGACGCACGCAGTCGTGCAATGGTATGCGAGAATAGAGAAAATTAAAACCCGCTGGATTTAGTGAAATCATTAATCTCTGCGAACGTGCGTGTCGGCGAAAAATAATGTACAAAAAAAAAATTGCCCGAGGACAAAAAGGACGCACCCTTTCCGGAACCGTTTTGAAAGTTGCGCAACTCTCGTGTCGGTTCCACTCGCGAAGCAAACCCGCGGCTTTAATTTAATCCAACGTAAATGTGAGGTGTAGAATCAAAATTAGACGTGTACAATTTTTATGGTTTTTGAGTTAGGTATGTAAACATAATAAAGCAAATGAATCTCTATAAGACTAGCCAATCCAAATTTAGAGAATTATCACCGAATTTCGTACAAAACTGCAATTGAAATTTTGCTCGTCACTTCAAACGCCGACATGTCCAACAGAAATTTAATTCAAATCCAGACACATATGTTTTCAGCCAATAAGATTGTGGTTATTGGTCATTTTCAATATCATTCCAAATGTGACAGTTGTATAATGGTTTTTTTTTTGTGTTGGACGTGTCTACTTTTGATTCTGGGACTTTTTTTTTTCGATACTTTAAGCTTATCCCTTTTTGCGCCCTTCAGTTACAATACTAAGTAAATGTATTAATTAGAAAGATATACATATAAAATTAATTTTATTGAAAAATATTGTTGTTGCGCTACCGGGATTCGAACCTGGATCTCTTTCCAAACCGGGGAAGGTGCATTATTCAACTATGCTACAGCGACAGTACTTTTGAACGACAAATTTTCGAATTTTTATAGTAATCAATACATTATCTAGTATATTTTATTTATATGCAATCCTGTTAGCCGCTTCCTACCTCTCTGGGTACATATAAAGTACCTGTTCTGAGATAGGTAGCCATTAGGTTCCATTAGCTATTTATTATTGGTTTTAATATTTCTGAAAACTGATATGTGCATAAATATGAAGTAAGGTAGGACTAATTTAAACAAATGAAATAGTACAAATCATAAAGGCGATTGCATATTAACCGGCAGAGCAAAGTTTAGTATATAGTTCAATAAATCTTCATAGTTGGTAGGGGGATCGTTAACCTCGACGTTTGACGCAAGACTGACGCGTGGACTGACGCGCCCCACTACACAATCATTCCGACTGACAGTATTTGATCATTCCTCCACCGAAAATATCTAGATATTCGTCATTCCTTCAATCACCACCGTGCACCGTCAGTCCGAATGTCAGTATCACCGGTGAATGTTGTTCCGAACGAGCGCGTAAGGTCTCCGCTTAATAAAGCGATACAGTCTGAGATGTGAGAGATAACGATGTCGATTTTAGGCGCTTCCGAAATCATTTTGTTTTCAAATTTACTTGACCGCGCGCTATCGAAATAATCGTAAAACATTCCGGTTCGATTTGACCATTTCGTCATTTGTGATTGGATTCGTTCTCTAAGAATTCGCAGCTCGGGCATGGCCCGGCATAAAACGACTAATGCGATTAACCTTTGCGACTTGAGCCCGGCTCGGCGAGGAATTTCTTTGTTTTATATTTGTACGGTATCATTACATGTATTCTGTGTTGGCTGTAAAATTTCTCAATTTGCATTTCACAATTTTCACATTAATTCAGATAAAATAATCGAATAACATCTGTGTTAGAAATCGGTAAATTACTAGTGCAGCGGGCGTGTGGTACCCAAATATATATGTCTCACTTTCTTACCGATATGTTGTGTTTACTTTGCCAAACGGTACATTTGTCTGATATTATAAATATGACGCAACACTCACAGTAATGAACTAGGTGAAAATGTATACTTAATGAATATTAATTTGAGAGGAAGAGTAATACGCCAGACCGTTAGACATTATTTATCAATGTGAGTACATAATGCATGTAAAAAGTGAACCTAATAAATGTATTATTATTTAAAAAATCACCTTTTTGGATTACATTTTGTGTGGGATACTATAAGTATCACCCTGTGATAGTTATTCAGCCTTGTCTTGCTAGACTTTTGTCAGTGTTAAAGTAGCCATCAGTATGCGTGAGAGCTTTGCTGTTCACGGCCCACGTTTCAGAACTTGTCTTCGCCAACGATCGTCGCTTCCAGTCGTGGTACACCTCACTCCGGGCCTATCGCCTCCACTGTTATCAGAACGCACCTTGTATATACCGGGGCGTGAAGCCGTAAGCACACCCAGTACCGACGCCAAGCTCGAAGGTATGGAGGGGACGGGTCGTAGTTCTGCAAGGAACTTCGACCTGCTCAGGCCTGGAAGGAACCTGGAACTGTGAAGAGCGCTGGTGTCTAGGTGGAAAATCGTGGGTCGACCTGCTGCGGCGAGTGTCTTGAGTGTGTGGTGCCTGTCAGTCGGACCCCCTAGTGTGCTGTTTCCTGGAAAATGTCTGCCGGCAGTGGTGCTCGGGTGGAGAATCAACCTGTCTTGTTCCCCGCGAGGGAGTGTTTAGTGTACTCCCCTAGTTGCCCCTCTGTCCCCCGGCGCCTGTGTGGTATTACTGTATGTTTGTTAATATTGTATTATTATTAATTGGATTGTATATTTAACACAATAAATATTTTAGTATGGAATCATAGTCATAGGTGTAATGAGGGATGGATTTTGGTTGGCGGCCGTACGTCGTTGCTTGAACGCTCATGCGCTGAGCTACGTTGCACAGTCGCCTGTTTAGCGAAAGAAATGCCAACCTGCCAGTGAATGAGTAGGACCGATATAGGAGCTTTTGCTTATAAACGGTCCTGGGTTAGCGTTATGTATTGAAGTAGAGGTTCCATGCTTATCTCGGTACTCTCCCCCCTAGGTCTAATAATATGATTTATTTTGGCACCTAAAATGATTTATTTTGGCAACTTGGATTCTCCTGATATCTTCCTGCCTCCCGTCGCTGTTTAACTATCGATATGCCCCTATGTTGGATGCTGATCATGTACTGGTCCTGGTGTCTTTGTTTCTCCATCATCTTTGCACAGTGAACGGCTATTCTTCGTCCCTACCCGAGTAGTTTTCTTTTACTGCCATTCAGCGCCCAATCTATCTTCATAAAATCTTTGTTGTTGTTGATACCAACTTTCCCCCGGAGTTGTTGCCAAGAAGATATATCATTAAAAATACGTGTCCAAGCCACCTTAATTGAGATATTTCTATATGTAGAAGCGAGGGCTATATGCTCCGAGAGTCTTCCCACTTGACACTCGGTCCATTAATGTTCCTCCTGGATTCTTGATGTCTCCGTAAGGATCCATATTTGTTGACCATATGTTGCGCCTAATTCTAAAACCCCTTAAAACGGATTTCTGCTAATTAAGAGTTAAATATGCAGTTTTGTAGATTTTAGTCAGCCACATGCAGAACACATTGTTTCTCGCAAAAGCCACTTACATCCATTGATATTTGTATGTTTAAAATCAGGGTTAGATTAGTTAGAGTATAAGTGCTATTCCCCCTAAGATGAAATCGGCCAATCACAACGTGATCTAAAATCCAGTATGGCTGCCAGAAAAAAATTACATTACAGAATTGTCTCTTTAAAAAGCTTTTTGCTTTCAAAATATACCTTTTCATCCATAATTCAAAAACACGTACGGTCGTTTTAGGGGGTTTTGGAATTAGGCGCTACATATATTAGAGTGTACTCCCGTGTCCCGTGAGTCTATTAAAGAAGAAGATATTAAAGTGGGCTTAAACACAGCTTTAAAGACATTTAACTCCAATTATTTATTATTACTGTCTATAAATCTAAATTCTCCCCGTCCGACCGTTGAGGTCTCCACCTCGATTTCAATAACTAATACTAATAAAGGTATATTTGTCGTGAAAATATCACTCTGCTTTTGGGTGTGTAATCGAAGGATTTGAGAATATTTCAATTACTTATTAATCATTAAGTAATATACGTGCGTAATATAAAATGTACGTGCTGTAATCATTAATTAACCTTTGATACAAGAACCTGTGATAAATTGTGCGTCTTGACTAAATCCATGTCGTCGGATAATAATATTTCAAGGTTAGTTCATTTCATAATAATTATACATTTATTAAAATACATCTTTGTCCGGTAATTTTACTAGATTATTTATTGCCCGTCATGGGACGACTGGTTAACTTACGTTAATCTTCTTCCGCCGACCTGCGTCCACTGTCGAATACAGGACAGCGGGCACAGGGTTAACAGGAATTCTCGCGAGATTCACACTATATCGCCATTCCGCGCCGAATAGATTTGTAGACCGATCTTGGAACGCTGGCCGGTCGTTTCGAAACATTCACCGACGCCTTCTTCGTCCCACGCCTGCGAAATTCACTCTCGCTCTGTGCCCACGTGTTGTCGGGTCGAGACAGACTCTCTCTTTCGATTGGTCCACACGAGCCGCGTTCTCGGTGAGCTTAACCGTCAAAGTCCCGCGAAAGTTTTTGCTTTAAAAATACTCCCAAAAGTGTAATGTTAGAATTGAGAACGATCTCCTCTTCTCACAACTGTGCGATTATGATGATGAGTTCGGAAGATGTTAATTTGTTTCCTTCTCAGGGGTCCATGCTTCGACTCCATGCGAGAGCTATGTAAGCGTTGAATTCAAAAATTATTTTTATATTATGATTCGCTTTACATATTTGATTTTTCACTAGTCATTTCTAAGTTCAAATGATTTTTTTAGGACTAGGTAAAAATGTAAGTTTTACATCATGTATATTTATATAAATACCTGTGTTTACTGCGTGGCTGGGGAAGGGTTAAAGGCCATTTGAATTGTCGGCACTCGAAGAGTTTTGACGGTTCTCCCACGCTCGGCCCGCTGGCGGTCGGGTGACCGAACATTTGCGACCGATCAACAGGTAAATGTCGCGATGGCCTTGTTAGACAGTTTTTGTCACTCCTGACATTGTCCCCTTTTAAGAAAAAAAAAAAAATGTTTCCGAATTTTACCCTCATTTAATAATTTCATTTCTTAACGTAAACGACGAGTCTCGATAAGTACCTACTTACACAAAGTGATAGAATGTAAGATTTTCATCATCCACGTGACCGAGGATCGCGATCTCCATGAATTGTGTTCCTCTACTGTGCTGTCACCAGAGAAGTGCCTGTCGCCAGCACCACTCGGCCAGTCCGACGGGTGGGAGATCTTCCTCTTCGAGCTACCTTCCCCTTTCGCAAGAGATACCCAAACAATTTCACCCAATTGATTGAGAGTCTGCCCTTGATGTCCGACTCCTGCAGAATGGAGACATTCGGGCGTCTCGCCGTGCATGGTATGCGCAACGTGTCTCCGGCACCACATCAATCCGTCTTCTCACTATATAAAAAGTAAGATTGTAATGAATTAAATATGTATTCACCATGGTAACGCGTATGACGTATTTGTTACTTTTTGTATACATACATCTAATATATTGAACGTTTCGTCAATTGTGAGGTATTCAAATTTAATAGGTGGAACGTATGTTTGTTTCGAGATTCGAAACCTCTGCACGTGGAATATATTCGCGCACGGTCCGCGACCAAAACGAACAGCCAAAACTCAGGTTGGAACTATTTCGAGTGACCGGTCGGACAAGATGCTCGCCCCGCGATTGCGCTTTTTCTTTTTGAAGACGTCGCCACTACTTCCCCCCCCCCCTCCCCCGCCCGTCTGGTGCAGCCGCAGACGAGTGTGATTGACGGTCGGCAAAGACTTAGCGACGCGATCACGTTGTAATGTCTAACATGTTTGTGTCGGGCAATAAATAAATAAATAAATAAATGGTATCAAGGAGGGCACATTCTTATTGTGAAGCTGTAATTATTCACAACAGACGGTCTGTGATATTTTAATTATAAATATATACGTATAAAATCAATTTTGTCGAAAAATATTGTTTTTGCGCTAGCGGCATTCGAACCGCTTGGATCTCTATTTCCGATCCGGGGAGGTACACACTACCAATTGTGTTATAGCGTCAGTATTTTTCATGACAAATTTTCGAACCTGTATGTTACACTTTTTCAAATTAATACATCTGTCGTTTCATTATTTGAAAGCCATCTACATTGTTTTTACGGAATCTCGAATACCTTTTGTGTAAACCGACTGCAGACGCCCGAATTATCAATTCATTTTTTATAAAATTATGGACACATTGATACAATTTATATTATTAAGGAGAACACATTCTTATGTTTTCTTTTAAATACTGGAACGACAGATGTATTAATTTGAAAAAGTGTAACATATAGGTTCGAAAATTTGTCATGAAAAATACTGGCGCTATAACACAATTAGTAGTGTACTTCCTCGGATTGGAAATAGAGATCCAGGTCCGAATCCCGGTAGCGCAAAAACAATATTTTTCGACAAAATTGATTTTATATGTATATATTTATAATTAATACATTAATATTAGTATTTAAGTAAATGATAATAAAAAAGAAAAATCTTGTACAATCTTCTTTCGATCACGGCGAAAGGTGCTGCTGAACATGGAACGAGGCCGCGTGGATGACGTCCACGGATGAATGGTGGCAAGTTATGCAAATGTGAATGTGTATCGCTGAAAAAATTAACAATATCGTGTAGAAATACACGAAATGCTCGGTGTCCGAGAATGTCCGTATCTGGCTGATACCGTACGGAAGACATTCAAGCACAGCGTGTGTTTTATGATTGCGGCACGGATTGCGTAGCTTTATCGGTACTGTGAAGTTCCTCGCCGTTTAGCCATCCGCTCTACAGCCACACCGTCGTAATGTAACTCCGAGAGTCCCGCCTGAAGCAGCCACTTCTCTCTCAGCCGCATCTCCAGTGAGCATCAACTTTATGTGTTATTTGACTTCGACCCGTGTACTTTCATTAGTCCATCAATCTGCAATAAAACGCCACAAATTGTAAGTCAATATTTTATTTAATACACCTGCTCATCCACACTCTGGGGAGGATTGGGGCCCTCAGTCTCACATTAAAACAAATCCTTCAGATATCTAGTATTCGAGTAGCGTCAAATATTTCCCGACATTTATTAAATGTCGGACATCATAAATGTATTAAGACAAATTAAATGTATCAATGTAAAAAATCAATTTATCAAAAAAAAAAGTTTTTGTTGCTACCGCGGTTCGAACCGGGATCCTTTCCTATCCGGGGGAATGCGTTAACCGATTACACCACGCCGACAGAGTAAGTTGACGACACGTTTTCGAACTTGTATGCTGCAGTTCTTTCAAATTTTCTATTTCTATCGCACATACACGGCGACTGAAAACATAAAATATATATCGCGAAAAAAACAAAACGCTCTTAAGGTGAATCGGGGGTAAATGCGGCATAAACTTTGAACTGTTCTCAAACTTTATAAAATGATGCTATGACTTTGATAGGAGGGACCATTAACCTTTTAGGACAGCTGATATTGAAAGCATTTTATGAAAATTGGACGAGTAGATGCACTTACCCCATCTGGTTGTATTATTTCTGACAAATTGTTAAAATAATGAAAATGTCTTTACTGATCCGCTTAATGACATTATGAAAATTATGTTATATATCTATCTATTAAAATCTAGTTAAATTGCTTTTGACAGGGGAAGTGCGACATGTTATAACGGTTGTTTTTGAAATTAGTTAATTATTAAAAAAAAAAAAACACAACTAAACTTAAAGAAAGTTTCCATACAAAAATATATCGGAGTGCCATACCAACCACTGAATAGATGTATCTGGTCTTATAAATCGTAATCTGCGGAAATAATCACTAAACTAAAATATGCATCTAAAACTACAACTCAATATAAAAAGGTTCTCACGTTGGAGAGATTGCAAAGGCACGCACTACTCGCTAGTTGACGTCAAACAATTGTCATACTTTGTTATTAATGTGTTTGGATTTGCATAAAATTTTAAAATAATTTATTTTATTGAGGAATTTCGACAGTGCAAACATATTTTAACAAAGATAATAACTATTTAACATGTGATAACTAATAATGAAAATCCACAAAAATATTTAGATACGTAAGTATGTTTGGATGCAGAAAATTAATGAAAAGATACAAAAAAGGGAGAAGGGTGGGGAGGTTGCAACTATTGGTGCGGTAAAGAGAGGGCAACATGTGCTTTTATAGGTAGATGAATGGCCAAAATTGAGATTGTGGTGGTTCATAAGAAGAACCCTTTGAGCGTAGTAAGGCTAATGTTGAACTCTGTATGACCGGTGAATTTTGTATGTAAGATGTTCTACTTCTAGGAATGTGGAAGAGATATTAATTCTAATCGGCTGGGACAATCAATATGGCCTTGCAGTAGTTTGATGAGAAGTATTTGGTCAGCACGTGTTCTTCGATATTGTTGCAGTTTACTGCATCTAAATAGGAGTTGAGTGATAGTTAGATCTAATGTAATATAATAAACCTATTTGGTATTCGTTCTAATCTCGCAATATGTGTAATCTGCCACGGGTTCCAGATTTGAGATGCGTACTCTAAGTGACTACGAACGAATGCGTAATACAGTATTTTGAGGCAATTTGGATTTTGGAAGTGTTTGCATTCATACAATTGTTCTTTCTAAATGAAAACTGGTTTACGTGAGAAATTTTTTCTAGACTCTTGTTTTGTTACCTGGACTACTTATTGGATTAGATTACTTTTTTGCATGCGCTTATTTGTCCCGTTCGCGTTACACTCTATATGTTCTCGTCGTTCTATCCGGTTCACGACACCAAATTGAATAGGTATGGTCGCGCGCCGATGGCCTGGCCTGGCGCGCCGCTAACGGCCTCCTCGTGATGGAATCCGCACGCCGACACGGGGAACCCTTCGAGCCGTCGTATTTCTCTGAAATTTCATTCTAGAACGGGCTTGCCACACCGAAAAAGGGGCCTCCACTGTAGGTTGAACCAAAACTCAAGCGCGTTTTGTGATTGGTGCTTCTAAATGAGGCAATTTGTGTCACATGTGTGTAGATTCGCGGGGACCGCGCGTTTCCGGCCATCTAAGATTTTTGATGTATTTTGTTTTGAAAGCGATGCCACCGTCGTGCGTGTGTGTCGGAGGCGTCTACTACGCAGAACGCATACCGATATAGATTTTTTTTTATTGTATCGATAAGTATACGTTGCCACGATGAGACTGCAGTCCGCCACGGTGCGGTGGCATGCGCCGTCCGCACGCGCGTGTGTGAGAACTGTGAGCGGAAATAAAACAACAGTGTGTCCCCCCCCCCTCCGCACCTCTCTCTCCGGCCCTATTAATAGTAATTGAATGACAACGGCGGCACGCCAATGCCGCAGTTTCTCAAATATACACTCTTTAGCGAACAGAACACAGCTGAGGATGAAAGTCTTTATATGCTATGCTGAAACTACACTGCAGAAGTACTGTAAATGTATGATGATCTTTATTTTTCCTATATCAAAACTAGTAATTAATTAATAGTCATTAAGATAGAGTTCTAACACAATTCTATTTAATTTATGTGATAACACTTTTAAAGTAAATTTGTTTGCATGCATTAATAGTAAACGCTTTGGACTGCAACGTTGTCGGTAACTTATATGTGACCCGCCCTATCGGTTCCGAACTTTTAAGTAAGTAAGTTCATGTGTCACATTAAACTCGATACGGCGACTTAACTAATAGTGACATTGTAAGAGAGGGTTTAAAATCAATACTTTTAAGGCAAGATAAAAATTTGATTTGTCAGAACGTAAGCTTTCCAATATTCAATCTTTCTGTATGTGGGTGGATGTAAAACGGGAGATGTTGAGCAAGTTCGTGCGACCATTATCTGCACGTTCTGCACTCATCATCACAACCTTTAGATTATCGAATGCGTTGCTGTGTATTCTCGATATTATTTTATGGAATGGTCAAGAATGCTCGAAGTAAGCTGGATGGATAGAGTTACGAACGATGATGTTATGGATGAATAAAGAATAATAACCTTGCACCTCAAAATGCAGGGAAAGATTGCTGGATGTCGAGGTCCCCTGGAAGAAGGAGAAGAATACGTCTGGTGCATACTGTCACTTGCAAAAATTAATTTACATTTCACACTAAATGTATGCTTGATATTCTATTTTATATATAAATCAGTCATTTTACCATAATGAAATTTTACTATACACGATGAATATTATGTTCCAGGCCATTTTCGTTTGGCAGACATTTGTCAGTTCGCATTTGGTCGTCGTATAGAGTAATTGATTACAACTTATTATGGAGCATCTGACGCCACAATAATGTGTGAACTCATTAAAATATTTTATCTAAATAATAATGGCAATGCTGTGACCATTAATGGTGATCGCTATTTTCTTGGTGGCCGAATTGGGTCGATTGGGTCTCCTCGGTCACGTGATTTAACAGCTACCGATTATTTTTTGCGGGGGTACTAGAGAGGAAAGGTCACGCCAAGAATGTTGTGAAAAATATGGTTAAAAGAACACGCATTTTTGCCACTTGGCCAATGTCATATTCCATGGATAATTATAATACACCAAATAATCAATGAATAAAAACCAAATTAAAAAAATGCGTTTCATTTTCTAGTTATTCAAAAACAACATTGGTCTGGGACATAATATTCATCATACGGAATGAACAGGATATTGAAACTACCATGGTCGACGATGTGACGCGCCACGCGAGATACATACGTCACAATAGTCTTTTCGACTTGTTACAAAGCTATGTACTATGCACTTCCCCGGATTCGAAATAGAGATCCAGGTTCGAATCCCGGTAGCGCGAAAACAATATTTTAAGACAAAATTGATTTTATATGTGTATATATTTATAATTAATGCATTAAATTAGTATTTAAAACATCACAGACCGTCTGTTCTGAATAATTACAACTTCACAATAAGAATGTGTTCTCCGTAATAATATATAAGTTGTATCAATGTGTCCAAAATTTAATAAAAATGAATTGATAATTCTGGCGTCGGCCGTAAAAACAATGTAGATGGCTTCCAAATAATGGAACGATAGATGTAAAAATACTGGCGCTATTACACAATTGGTAGTGTACTTCCCTGGATAGGAAATAGAGATCCAGGTGGTTCGAATCCCGGTAGCGCAAAAACAATATTTTTCGACAAAATTGATTTTATACGTATATCTTTATAATTAATACATTAAATTAGTATTTGAATCTATGTAGTTTCACCGCCTTTCTTATGTTTTCTGGTATTAGAAATCTTCATCGCACTGCTGTACATCACCGATTTCTGAGATTTAGCCTTTCCTCCCGAATGGCAGTCTGATGTTCCTGCCCATGTAATATTTCGTATAAAGAATATGTCCAGGTATAATAGGGGTGGACATGGATATTCAAGACTATTTTGTCGCAGAATCCTGACAGTTTGACGTGCGCCGGGCGCGCGGTACCGCGGCGGCCTTCGGTGACGTCACCGAGAGGTAATGGAAGCGACGATCGATGCTAATGCATCCACACAAATGATTGTTATGACGAAGAATCAATGTCAGCGTTGGAGATTATGATGCTGCCCTCTGGCGTGGCGGCGCACAGGGTGACCGAAGGTAACCGCACCTTTCCATCTGTGGGGTACTCTGTACAGGGCCCACCGTATACAGAGGCAGCGTGACAAACTTTTCAACAGGTCGCGTCACTTCATTTCAACATATGGGTGTGACCGATTATTGGCAACCTTCGTGATCTTCTTTCAGCTCTCGGCCATCTACCGTTCAATACTTGGCAACTCTCACTATTTTATTTTTGCCATATGACTATAAACTAACGTGCAATTTTCACTGTTTCTCGGTGTATCGATTAGCAAATGAGTACGAATCCGAAACAGATATATAGATTAAACAGATGGTTAGGTTAAACACTGCCTTTCAAAAATCAAATACACGTTTTTAATACAAATTAAATGTATTAATTAGAAAGTTATACATATGAAAAATCAAATTGAAAATCGAAAAATATTGTTGTTGCTACCAGGGAACGCGCTTTAACCGATTATGCTACAGCACCACAGTACATTGACGACAATTTTTTTTCGAACCTATATGTTAAATTTTTTAAAATTGATATTATCGTTCCATTATCCCGGTAGCAACTGCAATATTTTTCGATAAAATTGATTTTATATGTATATCTTTCTAATTAATACATTTAATTTGTATTAAAAAACATCACATACCTATGTTCTGAATAATTATAATTTCACAATAACAGTATGTTCTCCTTAATAATCAAATAAAGGGTGTCCAGCGGAAAAGTTTCAAGATTAATATTATATTTTTTATTTGTTAATTTTGTTTTATTAACCACTTATTGAGTAAAATATGAATTTTAACCACAAAGTTAATTTTGCTAATTTCAAAAGTAAGTTTAATATTAAATTTAAAAAAAACTACAATGTTATTCTCATATTTTATTTATACAAAACAATGCTAATTTAACGATGCTAATTTAACGTTTTATAAACAATTGCGTCTAAATGCCGTCCATTTCTCTCAAGACGCGAGAGTAAAGCGTTGGTTCTTCAATGACAGCAACTTCACGGCGGATATTTTCTTGTAGGGCCTGAATTGTTCGAAGATTGTCGCTGTTAATTCTCGACTTAAGGTAAGCCCATAAAAAAAAGGCGCAACGCCCCTCAAATAGTTATATTGCTGGCATTATCTAGGGGCCGCCAGACGAAAATAAGTCAAAATAAATAATAATATAAATTTGTACAATAATTGGACTGGCTCTCAATATATGGACGCGTATCTGGTATCCTCTGTTTACCCGCCGTAAAAGATATGCTCAGCGCTGAAATTCAATCCCGTAAATGTGACTGTCTTAGGTCAGTTTTTGAGCGTTTATATACATAACATGTATATGTATCTCAAATTATTTGGAAATATTTAATAAAAGACTAGCTAGAAGAAAAACAGCATTAAACGAATATTTGTAGCGTAATTCATATTTTTACAAACACCCGAGTCAGATCTGACCCACCACCGTAGAGGATGTGTTAAGGTAACCCCATAAAAAAAAGTCGCATAGTGTAAGGTCCGGTGACCGAGGTGCCCAGGGTATGTCTCCGTACTTGCTGATTAATTTATCGGGTAAAATTCCCCTCAGCTTCTCCATTGAAACTCTAGCTGTGTGTGGAGTGGTCTCGTCTTGCTGAAATTGTGTTCTGTTGTTGAACCCGGGAAACAGCTGCAGTTGCGGTACCAATAGCTCGTCGATCATTCGGCAATATACATCAGCAGTGATTCCTCGGGCAGAAATTGCACACCACACTGTCCGTTACTACTGCGACGATAGTTGCGAACCAGAAATCAACCGACGCAACGATATGGCGAATAGTTCCAACATATCCAAAAGAACCGATCGTGGACTCTGAAGGCAAGGGATACCTTTGAGATGTGGTGCTGGAGACATGGACGGCGAGAGGCACGAATGTCTCCATTCTGTAGGAGCTGAACATCGAGGACAGGCTCTCAACCCGCAGCCTGAGATGAATCCTTACATTTTTTGGAAATCTCGCGAGAAGGGAAGATAGATCGGAGAAGCTTGTTGTGGTGGGCCACGTCGAAGGACGAAGAGGAAGATCCCCCCAACCGTTGGACGGACTAAATGAAAAGGGCAATAGGCATTAAGATCTGCAAGATGCAAAGTGGAGGTGCTCAGTCGAGAGGGTGGGAGTTCATGGAGATCGCGATCCTCAGTCACGAGGGACCGACAATATTCCCCCGTCTCACGCTGTTTCAGTGCTTGATGGCCAATCGAAGTCCATTTTGTCTTCGCGTCTTTTTCATAAATCTAAAATTTTTTAACAAATAAAATGTGTAGCTTATTGGTGTAGTGGTTAAAAGACTGGCTCAGCGATCAAGTGGCCGGGGGTTCGCGCCTCGTTCCGGGACACCAGCAACCTCTATTAAAAACAAAAACATTTCGTGTACACATCGATTGGCGCGCGTTTTTGAAGCTAGACCCGGTGTCGCTGCGCGCGCACCCCGACTCATCGTACAAATAGACCGACACACCTGCCTACTCGTTTCTGGTGAATTTTTCATTTGTTTTCGTCGAATTTTGACCGTCTTCCGCCGGACGTCGCCACCGGACCTGGAGCCCAGTTGGCTCGCAGCTCCCGAGCTCGCCCGATGCGAATTTTTCTTCTCGTTAATTGATAAAAATAATATTATGTATGATGTAATTTAAAAGTCGGCTATCTATCTGCCGATGAATATCTATAATAATATCCTCGCTAACTGTCCATTTTGTTCAGCTTCTATCGAAAATTGTCTAGTCAATTGTTGAGTAATGTGTCGGACAAATTCAAGTGCAGTGATAATATGGACAAAATTAAAATTTCGTGGCGTAATAAGTCTGAGATCGCGTAATATATATCATCCGTGACTGAGGATGCTCGCCCTCTACTGTGCCGTCACCAGAGAAGTGCCCGTTGCCAGCACCACTCGGCCAGTCCGACGGGTGGGGGATCTTCCTCTTTGAGCTGTCTTCCCCTTCTTGAAGGATTCGTCTCAGGCTGCAGGTTGAGAGTCTGTTCTTGATGTTCAGCTCCTGCAGAATGGAGACAATCGTGCGCCTCGCAGTCCGCGGTACGCTCAATGACTCGCATCTCGAAGGCATCTCTCCCGTGCCTTCAGGATCCATGATTACACCACATATAAAAATATAGAATGCACCAGAGACTGTACAAGTCTGAGCTTGGTTGTCTTGGAAATACCGCGGTCTTTCTATATTTGGTCAAGTCTGGACATATAACTTCGTCGTTTGATGTCTGGCTCGCAGCTACCGTCATCAGCAATTGAGGCGCCCTCTGCAACAACACTGTTTATCGGTGTTTACATATATTGATAGACTCGTGCGTCGGCCATCTCGGATGGCGTTGTTTACTACAGTGTTATTGAAGGGAAACTCATTTGGAAATTGTGTTTAATAGTATTTATCGTCGTCAGTAATTATGAACCCTTGGATAATTGAAATCCTTGACAATTTCAAGGTCTCGGAAGGGCATCTGCTCGTGAATTTTGATTATGTGTTTAATCAAGTATTGTCTCTCGTAAGGTGAGACTATACAAGGAGAGAGCGAGAGAGTCTATGATATTCTGAATACTCTACATGCGGCTAATCTATTACTACAAATGGATCAGCGCTGAACGCTTTAACATTTTAAGAGGGGTGTAACATGACACAATACCGTGCCAGAGTCGATATAATGGACACTTTTTGACCGTCGGTTATTTAAATTAAATGTGTGTTATTATGAATAGCCAACATAATTGGCTACTTTTTGAATCGTAAATTATTACGACACTTTTCAATTGCCCGAGTCACTTCTATATTTTGACATCGACCAAGAGGTCGGACATATTACGTATTTACAAAAAGTGTAAACATAAAACGTGGCCAGGGGCCGTTATCTTTGTCGATTCGGTCGACAGCTGATTGAGGCGCGCGCCGCTGTCATCGTGACTTTTAAGAGCACTGTCCAAATATCTGTTTTATAATTTTGTAATGTATTTGCAAAAATAAACAATAGCTAAGTGTGACTTTTTTTTTTAAATTCAAAAATTTAAGTTAAAAAATTCTTTGTCGTTTATTGCCAACGGTTGCAAAGTCAGCAACGTCTTATTTATTAACAGTCGAATTTAGCTCTTTTTGATGAAAATTGGTCGTTGCAAAATAAGTCGCTTTTGTCCGCTATCATTCATATTAGAAGAAATTCAACTAATAGCGATGGAAATTAGCTTATTTTTGGAAGAACGTGTTGTATTTATTCATTTATTCTTAATGTAGTGCATATATATAGATAAAAGCATAGATGCCGGAAACTACAGACCTTCCAAAATAAGGGCATCAGACTAGTTCTGAAAGCCCCAAAGTGGATTAGAGTCACACAACTACACCACGACGCCGGCATACTCCCCGTAATGGAGTACATTAAACAAACCTCCGAGCGTTTCTATGCGGAACTCCCCAAGCACCGAAACCCCATGATCAATTCACTTTTAAATTATGATATAAACGTCCCATCTAAAATCAAACGTCCCGAGACAGTCCTCGCCTAGAGGCTACTAAATCACTGCGCCATTAAGCAGGAATCATGCTAAAAATCAAAAATCAAAACACTAAAAATAAAATTTATCAGGCCATTGTGGCAAACAATACGATGAAGAAGCAAGGGGTCCAGCGGACCCGGTACCCTAATTGACAAGAAACCAAAGTCCAAAAATAGATGCCGGAAGAAATAGGATATTCGGAAGGAGGTTTGCACTTAACATAATCCAGTTCTTCTGACACCTCCAAGGTGGACTGTAAATTTATATTTATCTCTATCTTCGTTCAGAGGTCCTAGTCCTTTAGAATGCACTGTATTAGACGCGACGTCTCAATTTAATACTATACATCGATTCATTAATTACCGCATCGCTTCAAGGTCGCCTTTCGACTGGTTAGTTCTCCGATTCTTCTTTCGGCATCCGTCCAATCATCGAGATCCTCTTGGCTGTATGCTTTCCTCAGCGAGTTGAACTGCGACTGCACGTCGAGCGTGCCCAGCGTGTGGGACTTTGTGATGGAGGAGTCGTCGTCGTCGGGGATCTCCTCCATCTCTGCGGGGCTCTCTTCAGTCACCGTTGTGGAGACTTTGAATCCCGCCGACACCAGCGCTCTACAATCCAGTTCTTCTGACACCTCCAAGGTGGATTGTAAACTTATATTTATCACTATCTTCGTTCAGGGGTCCTAGTCCTTTAGAATGCACTGTAAAATGATCAAAATGTTCCTTTTTACTAAAACTTATCTTTTACATATTCGGTCAGTTTCATTTTAAAACTATTCAATTTCTCCTCCTTATATTTTCTGGTATTTAATTAAAAAATTTCATCACACTGTACATCATCGATTTCTGAGATTTGGCTTTCTTCCCGAATGGCAGTCTCGGTCCATCCCTTTTGTATGATGTTCGTGCTCATGTTGATTTGTATCAATTTTTCTTATCAATTCTGCCGATATTTTCTTAGTGAGGATTTTATAAATAAATACCATATTATTATAATATATTTTCTATATTTTAAATTAGATTATAGGGATTAAGTGCATTAATAAATATATTGTTTTTCAAGCTAATATGGATGATTGATGAGATTGCATCTAGTACCTTCAATTTGTAAGAAAATATATTGTAGTTAACTACTCGAACATTATATTCTCAGGAAACCAGTTACGCTACAGTAACCTGTAGATTATCATCTGATTTTTATTAATATATTTAGTGTTACATCTATTTGTTGGCAATTAACAAATAACTTGTTGAATTTGTTAGATGACGCCGGGGCTTTCAGTCAATTTCATTAAACGAGTTTATTAATCAAACAGTATACCTCTTATTTTTTTTAAAGTTAGGTTAGGTTAGGTTGATAACGTGAATAAGTTTACATGGTATAAATTATTTCAAAGGTGAAAGTGATATTAATAATATTTATGTGAGAGAAAGAGGGAGAAATGCAAAAAATTAATACACGATAACAATTGTTGCTTGCACTATGTGGGCATGACACTGGCTTCTCATGCTGACGGCTCCTGGTTCAATTTTCAGTGTAATAATTACAGTAATTGAAAAATAAAAATATATAACAAGACAGAATAAAATATAATTTTTATTTTATTTTCACTATACCTACACACGCACAATTTTTTGAGTAATATCACGACAGCCACGATCTAAACATTTATTTTTATTTCTTTATTACATAAATATACATTTTAATTATTTTTTGCCCATTTGCATGGCATTTTTACGGCAAACATTTTTTTTTTTATAAAAAATTTTGATGTTTAGATGAAATACTTGAAAATATATATAAAGAAGAAGAAAAAAAAACAATCTTTCGAAAAGATAAATAATTTTTACAGCGTGTAACAGACCTAGTCTACAGTATTTTATGGGTGGACGGATAGAAAAATAATATTTGACAAGAATATGTTTCGCACCATTTTTTAAAATGTTGAATAGGTCCTTATTGACTTTGTTAATTATTCTTGGCACAACACGTTCTCTCGTCCTCTCACCGTACACCGTTCGCGATAGGAACTTTCATGGTATGGTGAGGATCAGTATTTTATATTTCCATTATTTATCGACTCTTGTTACTTTTTTTGTCGACTGGTAATATTATGCATATTGTAAATAATTGACTTTGGTTTAGTGTCATTCGGAGTACCGGGTCACTTCGGACCCCTTGCTCCTTCATCGTCTTGTATGCCACAGAATGGCCTGAAATATACTATTGTTAGGTTTTTTTATTTTTATTCCGCAAACATGTGTCATGAAACTGCTAGCTGGCGCAGTGATTTATATCCTCTAAATGGGGACAGTTTTGGGACGTTTAATACGCGAGGGAACGGTTATATCGTAATTAGACAGTACGCTTATAGTTGGGTTTCGGTGCTGGGGGAGGTCAGCATAGAAACGCTTGGAGATTTGTTTGATGAACTCTTTTACGGGAAGAATGCCGGAATCGTGATGTAATTATGTGACTCTTGGCCATCTGGGGGCGCCCGGTGCTGATCGGATGATCTTATTCTGGAAAAATAATTGACTATAATCATATCTATACAAACATTTCGTTCTGTTATCTATTATAAGTTTTAATTTCTCCACTCGGTACCATATAGGGGATACCGAATATCCCACAAATGTTATGCTCATCATAAATAAATATCAATGTTTCCTGAGAAACAATAAAGCCACCCCCGCCCTTACGTGCCCCGCCGCCCCGATAGCCGACTGTATTTAATTTTAGTTCAATTTACACCTGGGGATGGGAAGGGCTGCTCCTCCCGAAACTAGTCGTGATATTGCTCAAAAAATTGTGTACGTGTGTGTGTATAAAGTGAAAATAAAAATGATATATTTTTTTAAAATTAAAATGTTACACCGCGATGTGAATCGTCACCGCCAAATCAATCGACGCTATGAAAGAATGTAAAGCTGATGTTAGTATAGTGAGTAAGATTAAGAAAGGATCATTTAGGTGGTTTGGTCATATGGAACGGATGAATGAGGATATATGTGTTGATTGCGCCAGAAATAGAGCTAGACTTGGCACGACCGCGTAAACCGGGTGGTCCTGTTAGACGTCTCAATAATCGGCGAGCGGGGGGGAGTTAGTTTGTAAGATTCCGCGCGCACACTTTTGACCGATTCCTAATTCATCGCTTGGCGGCGTACCTTTTTGGTTGCATTGTAAATCCGAACAAACACGATGTCTTCAGTGTTCACACGGCAGTCTAGAAATTTGGAGTTACCACAGACACACGCACGCGCACACATACATACACACACACATGGTCTTCGAATAGACGACGCTGTTGAGCAGTGCGCGCCGAGTGTGTAGAGTGCGGAGCGCCATCGGAACGCGAGAGGCGAACAGTTCAAAAATAGCCCTTGTCATTTTTACAAACGCTATTTCGCCCGGAGGGAAAGCGAACGCTGCCGAATCGCCGGCCACGCGAGTTTCTCGACATTCCGGCGGGACGTGCCGAGCGCCAGGCGGTCCACTGTTGTTTTAATTAAATTATATTCTAAGACACACACACACACACACACACACACACACACAACCGGCTGAAGCTGCTGTGAACCAACTGTAGAGAATGTGAAAAGACAGTGCCATCGAGCTAGCAACTAGAATGGTGTCGGTTCGCACTTTTGTCTTTCCAATCTTCACGACTTGGACAGTGCGCAATAGCGACAAGCGGAAGTAGACGCCTGATACATAAATAATGACGTAAAATAGGAAAATGTCTCAATCTTGCTCTAAATCCAACCGCAGCAAGCCCTATTTATGACGGCGATTGAAAGATTCATCTGATTCTTGGCCGCATTATGTATGTATGTATGTAGTGTGAAGAAGACGTGGAATAGTGCCACTGGACCGTGACTCGTGGAGGTGCATTGCGAGTCGGGTCTCGTCTGATTGGGGCCACTATACGACCAATACTGACATAAGAAGGAAAGGAAAGAAAGATACTCGATGACCCCTATCCTCGTATGCACCGATTGGCAAATGATCATAGTTTTAAAAAAAAATATATATATATTTTTAGAGAAATAAACAGTACAATAATAACTGATAATAACATAATATATCAAAATAACACCGGTTAAGTTTCTTCGGAATTACATAACTAGTACATAATAAACTAAAACATAGTATACTTAAACAAACTGATAAACAAAAAGACTTTTAAATTAAAATAAACATAATAAACTAAAAAATAGTAAGTACGTATATATTAAAAAAAGAAACAAAATAGTATTTTTAAATTAAACATACAAAGTGGAAAGCGTAAGGAGGGGAGGGAAATGGGATGCCAATATATACAATTTATGTTAATAGTTATTGAAAAGTTGGCGTAGTTTAATTTTAAAGGGAAGCAATTTATCATTGATAATGTCTTAAGTTATTAGAAGAATTAACGGCATTATATTTTGACGTAGAGCGGATTACAAAACATTTTTTTATGTAACTTCCGAAATAGATACATAGGTTTCGAGAGGTTCTTGGGCGAGTTTCTTACATAAAAATAAAAACACACTGCCTCTATAAAATCAAAAAGATTTATTTATTTCAAGCATGGTGTGTTTCAAAAACCACCTCGCCTATCCATCATAATATTACGTTTTCCCGTCTACATCTGCGCGACTTTCTGGATGCCGGCTTCAGTAGTGTCATTATGACTGTACAGTGCTTGATTAAACGGCCAGGTCTGTAAAAGCGAACGTGTTTTTAATACCTCTAGATTAAAATTACTTAATGTTTTTTTTCTTTTATATAATCAATTTGAAATGAAGTGTACATTGTTTTTATTACGAATAAAAATATTTTAGCTAAATCATATATTGATATCTGTCATCTTTTCTTCTGTCTATGGTAAGGGAGAAATTCTTACCATAGAAATTGTCTAATCCACCATTATTATGTTATTTTTGTTCGTTTTGACGGCCAACTTACAAAGATGGAATAATTTTAATTTCTGTTTGATTTTGGGGAAAGCTCTACCATTGAAATGTAGATTCTATTAAGACGCTGGCCGCTTCTTGAAATGTTCAATTCTTGAGCACGATGCCGAATGGATGTTTTCCGCTGAACGACCTGGACGAACACGTACGTGTCGATGATGGTCTGACATCAGCAATCGACCCGGTCTCCTTGAATTTTTCAATTATTCTCTTCGCAGTTCTGGAACATTTTGACATTGCCAAAATTGCAATGTTCAACAATAAGAATTCGTTGTATCGAATAACGATCCATTTAATAATGGCCGAAATTAAAATTTTCCGCTTTTTTTGGGACACCTTTATATCACAGTCTCGTACTGTGTCATTATTTGTAAGGATAAATATTCATTTATAATATTTAAACTACCCCTTTTGATTCATAAATAAGTGCCGATATAAGAAAGGAATTTTGTGATATCGGCTCAGTAGTTTACCTATGGCGGCTGGTTGGGTGTTCCGACATTTACGAAGCACCACTCGTTTTGTTTGTCGTATTAAATAAATTGTAGAATGAAAGTGCTAAATTCAAATAGACAATTTTTTAAATACAATACAAACATGTAATTTAATTATGACACGTAATTGTTGAAACGTTTGCGGTCGATTCCACCGCACCCTCCGTATTCTCCGGATCTTGCAAGGACAGATCTCCATCTGTTTCATATTTTGCAGGCACGTCTCGATGCTGTCCGTTCGTCTTCGTCTTGTTCCGACCGTTTCGATCGCTCGTACGCAGTTTTACGAGAAAGCAAATAACTCGGAGTCCCTCCAGAGCCGAACTCGGAATGTCGCCCGCGGCCCGCCGTCGTATAAAATTCTCTTTAATTAACCATCCCGGTCGGAATGAATCATTTTGGATTTGAAACTAACAACACACCGAGAGAATCCCCGAAGTAAATATAGCGGCCGAGCTTTGCCGAAGCGCGCTCGGCACTCTCCGCCGGGCGGTCGTCTCTCGTTTATTACGGTCGAAAGAAAGCGAATTCACCTGAGTTTGAATTCGAATTCGAATCTGGAAAATTGTGCCGCCCGTCTGAACGGACGTTGCATCGGCTGTTTGACGTATTTTTCGTAATTATGTACAGTGGATAGTATCATGACGTCGCGCGCGCTCTATCTCGGTTCGTATGCGAGTGTTTTCAAAACGTGGTAGTCTTCTGGTGTGCTATTATTTATATATTGGCGTTATATTTTGTCGATCTTTTCATTCCAGCGCTGAAAATGAATGCGGCATTTCATAAAAAAATTTCCTCATTGTTAAATTTAAAGTGATATATATAATTATAATAATAGATAGAAAGAAAAAAAACAGTTTTACAAACAAAAGTCTGCCGACACGCCGACAGCCGCGGACGCGCCTGCCGCGCGAGGATCGGGACGGACTCGCCAGCACCCAGCGGCGGCGATCGGCCGCCTGATGGGGGGCAAGAGGAGGGGCGGATGCTTCTTCAACTGGATAAGGAGGTAGCTTGTGTGTGCGTGTGTGTGTATGCGCGGATTGGATCGGTGGCCAAATTTTCGAAAATTTACCTTAATCGGTCAGTCGGCAAACGTTCGATGTCGTTTGTTCCAGTGTGATCGATATTTTTTTCGTAGATGTCGCCACCGATCGCAAAACACGAGATGTGATTCACTTTTATACTAGTTTTCTTTCTTAGACTCGTAATACACTATTTTTCTTTTGAGTAGTATTCTGTGCATAACCATGTTGAATTTTTGATTTTTTTTTTGATGTTTACTAACTGAGTGTTGTTGTTGTTGTTGGCACAGTTTCAAACTAACATTTATACACGGCGATCGTTCAGTGCGGATGTTCCGCAAGGTCCTGTTCTGTGGCCTGTTTTGGTTTTTTTTTTTTTTTGTAGAATCACGACCGGGATAAAATTCCTGGTGTCTGAGACTCTCTGGTCACTTCATCTCGTCTTCCCGTACATTAGTTCTTAGTATTGTTTAATCGATACATTAAAAAATAATTCTTTCGTCATTGTCGCGATCGTCCACCAGCGCTGCTGGCGCTAGACTTTTTGCCGCCACATGTAAGATTGTTTTTCCGCCCTAGTAACGTAAAGTGATGGTGATGTTATCATTTTTTGTAAAACCATCCCCATAAATACACAGCCCCCTGAATCGACCGCCCGCACACGTCAGGGGCGGTGTGTTTTTTTAGGCCGGCATTTTGAAACTTGCCCAAGGGCGGATTTTTTTTTTACAAAAAAGACGTTCTGGTTACAAATGTTATTTATTGGATTGATTACACACTATTATCGTTTTGTAACTTAGGTTTTTTTTCAATATTTATTCATGTATTTTTCGGCCGTCCTCTTCGCCTGCTCCGCCTGTGCGTAACGCCGGGGCCGATCCTCACCGCAACCCATTTCAGACTACCATAATATTGTGTTTAACAACCGTATAAATGTGGTTCGGACAAATTTGAATAAGTTGTTTCAAAATAATCATACGAAACTCGCGTTTACAATTGGAGATATTAAAAAATGTAGCGTTTAAGACCTGTCTTAGAATGGGCGTAAAGAACGTACACCTTCTTTCTAACTGCGTCCATTGCTGGACACGGTCTTCCCTCTTTATCTTCCACGGTCCTTGGTCCCGTGGTCCCCGACACGAGCCTCCGGTTCTCTTAAGATCGCCAGTCCGACGCACACATCTAAGACTAAAATTAAACTCGTATGTGTCTACTGACAATGACAATTTGGAGAAACTCTTCTTCTTCTTTTTGTGCCTTATCCGTTCATCAAACCACTTTGTTCACTGCGGCCCGGTGCAGCTCTACAGTAGACTGGCCAAACCATTGCCTCAGGTTCTTCAACCGTGATGTTCTCCTGCTGCTGCGGCGGGTGTCTGATTGTGTAGTGCCTGTCAGTCGGACCCATCCCTCCCCCCCCATAGTGTGCTGTTTCCTGGGTAATATCTGCCGGCAGTGGTGCTCGGGTAGAGAATCAACTTGTCTTATTTCTTGCGAGGGAGTGTTTAGTGAACTCTCCTAGTTGTTACTGCTGTATTTTTGTTAATCCATAATAATATTACGCTTCCCCGTCTATACTATGACTTTCTGAATGTGGCAGCCGTGGCGACTTCGGTAGAGTCATTTGCTTCGGTGGTCTGTGGTCTGCGAGACTCCTGTCATAGATTAGAAAAGTATCCTGTCATCTCATCTATGTCTCATGGTCATATCGCGTCGCATTCGATGGTTTCTATCCTTACCTATGTCACTGTCAAATGTGACACGAACGTTTTTTTTTTTTTTTCCAAGAATGTGGGGATTTCCGCAATGAAATATAGATTCTACAAAGATCCTGATCGCGTAGCGGCCACTATAGCCGCCCGCAGATTGCTTATCTGCTAGTATTGTATTATTATTCCGGGCATTGTATATTATACACAATAAATGTAATGAGGGATGTTTTGGTTGGCGGCCGTGCGTCGTTTCTTGGATGCCTAGGCGCTGGCGGTGAACGAGTAGGACCGATATATGAGCTTTTGCTTATAAAACGGTCCTGGGTTAGCGGTGGGTCCCCCCTCATTAGATGATCTGCTTCTTCCAGGGCAATCTTTACCTGAATTATGTGCAAGATCTCGTACTTCTCCGGATGCCTCGTCACTTGTCTGAAATTGGATTTTTATTATTATAAATATTTATTTTTCTTTATTATCCGAACCGCAACATCTTCATTCGTAACTTGATCCTGATCTACCACATCTATTGACTGATATTTATCAGTTGATAGATGTGGTAGCGTGGGTAAATAGGTGAACGTTACATTGTGTAAAGTGATCACTTAAGCCAGCCGATGACAGGTACCCAAGACTTCCATACTTCTCATGAGACATCTTAATCTTGATGACAATCCCCCAGGGGATAAAACCCAGTAATTAGTTCCTACAAAGATTTGGACATACTCAAAATATTATTTTATCCATCCAGATTATTTAGAGCATTCTTCTGTAGATCCACATCTCAAATGCTTCAAGTAGCTTTATCACTTCTTCGGTAAGTGTCCATGCTTCCATTCCATGAAATATTACCAAGAACGCGTAGTGTAAGGTTGAGATTATGACTGCAGAACATATTTTTCACGCGGAATAGGTTATATAATTTCATGTGAATAAAGGTCGATTTTGCGTCTCTGACGCTGCCCAGGATTGAATCAGGAGATTCGTGGAGCTTTCGGTTTGTTGGTTAGACTGCATTAGTTCGTTGTCTAGTAATTTTGTCTTAATGCATCTTGCGGTTTGAGGTGGAGAGATTGGTGGAGAAGATTGGTTCGTTTCGACCAAAACGGGACACGGATAATATAATTGAACTACATTTTTCAAGCGATACGTATCCCATTATTTGACAGCCACATTTCAACTTCACGCCCGATTGGATATCCCGCTTCCAACCGCTAATGGTGGGGCGTAGTGGACCATGATTCGCCGGCAGGGATCGTCAACTGTTTCAGAGATTGTTTTCTGTTGTGATGCCGGGATAACAGAGGATGGAAGGATTCTTCTATATCATCCGATACTCCTGACTGTGAATGGTCTTCTGGCGGTTCTTTGATGAATCGTAGTTGCTTAAATTGTGGTCGCCGCTTACTCGGCGATCGGCTCTGGCTCGAGAAATTCATCATTTAGATCTGTTTGTTTGTTTCATAATTGCTACGTACTTATGAAACAAACAGCCAACACGGCAACGTCGCGTTTTAAATCGATGATATCAAACAAAATCATAAAATGCATCTGACATAATAATTTTAAATTTAGAATATTCATTTAAGCGATCATCTAAATATACACTATGTTGATTTCAAAACATTTTCTTTACTTTTATGAATTAGGTATTCCAATAAATTATTTAATTTTCGATGGATTAATTCAAATGATAACATACATATTATTTAATTCCATAATATTGATATGAAAAAACGTGGAAAAGTGTTATTTTTGACACTTTTGAGTGTGAGAAATTCAACAATTTCATTGTCGTCTCTTTCTATTTAAACCTTCCTTTTTTCTTGATTTATGTAACAAATAACGTCATTTAGTATTTAAAGTACAACCCTTATGTTCATTATTTCCTTCATGTTTTATGCTTTTAATAAATAATCTGGTTTATACTACATTGTTAAAGCTATATAATAAGGATAATTCTACGGAAACGGGCGATTGATTTTCTGCTGGTAGAATGAGCCAATTTGGAATATATTTATTTCCAAGTACGTAGACTGAAAAGTAAACATGATTTTTTGAAAATATCATACAATAATATTCAGACTCCAATAGCATCTAGACAACTATCTATGCGGTTTCCGTCTTCATTGGTGTCTTCGAAAAACATCTCTGTCAGTGCCTCAGGACCTTAGTAACTTTTTACTATGGTAACATTTTACTTTAGTAACTTTTTACTAACGCCTGTGATTAAAATTGTTTGCGGGTTGTTTGAACGTCAAATTTACTATTGTCAAAGCGTAGATGAGATGTCTGCAGGCATGAAAAACAATCATGAAATATGCTTTATTTTATGCTGTATCTTTGGTTTTTTTTTTTTACACCTCTGCGTTCGAAATCTGTCACTTTGGTGGATATATTTTTTTATGTATATTAAACATCAAGATCATCATCGGACGAACTCTCATCACTAAAATAGCGGAATACTGCAACTTTCAAAGTGTCAGATGACTTTCGGAACAGCTGTGAAGAGTCCGCCATATTCTCGTTTTTACTATCGGATATCGCCGAGTAAAATGAGTTTACTACGGGATGTACTTTTGATTATTCACCACCTAGAGTTTGATCTTCTCTATCGACCCCGGTTTGCCATAAAAAAATAGTCCACGTCGTCGGATGTTGGGACTCTTGGCCCTCGCGCTGGTGGTTGGCGACCGCCACCGGGCGCGGGCGGAAGGGAAGATCTCGGCGGGGCGTAACAGCTGTTACCGCTATCGTGACGTCATTAGTCTGGGAACATAAATTACGATCGTAGAGTCTAATAAAGATTACAATCAATCCGGCGGACGTTATTTATGGTGGATTGTTTCCGATATTACGTATCGCGGTGCGGCGGTCTGCTGCCCGCCGGCGATCCGGAGGTTCGAAGGTCGAGTTCGTTTACGCGAAATAATAATGCGTTACGTGCAGTGGTGTAGTGCTGCATTAAAAAAAAATTATTTTGATGCAAAATGCACCGCATCGAATGTTGCACGTCAAATATCGTGCAGCGGACTGATGTCTCACTGGAATGCCAAAAATATATACAGAATCGGAGCATTTTTAAAACGTGAGTCTCTCACGAGGAAATTTATAGTTTTTTTTGCTGTTGTTGTTGAGAATTGGATCGTGTAGGCGCGCGACGGTATCCCATTCTTTCAACCATTGGCCGCATGCACTCGGAGACTCGGATGACATATGTGAACTCAATTTAAATAAACAGTTGTCACTAAATCGACATGCTATAGTTCGATAGTTTTTTTGACCCACGCAAATGCTATTGTTGGCTAAAATCATTTCTTTTTAACCTAAAACGTATTGTTTATGCAAAAAAAAAAAATGGATTAGAACACATCGATCGGCTATTGATACGCAGACACGTGTTTGTCGAATTTCTGATGTTGAAGTGGATGCAGTTGTGGACATTTATTAACTAGCATTTGATTTTAAAATGATTTATTTTTTTAAACATTCGATCTACCGATATTAAGAAATATTTTTTAATGTAACGAAAAAGGCCGGGGGAGGGGGGGTAAAATCAAATATCGCCCTGGCACTACATGTCACTCTTGCATATACGGTTTTTTCCGGCTCGAAAAAAACATTATAAATTCAGTTGAATGAAGAATGTATTATTAAATCTGGTTTGTTATAAAGTTAAACATGTTTTTTTATTTATTTATTAAATTTGATATCGAGAATTCTTATACATAGAATCCCATAGTGCTTACAATGTCAATTAAATTTTAACTAAAGATAAGTCTCAAACTCCTTTGGAAGTATATATAAGACCTATTTGTTCCTTTTTACCTTCAGATATTTAAAAAAATTGTATGATTGCTGTATACATATTAATTGATTTTAAATAATAAGGTTATTTAAATTGTAATTATTTCATTATGATCAGATTTCAAGTTATATTTCTTGATGTTGAATATTAAAAAACGTTTGTGATGTTTCAGTATTATGAATGACGATCCAGTTCAGAAAAGGCGACGCTCAGATAGAGAAAAGAAAAAAAAAAGAAAAAATGTTGAGCTCGGTAAAGTAATAACAAATGCAAACTAGGTGTGCAGCTGATATTCTCTACTACGCCAAATGTCCTATGTACGGACACTACGGTGGATACCTGTCTATATTACTAGTTCAAGGAATATGTGCAAAATATGCACCGTTACGGAAAATATTTGAAATTTTTACAAAATCATTTATACGAAATTCGATGACCGTTAATTTTTTGTATTCAATATATAATTTGGGAGCAATAAAATATTTCAATTAATCGAAATATTTGCATAATTACGATTTTTTTTTTTTATGATAATATCTTAACATGGTTAAGATTAGGCCCATATTCCTTATTCATTTTCGACTTAGAATTTAGTCAGGCATCTGTAAAATATTATAAACTAGGTCTGTTACATCCCTTTTTTAAACCAATGCATAAAATTCAGCATGTCTACAAGACGATAGTGCACTCGCTTGGATCGATTGTTTGGATTGCTCACGCTAGTGACATGCCTGTTTAGAAACGCGGTATGTGCACTCACGAGTCTATTTTCATAACTTTTTGTGTTTTGCTTCCAAAAGTCACCGTCTTGTCCCAAGGGTTAAGCAATGATTATGGAGCGTCTTCGGTTGACAGCACGCGACAGCTTGAGCGGCTATCGGTTACGCAGCATCACACACACACACATTAACAATTGATGCTGGCACACAAATGAGATTTTAATCTCTCGTCTTATTGAATCATAGCTCTGTACTGTCCTGTAGGACAAAGTTTTATTGAAAAGAAAATTGTGGACAATTTGTGGGATTCTTGCAAATATATCTCTCCTGGTCATTATTTTGGATTCAATAAAAATTTCTAAATAAATGTACATTTTGCAATAAAATTATGTAGGTCATATATACTGTTATTAAGAGATAATTTTGGTTACCATTCGAGTCATAAATGAATCCTCTTAGAATGATAAAAAATTGGTTATTAAAAAAAAATTATTTGTTTATTTTATTTACACATACTTTTCGATAAAAAATAAGTGTAAATTTTCCAATATATAGACCTGATATTATTCATAATGTTAACATTATAAGTAACAAGTTCAAATTAGTTGCTTTCTACAAGTGGCATGTAGTTACGATAGATCACGGGCGCTGTAAGCTGCTGTGCGATACACGAGCGGGAATAATGCGAGCGTGTTCTCCTGACAGCTGGCAACGTGGCAATAGAGCCGGTCGGCGGCTTGCTCTGGTGACGTAGCATCGCTACAGACATTTTGACTAGACTGCGTACCAAACACATATTTTTTTTTTGTGTTTTTTTTTTTGGTTGTTTTTCTTATTGCATTATTTGTGTATATTTTGGCTTTTTTGCACCCGCCGCACTCTTGATTGCTGATAATAATTTTCAATACGTAGTGGTGTTTTATTAATTTTATTTGACTTCTGCGGTTGTGTTTTGACTATACGAATGTTGGTGTTGGCATGATGCACTCGTGATCACTGCGGATGGACTCGACTTCTTCTTTCCGACATGTGAGTAGTATTTCTTTTATTTGTAAATATTTTCATTGTTGCACTTACATTGCACCGTATTTTTAATATTTGCATATTGAACTTTGTGATTTATTTATGTTCATTTTTTATAGATTATTTAACTTTGATTATAACATCAACCGGTTTCAAAAAACACAATTTTCTTCTTCATGATGTCAAATAAATTAACTAAATTAATTTGGGATTGTCCGTTTTACATATAAATAATGTCAGTCTTAAATTTAATATATACACATCAGATATTTCACAGAGACGAAGCTATTTTTATTATATTTAATGAAAAAAATATAGGAGTATGGAGATATTTTGATATTTATTTAATAACATTGCCTTTATAGGTAAAAATCCAGTAATTGTGTGTTCTTGGACATATTCAAATATTGCTTAAATTGAATAATTTAGAATCATTAAAAATAAATAAGTCATGTAAAATTGACCAATTATATTTATTCTTTAAATAATAATTACTTTAATTTAAAAATAGATTTTTACACATATGTTTTTGGTTAGTTAATTTGACATCCTGAAGATGAAAATTGTATTTTTTTCGAAATCAGTTGATGTTTAAAAATTACCCATTAAGTGGTTATTATAAACAAAGTTAAATAATCTATAAAAAATAATATGATGTATTTGATTATATTCACAGCCAATTTTCTGTAAGATCGCTGATGTTTAAACATGTGTTTTGCAAAAATCCAGAGTCGGATTGGACTTCAAGGATTTCATTAAAAATTAATTCTTATAACAAATGTTTAGTATTATGGGGAATAGGTTTTGTCACCGGTGTGGAAAATGTTGATGGCGATGGTGTGTGTGAGTTATGGAGTTATGATGTGTTGCGAGTGTATAACTCTATCGTTAGTAACGCTGAGTGTATTGTGTCGAAATATATGACAATGTATGTGAATAGATAATTAATGATGAATTAAAGATAAATTGTACAAGATTAGAACTTGATTCTTGATTGTTATTGCACGCTGTGGTTTCCCCGCGTCTTTATGACTGGTGGGAGTTGCGGCGTGCACTCGGCATCGCTGTGCGGCGATGATGAGAGTGGAGGCGGCAGCCCTCCACAGTATTAATATGAACACGAAAGTTGAGATGTGATTTTGGTATTATAGACTATTCTAATAGCGTTCTTTCTGTATGACCCATCTTGTCTTGAGTTGAAATCTTAGTTCAGCTACCTTTAATGTGTGGGAGTGAAGCAAAATATGACAGAAATTAGACTAAATGCTCAGACGCATGTGTATAAAAATGTGTGTACTTAGTGAGGAATTAAGAGCAAATCTAGATGTGTTTATAGCATAGTCGATAGAATTAATAATGGATCCCTGAGACCTTTGGGGATTTGGAACGTATGAGTGATTAAATGATGTTGGAGGTGACAGGAACAGAGATTGTCTGTAAAAAATACCCGGTACAATCAGTTCAAACTAACATTTATGAAAGTGAACAAGGATGAGTATGGCATTCTGTCCTCCCTGCCTACCTGCACCTGCGGATTAACGCCGTTATGATAGGTTACTTAGTTTTAACATTCGTTTAGCATATTTACAATGGTTTTATGATACTATACTTTCAATTTTATATTGACAAACTCTTTTCTATACAATGGAAGAAGTGCATCTGTAAGAATTTATGGATTATTCACATTGTGGTTCATCGTTGTCAGAAAGGGATACCACCGTGACTTCCTTGTGGACAATTGTATGAACGAAGAACTATATGAGGATGCGCAATCTTTATGCATCTGATGCAGCATTAGTTGCTAATATTGTAAGCAATTTACGATGAGTGCATGGAAAGTGAACTCATTGATGAGAAAGTTGAAAGTAATTGAGAAAGAAAAGAAAGTCTGTCTGTCTGTCTGTGTACGATATATTGATAAATAAAGAATACTTAGAACAAGTGAAATACTGGGCATTCGGAAAATACGGTCAGTAAGGTTGAGAAGAAAAAAGGGTGACCGACCGCAGGGAATTTTTGAGGGATGTTGTACTGATGATAGATGATGAGATACAAAATGTTGAGAATCAGAATCACACGATCCGAATGATGGTTTACTTGGCAACTTGCAAGAGAATGGTATGCATCGAGATCAAGGTGCACCTTTCTGGGGAGATTTTCTATTTAAATAATCTTCCATTGTTGCATCTTGGTGAATGAGTAGCATGATGTTGAAGGTCTGCTCGATTTGAAGTCAAAATTGAAATCAATACGTCATTTTTTAAGATATCTGACATTGTGGTAAAAATTGACATTTTTGCGTCAAAATTATGATCAAATTTCCCGGTTCTGGGTTGCCCTCACAGCCAATTCCAGGGTCTCTGCAGCCATTTATCCACCACTGTGGCACTCTTTCAGGTCTTATTCGGCCCAATGTTGTGTCCAGGATAATCTGCTTCCCTAGGCTGTCACTTTGATGCATGATGGAAGAATAATTGTTTTGTAAGGCTTGATGTGGTTGGATTTGTCGCAGGATTGAGGCATTCATGTCCAACATCCTTCTTCAGTAATATAAGAAGGCGTCTATTTTCCACTTGTCACTGCCCACATGAAGATTGGAAAGACAAAAGTGTGAACCGACATAATGTTAGCTTGATATCGCTGTCTTTCTATATTCTCTACAGTCGATTCACAGAAACTTTAGCTAGTGTAGTCTTGGAATTTCCTGCCCACTGTCGCCGGTATTCGTGGTCAGCTTCTTGAACTACCTTAATCATTAGCACAATCATACTTTATTACTCTTAATTTTATGGACACATTTTTGTACAAATTTCACCTCATGGGCGATGAATCGAACTCCGCCAAAGATGTTGAAAAATGAATATTTAAAAATATGAAGTTCAATACGCCAATGTCAGATAATACTTAGTTATTTCAAGAACTGTATTGATATACCATTCCCAACATTTGAAGTGTTATAATAGGTTTTCTTTAAATCAATTACTGGACATATTGTTAACTGGCGATAAATTGTATACATTCAACATTTGAATACAGTATCAAAATAAACGATGTATAATATTATATTTGGCTGTGGACTTGTGATCTTGATTTTTCAACAGATTGTATATTTTTTGTATAGTTTAATTTGGTTTTGGTGTGATTTGTATATTTTCCAATAATATTGTGTACGAAGTGTAAATAATATAAAATTGACAACATTTTGTGAAAACTATTGGTCCAATTTTGCTCGGTTATAGAATATTAATATCAAATTGATAAATGGGCCATTTTTTAGTTGTTCTAGTAGAGGGTGAATATTATATTGCAGGTTCAAGTTTCCGCAAGCTCATCGATTATTGAGGCTTCTACAGGACATCTGGTTTATCTGGTCATGTCGAGTTTTCTGCGGATGTCCTCTATTTCTCTCACTATTCTCTCATTCATCCGTTCCATATGATCAAACCACCTAAGCGACCCTTTTTTAATCCTATTCTCTATACTAAGATCTGATTTACATTCTCTCCTAATTTCTTCATTAGATAGAGAAAATGTTAGAAGATGAAAAAGTATCAATATTAGACTATACCCTTGTATTCTTCATACTGTCTTTTATAGCAGTACTTGATCTTGGACTGCAAGATTAATGAATGGCTGCTGAAAAGCTTTCATGTATTGCCCAGTGAGACAGGCCCCACGACTAATGTTCCCTTTAAGGTGTGCACGCGTACACGATTTAGCATCGTAATGCACACACAATTTTTAACAAGACTTCTTTATGTGCTGCTTTCTATCGATGATTGGCGACCATGTTGATTTATCCTGTGTTAGATCACCAACATTGAACCACTTTCTGAGGTTATGTAGCCAAGATAACCTCTTTCTAGCTACACTACTCTGCTGCTCTGCTGCCTTCTATCTTCCCCTGCACGATGACTTAGAAGATATAATATTTTGTTATTGGGAAGAATGTGTCCCAAGTATGCAGCTTTCCTTGATAGTTCTCTTGACTTAATCCATCTTCATTGGTAATGTGGAGCTAATTTGAAGAGGGAACATTGCCCGTAACCCCTGCTCATCCAATTGCTTCTTCAATTTTCGATGGTGCCTATTACGGACATATTTTCTTGCACCCTCAGGCATGTTTAGCATACAATATTACGCATGCGTTTTGAAAACATCAAATGCCAAACATTAACAAAATCACCAAGTTGTGGTAATATTTCATAATATTTGTCAGACACGTCATTCCCACCCAAGGTGTGATAGGGCCCAAAACAAAGCAAAGTTGAATCATGTAAAAACTGATGTCCATCGGCGGCTCTGGTGACAGCTATTTAATTGCACAAGGTTGCTGCAGGTTTGGTTACGGTTGTAACGTGTGATGAAAAAAATAACTTCCTTTCTATTGATCAAATTCGGCATTTTTCCACCAGTTTTCATTTTAGTGTGTTTTATTGACAATCGACTTCTTCATTTACTTTTGTATTGCGCGCTATTGTCGGCGCGCAGTTGTCGAGACACTATCCCCTTGACCACCTTTCCCCGTCTCGTGCTTTTCGTGTCAGTCCACTCTTTGAACACCTTTCTTGTTTATCATCATCATCATCCCGCTCACCATGGGTGCACTGAACTGGTGACCGTGGGCTCATGTCTTCTTTGAGTCTTTGTTGTTGAGAATGCTGTTTATTCCAACTAGGTCTGGGGCGTCCCGCCGGCCGCCTTCCCCCTCTGACATTGGAAAAACGTATCCAAGCCACCTCATTTCAGGGTCTCATCTTTCCAGCCAGTTCCATCCATCCGCGCATCCATCCACCGTTGCATTCTTCCAAGTCTTCACCATTTTAAGAGTTGCAGCCCGGGATAATTTCCCTTTCTAGACTGTCCTATCGGTTTGTGGTGGAGAAATTTGAAGAATTCAATTTCAAGAGTTGATTAACTGACTAACTTACCTTCATGCTGTTTCCCCGTGGTGGTAGGCATAGAGGGTAGAACGCCACACTCTTCTATCTTAGTACATAAATCTCGCCTTGTCCACATTCATACATCTTATACAAGTTCATCGATTATCGAGGATTTAAACTGGATCATTGTTTACCTGGTTGTGCCAAGTTTTCCGTGGATGTCCTCTGTTTCTGATGCCATCAACACTTATGTTATATATTTTTCTTACTATTCTCTCCTCGTTCATCCGTTCCATATGACCAAACTTGATCATATGGACTGGTTTGGTCAAGATTTGATCACCCAGAAAAAATATTCTTTTAATTAAAATATGTTTCTAGTCAGATTTATTTGCTTTCGACAGAGTTAATGTGTCAGTTGTTGTGGTGTGTTGTTTGCTGTGTACGATTATGATACAAATAGCAAATGTTCAATCCAGTTGACATCATGATAATAGTTGTCAGTCTTTAAAACAATTCATCTTCATTGTACAAATTTTTTTTCATAAATTTATTTGTTTTATTCTAATGATGTCTTTTATTCTCCACAGCGACATTCCAGACACCGACGATTCATCGCCATCTGTCGTCCTACTGGCTGTTAGAAAGGCACCCTCTCCCGAGCACCGTCTCTCGCCGCCGGAGCGTCCGGCCCCCGAAACAACTGACCATCACCGGCGTCTGCTCTCAGAGCTCAACGACCGCTTTAGGAAGACGCTCAGCCTCGATTCGCGGAGGTCTGCAAACCAGCAAAACAGTACCAGACCTAAGTCCATGGTGCAGACTCCATCCTACATATCCCCTAACCCCGTGAGAACAAGCAAAGACAAACAGTTGATCAAAGAAAAATCACCAAAAAATAAAAAATTTCGACCGAAATCATTCTTTTCTTTAGAAACGTTTCTCGACTCTCGGAGATCAGACGCCTCATCCGCTGACGACTTTTCATCATCCAAATATTGTAAATTTTACTTGGATAGTGCTGAATCTTCGCCAGTTTTCAAAGGGCGCAATACCCCAGACTTGCTTGACACTCCCGGGATCTCAAACGGGGAGTCCAGGTGCAAAAAGCGACTCGACAAGTTGGAGAATCACTTCAACAAGATACAACGCCTACGGGGAGCGAGGACCCAACACGCCGACAACGAACAACGAGATTACAATAATATTGTAGACGCAAACAACGGATTCGAAGACGCGGTCTATTCGGAACCGTTCTACACCAGTCAGAGTACTCTGGTTCTTGGAGCCAAACAGACAGACGATACAAACGACAAGAGCGTCGAAGGGTCGTACGACTATGTCGACTATTGTGTGAACGAATGCATCGGAACTGTTGAGGATAACATCGACAATTTAACGTCTGCCGTGATTTTGAGCAACACGCGAGACTTAGACGCGGACGCTAGCACCCCGGAGGGAGCCGACGCTTCGTACGTCATCGACATCAAAGAGAATGATGTTCTGATCAATGACAGGACCAAGGAACTCGTTGTCAAAGTCATGGACAAGTCTGTGGACTCGATAGGATCCTGTTCTCTGGACGTGGACGCTGAGAACACCGACTTTTCAGGTATTTGTGGAGGCCGCGGCTCTGCGATGCAAACATCTGTCATCTTTCTACTTCTTCTTATCTTCAAATCTTCTCATCTTCATGTGTTGGCGTTTGATTTTCGTTTACATTTTAACAACTTGAATAAATTAATTTTATTTTTGAATAATTTGGTTTTATTTTCTTTTACTTGTTGTGTTATGCTGCTGTAGCCGGCCTGTTGGGTTTTTTTCTTTAAATTTGATCGCTTCGTAGATCATTAATTTATTTTATATATCACACATGTTTCATTGATATTAGTATGTTACGTATACTGAATATCACGTAGCTATTTGTCCAAATTTCAGTGTTTCTAAGTCTAATCTATTCATTTTAAATAAAAAATGTCATTAGACAACATCCCTATCCCACTGTGTAGATAGGTCAGCACCATACTGACATCATTCATCTTCAACAGAATGTGCAGGTGTTCCGGATTGAGTTGTTCAGCGCGACAGCAAGCAATGCAAATCATTTATTCTTCTTATTATTATTGATTTTAATACATTATATACTTTCTCGTTTGCAAATATACGCATTTCATCCCGGGAGACCCAAGCGTTTGTTTAGTTTGAAAATAGCAAAAATCTCATTGCCACAAGGTTTTAAAAATTTTACTTGACTCGTATTAAAGCAAATGAATTTATAAAATTGGATATAAATTACTTTGATGAGTTTCCAACATTTTGCAAAAGATCAAATATTCAACGTCACTTATTTCCTTAATTATTGATATTTTTCACACAGTGTGTGAATGTTTTCCATTAAAATTGAATGAAGAAAACTCTCCTGAAATTTAGACAACTAGCTATGTCACACCCTGTATATGTTTTGAATAACAAACAATATTGAATTTAAAATTTAAAATAATTCTTCCATTTTGCAATTTTTTAGTCAATATTGTGATACCGACTTAACTTTTCTTGCATTGGTAAATAAATAAAAAATAATAATATTATTTCTAATGTTGCATTTGCAAGTGTATCGTTTTAAAATTTATTAATACTGTTCAAAAAATTCATTATTAGATCATTCATACATCATTCATTGTTGGATGAAGGCCTCCCCTCCCTTCGGTCCTCCACCTGTCTGCCGTGTCATGGTAAAAAATGATTAAATTATAATGAAGTACGCATAGTCGGTTGTGATGTACAAACAGATGGAAACGGGAGTCGGCGAAGTGTGAAAGTACAAACTCCTATACGGCCCAGCGCCGTAAAAATCTTTCCATAAAGACCAGCGTGACTTATTTAATGTAATTTATTTATCTGACACATCTTGTATTTTATCTTCGCTTTTGTGTAGCGACACCTACCGGAGACCTTATTAAATACAAATATACAACTTTTATTTTGTTCCTGGTGGACTGGGGTTTAAAGAAGGCATTTTGATGTTGTTTATTGATAGCCAAACAGACGTGTTCTTATCGTGCTTTTAATTCTTTCAAATTATCCGATCCGCTAAATTTGTTATATCTATTAAACTGAGGGTATACAGTATACTAAGTCTATTAAATTTCTTTTTCACACCTGTGTGTTGTTTTTCATATAAAGTTTAATTTTTAGATATAAGTATTTCCATATAACATAATTCTAAGTAGCTTTCATTAACTCATCTTTAAAAGTGTTCAAGTGTGACGTGCATGTTTGTTTAATTTTCATTAGTATTCAAAACCATTGAGAAATGATATATATAGATAATCATTTTTTATGTTTAGGTACAAATCAACTGTCCCAAAGCAAAACCAAGTATCTGACATTTTTATAAAATAAATTTTGAATTTTTGCATACTGGTGTAACACACCTAGTGCACAATATTTTAGCTGTAAATACATAATAAAATATGAGTTGAAAATGTTCAAGTTGCGTATGCCTTTAAAAAAAAATCATAGTTATGCGATTGTTTTGATTAATTGTAATATTTTATTGATTCCAAATTATATATTGAATTTCTAAAAATGAAAGGTCATCGAACTTCGACCGGCCAAACCACAGACTACCAAATATATGAACATGAACTAATGCAAATTACTTGTTTCAATATTTTCAATTTGGTGTCGCCAATGTGATCACTTTGGTACCACTCATGCCATCAAATAGCTCTGCGGTTTTTTTAAAATATATTACTCGATTGGAACGAAAATTTAATCGCTGACAATACAATATGCATTAATGTAAAAAATACGTCTTGTTTACATAAAGATTTAATTTTTGAAGAGTGAATACTTTTACTGTTGCATAAATGTGTCATAAACTATCAGATTTATGTTTCCACAAAGAATGTGTGTAGTATGCCCCTTGTCCCGCAACTAATGTTCCAAACCCCTCTCCTATATGTACACATTATTTAATGCCTGAAGCAAAGATCTAGAATAATAATGGGGCAATTTTGCAGATATTTATTTCTTAGTACATAGAATTGAAGCAGAATTTGTGCAACTCCTTGAACATGTTGGACTGGTAATTTAGTCAGGTATCCACTCACAAAATATTGTGGACTAGGTTAGCCAGCCTATGTGGCTGCTCGCAATTTTCTCTATCCGTTGTTAGTTTCTGTCACATATTTCGGCGTTTCCAATAAACCTTATCTTTTATAATATTTTTACATTTATTAAAAATAATGCTTCCTCACTAGGATGATCCTGTGTCGAGGTGGGCTACTGTTCAAAGGTTATTCAAGTGTTTATTAATATTTTAATTTTTTTTTTATGTAATGCTTCGTGGTTAGTTCCCTTTTTTTATCATCTCATCATTTATCACGGCGATTTGTTAGCAATTTGTTATGGAAGGCACACTGGAAGCTTTTAAGAGATGATGTCGTCATTTTCAATGTGCGGAAAAAAGGTGTGCTGTTAATAGTGCCAAATATTTTCATTAAATATATGATAAAATGTGCCAAATAAAATTCTCCTTTTTTTTTACGTCACTGTTAGTAAAAATTAAGTATTTCAAAATTCTTTTCACTAAGCTTCGTATTATGGTAATAAAACATATAAATAGAACACAGTAGTTTATTGAAAATTAAAATTAAAGAAAAAAGGAAATTATGCTTCACATAAATGTATGTAATAACTCTATTTTCATTTAAAATTCCTACGATTTGTACGGAACGCAATATCACTCCCACCATCACTTTTGTATTAATTTCCGCTAGATCGATCTCTTGAAATGTCGTCATTTTCACACAAACTCCTTTCCGAATTTCCGACATTTTTAGGATTTTAACTGACTACGGCTAAAATGTGAGATTTTTAATACGTGAATTAAAGAAAAACGAGCTCCAAAACACACACATACGTCACTGCCACGAAACAAATTGTAAATGATTTTAAAAATTGTGATTGGGGTAAAATTTGAAAATTCTATTCCTAGCGTGCTGATCCGCCCCCGATCTCAGGAATGTAGTTTTGCGGTTAACGATGTATAACTCGAATTATCCGGCGTATGAGATAATATCCTAATGGGTTTCAAAAACACCTAGAAACATTTATCCGGATGATGGGTTACGCTGCACACCGTTTGCTGCTTGTGGTGGCTTTTCGATAGTCTGTATTGTTGCCAAATGAAATTTTTGTGTTGGAGTATGTAAATTTTACCAATTTTCAGACCATTACGGGTATATGTTATCGGTAATAAACCTGACTTCATTTGCATATCTTGTGAAGGAAATAAAGAATGCCGAATCAATTTGAATATTTTCAACATACTATCGGTAATTTATTCTGTTTTGTACGTAACGTGTTTTGGTCGTTTGTGTTGATGAAAATAATTTCTGCAATGAGAAAGAAAATAATTATTTTTAAAGAAATAGTGCAGCATGTATTTTATGTATTATTTTTTATTTAATAGATGTTCCTTATATTATTCTTAACAGTAGATTATTTTTCTATATTTTATAGATAACTGTAGTTATTTAAAAATGTTAATACTATTAATATTGTGTGTTGTGACTCGGTGTGCATACATATATAATGAGCACATGTTCAAACTAAAGCGCAACTTACACTAATTGGGATATTCTATTTGTACAGGTGCCTCTTGCTTCTCGCTTCTCGGCTCCCGACTCTTCCTCTCTGCAATAGGCAGATCACAGTACATTAAATTATTGTGTATCTTTTACTAATAATGTTTTCATTTCTTTCTCACCTAGACACAACATCGGGCAGCCTCAATATCCTGACACCTTCGTCTGCAGGGAGCCACTTTCGCGACTTCACCTCCCGCTTGCAGGAGAGAGTAGGATCCGTCTTCAACAAGCAGGACCTCAGGCCGCTTGTCGAGGAGCCCGCCGACCAGCGGAAGAAGCCCAGCTACCTGCACCTCGCCTGCTCCGTCAACGGCTACTCAAACATCACCACCTACGACTCGAAACTACGACAGAAGCTGAACAAGTCGAGAGAGGCGTCACCGGGAAGGCCGGGAAACACGGCTGACATGCTGAGAGACTGCAAAGACGACGCGATGGCGACGAGACTGAATTCGACCAACACGAATAGCGCAAATTTCTTTAAAAATAGCTTATCCGAGAGCAGTATCAGTTCGCAAAATGTTCACACCTTTTCGAAAACAAACGGGACTCACCAAAGCTCGATAGAGACGCATGCGTCGCGAAGCTTTCATTTGATAGCGAATGGTGCAGTTGAAACTAGTCCGTCAAAATCGTTTATACAACAACGGGTGGAGAGACTATACGGGCCTGGTGCCTTGGCCCAGGGATTCTTCAATCAAAAACGCCAAAAAACCAAGAGCCAGTGCGAAGATGAAAAAATAGCCCTTAACGGTGGAAAGGTTATTAATCACCTCAAGTCTCCGGAAGGAGTGCATCAAATTTCTAGAACTCACATCCTTAAACGTTCGCCAAACGGCGCAGTGACCGAGAGCATCGTCACGGAGACTTGCGGCAACAGTGACAGTGGCAATCCGGCACTCCCGGTCTTGAGACACCTACGGCCAGAGTTCAGAGCCCAGTTACCCATTCTATCGCCGAAACGGAGTGTCCCTTACAGATGTGGTGACAACGATCTCAACACCTCCTCGGATCTCGAAACGAGTCCAAACAATTTATCCAATTCAAGATTGTTAGGTTTCGACATTGTCGACCGAGGATTGATTAGATCGGGAGAGAGATTGAAATCCCCCCTGGCCAGCGAACAAATCAAAGCGGTACCTCAAGTGACCATCATTCCCATTGAACGAGAAATCGATTTGCACAAAATTGTTCCCACGGTCAATGGAACACTGAAATTAAATGCCGATTTTGCAAAATTAGATCTCGGCATCAAATGTGACGATGTGAAAATTGACGGCCCTACAGTTAACGGTGTGAAAACTGAATTGGCGGTTAAAGAAAACTTGGACGACAATTGCAACAGGGTGTGCGGCAAGGGGGATGACGCTGAAATATCTGAGGCATTCGAGGAACAAGCACTGGGTGATCAGAAATTCTTAAAAAATGATGCGTCTGCTGATTCGGAGCACACTGAGATGGACGCACATTACTTTCTGCAGCTGAAGAAGGTGGAGACAGAGAGGCTGATCAGATTGGCGGAGACGGCAGAGAGAGATTTGGAAGAGCTGCATGTGAGTATCATTGCACTCGGTCCATCTTCATTGATCAGGATCTTGTGATTTAGTTTTTCCTGATTGTTTAGTCTCGGTGTATACTTCTTGTCATACAATGATCGTGCTGTCTTGTATAGTGTTCGGTGATCATGCCTCTGTTGATCGTAATTCATTTGTCATATATGTTCAGGATGGTTGCGAAAGACATACAAAATTCCATCATAAAAATAACACCATTTTTTTAAATATCTGTCTGTATGTAACATATTTGAGCAGCAAGGGAAACCTTACAATTATGTAGATATGTTATTACTCTGCTTCTTATTTCCTCCCTCATATCAGTGTTGACATATAGTGGCCTCAATCAGATGAGACTCAGTTCATAATGCACCTCCGCAAGGTCGCCCTCACAGCTGACTCCGGGCTCCACCTATGCGGCACTCTTCCATGTCTACTCAGGCCCAAAGTTGTGCCCAGGATAGGCTGTCAGAATTGGAAGAATCTTTCGTTCACTGTTGTAAACAGGATTTGCTGTGGTTGGATTTGTTGCGGGGTTGTGCTGTCCCTGGGATGTGTAACATCCTTCTCCAGCAATACATTTCTCTGGCGTCTATTTTCTGCAGACTGTCCAAGTCTCCGTTGCACCTATGAAGATTGGAAAGACAAGAGTATGAACCAAATAATTGTAGTTGCTAGCTTGATCGCACTGTCTTTCTATATTCTGTACAGTTGGTTCATAGCAATTTTATCTAGTTGGATGCATCTTGGAGTTTCCTGCCCACTGTCATTAGTGTTTGTGATCAGCTCACCTAAATAAATTGCCTCATGCCACATCCTTACTATGTGGAAAGTTTTTTTTGTCATGCACAATTCACAACTAATAATTTTGTTTTAGATCTATTTATTTCTAAACCAAACTATGGTAATTATTAAATAATTACCATAATTACCAGTACGAACAGACACTTAACTTGAATGTCAGTTCCCTATGTGTGATGCACTGCAGGACATTGAGATGTATATATATATATATATATATATATATAAGAATGATGTTTGACCATTAATCCATTTTGACAACAGATAACACTACATTTAAATGAATGATTGAAGGTATTTTATATCTAACTACAACGTCATTTAATTTTGTAATATCTATTTCTTCTTAATATAATTTATCTTCTTTTTTGGCCAAGAATATTATGACTCCGTAATCACAATTCACTATGATGATTTCAGAGACGAGGGGACGCGAGCGAGGAGGTGCTGGGCTTCCTCAGGGCGGCCGCCGGCAAGGCCCGCCTGCTGGCCACACAAAAGATGCAGCAATTTGAAGGTATGAGCATTTTAAAATTATTACTAGCTGATATACCCAGCATTGCACGGGTAGAATGATTTAACTTGAAGAATTTCAGAGCGACACTTCAACGATGGGGCATCCCCTGAAGATGGGTAATGAGATTAAACCAATAAACTATATGTATAGAACTGGTGTCCCTTATATGTTGATGGTTTCCTTGACAAATGTACGGTTATTTTATTTAGAGATTTATATTTACCGCAAGCAAGTACAGTTGTACTTTTGAGGCAAAGCCTTGACAGTGGAACACAACCATTTACAAAAAACCAGTTCCATTATATATAATTACATAAACTATTCAGGGTCTTGGTGGGTTTCTTTCAATTTGTGGACGCTTCTTACGGGCTGGACATGTCCGATATGACCACCCCAGAGCACTCCAGCTGGAGACGGAGAATAACTTTTGTCAGCCATGGACCTAAAAGGTCCTTAGAGTCGGCTATAATAATAACAACAATATTTTCCACACTACATTTGTCTCCAATCAATCAATTTTCATTTCCAGGGCTGTGCCACAACAACCTCAACCGCCGCGCGGACGAGCCTTTCCCGACCACCTGCTCCGACCTGCGAGGCTTCTGGGACATGGTCAGCCTGCAGCTGACGCACATCGCCCAGCTGTTCTCTCAGCTGGACGTGATGCGGGCGCAGGGCTGGACGGAGGTGAATTAGAATTTTTTTTCAGCACCTAAAACACCGTAATAACCAGAAGAAAGAGTAGGAATCACACCAGCCAGAATATCGATAGCATTTTTTCTGCTCTAAAATGCCAGTGTTGTCGATTTACCGTGCCTTATAGTTTTTCCCAATTTTTGGGTTTAAATGATGATGTGTCAAGTTGAGGAAAATTAACATTTTCGACACATACTTCTTTTATTTTTATTTTTTAAATTTTTTATTTGTAACTATATAATACAATGTAAAAGTCTGTTTGGACTGTGCCCGTCTCACTAGAGAAATTCTGTGTCGAGACGGGCATAGTTTACAAGCAATTGTTCAATTAATTAGAATTACAAGTAGTAGATAGAATTACGTTTATTACTATATACAGTAAAACCGCGATATAACGAAACCCGATATAGCGAAAAATGACGTATATCGAAAAAAAAATCGAAATTTAGTCCCTAAAACCAATTTTTCATACAAAAATGCATTTATATAACGAAATCCCGTTAATATTTATAACAAAATCATTTTTGTCCCGTACGAAAAAATGCCAATACATTTACGTAAATTTATAACGAAATAAAAAAATGTTAAAAGATGAAAATATTATTTCGCACTTACAAAGCCGCGCCGCTGCATCTGCCGTATGCGAACGGTTTTATGGCCTTTTCGGCGGTGCGCGGCGGTCTGCCGACAAGGTAGTAAAACAATTCAAACTTCTTCTTGGGTTCATAGTAGGCCCATAAAACCGATTATTGCATGACCGAACTGAATATTTACATAAATTCATTTTCATTTGACAATTGTTTTCGTGTGAACTCGTCAATAATATAAATAATTCGTTAAAATATTTTATGGACTATTTTTGTACGGCATTTTGTGTTTCTATTAATTATTGTTTTCGTGTGTTTACTGAAATCTACATATACATACATACTAGTGTAGCGTAATTTATTATTTAAAGTACATTTCCTAATATTTTGTGAAACCTTAAAATGGCTTCAGTACGTGATAATTCCCGCAAAACTTTAACCATCGCACAAATAATGTTAACGATGATTTTAAGTGAACAATGTTAACGATAATTTTTAAGTGAACAATTTTAACGATTATATTTTGAAGTGGTTGCCGCCGTTACCGGTAAGTACCTTCGTAATTTATATACGACTCATTTTATAAAAATGCCGCGATTCAACTGTAAAATTTTTATTTTTGAATTATTTTTTATGTTTCATGCCCAAAACTATGTTTGAAGCGGCTCTACATTTAAACACAATTAAAATATTGTTTTATGTTTGCAATATTCTGGAATTTACAAAAATATCTTCCAATTGGTGTTGAATATGTTCTGTTCTTAATTTAATTCCTTTGATTATCCATTTGCTTATCTGTTTTAATAACAAAACTATTAAAAATATGTAGGTATTCAGTTCCCTATGGCCTTCTTCCTCCTTTGTTTGCAGAATTTGCGATCTTTTTTGAAGCCGCGCAACATTTTTTTGCGACGGCGCGTAACATATAGTACGATTTTATTTTATTTATTTCGTTATATGTGGGAATTCGTTATTACGAATTTTTATTTTTTGGTCCCTTGGATTTCGTTATATCGCGGTTTTACTGTAATAGGTGTATATGAAGAATAATTTCAAAGTGGACTTAATTTTTGGATCACTTTGTAGCAATAATTAATATAGGTATGAGTCAATATGTTTGGGTGAGTGCACCAATACTGGCTCGACCCTTATTACGAATCCATGTTTTAATATACAGTTTCATGTTCTTGGGGACAATTCAATTGATTTAAATCTTTTAGCATTCTATTAAATAGTTTAGGTCCAAAATATTTGTAGTTCCTTTGGCCATATGTTGTATGTACTCTTGGGGTTTGTAGGTTATTTGTATTTGTCTGTGTGGAAATTATATTTTGAGTTGTTTTAAAATGTGTCTGTTTATATTTATATATGTATTTAAGGGTAGTATTAGCATATATTTGTCTTAAATCAAAGACATCGAATTTATTAAAAATTTCGTCAGTGCTCGTTGTGATTTCTTTTCGCCTTTAATCAAGGTTCCAATGCTCATCCAGGAGCTCAACTGGAAAATTCTGCTGCATCCACTCTACAGTCCTGACCTCGCTCCGTCAGATTATCACCTTCAGTCGCTCTCCAATCAAATGCGTGGCGTTATGTTGGAGCGAGAATGGGCACGGACGGTGCCTGCGTGTGAAGCAGGCACGATATGTTAGAAGCTGACATTTGATAGCGATGTCTGGTGACTGATGAATGAGAATGAATGGAGAGTGAATTTCCAGCAATTCCAGAATTAGCAAATCAAAGTGTTAGAGACAGATGTAGGGGTGACTAAATGTGATTAATGAAATAATAAGCTTACTCCCAATTTAGAAGAACTAATAAAAAAGTGGCTTATCAATAATGATTTGTATTACAGTAAAACCGCAATATAACGAAATCCAAGGGACCAAAAAATAAAAATTCGTAATAACGAATTCCCACATATAACGAAATTCATAAAAAAAAATTCTACTATATGTTACGCGCCGTCGCAAAAAAATGTTGCGCGGCTTCAAAAAAGATCGCGAATTCTGCAAACAAAGGAGGAAGAAGGCCATAAGGAACTGAATACCTACATATTTTTAGTAGTTTTGTTATTAAAACAGATAAGCAAATGGATAATCAAAGGAATTAAATTAAGAACAGAACCTATTCAACACCAATTGGAAGATATTTTTGTAAATTCCAGAATATTGCCAACACAAAAAATAATTCAAAAATAAAAATTTGACAGTTGAATCGCGACATTTTTATAAAATGAGTCGTATATAAATTACGAAGATACTTACCGGTAACGGCGGCAACCACTTCAAAATATGATACTATGAACCCAGGAAGAATTTGAAATAGTTTTACTACCTTGACGGCAGACCGCCGCGCAACCGCCGAAAAGCCATTAAACCGTTCGCATACGGCAGATGCAGCGGCGCGGCTTTGTAAGTGCGAAATAAGATTTTCATCTTTTAACATTTTTTTATTTCGTTATAAATTTACGTAAATGTATTGGCATTTTTTCGTACGGGACAAAAATGATTTTGTTATAAATATTAACGGGATTTCGTTATATAAATGCATTTTTGTATGAAAAATTGGTTTTAGGGACTAAATTTCGATTTTTTTTTCGATATACGTCATTTTTCGCTATATCGGGTTTCGTTATATCGCGGTTTTACTGTACTTGTAACCATGAAATGGATTGTTGAAATGTGATTAGTTTTTATATTTAATTATCTTAAATGTTAAATTTAATGCGATTATACCAACTGTACTGTAGACAAACGTCTAACTATATGTTTTATGGGTCTAGTCTAGTTATAAAAAAAAAAAAACAGTAAATAATAAAATTAAAACATTGTGGCACATGGTCAAGCACTATTCCATAAAGAAAAACATCCAGAACCAGGATTCCGGGATATCTTTTCATTGCGTATCTTGTGTTTCAGGTCCCCGCAGAGATACAGTCATCGGAGCCCCCTAAGGCCGCGGCGAAATCCCAGGCATCCAAATCCCGGAAGCAGGCGGCCGCGAAGCCCACGGACCCTGCCAGGGCGGCGGCGGCGGCCAAGAAGCGCGAGGAGCAGCGCAAGGCCCTCGCGCAGGCCAGGCGAAACAAGGCGGCAGCCGTCAAAGGCGAGGACAGGGACGAGGCGAGCGTCGAGATCTACGCTCCCGTTCCACGCCCCGACGCAGACAAGTCCGCGTCCAGTTGATTGGGGAGCACTGGCGGAGACGTTGTGCCGAATCTCAATGTGTCTTTATCGATTCCTTTATTAATATTTAAAAAATTACCAATCTTAATGATGATTTGACGATGTCGGGAGCGATACGAAAATCTTCTTTTTTTATATGAAGTCATTTTGTGTAATATAATAATATCTAATTTTTACATCCGACGACGTCGCAGTTTTTTAGTCTTATTCATTATTTAACAACACTTTTTACATAATTTTTGTATTTCACATATATTATACAGTATTTATATTAATTGAACTTTTTTCAAAATTATTTTTTCCTAAAATTTAACACCGAAGATGGCTCCTTCAAATGTTTAATTGGATAAAATTTAACAAAATAAAAAAATATAAAAATAAATACAAAAATGCAATTAAAACAAGAATCACTTTCTTTTTACTTATGTAATGTATATAGGATAATTGCAAATAAAATATATATTCTTAAAATAATTAACAATATGAATTATGATAATTATAAACCGTGATATACAGTGGCGTGTAAAAGTTTGGGGACACGTTAGAAAAAAAATTTTAATCACTGCATTTGAAGTCATGGTAAACGCCACATACAACTCCGACACTACATTTTAAAGGCGGCGATGAATGGCATTTTTATTTCTCTCCTTTATATATAGAAATAGTCGAACTCTGATATACCTAGGTCTAGGAAACTTGGAGAAAAATTGGTAGTTGTCATAACAAACATACCATTTTTATAAAATAATGGTAAATAAAAGTATTTAAAAATACACTTGTTAAACTTTAGATTAAAAGTGATACAGTAATTTTACAAAAATTGCCATCAATTTGTTTTCCAAAATTTGACATAGTCATTGCTTTGATTAAAAGGTTTCAAGTTGACATGACATTGCGTAACATACCTTTTGTCACACTTGATAACAGCGGACATTAAACAGTTTGACCCGACTCGCAGAATTCACACAAAATGGTAATATTTTGTGATCCTTTAGAAATTTGGTCAATATATCTTTTTTTTTTTTTTGTGTAACATAGGTAACAGTATCATATATTTAAATGATTTTTCTAAGGAGTCTTCATTCTTTTGCACGTCACTGCAAAAAAAATTTCGATACTCAAAAATATCGCCGACATTGCGAACCGATAAAATTGCGCTTGCGATAAATTTGTACGACTGAAATATTATTATTCCATATACAAAAATAAAAATAAATTAGTGTGATAATATAATAAAAAAAATACTTTGCATCAAAATTAATCATCGCGCCTGCGTATTCGGGAGCTTGAAAATGATGCGAATACTTAGGTCCAAATCCTTGTGAGCCATGTATTCCTGTTGATGTTTTTCACGTAGATATTCTATCTAACCGTAATCGAATAATAATCCTTTTAAAAATGTTATAAATATTACCATGTCGTCATTTTAAAATTGCCCGAAAATGTGGGCAAAATTTGGGTGTGGTAATTATTTTTTAATCAGTGAAATTGATGATATAGAAATATTTAAATATAAAAATCAATCATCGCATATTGGTTACATCATATGTTTAGCGACATTCCTTCACTTTCATTGCTTACACATTTCATCAGTATTTTCAAAATGAGGGGCAGCACCTCTCGACACTAGAGTCGTGACAAAAATAAAACTCGGTTATGTGTGTAGTGCAGTAAAATCCGTTTATTCGAAGAACATTTACAGAACGAAATTCACCGCAAGTCGAAGTTTTAGAGCATAATGTGGTCTCTTTGAAAAGTTTTCATACTAAATTGTACTTACAAATCAAATATCGTTATTCGAAGCTATTTTTGAACCCTAATCAATTTATTAAGTATTTGTCAATCTATTTTTCGCCTAATTCGATTTTTTTTGTCAGATGTCTGGAAAATACACATGAATGCGAAACTCGTACAAAACGCCGACAGTTGCTAAAAAATTGAATTAATACAAGAGATTGGCAAAAAATATTATCCAAAACAAAATTAACAGAAAAATACGTGACCCCATTAATGAGGTTGACAATATTAAACATGTTGACTGAAAGAACTTTAGCATTGAAAAGCGAGTGCCAAATGTCGCCGCGACCACCACAAAACAAAAGTTTTAAAAGCGCCGGAAACTTTTGTTGCAACTTCAGCGGAAAAATGACGGGTTGGCAAGTTCGATTATTATGTCGTTATTAAAAATGGCGCGAAAAGATAGTCCATTATAATCGTGTTTTTTTAAAAAATAATATTGTGATTTGTTCACACTGTATTTTGACAACTTGTTTGTTATTTTGAAATGTGTGGATATAGGTGTATATAATTACTTTGAGTTGCTATGTAAAAAAATTGAATTTTTAAAATTTTTATATTCAATATCCTAAATCGTTATTAAAACTTTTTTCTTGATTTTCGGTTTCTTTAACTTCGAATAAACAGGATTTTACTGCACAAGTTTAGTTTATTTAAAAAAAAAAAAAAAATTTTGCTAATCACCTTAAAATTTACATTTTTTAATTTTGTCAGACTATTTCAATATTCTTCATTCACATGCCCGAATCTATATAACATTTCAGCTTATCTATGACGCTCAATTTTTTCACTGTTCTCGGTTAATAATATTGTTAAAAAAACTATTAATCTCTTAAATATTAAACGTTGAAATATAAAATATTTTGAAGATAATGATAAATGCGTAAATTTATTATTATTTATCAGTTATGATCTCTAAAGTAATCTATTTAATCATCTTAATATACATACAGTAACACAGCGTTAATTTGAAATTTGACATAATTCAATATTTCTCAAACAAACTCAAATTGCTTAATTCGTTGTTGATTAACCATGTTAATTCGAAATCCTGGTAATATTCAATTATAATTCAAAATAATTTTCAGACACCATTATGGTTCGTGTCATACATTAATACATTTTTACGTAACATAATTAAAAAAATTGCGCAGTAAACTTATACAAAAATAATGTGGTATTCAGTTTAGAAAATATGAAATTATTTTGATTGCAATTTTTTCTTTAAGTTCCTTTGAATTAATGATTATAAGTTTTAACATATACACAAGTAAAATACAATTAATTAAATCAAATTGTATCTATCTGGTTATGAGTTGTGAAATAAATTTTTAATCCTGGCGCCATTTAACAATTTCATTTAATAAATTGGGCAGCTTTTTTCTGGTAAAAATAAATGTCACTGAAATGACCCAGTTCCTTCATAGTCATGTCAAATATAGCAGGCAGGCTTCATAGTCACGTTTCTGCGCAAACATCAACCAAACTTGGGATCATGTTCTGTGGTCTTTTTTCAATCGTGATAGGAGATCTGGCACGCTGTTATCCGTGATCGTCTAGTGGATCTCATTGGATACTAACTAATTTACCATCTCACCGTCTCTCCACTAGAGAACATCTTTTGCCATGACACACAATTCTTGTTGTATCTGTACATTTTTTTATTTACTGAAACTTCTAAAAAGATCATCTTTCAGTATCTGGTCATACTAAGTCCTCCACAGACCTCCGGTTTCTGGTGGCATTAACGTCATACCTTTCTTACAATTCTCTCATTCATTTATTCTATATATGACCGAACCACCAAAGCGGCTCCTTTTTAATCCTATTGCTTTTTTACTATATCATAAATGGATTTGCTACGAATACACATAATTGATCTCATTTCCAATGGTTTCACACAGTTTTTCAACTCCGGTCAGTAAAAATTGTTTTTATAAATCTGTGCTGTTAAATTGGATTCCTAAATTATAAATATTTTATGTATTTTCGGTGATCAATTTGAGAATATTAAATCACAATTGCCTTACATTGAGTTTCAGTAAAACTGCGATTTTTTGCCGGAGGCCTTAATTGTTGTAAGCTGTAAGGGCCGGTTGTGTGATCGGTAGTAACTTGATAATTGGTAAAAAAAGTAGTGAAACTCATTTTACTCTCCGTTATCCGATAGTAAAAATGAGAATCCATAGTTAAATATGGCGGACTCTTCACAGCTGTTCCAAAAGTCATCTGATACATTGATACTTTGAAAGTTGCAGTATATAACGTTTAATCATTCAATATCCTGCTATTTTAGTGATGAGAGTTCGTTCGATGATGATCTCGTTGTTTACATAATCTGAAAAAAATTCATCACCGTCAATATGCTTTGACAAAAGTAAATTTAACGTTTGAACAACCCGCAAACGATTTAAACCACAGGCGTTAGTAAAATTTGACTACTGATCACACGACCGGCCATAAGCGTCATGCCCATTCCAAGCGCGATGATCGGCAACACGTCAGTGCTTGGACTGAGCGCGATGCCATTTCCAGGTCCGGAATAAAGTAGCTGGTTGCGTAACGTATAATAAAATTGTATTTGTTCATTGACAAATATGATTGAAATTGAATATATTTTGTAAATTGTTTACTTATATGACACTCGGTGCATGAAATTTAGCACACTTTATTATATTTGGAGGAACAGCACCATATCTCGGTTTAAATAATAATAATCATTTTCATTTCTGCGTATTCTATTCTTTAATCATTCTTAATTGTTTGAAAAAACTCAATTCCTAGAATAGACGACAATTAATGTTTTCATTTGGCGATCCATATTAAGTTACAGGTTGTTTTATGACATAAGCTTGCCGTTTCTGAGATGCAACTTCAACAAACCATAGTATATAGCCATTCATTGTCATTTCTATGTTTATATCACCCTAATTACATATACAGTGGAACTTTGGTTTTCGTGACTGATTTGTTTGAAAAAGTCTGATGAAAACTGAAGCAATTTTTCCCATAAGAAATAATGTAAATCCAATTAATCCATTCCAGACACCCAAAAATACATTTTATAGAGAATAACTATTTTTACATACAGTAAACAATGATAAATGTATATATATATAAATGCCTAATAAAGCGGATTTAACATCACTTTTATTAAAGACTCTTGTTGGCGTTTAGAAGATGGAAAGGAGGGGAGAGGGATGTGCAGAGGTTATTGTTTGAATAGTGGAACTTTCTTTAGCCTCAGTCATACTCAATAAACAAATACAAAAAACAATGGATTATTACAAAATGTTTCCGTTGAATTTGCGGAGTGATGCTCGCTCAACTAGAAATAAAGGTAGACTTAGTCACAAACGCATAGGATGCTTTGTGTGGGTGCTCAATTCCGGGAATTGACTGGCTGAATTACGCGGGCAGGCGGACGAGTTTGGTGCGGACCATTTTCAACTGTACGAAAACCAAGTGGTTGTATGAAAAATGAAATTTTGCCAAAAAAGTCAACAAAAACTGAATCGTATGAAAACTGAGGTTCCACTGTACACTTCAGTATCAACTGATCATTTCATTTTAAACCAAAATTACTTAGATACAAATCCTTCATGTTCCGGAAACATGTCCACTCTCAAACAAAATTATTTCTCGATTTGTGAAAGAGTAGTGGATTGGTAACACATTTCCCAGGATAGGTTTGAATCCCGGAAGCAAACAAAAGTATTTTTTCTGTATATTTTCTAAATTGGTTTATTTAATTTGTATTAAGTCAAAATTATTCGTGAAATGGAACGCAGTGTCTAAAATGTTGCAAATTTGTAAAAAAGTTTTTGCTATCTTATTTCATCTTTTTTGTACCATATTTACACATTACAGATAATAATATGGTGATCATATCAGTCAAATCAACAAATAAATATTTATATAAATTATGTATACCTAACCGTGATATCGATTCTTTCTGGGTAGCGTCGTAACTAACAAGTGTGTTATTTTAATTTGAAATATTTCACGTATATTTGATACATTTTTAAGTGTCAGTTTTTTTTATATATTGCATTCAATAGGACATACCTAATAGAATATAGTATGTATTAAAAAATACTGCCACTTATGATATATAGCAAATATATGCAAAATACTACAACTAAAAATTGAATCACTTTTCTGCATCTAAAAGTAGATAGCATAATTCTGATGTACGTATGTATCACCTCTCAATATTCTTAAATCTCCTCACATTACATATGTATTTAAAATGATGAATGAGAAGCACCTTAATTCATGGTCATCCGCCAGTGATCTCTATCTCGTGAAACATTACCGCGCCACAAAATTTTTCACTTATCATTCTAACAAAATTCTCCAAAAAAATGAAGATACTTCAAAAAAGTAAACAAATTGTTTTAAAGAATTTCAAGTACATTTTCCTAAACTTAGAACATGTCCTACTTCAATCTACTCATTTCTTATATCACTAAACTCATCTCTACCGCCTGAATCTTCAATCTGGAGCAATAGCCAGACCTCTGTCAGATGTCTTGCTGCAGTCTTTCATTTCATATCTAATCATACCATAAGTTATATAACCTACTATGTACTATTAACAGTTTATAAGTTAAAACATAATTCCTTTAACACAGCCATGGCTTCGATCAGAATCCAATTACCTGATGAAATATTAATATTTAAAGTATATATCACCTTTAATATATATATGTATATGTATGCAGCGCAGATCTGGCTATTATACAGGTGTAACAGACCTAGTCCACAATATTTTATGGGTGGATACCTGACTAAATTACGAGTCGAAAATGTTCAAGGGATGTGTGCTTAATCTAAACCATGTTGGAGATATAAATATTTCAAAAAATAATCCATTATTTAGATTAATTGAAATGTTTTATTGATTCCAAATTATGTATTGAATACAAACAATTAAAGGTCATGGAATTTTGACTATATTTTGTTACATGGTTTAGGGCCTGAAGCAAAGATATACATTAATAATTGAACAATTTCGCAAATATTTATTTCCAAAGTATGTAGACTTCAAGCTTAACACGATTTTGTAATAATTTCATACAATAATATTTTCCATAACAGTTCAGATTTTGCACATATTCCTTGAACATTTTCGACTCGTAATATAGTCAGGCATATCCACCCCTAAATACTGTGGACGAAGTCTATTACACCTGTATAATATCTCATAGTATTTGAAGCATCGATGCGAATATATCCGCAACACTAACCGCACTCTGAAATATCTGCACCCCAATATGGAAGTTTATCATGTATTCATGATGACATTTTTTCTAAGACTTACATTATTTATAAATTGTTTAGTGATAATTTTTTATATTTAAATAATTAGTTATTAGATTTTATTGCCCTGGTTATATGATATGCATAATTCGTTACCCTATATTTAACACATTTTTGCTGAAGATGTTTGGTACAAAAATATGTATTAGATTTTTTTTTTAATGTTTTCGCTGTATTAAGGAATTCCGTTACAGTTATCGTGCATCTAATTTGTTGTTTTTACTCAACAATCCACGTCATCTGTCGTCACTGTTGTGTCCCGGACTGCTTCTGTCTTGACATTATTCACTCCGGATTATATCGTACTGATTCAATTATATGTTACGAGGGCTATTAAATTCAAATGATACTTCACAAGGTATGACGTGGTATCCTGGATCTATAATATACGCAGGAGCTTCAGGGCTGGCGGTACATCGCATGTGTTAAGCAAAAAGCTAGCGATTGCTGCATGCCAGTCAATGTTCCATCTAAGTTTGAATCACGGCACATTAAAAATCTGTTGTGCCATTTTTAAGACCAATACTACTAATTGTGCGCTGGGGGAGAAAATAAGAAAAATTGACTTGACGGTTAAGGCTACTTGACGATTAAGGCCGGCCTGGGTTGACCACATTACTGATGAAGAGTCTTAACGACGCATAAATAAGTTGAGAGAACTAATAACGACTATAAAGAAAAGCGGCATACTCCGGTTATATTCTCCGCAGTGAAAAATATTATCTTTTACAACTCATCATGCAGAGAATGGGTTTATTTAGGCTGTGTTACCTCAATAAAGTGAGTATTTCGCATGTATTTTTTGATACTTATTTACGTGGCAGATTTTCAAAAATATATATATTCTATTCTTTGATGTAATAAGCGTAATATTAAAAAAATTACAGCCATTTAAAAATGTGTCAAATACGTGCAAAATACTAGAATGATTAAAAACGTAATTTTTTACTTGCAATACTTTATATAGAGAGGTCGAAATGTTGGTGATCTTATATAGGATAAATCAATATACTGCAATATGGTCGCCACCCTTTGACATAAGGCGACATGTAAAGGAAAAATCTCATTAAAATTGGTGTGCACGCTATGATACTACATTGTATGTGCGCACACATCCGCACACCTTACAGGGAACATTGGTACCGAGCCCTGACTGCATTATCCTATCTCTTTGTGAGGTGTGTGCACTTGTCATTCGTCAAAAAGCGCCATCTATGTGCCCATGTTATTCCGCGAACAATTGACCTCTGTGGTGAACACGATACTGTTAAAAAAAATGAAATTGATGAAAGTGCTTCACCTGACTATTTAGGAATCCTTGGATTCAAATATTAGAAATCAAAAACAAAAGTAAATTATTCAAATTTACATTTAAAAAGGGAATGGAACCGAACTTAAATGTATTTTACATTATACCATAATCAGATAAAAATGATATATAATCCAAATGTAGTGGAATTCCTTAAAACATGCGTCAATTTCCTCGTATTTGAGTAAGCGTCGAAGCATGTAAATTGTTTCTATCAATGTTTTCAGAAAAAATGTGCTATAATGTTATGACTATAATACTTAGTTTCTTTAATCATAAACCGCCTGCAATTTTGTCATTACGTTTAACTTTTTTTTTTTTTACATCTTTAAATTTAATAAATATTTATACTCAAAATAAATACTATTTTTATTTATTATATAAGATGTTAAAAAATTTCTTTTTGCGTTGATAATTTTTTTTATTTTTAAAATTAACTACCACTAAGTTAAGTTTGCCAAAAAAAAATTTAACTCCAAGAATCCTTCAGAAGTGCAAAATATTTCACAAAGTTTCTAGAAACTCTTAAAACCATTTCAATTCCCATTATGCCCTCCCTTTACTTATAATGTATAACAAATTTTTCATTGGACTCCAATGCATACCAGAAAAAATTTAACTGGCGAAATCGTGAACACGTCATCGTCTGGAAATCCTGGTTGATGATTTATTTGCAATAGATCTTTTTTTAGTATTACTGAGTCAATTTTTATCCTCAACGTCCTGGATAATCGAGAGTTGTATATATGAGATTGATTTCTACAGATTCGCTCTTTTTTATACAATTTTTTGCAAGAAACAAATGAAATATTGTTCCATCCACCGGTGCCAACACATCACGCCACCGGCTAGACTCAGTCCGTGGGCAATGTGTGTGTGGTGTTGGTATGACTGACTCGGATGATGGGAATGGTCTCAAACAATAACAACCCTGATTTACACACTAATAACAATGAAACAACAATCCCATTATCAAAGTATACTGGATGAAAATATACGATTTTATCTAACTTTAACGTTCACTATCCATGAGGAAAAGATAAATTATCTCATAGTTTATAACATCGCGATGTTAAAATAAATAATAAATAATGCTCATACTTCGACGAACGACGTAAAGGTAAACAAACTTGACAGCTGTCGGCCATAGACGACGCCCGTTGTGCAAAGCACAGATAATGAAATTTTTGGAAAGGAATATGAGCAAACGGACGCTGAGCGAATTCTGTAACGATTGAATAAGGACCTACCTTAGTAATAATGTTATAGAATCGATCTGTGGCGAGACTGATGCGGATGAGTATTTGCATAGTTAAATGTCGTTAACAAGATCAGAGTAAATTAACCTTTCCCTTACGGTGCAAAAATAAAAACGCGCGTTCCGGTGCTGTAAACTCAGTGTACATGTAGATTTTTGCGATTTTAAAGTCAAATAAAATAATTACAATAAATAAATACTTACCATACGCAACAATAAAAAGTGGTTTCTCGAAAAATCTGACGTGAATTTGTCAATACCTATGTGTACGTGTGGAGCGGTGCGGAAGGCGGAATGCCGATCGATTTAGTTAGTGGCAGAGCGTACGCTGGCCGAGTTAGACGTGTCGTTCGAGATGATTAATGTTTTTTTCATTTTTAGAACTTTTTCACAATAATTGATACATATATATTCACTATTATTTTAATGATGTATATAAGTAATGAATGTAAAATATGCATATTTATCGACACCTACCGGAGACTTTGATTCAGTCTCTAGATTTATATATACGCATTTTTATTTTGTTCGTGTTTTAGTACTTACTCTTGCGTATTCTTGCAAAATTCGAAAATGATAAAAAAATAAATAAAAGCAAACGGATTATTATGAAGAAAGACACTAGAATAAGGAATGGCAGTATAATTGACGTAATAAAATATGAAAATTAAACGCATTTAGACCAGCGGTGAAATATTCGTCTCGGGAGACTAGCAAATAAGTAATATTTTCAAAGCAATGGCGTTTAGCGTAGTTTGAAAGTTTTCATGTACTCCTCTATCATTGTCTGTTAAAAAACATGCCAGAATGGTATAAACAATCGACAGTGACTACGAAAGACACAACAAGCGTCTGTAAGAAGGAAAAATGTGTAGCTATAACAGAAATATCAAATATTTTTTTACATTCATCACAAATAGAGTTTCTCACTAATAACAACACGAAAATGCTTTTTATAAATTTTCTGTTTTAACGAAAGGTTTTCATTATATTTCCCTTAATCATGTATGCTTCCTGCATTCAAACAATTACATTCTTCACAAACAAACGCTTTCTCATCCGCGTCACTTCTTATCACTAAAACAAAATATTTTTTATATCCTTTTGAAAATATAATTAACAGCAAAATTAATGTCGTTCGCATAGAAAATACTATGTTGTGAACACATTGATAATTTAAAAAAATCACATCCCATAAAAACATCTTTATTGAAAAAAAAAATACATGCAAGTCCGCCATTAAAAATGCATTTCACTATACAATAATAAGACTTAAAAGTGCATGTTTAAATTTACGCCTTTTCAATTGCTTTTTCTTTTTGCAGTTGGCGAGTCTGGCGATTCATCGCTTTCTTCAAACGCTTCTCCTTTTGCTCCTCGGTCTCGTTCTGCATCCGACTGGCCTGATAAATGGACGCCTTCTTCAAACGCAGCAGTCTCTGTTCCTCGGTTTCGTTTTGCAATCGTCGGGCCTGATTGATCGACGCCTTCTTCAAGCGTAGCTGTCTTTGTTCTTCTGTTTCGTTAAGCAACCGACGCGCCTGGTTGAGTGACGCGTTCTTCAAACGTTGCAGTCTTTGTTCTTCCGTTTCATTTTGCAATCGTCGCGCCTGGTTGAGTGACGCTTTTTTCAAGCGTGTCCGTCTCTGCTCTTCGGTTTCGTTCTTCAGCCGCCGGGCCTGGCTGAGTGACGCCTTTTCCAGACGGAGTAGTTTTTTCTCTTCGGATTCATTTTTCAGGCGGTACGTTTGAGAGATCGACGCTTTCTTCAAGCGTTGTCTTTTTTGTTCTTCGCTTTCGTTTTGCGATCGGCGTTTTTTGTTCTTTGTCATCTTCTGCCCTCTTTCCTCTTCAGTCTCTTGCATGCGACGTTTTATAACTCTTCGTATCACATCGTTTAAGCGTTCGTTTTGTTCACTTTCACTTTCTATTTGATCCTGCTCTCGGTAATAATCTTTCTGCGTGTGTATTCGTTTAGATCGTCGTTTGGCCGTTTCTTTGTCTTTGATGGCGCACTCTTTCTTTATGTCAGGAATCAAAACGTCCACGTCGTAGTCAGTGTTAAGTTTGTCACTGTTTTCTTCACTCGGATCACTCATTTCTGATTTGATATTACAAGCTCTTCTTTCGGCGACCGATGCGAGACTGTTGCATATTGCCTCGACGGTCAAAGTTTCACGGGATTCATGTTTCCCCTCCATACCACGGTCTGAAAATTAAAATAAAATTAATCAAGAAGAATTCACATGTTTCCAGTGATGGCGACACGCCAGTGTGCACTAATATCAGAGTTATCGCCACCAGACGTCTCTACCCGACAACAATGTTCGAATTTAATACTGCATATTACATATGTATCATTTACAGTTTCTTTTGGATCTCAATTTGTGTATAAATGTATAAAAAATATTTTTTTTAGGGCGGCGAGGTGAGGGCGACGCGCCAGCAGAGTTAAGTTAGATTTAATGAATTTTGACACGCCGAGCCCAAAAGGACATCGATACGTATCCGCAGTCCAGGACGTCCCGCAACGACTATATATATATATTATATGTTTTATTTGAAAGAACATAGGATTGACACGACAAAACGCGCAAGGATTAATAGTGAACCGCAGTCAATGGAGAAGTTTTGTGGCGGCCGTTCGAAATGTGTTATAGCGAAGCAGTTATATTTTCACTAGTATAAATATAAATATTAAAAGCATCAAACAATTGATTTACAATTTTACTGCTTAGTATCAGTGAAACTGTATTTGTTTACAAAAGGATGCGTACGTAGGTATGCGCCGCGCTTGTGTTTGTATCATTGATGCCACCTGGCGTCGGAACATTTTGGCTTTAGTTGGTGATGTGTTTTAAAACTAGTGTTCATTTTAAAGTACATCGGTTAAATGATATTTTGTTGAAATATATAACTTTATAAATTATGATTTCACTGAAACGCCAGTGAAAATATAACTTCACTGATAATACGCATTCACCGTAACGCATGTACTCTTAAAGCTTCTGACAACTTACGATGGAGTTCTCCCACTGAAACGGTAAACAAACTTGCACGTAAATTGTCACTGTATCAAATCTATACATATATACATACAAGACAAACAAATCACCTACAATGGTTTTATTTATTTCTATTGGTATATTTATGTTGTATTTTGACATTTCGATCGATATTACCCTTCTCCTCGTTAGGGGAGACCTAGTTACTTACGTACTTTGCCGTAAAACTATTTTGAAGTTTGGGAAATATTGAAAATTATAATATATACATTACATATGTATGAAATAAAGATGGAATAAATAAAAAGTTATAATTCATTATTACGCCAAAGATAAAAACACATTATTGAGAGATGTAGCTTATTATGATATCACTGTTAGATGGAGACTACCGCATTATAATAATATCCTTCTGTAAGGTTAGCTATCATAAATCGAGCTTTAAAATTTTAAATTTTAGTTCTTGACTTTATTTTGGATGTTTACTTCTGTGGTTGTTAATTTAAACAAATAACTTAATTACAACCCTTATTAATTTGATCTTGAGCCATCAGCACTCGCGTCCTTTCTTACCATTCATTCTTACCACTTACTCGTACCTTCCACGTGACCAAGCCACCCATAACTCTTTTTAAATACTGTTCACTAATGATCATCTTTATATTTATTTCTAAGATGTTAATAATTTAATCCATCATACCACGTGCATCGTATAAGGCTAAATTATCTTATTTTCACTGCATTGAGACTTCATTCGTTTCTCATTTGTCAGGTCTAAACTTATCAGTGTTGGTATCAGGACTCCACTATGTACTTCTAGTACCTCGGCTGACATGCTTTTATTAGAAATTATTCCATTCATATTTTCTTTATTTTTAGTCAACCTCTTTTTTCTCCTATCAAACCCTGTTTCCCATGTACACAAACTCTTCTACTTCATTCATCCCCCCTACCACCACTGTCGACTTGCTCATTATTACAAAATGTCCAAATAAACTATTTCTCTGGTCAATCTTTAAAAGCTGGTTTGAAAATTCAGAAAAATTGTTACGCATGTCGTGGACTGGGTACCGCGTACGTACACCCACAAGTCTAACGCATCGATCCTGGAATAACGATTATAGCGTGTGGCCGTCATAAGGTATGAGGGAATAAGGGAAGGCTGATGGTTCAAGGTAGAATGAAAGCTCAACAGGTCACCTATACATTGGTGAAGGTTTTATCCAACAGTAATGTCCCAGAAATACGATGAATAGAATCGGCAGCTCGATTCCAGAGTGACTAATGGTCACGGCAACTTTGAGAAGAGCGAGCAACGTCTGCAATGTACGTTCAATTTTTTATATTCTATTACAGTGGAAATATATTCAGAATTCGTACTGTTTTTTTAACAATGTGAGATTTTTCCAAAGCATTCAAATGCTTCGTCGTCAAAATATTACACGCGATTCAGACGCCATTTTGTTTGTCAGGAATTATTGTATTAGAGCTCGAGATTATTAGAACGCCTGAGGTAGACTTGATCCTGTTGGAACAAAACAATCGACGACCATGCTTGTGAATATGTATGAATTTTGATGGCGAGAGTTGTGTTAGGACAGAATAGTGTGGCGCTCTATCCTCTGCCTGCCGCCGCGAGGTAGCAACACGATGGTAAGTAAAAAAAGGAAGTTAATGTATCTGTCCCATCTGTCTCAAAATTCCGCTCAGAAAACTCAGGTTGATCCGAGTCAACATGCCGAGGTAGCAAATTATTTATGAACGAACCCACTGAAAGAGATCTTTAGTTTTGCTGTCAAATATTTGACGTTATCAACTAATTAAAATATACAACACAATGTAAAGCGTATATTTTATTTGGATTGAGATTTAATTGTCCGACTGTACGACCGCCCATGAGTCCCGAATAATGGCTTTAAATAATTATATTTGTTATTATTTAAGTAAAAACATGATAATGAATCATTGAAGAATGTTTACATTACCTGATGTTACGTTATCTTGTGAAATAAATAGTTTTTGGCGGACTGTCAATATTTTAATATTATAAACTTTTAAGATCTCAATAATTTCTGACGTTTCATCGGAGTAAATATTTATAAAAATGTTGGAATCCATAGATGAAACGTGACCAACATCAAAAATTGAAACCGGGGTACGTTTAGCTGCAAAATGATGCACGCGAAATAGTTTCGATTATTGTCAAATTTTACAGCTATATTCATATTGTATGACAGAATCTTTTGTTTTATCTGAGTTTACATTCTTTCTGACAAAATGTTATGTGGGTTTGATTATTGTCAAGTAATGTAAAAAAAAAAACAAGTCTAGACGTTTATATGTATGTAGTTCAAATTTATCTTACGTTTGCGAAAAAACTGTGGTTTTGACCATTAAATGCTTTGGCATGTTTCTTCTTTCTTCATATTAGTATTGACATATAGCAGCCTCACTCAGCTGAGACTCGGCTCGGAATGCATCTACACAAGTCCCGCTCCTGGGTCACCCTCACAATTGACTTCAGGGCAGTGGTGTAATAACTCCGTAACATCATAATAGGCTCCAACACAAAATGGTAGAGTCGCTTGCATATGTATTATGTGTATGAACAAATAAGATCATCAAATACTGCGTAATTTTATTAAGTAAATAGTCAAATTGATTTCTTGTCTCCTATAGATAATATTTACAGATATTTTAGCGGTAATTTCAAGTCATACAGTGGCATAACTACGAAAACGGAAAAAGAGCCCCACTATATACATTTACTCTATATGTATTGGACCCCCATACAAATGACGGATATTATTTATTGTATTTACAGTAGTGTAGTGTTCATTTATTATTATTATTATCAAATAATTTTACTTTAACGGCGGATTTTTTTTCAAACACAAATGTCATATATGCACATTTTTGCTTTACGGTGATGGTGTGGTTCTTCTAAGCCAGGCGTCGGCAGAATTTCTAGCGATAGAGTCAAATATTAAGTAAATAATTTAAGGCTACTTAGAAGGATACAATATATGGGAGTTATAAGCTTCAGTATCTTAGTACTTTACGTATAAAACAAGAAAAAATTAATAATTCAACACTATTAAGCCACTTTTTGGGGTTTGTAAAATTGACTAGTTAGAACGGTGACCTTGACCTTGCATGCTATGTCTGGTAAGTTATTACTTCTTCAATTAAATCATGATTTAAAAAAAAATTATTTACACCCTATCCCGAATCGTTTTGAGAGTTGTTTACCCTCGTTTCAATTCGTCATAATTACATATATTTTTATTTATTTCATTACATTCAGTCATATCATCGTAGGTTGGCTCCGGTATCGTCGTACCAGAACCACACCTGTACAATATGAGAGACTTGTTGTCACATTAAATTCAAAAGGCAGCCAGAAAGAAGCTATAGAAATCACACACCCCCAAAAGGGGAGGGTAGACGTAACATTTATGTGTTTCAGTCGCAGACTCGGTCACAGTCCGGCAGAAATTAACCCTGTCCAGGTCGCAAGAGTGCGAAGGAGAGCCAATAGAATGCTCCGTTAGGTCTCTCTAGCCGCTGCTCTTCCAGGCATCGCCCATCCCAGCAACCCCCAGCGGGAGACCCACACCCTAATAAATACCCGAAAATCATTATTGTAAATTATCGTAGGTTAATTGGCTTATTAGCGTATTTTTATTTGATTCATGGATGATAATGTTTGTTCGCATAAATAGGTAAAAAGGCAAATGATAGTTCATTTATTGTGTCATATGTTTCAGGTAAACTATTCCGTGCATCAAATATGAGTTGGAGTTCAACAGCCGCAATTGTCTATGAAAAGAGCAGCGGTCTGCCGACCTCTGTCCTAACCTAACCTTGCATAACCCTACGCATTGGCGGGGTACTTTATATTATATATATATAGAGTAATTTTGTTGTCGTTTTGCTGTAGTAGATTTTAAAAATATTAGTCCGTTTAGAAAGGCGCAAACGTTTTAGGCCGCTATTTGTATATTTAAGTATTTTGCTAGCTCATTGTTTTAAGTTCCAAAATGTGTTCAGCGGCGTAACTAGAGTTTTTTTATTACTGAATTTCTTAATTTTAAGCTCATATTTTGCCTTATCGCCGTTGTTTTCCAAGTAAAAATATTTGTATATCGATGATTCATATTAAAATCACTAGGTTATAAATTGTAATGATTTATTTATTGCACAGATACATTTTTTAAACTTACAATGAGGATTTATAGCTATAACATAATGAGCGCTCACATTCAACTCGTATTAGCGTAGTCCGTCTATCTGGAAAGGTCGTCATAAATACAATTCTCCAATTACATAATATTGAAATAGAGGGAAGTTAAATATATTTACATACATAAAAATCTATTGTTAATAATATAATTGAATGTGAAAAAGGTCCGGGTGGTTAGAAAAAGGAAAAAAATACACATTTGTTTGGGACATATTTGTTCTTGAGCGAGAATGATGTACTGTGCCTTCCACCTCCTCTCCCCTCCCCCCCTTTCTCACCTGCCGCGGCCCAGTCGATCGGTGACCCCGAACCGGTACGGTTACAAGGTTTTCGCAGTGTAAAATAGAGTGAGAAGTGTGTTTACCTGACCATCTATTGCAGCCTGAATCAATCGAGACCCTGAACGGAGATAGTGTCAAACCCTAAGTTACAGTCCACATTGGAGGTGCCAGGAGAACGGGATTGTGGTGAGTGGAACTTCCTTACGAATCCTGTTTCTTCCGGCATCTATGCCATCGCACAACAACATTTATTGTGGCATTTAAGAACGTCAACAATTTGAATAATTAATTATTTATTACACTGCAGTTTAATCATTAAATAAATACTGAAATATATTCAAAATATGATTTGATTTGAAGAAGTGTGTGTGTGTGGGGCAGAGGCATTATATGGCGCCGCGCCCTGGGAAACGCTCTCTCATCTACGCGTCTTACTTACTTACTGTTTTCTGTCCTGACACAATTCTAGCCTCATACACATTCATACATCTTCTCATACAAGATCGATGATTATTGAGGCTTTAACAGGACCGTCCTTCAGCATCTGGTTTACCTGGTCGTGCCAAGTCTTCCATCAAATTTTGCGTCATATATCTTTCTAACCATTATCTGTTCCATATGAAAAAAACACCTAAGTGATCCTTTAGTAATCTTACTCACTATACTAAGATCAGCTATAAATAGATCTGCCACATTTCCACTGTATTCAGTCTACTTTAGTTCCTCTTCTGCCAGCTCACCGGGTCTCACTTCCATACATCAGTGTCGGTGGAACCAAGACACTATTGCGAACCGCTAGTCTCGCCTCAATCGACATGTTCCCATTGGCTATAATTCCATTCAAAGCGCCGTTCACTTTATTCCCTGCAGTCACCCTCCTTTGATATCTTTCTCTGTCTTTCCGTTTCTATCCAAACTCATCTACTTGTTCTAGACATTTATTACCTCCAAGTATTTACCTTTCCTCCTTCTCGAATACCATCACTTTCCACTTGTTGACGTTCATCGTACACTTCTAAATACTTGGTTTAGTATGACTATTGTATTAATTATTATTGTAATAAACAGCGAATTGTTGTGCAGCAGACCGAATTACACAAGACACAAAACAGATGATACAACACTAATAATTACCACTGTAGGGTCAGGGCGTTTCTATATTTTATTAAGGAGAACACATTCTTATTGCGAAGGTGTAATTATTCAGAACAGACGGTCTGTGATGTTTTAATTAATACATTAAATTAGTATTTCACAATAACAATGTGTTCTCCTCAATAACATACAAGTTGTATCAATGTGTCACAAAATTTAATAAAAAATGAATTGATAATTCTGGCGTCTGCGGTCGGTTTACTCAAAGGTATTTGAGATTCCGGCTTTCAAATAATGGAACGACAGATGTATTAAATTGAAAAAGTGTAACATGTAGGTTCGAAAATTTGTCATGAAAAATACTGGCGCAATTGGTAGTGTACTTCCCTGTTATTGGAAATAGAGATCCAGGTGGTTCGAATCCCGGTAGCGCAAAAATAATATTTTTCTACAAAATTTATTTTATATGTATATATTTATAATCATTAAATTAGTTTCTATATTTCGTGGTAATCGTTCCTTTAGTATTCCAAGACGTGTCCAAGATGCTTCTAATTGAAATCTTTCTACATATTAGATCATCATAAGATAAACAAAGTTATTTTTCAATCTAAAATATACTCTCCTTCATTTTCTACAATGCTCTTTCATCTTTCCGGTAGACTTGGAAGACTCCTCATCCATAATTCACTTGTCCGCGACGAAAAATACTCCTCCAGTCTAGAGAATTCATATTTTGTCCGTCAAAATGATTGTGAAGACTGCGGAATTAATGATAATGTCCGGCGAATATGGTGGGTGGTGCATCGTTTCCAAAAGAGGCTCATTCCTGAGACGTGACAGCAAAGAAGAGCACACATTCGCAAGTTTGTGAGGAACCCACTGACACAATTTGTTAACTCTTCCGATGGAGGTGCTGATGAATGGCCGAATGACTAAATCAAAGTTTCTCTGCTGGTTACAATGGGATTTTGTTCCACCAGGGTTCGCGGGACATCCTCGTTGATCTTTACAGATTTTCCAGGACGAGGCCCTGTTTTTAGGCTGTAGTTTCCGGCTCGGAATTTCTGGAATCACCGTTGACACTGGGTTAAGCTTACTGTCCTGTCCCCGTATACTGCATTCATATTTTTCGCACTTTGTTGCCTTCATTGAACACATAAAGCAAAATATGCCGAATGTGCTCCTTTGTGACTTCCATTGAAAAAACAACTGTCAAAATTGAACTACACTCTTCAAAACATGTACTTACTAAGATAAGTTATTACACCTGCTTATCTTACCTGGTTTATCCCAACCCCCTCCGACTTTCAGTTCATGTAATTGAAAAAACCGCATTACTTATGGGATGACCCAAAACATAACCTCAAATCGCTTATCGCAGTACCTCTCACTCGGTCCATTAATACTACTCCTGCTACTCCCATCTCCATTTGACGTTAACAACTACATATGCACATTTATTAAAACATACTTGAACATGTAAAAAGCATAAACATGAAAGCTTTTGATTAATTATTCTTGTATAAAAATTATAAAACAAAATATACCTTCTTCTAAGGGCCGGTTGTGTGATCAGTTGTAAACTTTGACCGTAGTAAATTTTTACGTTGTTCGTTCTATGGTGGTCAGGTACGCGCCCCACAGACATGGCCGCGTGAGGCATCACCTGACAGCCATGACCGATAGCGGATTTCAATACATCGTGATGGACGTGTCCCGAGAGCTAGCCAACCACTTCTCCGCAGACCGTTCTTTTGTCAACACCTCAAGCGAGACACTCCAGCCTTCAACTTTATACTCGTGGTACCGACCAATGTAAATTGTCCCGCAATAAACGTTAACTTTTGTAAGTTCTGTTTTATTTAAATGTCTTACTTTAGACCTAGTTATTACATGTAGATGGAAAATTGATGGTAAATTAAGGTGCAGTGGTTCAAGGCAAGACATTCAGGGATCCAGTCATCAAAACCACTTCCAGAAGAGGGACAGTGGACGAGACACGGAATAGTTTGAATCACACTTGCACTGACAGACTGACTGACTAACATTCATATACACTGCGACATGCACCAACACGTGTTAAACTTTCTGAGAGTTAGGGCCTTCGGTCTCACCGTGTACAAAACCTTCTGATACGAATCGCATAACATACAAACGTCGTTCGCCGTGTGGCAAGTATAGTGTGGCAAGGCAATAATTCATGGATTTATTCACTACCGCCTTCGAAATCTGTCACTTTGCTTCGTAAACTCCTCGATAATATAAATTAAACATCGAGACCGATCACCGGACAAACTTTTATCACTAAAATAACTGGATATTGAACGATGCACTTGTCGTATATCAATGTGACAGATCAGATGACAGTCCGCCATTTTTAACTAACGATTGACGGCTTTTATTATCGGAGGGTTAAATTAGTTTACTATTGAATGGACTTTGATTTATCTAATGATCCGTTTTCGTATTTTTTTTGTATTTACCCCTGATCAAACAACCGGGCCTAAGGGGCCGTCTGTTCTTGCGGGGGATGTGCAGTGATTGAATTTTGCTTTCGTGTCTCAGCACACGAAATGTTCAGTAGACGACAGATGAGTCCGCACGCCGACAGGAGGACAGACAAGTCTGGATTCTCCACCTGCCCGAGAGACGTCTCGTGAACAGTGTGGCAACACGGCTCCCTATGCCGGTTTCGAGAGCAAAATTTCATCAGTGAACAACGTTTGTAATTTGTACTTCGACAGACTCATTGCTCGTCGAACAGGTACTTCATAATTTCTTTTCTCAGCTCTCTATTGGGTGTCACCCTGTTGTTCAGGAGTGGCTGATTGGTCATCGGTGATGTGTATTTACCTGGAAATTGAAGACATACTATTTTTAAACACTTTTAAAATTTTAAATATGAATTAAATATATTAATTATAAAGATATACATACAAAATCAATATTATCGAAAAATAAAAACATTGTTGTTGCGCTACCGGGATTCTGGATAAAGCACCTCCCCCGGTTAGGGAAGAGATCCAGGTTCGAATCCCGGTAGCGCAACAACAATGTTTTTATTTTTCGATGAAATTGATTTTATATGTATATCTTTATAATTAATATATTTAATTCATATTTAAAATATCACAGAACTATGTTCTGAATAATTACAACTTCACAATAAGAATGTGTTCTCCTAAAAATAATAAAGTTGTATCAATGTGTCCAAAATTTAATAAAAATGAATTGATAATTCTGGCGTCTGCTATCAGATTCACTCAAAGGTATTTGAGATTCTGTAAAATTAAGGTAGATGGCTCTGTCAAATGATGGAAAGATTAAATGTATTGATATCAAAAAGGTAACATATAAGGTCGAAAAATTGTCGATAAAAATAGTGCCGCTGTAGCTTAGTTGGATAAAGCACCTCCCCCGGTTAGGGAAGAGATCCAGGTTCGAATCCCGGTAGCGCAACAACAATGTTTTTATTTTTCGATGAAATTGATTTTATATGTATATCTTTATAATTAATATATTTAATTCATATTTAAAATTTTAAAATTAGTTTAAAATTAGCAAATTCATAATCTTTGTTTTATTAACCACTAAATTGAGTTTAAATACATCTACCGGTTTCGAAAAATACCATTTTCTTCTTCAGGATGTCATAACTAACTAAAACATATATTATTGTTTCTTTACCAGAATGTATTTAAAAAAAAATCAAATCATTAATTAAACGACAGATGTATTAATTTGAAAAAGTGTAACATGTAGGTTAGAAAATTTGTCACGAAAAATACTGGCGCTATAACACAATTGGTAGTGTATAGAGATCGGTAGCGCAAAAACAATATTTTTCGACAAAATTGATTTTATATGTATATATTTATAATTAATACATTAAATTAGTATTTAAAAAATTAACTTTATATATTTATGTTGTTATCAATACAGAAAGCACATAGGGGCATCGAAATGTGTAATTTGTACACAAATTAATTCCCAAACTAACATCTCATCTATTATTTGTATAAAACACCCTAATTAATTGCATATAGATTCTCGGGAGTTAAACTTTTGTTGCTTTTGCCCTAAATTGGAAGTCGAGTCAAAAATGTTCAAATTAAATATTCTGCATAACGTTAAATTGTTACCTCCACTCAAGAACCATTCGTAAATGGCCCTCTTCTCGTAGGTGAAGCCGTCCGCGCATTTGACCGGCTCCAGCATCAGGCTGTGCGTGATGGGGCAGAGCATCTGGTGCGGCGGGTCCGCGTCGCGCGGCTGCCCGACGGACGCCACGGAGGAGCTGAGCCGGAGCCAGCGCAGCTCTTGGGCCATGTCCTGCGCCAGCGCGTTGGACGGGTCTGAAAAGTATTACATAGTTTAAATATGAATTAAATATATTAATTATAAAGATATACATATAAAATCAATTTTATCGAAAAATATTGTTGTTGCGCCACCGGGATTCGAACCTGGATCTCTTTCCTAACCGGGGAAGGTGCTTTATCCAACTAAGCTACAGCGACAATATTTTTAGCGACAATTTTCGACCCTATATGTTACCTTTTTGACATTTAATCGTTCCATCATTTGACAGAGCCATCTACCTTATTTTTACAGAATCTCAAATACCTTTGAGTAAACTGATAGCAGACGCCAGAATTAGCAATTCATTTTTATTAAATTTTGGACACATTGATACAACTTTATTATTTAGGAGAACACATTCTTATTGTGAAGTTGTAATTATTCAGAACAGACGGTCTGTGATATTTTAAATATGAATTAAATATCACAGACCGTCTGTTCTGAATAATTACAACTTCACAATAAGAATGTGTTCTCCTAAATAATAAACAAACATATTTAACTATGAAAGCTCACAATCATACAATATTTAGTCTGCTTTAATTCTCATTTTGTTTATGAGTTAGATTTAGATGTGATGTCTATGGAATGATGACGGAGTGACAGGCGCATGCGCGTGCGGGGAGAACGGGTCATCTCTCAACGCAGATAGATGTAAGATTAATTGTAATCTGTAATTGTGTTACTAAATTATTACCAGGTTCTACTGAGTATTATTTCTTCCAGGAAGAGACATGACAACTGGCGCAGCCGAATTATGGCTGACGTCGCAGGATATAACATTAGATGAGGCCAGGACGACTAATCACATTTAGTCAATTGATCTCGTCTTACCTAATTCAAGTATCTCCTGGACTATCTCCTCTGTGATCGGCACCACCTCTCTCCCCTTCAGCCCTCGCGCCAGAACCTTGACAGTGACGGCCCTCACCAGAGCGCAGGCGTCTCCCTGATCCTGGAAGCGATCAGAGCATCAGCATTGTATTAATCCACTGACACGAATGCGTTAGCCAGTTTTCGAACTCAACTCACATCGGCGTATAGCTCGTGAAGCCATTCCACCAGATCTTCGTCGCTCCAGTCCATCGGGTTCTTGGTCGAGGACATTATCAGCTGACCAGGATCGGACTCGGATATCTAAAACAATAATTGTTTACTTGTTGTAATTATTGTTGCCGTTATCGTTTTAGTTAGATATTTGTAACATTATTTTTAGGGAAAATCATTTTAGACGAATCGGCCGCAACCATATAATTGACACTTTTCCACGTTCAAAATCCCACCCATCCTTTTTTCCTATTGCTTGACTAGTGCGAATAGTAACCTTGATGTCGGCAGACGTTAACGCGATGCGATACTTGTTCGGTTGCGACCCGCGATTGCATAGCGGTGTGGATTTTCGCACAGCACTCTTATATTGTGATTATTGTGCGAGCCGTGGGTGAACTGATTTGATATCGCCGTCTTCATTTGCAAGCGGAGATCTGCCCGCCCGCGCGTGCTGTCTGTGTGATCTCGGCTGCGACTGCGGGAGTAACGGAGGCGTCCTTCAGATTGCCGATTCCTCGAGATCCACTGGTCCTTCGACTGGATTTCCTCCCATCATCGATCCTTGTCCACATTAATCCAAGTTCCTTACTTCCTTTACCGCCCCCCCTGCGGCGATTCCGATTTATGACCGAAATCGTCGTAATCCAATCCGCGAGACGCGCGTCTCAGAGATCGCGCAATTTCGTTAAGGTAGATCCTTTCGGCGCAGGATCTACGTTTTCTTTTCAAGTAAATTGAATGTATTTCAGTACATTAAAGATTGACACCATAAGCCATACAAAAAACAATTTAAAGGAGTCTTGTTGGATATGCTTACGAATACATATCTACGTAAAAATCAAATAAATTTCAAATGTGACAACATTGAAAAAGTGGAGCAATATAAATATTGTACCCACTGTAATTTGCGATGGTCGACTCGGTTATCAGTTATGGAGTGAGCAGCCACGGACCAACTTATAAAACATGTACGTATGAAATTAAACTGTTTTAAAAATAATAGATAACAAAATCAATGTGCAAAATCTTACCAGTTGACAAGATAGTAACATGTAGTATGATTGTAGAAGAGATGATAAGTAATGTGAATATGATTACCATTTGTGGAACCATGAGAGCACCGATCTTGAACAATGTTTACGGTCATCAATAAGCACTTATTAATCATCATGACAAGGTGACCACCCTCAAATATTAAGTTTCACACATTCTCATCTAATTATTGGTTTCCCTTAAAAAATGTTGATTGAATTACTGTGTGTGGAGCAATCCTCGCAGTAAAACTGTTCTGCACGTTGGAAAATATTGAAAATTGTATTGTGACATTTCAAATAAACGCGCCGAGGCCCAGGGCGCCATCTACCGATGCGAGTAGGCGCGCCCGCGGAGAGGGAGGTTGGAGGAAGTAGGTGCGAGGCGAGCGCCGTGCGGCGCTCCGCCGAGATCGACAATTGGAGGATTATTTTCGCGGCAGAATAAAAGAGAATCGGGCCTTGTTCTGCCCGTGGAAGTCGTGCAAGCGAGGACTCTCCGCGGGAACGGGCGTGCAATGGAGGCGGGACGAGCACTGTCCACGCCGCGACGTCAAGATAGAGCTTTTGGAAGTCTTCAGAAGTTGAGAGATGTTTTGGTCCGGCCTCGTGGCGGTCCGGAACCCCGGCTGCCTCATCACACCAAGCCATGGCAGCCAAGTGTGATTCGAGTAACATTTCAACCTAACCTAACCATAAACATAGTGTCAGCTTCGTAACCAATAGCGTCCACACTCAGTGGATGGAACCAAGGCGTGTAAAGAAGATGAAAGACGCTGGTTTTATTTACTTTATCAACCTATAGACTGGGTCCAGCTGGTGGCATGGTGCGCTGGCATTCTATATATATGTATGTGTGTAATAAAGTTAGTGTTTTTAATTAATGTAATTTTCTATAAATAATGTTTACCACGCTTGTTCTATAATCTGTCTGTAAGGATATTATTGTTTTTGTAATTTTGAAGTTAATGGACGAGTGAAGATGTAGAAGGTGTGCGCGGATTGTGAAGCGAGTCGGCGGTCTCGCTCGACGCGCGCGGGCCGGCAAGACCGCCGTTGTGTAACGATGAAACTGGAGAGACCGCGTGGCGGTGAATGATCGAGCCAGACTTGTGGCAGCAGCCAGCCGCGCTGTCGCTAGCGTCGACGCCGACTGAGATGGTGGAGAAAAAATTGAACTGTGGAGAGTTGCTGTCAGAATAATACCCAAGCTAGTGGTGATAATAGTATTTATTCTAGATGATTCGATACAATATTATAGGAGGCAAGATAGTGCGCTCACCGCGGCGCTCTTTCATACGCTCAGTCGACACAAATATCTCACACTGACAGATCTCTAAACTCCGCGTATTTCGAGGGATCGCTTCTAATACCAGGATTTTAAGGCTGGGTATTTTTATGATGTGTTTCGCTACAGGTGACTTGAATTTTTTTAAAAGTAATGTACATACTAGGTGTCTGGGCAACTTCCACAGACACAGCTGGCCCGAGATGCAGCCGGTAGCTAGCAGCGCTCCACGAGGACAGAAGGAGCAGCTGGCTACGAGGGAGGCGTGCTCCAGGACGTGCAGACACTGCCCGGGAAATATGGACCATATCCTGGAACAAAGCGTTACCTATTTATCACGTAACCAAAAATAATGATAAATGAAAGACGTCAGCGCAAAAGGTATTTTGCTGTTGTTAACTGAAGGTGCGATGCCCCCCTCTTCCCTAATCCCATCTCTCTCCCAAATTTCTTCCACCTTTCTTACATCACGTATTTTACCACCTTTTTATATTCAATCATCTTGGGTCTTGTCTCGATGTTTATATAGTCGCGCCAAAGTGGTTCAACACAAGTAATGGTAACTAGTCTAGTCTAGTTCATCGTCAGGCGCGAGCTCCTGTTCCCCACTCCGCGACGTTCTCCCTCCATCAGACTGGTGCAGGCTGCTCGTCAAACCAGGTTCGTCGTGCGGGTCATAGATTTCGTTGACTATCCGCCTCAATGCATTTCGTTTTCAGAAACTCCGTACTGAAAGAAGACTCTCCGCAACATAGAGGAAAATAATTCTTATGCATGAATATACAAGGATAAAATGGAGGCAAACAGCAAGATTACGATGCACATTAACTGAGAGAGATCTTTCATTGCTTTTTCAACTGTCGTAATTTTTGAACCTAAGGACAATTCAAGTTTTGGTCTTAAAGTAATTCCTTTATGTGTCTGTGTGTCCGAGGTAGCGCGGCATGGGAAGTGATAGGTATGTGTGTGTGTGTCTTTGCGGAGAACGTCATATAAGAGAGCCGCTCCTGTCAGAGCGCGCTCTTACTGCTCCGACGCTAATAACGTAAGTAATTTATGCATTGTATTGTATTGTATTCGAGTATTCATTATGTGTCTGTGTGTCCGAGGTAGCGTGGCATGGGAAGTGATAGGTCTGTGTGTGTGTGTGTGTGTGTGTTTGCGGAGAACGTCATATAAGAGAGCTGCTCCTGTCAGAGCGCGCTCTTACTGCTCCGATTCGAGTATTCAATAAACTGTTGATTGTCGCATGAAAAAAGAGTTTGATAGCCGACCCGCAACTTGGAGCACAATAAGGATTTGTCAGGAGATGAATCTGTAACCCGCGAACAAGAAGATTTCACCGGCAGCCAGTATCACGACCGGCGCAGAAGGTCATACCTCATCTCCTGAATCTTTCTCAAACACTAGTTCATTCATCGGCTCTACCATGACATGTGAAGTTCACACTCGCGAACGTTATGTTGCGGCTTGGAAGAGTTCAATTAGTTGACGGTCGGTACCTGGCTTGCTTGTCGGTGGAGGTGGTGCAGATGAGGTCGGCTCTGCTGGGAGGGAACCTGACACAGGTCACGCTGCTGCCGTGTCCAGCCAGTATCCTCCATTCAATGCAGGTGGTACTGTTGACTATATCGCCTGTCTAGAACATGATAATATGAAAATGTAATACAATACAGTATGCACCAACTTTAATTGTTAATAATCTGAAAAGGAAAACGGTTCAAAATTCATCCTGTTCTGGTTTTACACATTTGGACAATGCCAGTGTCTTTCGTCTTCGTAATCGCCCGGAATTACCGAACACACCCTGCAGATACTGGTGTGTGAAATCTCCCAGCACCGACGCCAGACGGCAATTATAATGCGGCCCGCAACCGTCTGGCAGGCCGTCTCTCAATCACCTCCGTAAAATCTTTGCACTTAGTGACTTTACAATAAATCATGTGACAAATGTAAATAGTTTAATCGTTCTTACAACCTGCTCTAGTCTGCCAAACACTCACACCCACACGAACAACAACCAGCTGTTCTGTCCTGTCCTATTACCTACTTGTCCTCCACCTCCTTTATACATTAGAGCACTTGTTCATCTATAACTTTGTGAAGTTACACCACATTACATTTGTCGTGTGATCGATTTCTCGCATTCGTGCGTATCAATGAAGTACGCGTTCTTGAAGTTGAAAGAGAAATCCGGATAGATCCGTTTCAATAACATCTGGACTCTGCCGGTTTTGAGCTAAATAGTTTTACACGGCGTCTTTCGCTAGTGTGAAATACTGCACGACCGCCATTTTAAAATTGCGGCGTCCTGATTGGTTCTTTAAAAAACTGCCATATCTGTTTTGAAAAGAGATGGACAAAGCAAAACTTTTATAACAAACAAACCAATTAGCCATTTTGTGGACAATTCTGTTAATTGATATTATTTATTTACACGCTATCCCGAATCGTTTTGAGAGTTGTTTACCCTCGTTTCGATTCCTCAATATTACATTCAGCTATTAACATCTTAATACCATCATAGGTTGGCTCCGGTATCATCGTACCAGAGCCATACCTGTACAATTTGACGTGAGGCTCGTTATCGCATTCAATTCAGAAGGCAGCCAGAGAGAAGCTGTAGATATCACGCACCCCCAAAAGGGGAGGGTAGACGTCACATTCGTGTATTGCAGTCGCAGAACTCTGTCACAGTCCGGCAGAAATTTGCGAGAGAGCCAGTAGAATGCTCCGCCAGGTCTCTCAAGCCACCGATGATTTATGGTGTAATGTTGCAACTAATCGTTTTCAGCTACCTTAGGAATGAGAATTTTCCAGATCTTGGCTAGGCAGTCATTGCCGCAAGTCGCCAAGAGATGGCAGCAGCTATTCTCCGGGACTTGGAGTGGCAGACCCTCGGCCTGAGGGGCGAAGTCCATACTTTGGATTCCTGTAATATTGATTAGTTTTCAGTACTCTATTTAGCAGTGGCGTGCGGTAGGTATAGATTTAGGTTATACAATCATATATAATATATGTACTTTCGTTTAACCAACGTCTTTGGACAAAATAAATCCGTCGTTTATACCACCCTACCATGTATTTATTTATTATTTTAGAGTACTGTTAATACTGTTTTTAAAGATTAAGTTTTAACGTAAAATAATACATTCTTACCCATATAAAAAATGTATGGACGTTTTTAAGAACACTTTCTATGACTGAACATGATTCATTTATTGTTTGAAAATACTTCACGTAATTACTAAAGGAAATAATTATTTTTATTAAAGGTTAACCTAGGATAGTTCTGCCAATTGCTTTTTGTTTTTCTCAAATCAAAAACCAATCCATGCACCAAATTTAAAGAACAATCATGAAATCAACAGGTTAAAAACAGTCAGATAGTAAAATTCGCGAATTAGTAAAAGAGGAAGTAGACACTTCAATGATTTGCGCGCAGTTGTAACCCTTTCTAATGTTATGCTGTTATTAAACAGCATAGGTAACGACTCCATACAAAACGGATCAACCGAAAGGAATTTTCAATTCAGTAAATAGCTATTTATATGACTTGAGTAATTCACTAGCTTAAAGACAGAACTGAGTAATGTAAATAGCACGATGCGGCGAGTAAAAAAAGAGCGCCATGAGTTCAGCGGTGAGTTTTTAAAACTAAGCAATTAAAGTCTCTACTGGTACATAGACGGCACTAATTGCAAAACAATGTTTTCGTTGATGTTAATCCAATGGGCAGTGAGAGGTGATCCACCGCTTACCCAGGACCAAACTTATGCTCCCATATCGGGCCTTCTTATTCGCTAGCAGGTTGGCATTTTTTTAAGGCAACCGTGTCCCACCGTGCCACCTTGAGGGGTGTATATATATACTTTTTTTATAACATCCCCTAATTATGAGACAGTTTACCCAAATCGTGAGCGCAGTCTTGTATTTGAACGGCCTCGCTGCTGAAGGGTTGTCCATCCTCAGGTAAGGCGTATATTCGATAGTCCCCGCTGTGGGATCCTGAGCAGGCGACTCTCCCGTCAGGAGAGCAAGAGCAGCAGGTGGTGGCGTCGCCGTGTTCCGGATACACCCTGGTCTCGTGAATAATGACCAAATGTAATAATTGTGCCACACATTAAAGGAAAAGAAAAATGTTAACTATAAAGGGGCGCCACAAGGTTTTAGTAACAAACTGTTCTAACTTTAAAATATATTCCACAAAGCTTTGAAGATTTGTAAAATATTGCACGCATTGTTTTGTTGAGTGGAATCGGATTGGGTGGGGCTTCCTTCATATAAACGTGACGTCAAAATGGCACAGAAAGTAAGTTGAATCAGTTTCCGAAAACTAACACCACGGGCGCTCCAGTCGGCGGGTCCAGGCCCCACACGGCTGCAGTTCCATCGTCGTAGGCGGCCAGCAACCACTTCCCGCTGACCTTGAGGCAGCGCACCCCGGCCAGCTGCTGGGCTATGAGGGACAGGATCGGCCGGGACTGCACATGGAAATATAGTCAAGTTACAGCAGCTGCAAGACATTATCGAGTGGGTCCCTACACGGCCGCGACTGTATTTCGTCAATTACGATCCGCGAATTGTATTTCTCGCGCCAATTAAAAGGAGACGTGCATCCTTTGTACACTATACAAAAAAAAAAAAATATTTCCCAAAACACAGTGATTTGCTTGATATGGCTTTAGGCCTTTTATTATCTATAATCCTTTATTCTTGGTTAATATAAACATTTTTTGTTTTAAGGGAAGCTTTTAGTCCCAACAGTTTTGATGGGTGGGTTCATTGAACCCGCTGGTTAACCTAAACACCGACCCTCGGTATCTCAAGTGGGCTTCCAAGTAACAGAGTTCGTTAGCCTGACATGTTACTCAAGGCGAAAACAGAAACGAATTGAATTATAATATATAAGTATGAATTTAACTTGTATAAATTGCATCTACTTTGATAAACCGTAAAGTTAGTGAGTAGTGATGGTGATATAAGTAATAGTATGAAGTGAGAAGTATTAGAAGGTAGGTAGCCGGAATATAATACGCGACCACAAATGAGATGTTTGACTCGAGATAGAGATTATGCGTCCACTCTCGGCTTTAGCAGTCCCCGTGTGCCAGAGATGCGCCGTCTTCAAAAGTCATCGATCATTAATATTCCATTTGTATAGCTCCCGAACAGTACCTGACCGTTTAGCCAGGTGCTCTACAGCCATTCAAGTCCGTTCAGTACCGACCGAATATCTAGACAATGCGTCGCGACGCAACCGGTTCGAGAATCCAACTGAAGCGATCACTTCTTCCCTGGCCACCTTCTGTTGCAAGTTCTGTTTCATTTTATCACATTACACACGCGCGTAAAATCTGAGGAGATTTAAACAAAACCTTATGATATTAATAACCTGCTAAGATCAGCCACACCATACAGGTGACTTATCATATAAAGCAAAGCAAACTCAATCAATCCGTACATGTTCGTCAGTTCAACCTCCACCAGCTCAAGAGATGGTACTAGCGAAGAGTCTGTGATATAGCGTCTTCAGTTACTTATTTAATTAATTCTTAACATAGTGCATACATAAGCACTCCTTATATATGCTCTAATATAAACAAGATTAAAGTATTTTCTTTTACTAAAACTTATCTTTTACACGTTTGGTCAGTTTCATTTTAATGTGTTCTTCTAATAATAAAGTTGTAACAATGTGTCCAAAAATGAATTGATAATTCTGGCGTCTGCTATCAGATTACTCAAAGGCATTTGAGATTCTATAAAAATAAGGTAGATGGCTCTATCAAATAATGGTACGATTAAATATATTAATATCAAAAAGTTAACATGTATGTTCGAAAATTTGTCGCTAAAAATGTTGTCGCTGTAGCACAGTTGGATGATGTATCTTTCCCAGTTAGGAAAGAGATCCATGTTCGAATCGAATAAAATTGATTTTATATGTATATCTTTCTAATTAATATATTTAATTCATATTTGTCACATTAATATTTTTACTATTTTCAAACTAAGCTAAACGCTTGTGCTGTGAAAATAGGACTAACTTGCTGGAGTCCTAGAACGTGGCGCGAACCACCGACCATTAAATAACACTACACCGACAAGCTATTAATCAACTAATTATAGCTAATAATATAGATAATCCTCTGCACTGGATGCAGCATCTACTGACCTCTTGAATTCTCCAGAAGATGATGCTACCGTCCAAGGAGCACGAGGCTAGGATGTCTCGGGAAACGAAGGTAACACAGTTGACCTGGTAACGGTGGCTCTCGAAGGGGGAGTTCTCAGCTTCGGCAAACAGTTCTGACTCTTCGTCAGATTCCAGGAGGCGTACCGTTTTATCCCTGATGCAATGAAATCATTTCTAATCACTGCATATTTATGTAGTTCTTGGAAAATGGTTAACGCGATCAACTAATCTTACCATGACACCGTTCGAAGGGTGTGCGGTTCGAGAATACTGCTGCTCAGCCACACTCGAACTCACAATCATCTGTTTTATTTGATGCGCCATGAAGAGGGAAACAAGAAGAAAGGTTGCAAAAATGTAATGCTGTTTTTAGCATAATTAATAGGGTTGATAAAGGGCTGCTTAGGCAGTTAGCAAAAATGCGTAGTTAGTCAATTAATTTAATTCTTCATATTTATGAACGGGAACTTTACCCGCTCGCTGTGGCCAGCAGACCGTCCTCGCTGAACTCCAAGCAGTTGATAGCCGCTGCGTGGAGACCGTTGAAGGTTTGCAGACTGACATCTTCACTGTCTTGGCTGTCTCCCTTCAGCATGACGATGTCGTCCTCTTCTATCATGGAAATCCCCTGCAATGCAAATTATATTGTAGTCGGAACATTGGCACTCTTCGTCTGTCCTTATAGTGTGTTGTAACTGCAAAATTAAAGTTGATATTTCATGATAAGATTTGCTTAATGCAAAATACTGAAAGAGACTTAGTTGCTTTCAGCAAAATATCAACTAATTTAATTGAACTGAAAAAATATGAAAAGAAAACTTTTTTTCAGGTTTTATTTTTTATTCATAGTAACGATTCAAACTCAAGCGTTATTTGATTTTACACCAACAGCAGCTCGGATTTAATTGAATTTGTTTCAAACGTTTCTGAAGCATTAGCGTATACCTGGTCTTTCATATAACTCCAAATAAACATAGTCCAGAGGCGATAGTCACCCGATATGTGCTGTAATAAGTCAATGTTTTCCGGCCTGTGTTGCACGTAGCCCCATCCTGCTTAAAATAGACACAGTCCAAAAGTTTACAAAATGTTTTCGCGAATTTTCAAAAAAACTATTGCGTTCAACAATCAACTCATTTTCGTTAAATAGTATTGATTTCATTTGACAGATGTCACTCACGTCGTCACCGTCATCATATAAGAATTGTGTACTTTACAAGAGAGAGACAGAACTAGTTTTAAATGATTTTCGTACTGTTACTCGAGTATTACTTACCTTTCTAGAGTTGTAAAGAGGAGCAGTTTCGTTCTAAACTGAAACTGAACTAAATTTAGGTACGGTTCACTTGACTTGTGCGCAATTGACAGGGAGGTTACAGATGATGATTACATTTCTTTGATTTGCCCGCCCCTAACAGATGCTATTGTGAAACTAGTGATGTTGAATGATATCTTAATTTGAAAAAAAGCTGAGATATGAGGTGTTGCTGCTGAGGTAACGAAATGATGTTTCCAACCCTTAAATTACATAGTTAAAATTATTAATATTAGCTATAGAAAAGATGGGATGAGAAATGAAATCACCAGTTATATACCTTCAAGTCTCCGCAACCGAAGTGACTGAGCAGAGTGCAGGGTTTAATCAGCTCGGAGTCCACGCTGATGGTCCCTCCAGTCAAGTCCCACACACGCACCGTCTTATCGTTCGATCCTGCAATGGAAGCTGCTGTATCGACTGTCCTGAATTCTTAGATCAGAGTCCACTTCGATGGCATCTGCAGTTATGTCATCATTGTGTTTTAAATATGGTTTAAACATTACTTTGGGGAATTTCTGACATATTTCAGCGTTCATACACTCGAGGTACGGAGAAATATGATTTAAAATAATCCATAGTAACTGCTTACCAACTACCAGTCTTCAACACAAATCTGATATTGTATAATATAACCCGCTGTCTACAGTGTGTTGTCACTTTAATGGACATTGTAATGAAGATGTTGATATTTTCTCACTAATTAAAAATATAACATTCCCTAACACTTCGCTTTTACTATCCACATTCCTCTGAGAATGTTGGAAAAAATATCCATACAAATTTTATATTGATTTTTGTATGGGTAAGATGGTATTATTTAATTTAAAAAAGTACTAAAAAGTACTCGTAATTAAAAATAAATAATGGTTAAACGAAAGTACATAATCATATGTACTACATATATTATATACGATTGTATAATATCATTGGTAACAGCATAACCTAAATCTATACCTACTGCTCGCCATTGGTAAATATGACAACCATAATAATAATAATACATACTGGACGCAGGTGGCCTCGTCACTTCACGTACTGACGTCGTCTACAGCAGCAGCTTGCTTCCGATCTGCGATCCGCAGTTTGCACCTTTAGATTAACGTCCAATCTTTGTAGTAAGTTTGATTCAATAAATTCAGTGTTAATAGATAGTAAGTAGTTACGATCCAATGATTCATGGGGCAGCTGCATCCTCACACCTGAAATCTCCAGATCGCTTCATCTGGACCCCACACCCGACACATCAGAGAGACGTTATCAAGTTACCGGAGCACAGCAAGTTTCCGTTTCTGGAAAAGCTGACGCAATTCACGTATCTTTTGTGGGCGTCCAGGGTCAGCAGGCACTTCCCCTCGGAGTCCCAGATCTTCACGGTCTTGTCCAAGGAGGAGCTGCAGATCCTGTCACCGAGGTGGTTGAACCTAGAAACAAATAGTTTTGTAATTAGACTAGCGCGATGATATTACTTGTTATGTTGTAAATTCAGACTTATTTTATCTCTTAGACACATAATATATATTGTATAGATAAAAAAAACAGTTTGTTACATATAGATACGCGTTGCCCAACTAGGCAAGCCTGTTTCAGGGTAAATTGGCAAACAAATTTTTATTTGTTATCTTTGTTTTATTAACCACTAAATTGAGTTTAAATACATCTACCGGTTTCGAAAAATACCATTTTCTTCTTCAGGATGTCAATACTAACTAAAAACATATATTATTGTTTCTTTAGTTAGTATTGACATCCTGAAGAAGAAAATGGTATTTCTCGAAACCGGTAGGTGTATTTAAACTCAATAAATGGTTAACAAATAAAAATGTTAACCAAAAAGTTAATTATGCTAATTAAAAAAAAACAAATAATATTTTATAAACCAATACAACTCATTGAACAGGTTAAATATAAAATGAAAGCAAAGTGAACGTGATAATATATAAAATGAAAGAATAAAAATACTAATGTGCCATACAATATGTTTAAATAGAATGTAAGCACTCACAGGGTAAAGTTAAGTGAAAATAAGTAAGATTAAAAATTACAATGCTCTTTGAGAATTATTAGATAATATACAACAGCGTACTGTCAGTATATGCTCTACCTCATTTTCACAGCCAATTTGAATTTTATTTTTCAATGCTTTAATATTAGTTCCAATTTAATTATATATTCTGGGAGCTTGAAAAGTGAACAATCTTATAAATACTAATTAAATGTATCAATTAGAAAGATATACATATAGAATCAATTTTTTCGAAAAATCTGTTCTGAATAATTACAACTTCACAATAAGAATGTGTTCTCATTAATAATGAACAATCTTTGACCAAAAGTAGTTTTATCTTTTGTACTCTCCTTTTCCACCCTTCCTGCATCCCTTAATTTCCCCCTTAATTGTGGATTATGTCGCGGTATATGTGTATTGATCAGAAGGTTGTAAGCGCGGAAACTGGGGACCATTATCTCCCAGTTCTCCACTATGTTCGAGTGATCGCGGTGTGTGAGGAATTTACTACTCACAGTTGACGCGAGATTTATTCAATACTGTTACACAAAGTTGCGTGCGAGCAGCTACTGAAGACTGATCTATAGCTTGTGGTCGGCCGTGCAGCGCACCGTCCATCTCCTCAGGCACTGGTCGTTGCCGCTCGTCACCAGCGAGAAGATGCTGGACTGCGGCTCGGCATCTGGCGGTGCGGGACGACAAGCGCTGATCATACTGTTTGGGTAACCAAATGTTGCAAGGAATTTGGTATAGGGACGAGACGGTAAAGGCCCGAGGACCGACCGCGCCCCAGGAAGAACACGACCTACTTGGATTTCTCTCAGCTGTGGCCACGTAGGTCTTCAGGAACACACTTCGAAGAGTGCACGAGGTACGTGCGACGGTAACAAGCTTCAGTACAATAGTAACGATATATTTTTATTTATTATCTTTGTTTTATTAACCACTAATTGAGTTTAAACACATCTACCGGTGTCGCCCCGAGATTCGAACCTGGATTTCTTTCCTAACCGGGGAGGTGCTTTATCCAACTATGATGTTAATAGGTATTTGAGATTCTGTAAAAATAAGGTAGAAGGCTCTGTCAAATAATGGAACGATTAAATGTATTAATATCAAAAAGGTAACATATAGGTTCGAAAATTGTCGCTAAAAATATCATCGCTGTAGCGTAGTTGGATAATGCAGCTTCCCCGGTTAGGATAGAGATCCAGGTTCGAATCCCGGTGGCGCAACAACAATATTTTTCGATAAAATTGATTTTATATGTACATCTTTCTAATTAATATATTTAATTCATATTTATATATAAATGTTTGATCGGTTTAATGTTGATACGAGCCTGGTTTGCCAACCAGGTAACTGAGAGGCGAGTTCAGGGCCTCGACAATGCGTTCAGGGGCCGTCGGCCGTATAATAAACAATTTACATTTGTCTCACCCGAGACTAAAGCTAGAAATGTAGGTGCTCCCCCTCACGAGTCGATCAGCCCCCTCGTTCTGAGCTCACCTGACGCAGGTGATGGCGCTGGAGTGAGCGTTGTCGGTGACTTGGGCCAGGCGGCCGCTGCACCGCTCCTGGCTGCCGCCGGCCGTGCAGCGCACCGTCCATCTCCTCAGGCACTGGTCGTTGCCACTCGTCACCAGCGAGAAGATGCTGGACTGCGGCTCGGCATCTGGCGGCGCGGGACCGTAAATGCTGATCATACTGTATATACGTGTGGTTGGGAAACCAAATGTTGCAAGGAATTTGGTATAGGTAAAGGCCCGAAGACCGACCGCGCCCTAGGAAGAACACGACCTACTTGGATTTCTCTCAGCTGTGGCCACGTAGGTCTTCAGGAGCACACTTCGATGAGTGCACGAGGTACGTGCGACGGTAACAGGTTTCAGTACAATAGTAACGATATATTTTTATTTATTATCTTTGTTTTATTAACCACTTAATTGAGCTTAAACACATCTACCGGTTTCGAAAAATACCATTTTCTTCTTCAGGATGTCATAACTAACTAAAACATATATTGTTTCTTTGACAGAATCTATCTGAAATCATTACTTAATACAAATTTACTCGAATTTTAGACTCGTAGTTAAATTTAGTTGGTTGTTTATAATTTTTTGATTAGTTTTACACGCTTTATTTATCTCCAACGATTCCAAATTATTTCATTTGTGACCAACACCGTTTATATGCAAAATTGACAATCCCAATTTTTTATCAAAACCATGACCATTTTCTATCAAATGATTAGCAAATTCTGAAAACCCACTATTGTTCAAACATCTCAAATGCTCCCTTACTCTTATATTAAAATTTCTCACCGTTTTACCAATATAAAATGCAGCACAATCCTTGCAACTAAGTTTATAGACACCAGAATTGTTAAATTTATCATCTTTGTCTTTAGAATTGATGAGTAAATTTCCTATACTATTATTTGTATAAAATGCCGGTCTGATGTTTCGTGGTAGGTGTTCAGATATTTGACTCGAAAATAATGTAATAATAATTAGTAATGGTATACTGTATAAGTCAGTATAACGAGCTCGCAGCAGAACGTTAACACTCTTCTTACACACTTTTCAAAAGTCACAGACAACACAGAAAGTCTTGCTCTAAGGAATAGGGAAGGGACGGGGACATGTCGGTAGGTATAAGGTCAACATAATGAAGTATCTAGACACGCGCACGCATAAAGCACAAAAAAAACCTAGAACTCATGGCAAAAGGAAGATTCCGTTTATGACATACTTTGAAAATTAGAAAAAAATTGGACTTATAGCAAATAGCAAACAAAGGAGTAAATTAAACACTTACGGTCTAAATATTTGGAATAAACGTGTCCGATATATGGCGCCAACTAGATACAACTCTTAGGTAAAACAGCACGGACTCGGTGGACTCACCATCGGACCTGATGACGCTAGAGAAATCACAGCTCAGCACCCCAAGATCGTGAGCATCGTCCACAGACACCAGCGGAACCACGTCATCCAGTGTGCTGTCTCGAATATCTAAATATTAACATATATTACTTGTCGGTAGTGGTAAACCCGTCCTAGGATGGGCGCCTAAAATGTAATATAGGATGGTTGAGCTCAAAATCACGAACCGTGAGTCAATCACTGATATCTTTGAGTCACAATCACTGTCAGTGATTGAATATCTAGAAATATTGTGATTTTATTTATATTTGGTTGTGATCGGTGATTCGGCGCATGTGCATATTCATGAAGGAGTGACATAATTCGTTGACAGTGCCATCTAGTAGATTATGCCAAAACGTTTTACGCATTTGACCCGAAATGCTGAGAATTTGATCCCAAAAATAAACTCACATTTCATTCTCTTTGTGATGATATTAATTAAAATATATATTAATTATATATGCTAGAATATTAATATGAAGTTTGAATAATGTTTTTGTAAAAATAAGGTAGATGGCTCTTTCAAATAATGGAACGATAAAATGTATTAATATCAAAAAGGTAACATGTAGGTTCGAAAATTGTCGCTAAAAATATTGTCGCTGTAGCATAGTTGGATAATGCACCTTTCCCGGTTAGAAAAGAGATCCAGGTTCGAATCCCGGTGGCGCAACAACAATATTTTTCGATAAAATTGATTTTATATGTATATCTTTCTAATTAATATATTTAATTCATATAAACGTTCAAAATTTAATAAATATCAGATATCTCATAGAGACGAAGCTATTTTTACTATATTTAATGGAAGATATAAGAAATATGGGGGGTAATTACAGGGCTTACGACCTGTCTTCGGCTGATTAATATATATAACGTTCACCAATTCTCATCACTCAATCTCCATATTTATCAAATTTTTGAAAGTTGTATATATGGTATTACGTGGACTCGCTTCGAGTACCACTACACCATCGCCATCTATGGACTAAATTTGATAATTCACTTTTCATTGAAACAGCATATATTACATGTCAACTCGATGAGAATCTGATTTATCTCACGTATGATGATATATGTTTATTTATTTATTTAGTGTATTGTGATATCGTGCGGCGCACGCGCATTAGTAATGAAACTGTGATCACAGTCACAGTGTAGAATCACTGATATCATCAAATACCAATCACAATCACACCAGTGAATCAGGAGTAGCATTTTTTCTCATCACTATTGTCGTGGTAGAACATCAGGCGCGCGTCTAGTTTGCGCGTGACGATTTACAATTCAACATTTTACATACGAGTTAGCCATTTTTGCTGTTTTTCTCTATCTAAACGTCACTTTTTCTGAAATGGATCGTCTTCCAGTTCGGCGCAAGAAATCCCACTCTCTTGACCATGCTCCCTTACTGTGCTGTGTCACCAGAGAAGTGCCTGTTGCTAGCATCACTCAGTCGGTCCAACAGGTGGGGACCTTTTTCTAATCGTCCTTCGTATATCTTATATAAAATACTTATTTAGGGAGCCCTTTTTATCATTCTGCAAAAGGTCAGCTAGAGGGGGGGCACCCACCCTTTCCCGGGACCGGTTTAGAAGCTAGGGCTTCCTTGTCGGTCTCACTCATCGAAGCTAATAAATACGCACTTTAATTCAATTACATTTTTACAATTACAATATGAAAAAGGAGAAGAAATTCTATATGGTTATTAGCAATTAAGATTTAAAATTTAGACCCTCCAGCGTCCCTTAAGTGCTGTCTCTGTTCATAAAAAAATCACATAATATAAATCCACCGAACTAATAGAAAATTACGATGCTTTAGTTCAAGGCAGACACTCAGGGATCCATTTATCAAAAATACTCCCAAAAAAGGGACAGTGGACGAGACCCAAAATAGATTGAGTAACACTTATACGGACCGACTAACGGAGTTGCAAAACACGAGACATGGAGAGTGAGAGGTAGGCGCTTAGGTGGAGTCCCACCCACGCACCCACCTACTATCCACCTAAGAAGCTCCAACGAGTCACCCATACCCGAATAAATTCCTTATATAAAACAAGATTCGTCCCATTACTAATTAGGTCTGCATTCCTGGGCGGGTCCTGTCAAAAGTGAAACAGACGCCTGAGCATATTTTGTGGACTTGTGAGATACTTAGAGATGCACATGAACGTATGATTGGTGGTTTGACGCAGGGTACGGTCTCACGAGACCATTGAAGAAGAAGATGATGTATACCAATCGCGGCTGCATACCTGTAAAGTTGTACAATTTGATGATGCCCTGGTTGCAAGTCGTGAGAAGGCAGTTGGAGTCCGGAGAGAAAGCGAGGCTGAACACAGCATCCTCGTGATGCTGGATGGTCCTGGACAAACAGACAAGAAAGATGAAAGCTTCTCCATTGATATGAATCATACTGCGAACATTTTACTTCTTTAGTGGAATCTCATGTTTACATACCCGGAATTCACGTTTTCCCTACATTTGCGTGTTATTTCTGCAGTCCCGTGTCATTTTAGTACAATATAACCCCTATTTTACGTTTGTCTTTCCCGAAATTTACGTCTAAAATTTATTCAAATTAAATACGTCCAACGTAATAATAACATTGGACGTAGTGGAAGTTGATGAAATAGTGGACAACCAAGTAAATGAAAATTTGACTCATCTCATCAACTTAGTTCCTACGATAGACTATGCCATGAGACATATTGAAGGCCTCAAAGCATATTTTACTGGTATTAGTAATGTACCACCAGAAATATTTAATTAAATTTAAAATATTGCAAGAACTATTCACATACAACTGTTGACGCAAATCTAATACTCATTCCCTTTCCCTTTTGTCCATCCAATAATCTATACCTGTCCCGCTCTGGCCAACTCATTACTTGCGATTTCGCTGATGGGGAGGACAGATTGTGCTCAGACCGCAAACAATCAAGATCTTGCGCCTTTTTCTACCGTCCTACATCCGCGCCGTGCGTATCGCTGGGACCGCTAAGAGGAAGTGTATTCAATAATTCCGGAAGTGCAGTGATCTCTCGGTTCGGCACAATAAACGTGCTCGTCAACCGAAGGTGAAGACGACGCTTATCCCAGGATTTTAAAGCAAGGTAGGCCAGATACATCTGCGCTTATAAATATTATTCAACTGATGAATATTATTCTCGATACAGTCCACGGCATTTTATCCCACCAACAAAATAAACAATAAAAAAATATTGTTTAATTTTATATAACCTTTACCATACCATGATATAAAATACACAAACGCAGCCATGCTATCAACTCGTGTTACCGTAAATAACAGTTAGAAAAAATGTTTTTATTAGCTTAAATGACTAATAATTAATAACAATAATAAAAATGATTAATAACATAATTTAGAGCATTCATTAAGTTCTTTACAATGTATCCTTCTTTCTTATCTCTTTTCGTTTAATTAGTAAGAAAAAGACAGTTATATTTGTATGTTTGTTGATCTTTTCACTGTGAAAATAGTGTGTGATCTCTGTCTTTCATATCACAAATTGTATTTTTACCAACATATTAATTTTACAACGGATTGAATGGAAAAAATAATTGTTTTTGTACGATTCCCTTCTCATAATTGGTTTTTCACTAGTCATTCCTAAGCGCTAATATTTTCTGTAAGATTATCTAAAATATGAATCTTATGTTGCATGTATTTACCAAAATTATACAGGTTTAATTATGATGGTAGACCTGTGTTACTGCATGTTTTGGGAAGGGTTAATACAACAATTTTAAATTTTCCCTCAGTTTGCCAATTCGTACCAGTGCCAATTCGAACGTGCTCTAAAGAAATATTTAATAAATTTGATGTTCCAACAGATTTCCAAATATAACGAAATTTGCTACCAATATAGGATTTCTGAAAAACATCTAATTAGACATTCCTCAGAGTAGGTGCTCCGGCAATTAAAAAGTATCAAGCTAAATTTGCAATGAAATCAGGTAAGCAGCTTTGGTGGCGGTTTCAGTTCTGGACTGAATTACTTTCTTAAAGAGAAAAAACTTTGGTATACATTAAAATACAATACCTCATCAAGGTCCTGTTGACCAAATCCCAGACGCACACCACTCCGTTGTCCCCCCCGGTCGCCAGGGTGCAGCTGTCCTTGCTGAACCTGCAAGAATACCATCAATCTTTAGTAATTTTTAAAGCATAAATAGTGCCTAAACTCACATAGGAAATCATAATGTGTACGCGGGATATCTCTTTAATTCAAATAATAAGCAATGCGCCTGTGGAAGATAAATCACCAACACTAGATGGTATATGAATTGCGTGAAATAGGCGCCAGGCCATTATACTCATAAAAAATATGTTATCAATATAATAAGGTTATATAGATAATAGTTATGATAAAGACTAAGGCAGTATACTTTTTTCAATCTCCAGAAGTTTTAAAACATAAATAATGCCTAAACTCACAGAGAAAATAATAATGTGTACGCGGGATATCTCTTTAATTCAAATAATAAGCAATGCGCCTGTGGAATACAAATCACCAACACTAGATGGAACTGGCACGAGAGTAACCACTCCTATAACAGTTCCGGGTAAGAGTGGGTACCTTCTGTGGTCATGGAATTTTGAGTCTCACGAGACCGTTGAAGATGAATCCACTGAGAATTATCGCATAGATAGGTATCAAAAAGTATTATTTTCTAATTTAAATCGCTTATTTTTTATTTATTTTATTCTTAACATAGTTCATACATACGCACTCCTTTATATGCTCTAATATAAACAAGATTAAAGTCTTTTTTTCTTTCTAAAACTTATCTTTTACACATCTAGTCAGTTTCACTATAAATCTATTCAATTTCTCCCCCTTTCTTATGTTTTCTGGCATTTCTGAAAATCTTCATCGCATGATTTCTGAGATTTGGCCTTCTTCCTGAATGGCAGTCTCAGTCTGTCCCTTCCTCTTGTACGATGCTCGTGCTCATGTTGATTTGCATCAAATTTTTCGTGTATCGTTACTTTCTCATTGAGGATAGGTATTATTCAGAATAGGTAGAGAAAATATATTTGGGTTGCAATATAAATGGAAGATTACGAATGCGAATGGTCGGATGCTGTGTGCTTTCGACATTATTTTATGGAATGGAAGCATGGAAGCACAGAAGAAATGATAAAGCGTCCAAGTCATCATTTCATAAAATTCACGAAATGCATGTTAAGTTTGCCGATTTGACTGATTTTGATATTCCAATGTGAAACACTCGATGGTAAAATGGCAGATAAATAAAATGTTTTAATAAACATGGCTACTATTAACAGAGATTCAAACCTACTTGCATATCCTCACGGGATCTCCGTTGACTTGGGCGAACTTGTGGATCTTGCCGCCAGTCCGGGCGCTCCACAGCACCGTGGTGCCGTCGATGCTCGAGGATACCAGCATCGTACCCTGTAAATTGTTGACGCTTTCAAATGCGTAAAGGTCTACCGTCCAGACTTGACAAAATATGAAAAGACCGCCGTATTTCCAAGACAGGTTGTACAGTTTTGATGCATTCTACATGTCTATATGGTGTGGACTAGTGGATTATAAAGGTAAGAAAAATAATACGGTTGTGGCACTGCAAACACATGTCCAGACGCATGAACTGAACATCAAGGATAGACTCTAAACTGCCTGAGACGAATCATCCAAATTTTTTAGGCAACTAGCGAGAAGGGAAGCTTATTGCGGTGGGCCATTTCGAAGAAGAGGAAAGTCCCCCGTGCGTTGGACCTACCAAGTGGAAAATACAACAGGTGACAACTCCAAGATCTGCTGGATATCGAGTATAGTACAGAGGGCAGGAGTTTATGGAGATCGCGAGGGACCGACTTGGATAATGAATGGCAAGCTGGAAGTCCTCGCTTTGATTGATCCGATGGCGAACTTTTCCGGGAGTTCGTGGATGTGTGGGTGTCTCACTAGGAGATTTTGAGACCGTCAGATATTTAGAAGAGGGCGAAGGCCGTCCGCCCTTTGTGTTGTCTTTAAGGGATGTGTGAGGGAGTTCGAATCCGCCATTTGCTGTCCCTCTCAGTGCTTTTATTCTTGTGTCTATATTTTATCTATTACTGTTGTTTTATTTTTCGAACGGTTTTTGGTTAGCAGCCATGCAGTGTTGCATTTCGGCGCAGCACTGTTGCCAAGTAGTGTTAAAAAAAATGACAACCCAGCGCTAATGGAGCTTTTGCTCACATATCGGTTCTGGGTAAACGGTGGGTCACCATTTACTGATGTCGTACCGAATGTCTACTCGAAGTTCAAAGGGCTTCTCCGTCTTTGTTCTTACGTTCCTGGTATTTTCTCCATGCGAGCGCCGGTGCTAGACTTTTTGATTGTTTTTTCCGCCCTAGTAACTTAAGCGAAGATGATGTTTTAAATTTTTGATAAACCATCCGTACCGCATACGTACGTTTGGAGCGGTATTTTGTTAGGTCGGCATTTGAAACTTGCCCAAGGGTGGCTTTTTACCAAAATACGTTTCAGACACTAGTGTTAACTATGAATATAAATAAATAACCATATATTTTGAATTATTTTTATTACACAATGTTGCGTAAAAGCATAGATGCCGGGAGAAACAGGATATTCGGAAGGAGGTTCTCCAAGGTGGACTGTAAATTTATTTGTATCACAATCTCCGTTCAGGGGTCCCAGTCCTTCAGATTGCACCGGATTAGACGCGACGTCTCAATTTAATATTACACTGCGATTCACTAGTTACCGTACCGGTTCAGGGTCGCCGTTCGACCGGCGGCGGCGTGCCGGTGAGGAGAGGAAGGGGACGGGGAAGGCACAGTATATTATTATCATTCAAGAATAAATATATGTCCCAAACTCACACTATTATCGATTTTGGGTAACGCTGCCGCTGCTCCACGCTGTCGCACATCTCTTCTGGCAACATGTCCAAGGTACGCGCGATTTTTGCGTATTTTATTATTACGCATTGAAAGAAACCTCTATCCCGAAATCGTTATGAGAGTTGGTCAATAATTGGTGGATAATTTACTGATGTAAGTTAGCTCTGGTAACACCGTACCGAAGCCACACCTGTTTTGGTGGGAATAGATTCCATTGACTGTATTCTCTGCTGGTTATGTTTGGTCTATGCAATCCCAATTGGATAAAGAAAGGTATACTGGCAGAAGGGATCTGGCTTACTTCGATCTCGGTCCTGTGGGCAGAACTTCAAATTACACATTCCTCGACTCGCTTTGTGTTGATGAAGGATCCCGCTGCACTTCGGAAGGGGTCTGATGCTATCGAAATCGGTCTTTCGGTTCGGCTAACTTGTAACGCACGGCGACACTCTTGACAGAAACAAGCGTTTGAACCGCTTAGCGATTGAATTTACACAGGTTACACTGGCCACAGGTTAGCCAGACAAGGACAGGTGTATCGTGACAGATGAGCGGAATGCATGTATGTTACGGAGAGATTTTTTTAAATACTGATTTACATGTGACATGTGACGCCAGCACCATATCTCGCAGCGTAACAATGCACGATATATTTTCTAGAAGAGTTGTGCTCTAATCTAGGAAATAGTAAATGGAAAGCCAGACGTCTTTGATTTGACTGACCTGATATCGCGCCGAGTGTTTGTTTGAAGTACCGGTTGGAGCTGTTTAAAAAGCAAATGATTATATCACACAGGCTCGGGAACAAATAATTCAGACTTGTCGATATATTCATTTTATTGTACTTCTTTATTTAAACAGAAATATAAATATTGAAATGATAATGTTATAAGGGTATTAAAGCCATTCTGTGTTGACAGTTGGTATGTATTTGAGCCGTTTTGATGTGTAAAATGTACATTATCATTTATCGATTATCAGACAGTTGCCAACACATGTTTAATGTACCGCGTATACATAAATTAATTAAATCTTCGTGGGAAGGACCAAATGTCCATTAATGCGAATGTAATTACAGTTAACCCTTCCCTACCCGTCCCAATTAGATCTATATATTTACGAAAAACACACGCAGCACAAAATTAATATTTTAACTAAATTTAAAAAATCATTCACGCTTTGAAATGACGTACGATTTGTAGAATTCGCTTTATTACCAATTGTGTAAAAGTGATTATTTTTCAATTCAATTCCATGTAAAATTGCTACGTTGGAAAAAAAATGGTATTTGCAGTAGAATAACAAACATAGGAACATAATTATTTACGTTTCTCACTAATTAAACGAAGAATCGTAAGAAGAAATGTCATTTTGTCAACTATTTTAATGCAATTTAAGATCGTAAATGCGTTATTTCATTATAAATGCAAAAAAAAACCCTCTAAATACTTAACGGTAACACGAGTTGACAGCGTGGTTGCTTACGAATATTCAGGCCTATTCTCAAAATTGCAATATTGAAATGAAGGTGATTGTTACACCAATCCTCAAAAATAGTGTTATATTTGAATGAGAGAGAGGGAGAGAGAGTGAGGGAGATAAACGTACCATAATCTGTCAAAAGTATCTGTCTATTTTTGAGGGTTGGTGTAACAATCACCTTCATTTCAATATTGCAATTTTGAGAATAGGCCTGATTTTATATATCACGGTATGGTAAAGGTTAACACGGCCCCAGCTCTATCCAAACTGTAGCGGATCGCCGTATTCCTCAACACGCACGTCTCTCCAACAATACTTTTTGTACAATTTCCGGATTGCACGCCCCGTGGAGAGGATACTGATACGGATACGGACGATAAGATACCATACTTTAATATTAGGAGAACACATTCTTATTGTGAAGTTGTAATTATTCAGAACACAGCTCTGTGAATAATTCAAATAATGGAATGATTAAATGTATTAAAAGGTAACATATAGGTTCGAAAATTGTCGCTAAAAATATTGTCGCTGTAGCATAGTTGGATAATGCACCTTCCTCGGTTAGGAAAGAGATCCAGGTTCGAATCCCGGTGGCGCAACTACAATATTTTTCGATAAAATTGATTTTATATGTATATCTTTCTAAATAATATATTTAACACACTTTAATGTTATTGTCACACGTCCGCGTCTATATTCCCGTCTCGATCCATTTTCTAATGCTCGACCTCTGTATGAGTTTGGATCCTGGCGCTACCGGGCGCCACTAGGTCAATATTGAAAATTGCTCTTGGCGTCTACAGGGAGTTTGGAAACTCTTTCCTGAAAATTCTTTCCAAATACCGGTTCTCCGAGACGTTCGGTCCTTCGATAGAGTCCTTTCCCCCCATCAACCCTTTCCCGTTCCATCTTCCGATTTTATTTCCCCACCTAGAGGTAATTCCGACGTACAACCGGAATTACCGTATCCTCTCTGAGATTGCACATTCATCTTAATGTCGTGGCAGGACCATCTGTCAGGATCGTTAACAATCTGTATATAAAAAAAATCAATGCTTTAATTACCTGTGGAGAAAAGCTGATGCTGGTGACGCCATATTTGTGTATTTTCAGGGGTGAGAAGTCCGTTTCCACATAACCCAGGCCCGGCTTCCAACTCCAGACACGCACCGTCTTATCCCTGGAAAAGAGCCAATTCTATGGAAAGATATCAGATGGAGCCAAGGTTTAGATGTAACATAATATTTTGACTATGTATTGTGACGCTCACTTTACTCGCTAACCAGGTTCGCCGCACGGGCCAACGATGTTGTTGTCTAACCGCCACAGGTCCTTGTTCTAACAAAAGTGTGGCGAACTCACCCGGAGCCGGTGGCGAGCAGGCAGTCCAGCGAGAAGTCACAGCAAGTCACGTCATTGGTGTGCGCCTTGAGGGTCTGCAAGTCGTCAGCTTGGCAGCACATGGCGAATCTTTCTGTTGGAAAAAGCCTTGTTCAGTGAAATTCATTTAGTCTTGATTTAAATACGATTTGATTTTATTTTTCGGTAATGTTTGATTAAATTGTCTATTTCCACAGAGATGCTCTACGACAACAGGTTAATATGTTATCCTACATTGAATGGTGACCGTTCTGCGAGCAAAAGCTCCTATAGGTTCTACTTATTCACCGCCAGGATAGTTATTTTTTAAATGATGCATAGCAGCTCTGCTATGATGCAGTACAGTCTTGCTGTGATGCAACACGGCAACAACAAGAACCATTTATGGTATATTTAAAGAAGTACACAGTCCGACATGACATACACACCCATAAATATGGTGACTTGCAATAATGGACTATTGTTTGTTTGACTATGATTTTAGTTTTGTTCCTTCACCTGGTCCAGTCCCAATTGAGTACGCAGCTTGACCGATTGTCGTAGGTCTATTTCTTCATAGACAAGTGTCCCAGTTTGAGTATTGCCACCCGTCGCGCACTCTCCATAGAAAGAATTTGCTCTCCATAGAAGACGTTTGCAAAGAGCAGATTCACCCAAACTGCCGTTGAAGTCGAAAGGTCCGTTGGCAGCTCCCCAAGTAATCTCACCAATCTCCGTATTCAAGAGTTGTGTGATCATTAATGTGACGTTAAAGCTCTATCACTGACTTTATATACATCTGTGGTACAGTGGCTAGCGGAGTGTATTTATTCTATCCTATATTTTCCACGTTCCGAGCGCACGCCATTTTGTATAGCGACCGCGCGTTATTTCACCACGTAGCGGCAAATATCCATCTGAATCTCCTGCGCAGGACATCACCTGAATGTACGTACTGCTGTATCTATATCCTCCCATCTCGCGAATATTATTACTCGCATCAGAAATCCTCGTGAACCTCGCCATCGCCTTCTGTCTCGACTCCTGACTGCGAAGGACTCCTTCATCCATCAAGGGCCCGTCGCTGGTCCCATCCTGCTGGCCATCAATCGGTTACACCCACCTCGCCAGCCAGAACTATGTGCAGGTCTCACACTTTTACCGAATCCTGGAGTATTTAGTGATCGTACCCATTCTAATTTGTGTCTTCGCCATCTCATCATTGTGACCTCAGCTTGGCGGCGAAAGTAATGACATGGAATAAACCAGTTGTATCCATTCACGCTTCAATATGAAACAAGAGAACTGATCAACCGTGATTTAATATAGATTATATATCTATTTTACACTATTTTTTATTTTTTTAATTTAGCGCAAATACATGGCAAATAAATTCAATTTTTAAATTATATGGTAACATCCATACATGGTTTTTCTTTCGCTACCTCTCAAAAAAGAGACCAGCTTCTATATATATGTATGCTGTATATAATACCTTACATATTCTATTCATTGTCCATTTGTGTGCTTCTGAAGTGTTCTGTAATATTGTTTGTCCAATTATATGTTTTTGAAGTGTTCATTTAGTTTCTTTTTAAACTCTTATATCCTTTATTTCTTTAATTTGATATATATATATATTTACAATATAAGTTGCATATTGTGTATTCCTGTACCATGTATTTCATATCGGCCATTTATGTCAGCCCTCATATTTCATAATAGTAATTCTGATCCATTTATAAATTCAGTTTTACTTAATAAATGCATATTGTTTTAGAATAACCTACACCATGTTTTCCATCATTCTGTCTCTGATATCCACTGCCCACATGAGAGGGATAATCCGCGCTCTGTCGAGCTAGTCGAGCATCGTCTTAAAGGTAAATATTTAAGATCTACATGACCTCTGATATATTAAACAGTTGACCTTTTACATGATTCATTTTGTATTTGTGGAAATTCGTCGAGATTTGGAATGGAAGTGTTACCTTCGCTGTGATCATTAGGATCCAATGGAAGTATCTTTTCGACCAGCAGCTCAGCTGGTTGTTCTATTTGCATTGAGATTAAATTCGTCGAGGTTTGAATTATTGAACAGTGTATGGTGACTTCATCAGGATCGTCTCTCGCACCTTTTAAGTTTAGATGAACTTCAGGAGAAGCCAGGAACGGGGTCATCCGTCGGGTGAGTCGAGCTGTCCCCCTTATCACGTAAGCCACCCTGGTCCGCTATTACCGAAGGATTCCTTTATCAATTCTTATTTCCCTCACCATTTCCTATTCCATTCCCTACTCCTACCCATCTATCATTTCACCCATTTCAGCCTCCTATTCTATCCCGTTCCGATTCCATCACCACCGTTGTGATCGGCGACACGCGTCGTTCACAGGACTCTCACACAGGCTAACGAACGCGCACTCGAATATAATGAAAAGTACTAGCCAGTGGATAAGGCAACTTGAAGCATTTCAGATATGTATCTACAGAAAAATACTAAAAATCATCTGTATGGATAGATTAAATAGCTAACTATGATAAAAATACAAATTAAATGCATTAATTAGAAAGGTATACATATAAAATCAATTTTATCGAAAAATATTGTTATTGCGCCACCGGGATTCGAACCTGGATCTCTTCCAATCCGTATAAAGATAACATGTAGGTTCGAAAATTTGTCGTAGATGTACTGTGTGCTGTAGCATAATCGGTTAATGCACGTCGATTTTATATAAATATCTTTCTAATTAATGCATTTAAAGGAAAACAATCATTTAAATCAACAAAAATCCAAAAATTGTAATATTTCGGACGCGTAATGAAACATCTAGAAAAGTACCAGATATTGAATTTTGTAATACAGAAAAAATACTGGAAGTCGGGGCCCTGGAGGAAGGAGAACATCATGGCTGAAGAACCTGAGGTAACGGTCTGGCCAGCCTACTGTAGAGCTGCAAAGTGATGAAGGCCAAGGTCCGTTGAACGGATATGGTGAAAACAAAATATGTAATAAAGATGAAATAGAAGAAATACAGGAAGATGAAGAAGAAATCAGAAAAGAAGCCAATCACGATTGGCTCACACCGCGCATGTTCCAATGTAAATCATTTAGCTTGTTAATGATTGGCTGTGCATCGCGCTCACATATTTTACTTTGTATTTAGCGATGCTAATTTAGTTAGTTATCTGTAGTTCTATATCAATACAAATTATTATTTTGTTATAATAAAATATACATACGTAAATTAATACATTCTGCGCCTGTGGAATATAAATTATCAACTTAAATGTTCTGCAGATTGCATATAGAACAGGCGTAATGAAAATTAATCAACTAGAAAAGATATTATTATTGATAAAATAAGTTAGTTACTACCGGGATTCGAAACTCTGGACCATTTCCTATCTGGGGATACGCTTTATCCAGAATTTGATAAAATCTAATAAATACACTTACAGATAAAGTCTGGCGAACAATTTTTTGAAACAGACACAATGAGATAGGCAAGATGAGCCACGTACGCTTCTCCCCGAACGCTTCGAAGAACTGTCCGCTCCCGCCGCGGCCAGCGCGCTCCGCCATCGTCCGACCTCTTCAATTATTGAAGGTTCCAAGAGTTGATTCCCTTTGTCAGGTGTGTGCGTGTCGGGGACTCCGCCAGGTGTGCGACGAGCCCGGCGGGCCACGTAGACCGACGGGACGTTCATGGGTTGTATTTAAGTAATCGATACCGAAGCGTGTGTCAAAACGTAGGGTGGTTGAAGTTAGCGCGGCATTATTTAAGAATTGTTTTATTTATCACTTTAATGCTACGAACAATTGTTTGACTTTTGTCTCAAAATTTATTTAATTAGAACAACTGTTGATTTAAATACAAATATCAGTTAAATATATGCATTTAATAACAAAATTCAATAATAGAACTCGAAATACGACAGATCTTGATTTATGGGGATGCTTATCACGCCATTTCTCCAAGGGAGTAGTCAGAGAGGATAGAGCGCCACACTCTTCTGTCCTGACACACAAGCTTCTCATACAAGCTCCGTCCTCTACTTCTGGTGCCATCAACGCTTGCATCATATATCTTTCTCCTCGTTCATCTGCTACATATGACCAAACCACCTAAGTGATCCTCTTTTAACGTTACTCACTATACTATAAAATCATCTTTAGATTATTTCCTCATTTCTTCATTCTTTACTGTCATAAATAAATCTGCCACATATACGCCTAAGTGATCTCATTTCCACTGCATTCAGTCTACTTTAGTTCCTCTTCTGCTAGCTTTATTGTTCACCGCTAGTCTTGCCTCGGTTGACAAATTCCCGTTAGCTATAATTCCATCCAAAGCGCCGTTCACTTTATTCCCTGCAGTCACCCTCCTTTCGATATCATTCTCAGCCTTTCCGTTTCTATCAAACATACTTCCCAAATACACAAACTCATCTACTTGTTCCAAACATTCATCACCTCCAAGTATTCAGCTTTCCTCCTTCTCGAATACCATCGCTTTCCACTTGTTCACGTTCATAATACATTCTACTCACTAGACTAGACTAACAGCGTACAATCAAATCGTGAATGAGAATTAAATTATACTCGGTTGGTGTGGTGCAATCGGTTAACGCATTTCCATGGATAGAAAAGATCCAGGTTCGAATCCCGGTAGCAACAAAAATATTTTCTCTATAAATTTTTCCTGCATATCTTTCAAATTGATACATTAAATTTGTATTATTAACCTTTACCATACCATGATATAAAATACCCGAACGCAGCCATGCTGTCAACTCGTTTTACCGTAAATAACAGGTACAAAAAAATGTTTTTATTAGCTTAAATGGCATGAATTAAAATTTGTTGTAATTATTCAGAACATAGCTCTGTAATATTTTAAATATATTAATATAAAATCAATTTTATCGAAAAACATGTTACCTTTTGATATTAATTCATTTAATCGTTCATATACATAGAGGTTCAAAAATTTGTCGCTAAAAATATTGTCGCTGTAGCATAGTTTGATAATGCATTTTCCTCGGTTAGGAAAGACATCCAGGTTCGAATTCCGATCACGCAACATCAATATTTTTCGATAAAATTGATTTTATATGTATATCTTTCTAATTCATATTTATAATTTAGAGCATTCATGTGTCATTCCTTCTTATCTCTCTTCATTTAATTAGTGAAAAAAAGACAATCATATTTGTATGTTTGTTGTTCTTTTCACTGTGAAAATAGTGTGTGATCTCTGTCTTTCATATCACAAATTGTATTTTTACCAACATATTAATTTTACAACGGATTGAATGGAAAAATTAATTATTTTTGTATGATTCCTTTTTTATAATTAGTTTTTCACTAGTCATTCCCGAGCGCTAATATTTTCTTTAGGATTATCTAATATATGAAATATTACAAGTTTAATTATGATGGTAGACCTGTGTGTCTCTGCGTGGTATGGGAAGGGTTAACATACCACAGAACTTCACAATAATTTCTGAACAGCCTGTTCTGATATCGATGTCCAGTTGTCATATGTTATCGAAAACTTATTACGTTTTGCGACTTGACTTCTTCGATTGGCTGGGGGACAACAAACGGGTATGGATTATTTCCCATATTACCGGAAAGCCCCTTCCGTACAGGAAAGTTCACATATAATTACCCCGCGCGCAGGGTTGCCAGAAAACCGACAAAGAAATGAACCAGCTTCGTTCCATCACATTATACACTTATTACTGTGTGGGATGCAATAGGTATCCATCTCTGATGCATATAGCGTTGTACTGGCTAATAATAATAATAAAAATTGTTATTTTCCTCCATGGAAATGATTTTTTGAAAAGGTGTGTTTTGAGTTTTTTCTTAAATAATGTCTCTGATGCATTCATTGTTCCTTGTGACGGAGGGCAAAGAGTTCCACGCTTTTGGGCCCGCCACCGCAAATGCCCGTTCACTAAATTTAGACTTCTAGCAACGGTTGGTCGGTTCTACAACCCTTTCCGAGAGTTAGACGTCTACCATACAAAGTTCTTGAAGATACAGAGGCGCCACTGTAGCCTTGTACGTCAACCGGTACAATTTAAATTCAACTCTTTCAGGGAATCGGAGCCAATGTAGCTGATGTAAAAGGGATGTTATATGAGAGAATTTGGAAACTCCATATATTATCCGTGCAGCCGCATTTAGAATAGATTGTATCAATGTAATCAATCCAGCTGAAATTAACATTCTCACGACGAAGAAAGTTGATTGTATTTCTGGCTGTGTGAGATGGAGCTCCGTCCTGCTGTAATGTCTAGCTATACTCTAAGTTTTGTTTTGAAACTCTTTGATCATTTCCCTAGCACCCCGACGTTTTCCAATTCGTAAATTTTTGATCAGAATACGGTCTTCTGCAGTGATTTTTGTCATTCTGGGTAACAATTTGAAAAAACCAAATATAAACGATGGAAAAAATAATAATCAAAGATGGCGACAGGAAATTGTCGAAATAAAACGTAATATAGGTAAGTAAGTAAATTAGTAAACTATTTAAGCTATTGTTAGCTATTTAACCTTCAGATACGAGTTAAGTTCGCATGGTTGATATGATGAGAAACTGAAGAGATGGGGACCAGACGTACCTTTTAGAATACCTTGAAGCGTCTAAAATTAGAATCCATCAGGTGGCAACCCTGTCCGTGCGCCATATAATGAAAGTGAAGATACTCCTCACTGCCACCATTCCATTAACCTTTACCATACCATGACATAAAATACCCGAATGCAGCCATGCTGTCAACTCGTGTTACCGTAAATAACAGTTAGAAAAAATGTTTTTATTAGCTTAAATAGCTTTAATGGTACGAATTTACTCTAAATATTGAGCATTCAATTTTGAAAAATGATTAATAACATAATTTAGAGCATTCATTAAGTCCTATAAAATGTGTCCTTCCTTCTTATCTCTCTTCATTTAATTAGTGAGAAAGAGACAATTATATTTGTATGTTTGTTGTTCTTTTCACTGTGAAAATAGCGTGTGATCTCTGTCTTTCATATCACAAATGGTATTTTTACCAACGTATTAATTTTACAACGAATTTAATGAAAAAATTAATTATTTTTGTATGATTCCTTATTTATAATTAGTTTTTCACTAGTCATTCCTAAGTGCTAATATTTTCTTTAAGATTATCTAAAATATGAATTTTATGCCGCATGTATTTACCGAAATATTACAGGTTTAATTATGATGGTAGACCTGTGTTACTGCATGGTTTGGAAGGGTTAAGTAAAGTTATTTATACTGATAGATGTATTTCAATTTTATGGGTATTTTGCGACATATAACCTGCAGTTTTATTATTTTTCTTTGAGAGATTTTAAGTTTTACAATTCCACCGCATTTAATTCTTCTTCTTGTTCTTAGCGCTACAGCCGTGGTCTCCTCAATTCCGATACTCGGTCTTCTGCTGCCGCTGTCCGTTTCCAATTGTTTACCATAATTATTAGTACACATTACCTATGTTATTATAAAATACTACCAAAAATTTGATAGATATGGAGATTGATTAATGGGTGTGAATGGTGAACGTTATATTTGTGTAAAGTGATCACTTAAGCTAGCCGAAGAAAGGTCGTAAGCCCTGTAAATACCCATACTCCCATAGCTAAGTCTCTATGAGATATCTATATTCTTATTATCTCACGGGGAATATTATAATAATATCATTTTTAATTTCTTCTATCGTTATTAATAATATTATTTGTTCGTCGATTATATCAGCGTTTTGCAATTCGGCCCTTTCGAGATGTAGTATGGCGTGGTATAATTCTTGTACTGTGCACGGAGTGTAAGATGAACGAATGTCTTTGTTCTGAAGGAACTCAGTATTGAAGAAATGCTTTTCATGGCCCTGGTGCGATCAATTTTTCCATATGGTGTAAAATCATGAACTCTATAGGCAAAGAAGAGAAGACGAATTGATGCGTTTAAAGCGTGGTGCTGCGTGTACCATGGATAGCCTTAACTGCGTGCTGTAGATAAAACCTTTTTTTTTTTTACAATTACTCAATTTCTTGTGAGAGGAGTATATATGAACATGAAGATCCCCACCTGTTGGAACGATCGAGGATGCAGAGAAAAGTGGAGGAGTGTTGTCAAGACGGTATTGAAGGTCACGAGAGACCGACGAGGATGAGGCGGCCTCGCACTTTGTGGCATCACATTGCCAAAACGGTAAATTACATGTTTAAATTATTTTAAGAATATGTCTAATTGGATATTTGTTTCTGTTTGATCAAATTAAAAGAAGACGTACATCCTGCGCCGATAGGATCTAACGAACGTAATGCGCAATGGGGGGGGGAAGGAAGTAAAGGAACCTGGATATAAGGATCGATGATGGGTAGGGATTCCAGTCAAAGGACCAGTGAATTAGAACGCGGTAAGGTATCAATGTTCCGATTCTCAAGACGCGTTACAAGTTACAAGGCATGAACAAGCAGTGGACAATGTTAGCCGTCGTGCTGCCACTACTAAGCAAAAGATTGCTTTTGCTTTAATTATATTTTGTGTAGTAACGTACTAAGCTAGAGCACATCTTAGGAAATGATACGACTAGACGAGGGAAAAGAAAGTAAACATCTTCTCGCTTATCTTAGAGCGGAGCAAGAAGCGGATTTTGTATATGGTCTCTCGTACAATCTGTTGCGTACGAGCGTTGATGCTGAAAAACAAACCATGACTGGAAGGAAAAGGCACTCGCCGCCCCGATCCGAATTCTGATGGAACTTTCAAAGTGGACTGTATATTGTTGATTTCACGGACACTATTTCGTCATAGGTTTCGATACAAAACCGCCGATCGTCTAAACTGGCGCTGTCGGGAGGGGAATAGATGGGCGAGGGGGTGGGGGGGGGGGGGGGGGGGTTATGGGCTGAGAATTATTTTCATTCTAGTAATTAATACATTTACATGGTAATAAATATGTCCCAAACGCAATAATTAATGAATCGAATAATAATTATATCAATAGCTGACAAATGTACTCACCTTAGATCGCAAGAGTGAAGACATCCAAGATTGACGCAGAAATAGGTGCTACTCTTTTCTTTCACGCTTCAAAACAGAACACTGGATTGAAACTGAAGTTGTCTGCAGTAAATGATGGCACAAAGTAATACGTATTAAGAACTGTCTTTTTCAAAACTGTTACACGTGTGAAGTATGAAGGATAATCGTACAAAGCATCGTTCACAAAAATGTTGCGTTGAACACATAATAACATATATATATATAGCCAAATAAAACGGTTAGATACTGTAATATAACAAGGGGCTCGCCGATCTACATCTAATTTAACAAGAGCGAGCCCCCCCTCCAACAACTCACCCCTGCTCAAAGGTCTACGAAAAATCTATATTTAATACATATATGTAATCATCCGGCGACTTTTCCAGAAAGCTTTCTTTGACGTGTTGTAAACACGTCGCTAGATGGCAGTGTAAATACGTGAAATTAATATTATCAATGTAAATATTAGTTCAGATAAAATTAATTGCACAAATACAGTTCTCTGCAAACAGATACGTGTGAATTTGTGTCAAAGTGCGATTCAAATAATTTTGCAATGAGACATCCGGAGAAGTGCGAGATCTCGCACCTCACATAATGCGGGGAAAGAGTGCTGGAAGAGGGGCAATATCGTGGCTGAAGATCTTGATGCCGGCGAATAGCTAACTGTGAAGCTTATAACCGAACCGTAAGTGAAGCTTATAACCGAACATGGCCTAATCACACGCCGAGTCCGTAGCCTCGCTCCAAACATGGCCCAAGATCGCGGATAGTGCAGACTACAAGCTGATTGAGACCGCGACATTCAGTCGTGAGCAAAGTCAATTACGACAAGATACAACGTTTCAAATAATTAAAAATACCTTCTCAATATTCAATTTTAATATAATACTAATATTGAGTTTTATTAACCCTTCCCAAACCATGCAGTAACACAGGTCTACCATCATAATTAAACCTGTAATATTGCGGTAAATACATGCGACATAAAATTAATATTTTAGATAATCCTAAAGAAAATATTAGCGCTTGGTAATGACTATTGAAAAACCAATTATGAAAAGGAAATCGTACAAAAACAATTATTTTTTCCATTCAATCTGTTATAAAATTAATACGTTGTTAAAAATACCATTTGTGATATGAAAGACAGAGATCATATACTATTTTCACAGTGAAAAGAACAATAAACATACAAATATAATTATATTTTTCTCATTAATTAAACGAAGAGAGATAAGAAGGACGGACACTTTGTTTAGAACTTAATGAATGCTCTAAATTATGTTATTAATCATTTTTTTCAAAATTGAATGCTCAATATTTAGAGTAAATTCGTGCCATTAAAGCCATTTAAGCTAATAAAAACATTTTTTCTAACTGTTATTTACGGTAACACGAGTTGACAGCATGGCTGCGTTCGGTATTTTATATCACGGTATGGTAAAGGTTAAACTAACCAACTTATAGGATAGAGCGCCACACTCTTCTGTCCTGACACACAATTCACGCCTCATCCACAAGTTCGCCGATTATCGAGGCTTCTAATAGAGTGTTCCTCTGTTTCTGGTGCCATCCACATCTTCATTACCATTCTCTTCCCATTCATCCGTTCCATGTAAATATTTAATCAATTCATTTTGATAAATAAATGCCAACTTGCTCCAAAACAGGCTTGCTTGCAATCACCATTCCAAATGTTATCTGATTCTTTCTTAATCTTACTTACTATATGTGTATATGTCTAGCTCAGGATCAGCTTTACATTCTTTCCTTATTTCTTCATTCTTTACTCTATCATAAATGGATCTGCCACATACACGCCCAAGACTACTTTAGGTCCTCTTCTGCTAGCTCCAGGCCCCCAGGACCCTGCAGTCATCCTCCTTTCGATATCATTCTCAGCCTTTTCGTTTCTATCAAACATACTTCCCAAATACACAAACTCATCTACTTGTTCCAAACATTCATTACCTCCAAGTATTTGACTTGTTGACATTCATAAGGTCGCTTTCCTTGCAAATTTTATTTATTTTACATAAATTGTTACACCCAGTGATCTTTGTAACAAGCTTAATCATTGTTGAGCTGAACATATTTGTCTATTTTCACGCCTCGTTCGCATCCGTTGTTAGTGTAGTGATTAGCGTCGCCGCCTGCCGCGCAGGAGATCGGGGTTCGATTCTCAGCCGGGGAGATTTTTATTATATTTTTCACAATACTCAGAAGTGATCTAAGATGTACATACAACGTTTTTTCATGACTTTGATCATCGAAAATCATTTATCTATCATTAATTATTTAATAAGAATTAAACAACTCTTGAAACGTGAGTCGCGTACCAGTAAAGCCGCGCCACGAAGAAAAGAGACGGACGTATTCGCGTACAACGAGCAAGACAGAGAGCGACGAATAACAGGAAATTTCTTACGTCATATGGCGTAACATCAGGCTTCGCAAGAAAGAGTGGCGACTATACAAGTTGCGTCTGTGTGAGCGAGACGGAACACCCACGTCAGGTGTTGTTTCAAATTGGTAAAATAGCGAGATTGTTGTATAGATGTGTTAGAATGTATGAGCTTACGCAGTACAGGCTGTGTGTAAAGTGTGTGACTGTTTCGTTAATAATAATACGTTTATTCCAGTATAGTCGGGTTGTTCGTGCAAGACCCGACTCGCCATATAAATAATACAAAAAGTTAAAAAATAAAATAAATAGAAGATGAAAATATACAAAATGTACAAAATATAAATTAAAAAATTTCAGTTGCGGCTATTATCGGAACTGGCGATTTTACAGTCAACTTTGGATACGGATGGAATGGTCAAAAAACTAGGCTGCAGAGATACAGAAACTACGAAGAGTTTGCATTCTACTGGCTCTCCCTCGCACCTCTTGCCACCTGGACAGGGTGAATTTCTGCCGGACTGTGACCGAGTTCTGCGACTGTAACACGTAAATGTGACGTCTACCCTCCCCGTTTGGGGGTGTGTGGTTTCTATAGCTTATTTCTGGCTTCTTTTTGAAATTAATGTGACAACAAGTCTCTCATATTGTACAGGTGTGGTCCTGGTACGACGATACCGGAGCCAACCTACGATGATATGACTGAATGTAATAAAATAAATAAAAATATATGTAATTATGACGAATCGAAAAGAGGGTAAACAACAAAACAAAATTAAAAAAAAAACTATGAGGAGTAGCGGGAGTGGCGTTAAGAGATCAAATCAGCAACGATATCATTCGAGAGAATCTCGGGATGAAACCGATGGTGCTTCAAAAAGAAAAAATCTCAGCTAAGTCGGCTTGGACGTATCTTCCGCACGGAAAACGAAAGACTGCCTAAATAGGATTTTTCATCAATTCCATGCGACGAAGACATGTAGGACAATCCAGGAGAACTAGGAAGTGGCAAAGAAGAGACTCACAGCGCGGTAAGAGAGCGGTTGAAGAATGCCATCTAAGTGATTGGCCAGATATGATAATATCAGTGGCTGCTCTGCAGTCGATGCCATTCTCTTGTCAAGGAGCCAGCCTTCCGCGAGAGCGTCGCTTGCACTAAAGAGTTGATCACTAGAGAACACACGTTATTTGACAAATATTGTAGATGCGCTACAATAACGCGCCAACCCGAACAGTATTATTGTAGACGGTTGAACGTCACTTGCTTGTAGTCCAACCAGAGCTCGCAAGTATTCAAGCTGATTATCGAAATGATTTGAATAACGGCTTAAATAACTGTTTGATCAACGGTTTAAATAACGATTTAAACATCACTAGCGGGTTATATTAAGTTACATTAAGTTAGGTCAACAAGCTGACTGTGCAATTGTCACGATATCAAAACGCAAAGTTCTCCTAGTTTAAATAAGTTTTAATAAAAATAAAATGTGCACTGACATTTTGCGAGCACCGTGTATGTCCCATTCGCGCGGCGTGAATGTTGTTATAACGGTCGCGCGAGACGGCTGCGGGCGTGCGAGCGAGACGGGCGGCTGTGTGTGAGCCCGGCCGAGGCTGTCGGGCAAAGGACGTTTTACCGTTGTGTTCGGTCATTGACATTTTGGACCAGTCAGTAAAGGTGGAATTCGGGGCCGCTGCGCCGCGCCGTCGGAAAGGAACTAATAAAAAATAATAATTGAATACAGATTTGATACAATGGTTGTAAAAAAATATTCTTCGTAAATACGCATTTTTATTGTGAAAGGCCAATTTTAGAAGATACAGTAATACCCCGACTTGCGCAAACTCAGATGTCCGCCATGTTCAGTGTTTATTTAAACTGATATCGCTCATGCGGTAGAAGAAGTTGTTCATCAGATTTGGAAGTCAATGCTAACGATGTCAACGAGCTGCTGGATTCACTCAGTCAGGAGCTAACAGTCGATGGGTTCATAGAGATGCGTGAGCAAAACGACAATGAAGACACTTCAGGCCCAATTCCACCAGAAAAGCACATTGACAGAAAAGCAAGCTTGACAGAAGGTCTCAGCTCAATTGAAAATGGCTTTAAAATTTTTTAGAAAACATAGACTCTAATGAAGAACGTGTTTTAGCTACAGAGCGAGGAATAACAAAATTGTTAGCTTGCTACGAAGAAATTCTGCGTGAAAAAAAGAAAGCATTGTGTCGTCAGACGAATTTGTTACATTTTGTATTAATATGTATAAAGAACTGCAATTTTATTAAATATTTATCTTCTAAACCAGTGTTTTTATTAGTCTTTGGTCCCAATTAAACAAAATTGTATGTATTTATATGCAAAGTTGTACCACCTATCGCGTAACTTCTGGGTATTACCTCTCACGATAATTAAAACGAATTAGATGAATCACTGTATTCGGTGTGAACTGTGGTCCCTCACTTTAGCGCAAACAGGGTGCAGGTCTTCGATAATAAAGTCTTGCGTGAGTTTTAGGGCCTAATACGTGATAACGTAACAGGAGAATGGAGGAGATTGAAGATATCAAGGAAAATCTTTGATATAAAAAATGTTTGTTATTAAAGAATTACTTATCCCTTATAAATAGATCACAATCACAGATTATAATGGGTTGCCTAATGAGGCTTAACGGTTTTATTAAATTAATTATTATAAAATCAAATTTTTAAACAAAAATTACAACATTTCGGTCAATTATTGTTTACAACTTCATCCCATCTCTCAACCAATTTTTTGATGATTTTTGATGGTCCGGTATCGCAATATTTGTCGAGCCAATTGTCATTATCATTGTTGAATGTTACGTCACCTAGTTGATTGGAGAGCGACCGAAAAAAGTGATAATCTGAAGTTTATTGGGTGGATATGGCAACATTACGCAGTTGAGCTACTGAATGATCATTTTAACCTTGATTAAAAGCGAACAAAAATATGTGTCGAAAATGTTTGTTTTTCTCAACTTGACACTCCATTATATAAGTCCAAAAATTAAGAGAAACTAAAAGGTGCAGAAAAAAATGCTATCCTATTGGGGCCACAGACCACCAGATATATAGACTTGAACTACCGCAAATCTCTTGTCCCAAAATGTTCAATTTGTTAGCAGCCACGTGATCACTTTAATGCCACTCATGTAATTAAAGAGCTACGCGACATTTTTAAAAAATATGACCTGATTGGAACGAAAATTTAAACTCTGACAATATATTATGCATTAATGTAAAAAATTCGTCTTGTTAAAACAAAGATATTATTTTCGAAGAGTATAAAATAATGTTCCAAACTCCTCTCTTATATATATACATTTCATAACATGCCTATTCATTAACCGATCTGTGTTATTGACACACTATAGTGTGTCATTTTTTGTCACAAAACAACAAAATAGTATATTAAAAAAAAAATTATTAAAATAAATATTGAGATATAAATTGTGTGTCGGCGCTGTGGTCCGCGGGCATCACCTACAGAGTCTGTATTCAAATTTTTGACAGCGCGCACTCGCGGCGGCTCCGGCCAACTCAGGATTCGTACTGCAACAAGAATTCAAATTTCGAACGGTCATTCCTTTTTCGAATGATTATTTATTAATTATTGATTAATGGACATCGGGCCGCCCCGAGATGGGCCGTTCTCGGAACCGAACCACACATTTGCTTAATGCAATATTATACACGTACATTTTATGTACCTGGGCACTTGTTACAGCAATGACGGGAAATTAATTGACAGGAGTACGATTAGTGCTCTCACGGGTGTGTACAGTTCACTGCGAAGGAGGGAAGGAAGGAAGGAACTGTCTAAACGTAATTTTGATAATACGGGTACAGCTTATTTGGAGCATTCTTCTGTAGATCCACATCTCTAATGCTTCAAGTCTTCATATCATTTCGTACATACTCACCATCACGCCGTTTCGCGGGGGTAGGCGGAGAGGATAGAGCGCAACACTCTTCTGTAACGACACACAATTCTCGCCTAATCCACGTTCGCCGGTTATTGGGTCATCCTCCAGCATCTGGTAGTGCCGAGTCTTTCGCGGATTTCTGGTGCCATCAACATTTGCGTCATGCATATTTCTTACCATTCTCGCCTCATTCATTCGTTCCATGTGATCAAACCACCAAAGTGATACTTTCTTAATCTTGCTCACTGTACTAAGATCAGTTTTACATTATTTGCCCTGTCATGAATGGATTTGCCACATATACGCCTAAGCGATCTCATTTCCACTACATTCAGTCTACTTGTGTTCCTCTTTTGCCAGCTCCAGTCCTCGCTGGTCGGCTCCAGGACTCCATTATGAACCGCTAGTGTTGCGTCGGACGACCATTAGCTATTATTCTATTTAAAGCGCCGTTCACTTTATCATATCTTCGGTAAGTGTTAAATTCAACAAAAATTAATCAAAACGTAGATTTTCTCCCACATTATATCCGCAGTGTTTTGTTGAACTTATCTGGCGGATAGTTACTCGACAATTAAGGTATGTGTTAAAATTATTATTATTATTTATTATTGTACACGCCCTATTCAGGCATTAACATAGTTTGAAAAATAAGAGAAAATTACAACAGAAGTGCTATATATGAAGAAAAAAAACTACATAGCGTCAGCATGTTTTTACATAATTAAAATAAAAAATAAATGTAAAATGTGAAGTAGAAATTTATCTGTCACCATTGAGTTGAGACACAAAAAATTGTAATTGTCTAGTCCTATGAAGGGTTAAATTTACACCCAAAATGTCGACTACCTCCGTTCCCCAAAGAATGCATTCTGGGGACAGCGGAGTTAGCTAGTGCACGAGTTCTGACATTGCCACTGTAATAAAACAATGAATTGTGTCTCGAAGTAGACCAACAATCTGAGTATAAAAATATTTGACCATAGGCATTTGAATAGATTCCTGTTAGATTCTCGCCAGAATCAAGTTTGTTGTATACGTAAATTCTTCAATATCATTTCATCTTCGCTCTTTAAATCTCTGTGAGGCTTCAATATCTATGTGGTCATGTCAGGTCTGTTTCAGTAACCGAAAATTTCATTGTACGACAACAATATCCAAGGCTGGCGACCATTTTTATTCATTCTGTATAAGATCAGCAATATTTTGATCATTGAAAACTTTCTGAGGTTACCCACCCAAGGTAACATATTTCTAGCTACACTACTCTGCTGCACGATGACTTGTCTAATGTATTTCTTATTTTCTTCCCAGCGCACGAATTATAGCACGGGTCCTTAAAATTACGCAAAAGATTTTTACACAAGGGGTAGTGAAATGGTATGTAGGAAGGGTGGTAAGAATTTGGTATAGGAACAGAACAATAAGGGCTCAAGAATCAACCAAAAATCACAACTCACCTGGATTTTCTCTGCTGTAGGATACGAAGCTCTAGAACACACAATTGCTGTTTCGGCACGCACGCGTGAAACCGAATACACATTAGTACCTAACAGTAACTGTGCAATAACAATTTTTCTATAATATGATTTATTAATAAAGTATTGTACATTATTAAAATTACATATTTTTTTATTCGCTTACCTCTCAATAAAAGAGACTAGCTCTTGTGCTCGGAGATGGAGTTACACTGTAATAATTTTATATAGAGTGTTATACATTTGTAGTCTGTAATTATTTATTAACTATATATAATTTTTTTTTTTTTAGGAGAACACATTCTTATTGTGAAGTTGTAATTATTCAGAACATAGGTCTGTGATATTTTAAATATATTAATTATAAAGATATACATATAAAATCAATTTTATCGAAAAATATTGTTGTTGCGCCACAAATATTGTTGTTGTTGTTCGATAAAATTGATTTTATATGTATATCTTTATAATTAATATATTTAATATATAATTTTGCTGATAGTGTTTGGTGTTACATTTAGAGATTTTTGAGTTATTTTTAAACCTTATCGATGTGCTTGTTTCAAATTGTACAGTGTTATTTTCTTTAAGTAATGAATTAATTGAGATTTTTTTGTAAAAATTTTCAATTTTGTGTGAAAAAGTTGATATTTTTTTTAATATTACTTTGATGAATGTTCTCTGTATTATTTTTACCTAGATTTATGTTATTGTTGCTCCTCCTCGCCCAATTAGCGTCACATAGTTGGACGTTCACACTTCTTGACAGTTCAAAGTCATAGATATCACTCTGAGGTATATAGCATACAAGACGGGGGGGAGAACAGATAGGTAAAGTCAACATAAAGGAGCATGTTATATCGAACAGATGTTTTATGCGCACAGCGTGATCTAAACATAGAGACATATAGCGGCTTCAATCAGATGAGACTCGGCTCGCGATGCACCTCCACGAGTCTGCTCACAGCTGACTCCAGTTCCAGGGTATCTCCATCCAGATCCACCTTCTTGTCCAGGCTGTCACTTTGAGGCATAAAGTGGCCGAAGAATTGGAGTTGGAATTGGAATTATTAGGAGAACACATTCTTATTGTGAAGTTGTAATTATTCAGAACAGACGGTCTGTGATATTTTAAATATTAATTAGAAAGATCAATTTTATCGAAAAATATTGTTGTTGCGCCACCGTAATTCGAACCTGGATCTCTTTCCTAACCGGGGAAGGTGCATTATCCAACTATGCTACAGCGACAATATTTTTAGCGACAATTTTCGAACCTATATGTACAACTAATCGTTCCATTATTTGAAAGAGCCATCTACCTTATTTAACATATAGGTTCGAAAATTGTCGCTGTAGCATAGTGGGATATTTGGTAGTTATTGGATAGCTGGAACAATATTTTTCGATAAAATTGATTTTATATGTATATCTTTCTAATTAATATATTTAATTCAATCTTATATTCACTGATGTAGATAAGTGCTATGCTATGCTGAACCAGAAAGATGATATAGGAGCATTGTAGAAAATAAAGGATAGCATATTTTGGATAAAAAAAGAACTAAAACTAACAAAAGTAGTATAAAAATACCGCATGCAATATTTAGCCGTGGAGAGCCAATAAATAGTAAATTTGTTCTCTTTCAATAATTTAATGGTGATAGATAGACGGAGCGTCGGCCATCTTGGATGACATTGTTTACAGTATTGTCAGCTAGAAATTGTATTTAATAATATTTATTTGATTTGGTTGTTTAATATACCATTAGATTAGATGGACTGCATTGTGGCATTTATAATTTAGATCTGTCCAAAACCAATTTTATAGTGTTGTTACAAGTTGTTTTTCATTTATTATTAATAATAATTTAGATTACAACTAGACCTGCGTTTCGCTTTACTGAGAGGTACTGCCGCGAGAGTAACCACTCTCTCGGTGAGTGGGGATCCTTCCTTCAGCCGCGCAGCTCGCATCTCCCGTCGATTGCAGTGCCGACCGACGGATACTGAGACGCGCGAGCACCGGCGGCGCAGCCTCCGGAACTCGTCTCGGGGGAGCCGCCGCGAATATCCCCGTTACAGCCTCGTCTCGATCAGAACTACCGTTTAAGTTTAAGGTTGCACCAGCGCCACCGACGCCGTGACTCGCCAGTTTGTGGCGTTGTAGAAAGGTGCAAATTCACACGAAACTCGTGGCGCGATAATCAATTGAGGAATATCTTTCGTACTAACGGGGTTTTACATATCGAGCCCCGCCGAGCAGCAGAAACCATTGAACGTTATTTTTTAATTATCATACATAAATAGATGTCCAGTTATGTGTCCAACAATTTATTTGTAGGCAAATTTCATCGGAGATGAAGAAATTAGAAGAGAACGTAACTGTGATCTTAGCTTGGTGAACGTGATAAAAAAATTAACGCTTATTTTGGGAAAATGTTCATTTTTGTTTAGATTATTTCACTTGTTTTTTTAAACGCTCAATTTATTAATACATCAATTAAATAAAGCGTGTAAAATTAAACTAAAACGTTTAAAATTTAACCACTGGTTCTGTTCTAAAAAAATTCTCCTCAAAAATATCGCGATAAGGGAGATCCTCGCTGTGGTACACCTACTTCTACGTATAAAAATATCTCTAATTAAGAGCCTTAGGCGTATCTTGAGAATGCCAGAGTAACATCACTAAGGTATATAGTATCGGCAACTATTAAGGTGCACTTAACTGGGATAAACAGCAGTATATCTTAAATATGAATTAAATATATTAATTATAAAGATATACATATAAAATCAATTTTATCGAAAAATATTGTTGTTGCGCCACCGGGATCTCTTTCCTAACCGGGGAAGGTGCTTTATCCAACTAAGCTACAGCGACATTATTTTTAGCGACAATTTTCGACCCTATATGTTACCTTTTTGATATTAATACATTTAATCATTCCATCATTTGATAGAGCCATCTACCTTATTTTTACAGAATCTCAAATACCTTTGAGTAATCTGATAGCAGACGCCAGAGTTATCAATTCATTTTTATTAAATTTTGGACACATTGAAACAACTTTATTATTTAGGAGAACACATTCTTATTGTGAAGTTGTAATTATTCAGAACATAGGTCTGTGATATTTTAAATATGATTAAATATATTAAATATGTATATCTTTATAATTAATATATTTAATTCATATTTAAAATATCACAATACAATTACAACTTCACAATAAGAATGTGTTCTCCTAAATAAGCAGTATATCTGTCTGTGAATATGGACGCAAAGTCTGCCGAGATGTAAGTTGCAAGGGCACAGCTAAGAGAGTATACGCACGCATTTAAAAATAGATACATCTTTGTGAAGATCTCATAAATAAGGGGGTTGCCAACACGTTAACAATGGGCTCGCTTAATCTCAGAGCTATTAGCAGATTTTTTTATTTCATATACAATACATACGCAATCAAATGTTACTTAATATACTTGTATTATGTAACAATTAATATCAATAGCTGAATATATACTCACCTACCGTAGATTGCAATAGAGAAGAGTGCTAGACTTTTCTTGCATGTTTCGAAACATTGATTGAAATTGAAGTTCTCTGCAGTAAATGATGGTGCAAAGTTATAAATATGAGAAACTGTCCCTCTCAAAACCGTGCACAATTACAATTACACGTGTGAAGTATGATGGATAATCGTTCACACAAATTTTGCGTTGAACATCTAAGAACATCTGGAAGCAACATATACATATATCAAACATTATCAGAAAATAGACAAGAAATCAGCTCAGACCTGTTCAAGACCAATATGCCAGTACAGTGTTGTCACAGGGGCGGTTTCATATGTAAAAATCAGCATGATTAATTATATATATACTATTCACAGATTTTAAAGTACCAAAAATAGTAGACATACACAAATAAAAAATCAATTATTCAAATTTTCAAAATTAAAAATCATTTAAATTTTAGAAGCGAATTCCGATCTACAAGATATAGAGATCAAATTGATATCCCAAAACTAATATATTTATCGAGGCATCAAATTTATTAACAATCTCCCCATCACAATTAGAAAAATTACGGACTATCATAAATTTGTAACTGAAGTTAAAAAAATATGTACACAGACTAACTGAAACATTAATTAACTCGAATATACTCCTTCTCTATACACGAGTCTTACTCTCATAGAGAAGAAACAAATGTTAAAATATATATATGTATGTATCCACTGATTATTCAAATTATATTATATTTTTAATTTTAATAAAAAAAGAAAAAATAATAAATATATATATATATATATCTTTACTATAACATGTAACATGACAACAAATGATCTGGCCGCTCGATATTTGATAACTTTTTTTTTTATATATTCGATATATAATACAGTAAAAAATGTATTAAAAATAATATTTAAAAAACTTTCAATTCGAAAACATAATTACTTTTTGAAGAATTAAAAATATCATCATTTTGTGATCTATTTAAAAGAAATTCTATTCTTCAAATATTAAAAGAAAATAAAAAATATCATTTTTAAATTGAAAATCTTATTTGTATTTTCATGCTCAAAAATCAACACATCATTTGTATAACACCATCTAGGATATTTTTTAAATGATAATAAAGAAATAATCGATGCTATTAAAAAATACTTTAAAGATAAACGTAACTATTTATTTATTTTATTTTATTTCATTATACGCCAGTTATTGTAAACAATAATTTTTATTAATATACATTTCTCTGCACAAGTATATGCTTTCAATAGAAGTGTAGCGTGTATTTTTTTTATTGTATTTGTATCATTGTACTTACATCAGAGTAATAAATAAATATATTTAGAAAAAAAAATTGTAAAATTGAATTAATCGCATAATTAGGATGCTTATATCTCTGACATATTTCCATAAAATATTGATGACTAGATCTGTTACACCCTGTATATGTCAGTGACTGGTTTAAAAACAATTGTATTATTAATATAAAAATAAATAAAATATATTTTAACGTTAAACGGTATTATCCACTTCACATGTGATGGAAAATACTATAATTATAGAATGTATAGACAAATCTCACGCTTTTAAAGCTGAATGGCGAATGTGACCTTTCTGACGAGCGCTCAACATTACCTACCGTCGGCGTCAGTTAGTCGAGCGGTCGATTTGAACTGTGCTTCGAAAAGCAGTTGGACTACTCAACTCAGTATCTCCCCAAACCTTGCGTCGGTCGGCCGCGGACATTCAAACAGCGTGACGTCGCGCAGTGTCGAGTTTTCAAATTTTGAAACCCGAGACTCGAACCTTTTCACCCCTGAAGCGGTCGGTTGTAAACAAACACGCTAATAAACTATACAAAGTTGATACTCGCAAATTTGAAAAAAAATAATTCTTATCGGTTCTTAAATGTTGTGCTTTTGTGGAACTTGATTGATTTTGATTTGATTAAAAATTTTATAAATTATTAATAATATTTTAAATATGTGTATCTGTGGTTTAACAATATTTTAATAATCGTTTTAAAGTGAAAAATATGTAGATGTAGATTAATTAAAAAATAGTGATATAATTTTATATTTTATATTATATATTATTACAACATACACAGTGAGACAGTTAAATGAAAATTTTATTGGTTTAAGTATAATATATTTTATATAGGAACTTTACGCCCATGTTCAAGGTATGTAAATAAATATAATGTATATTAGCTGTAATTCTAATTCGCTTTTAATTTAATAAAGTAGTGTTAGGACGGGTGCGAAAAACCTACGTGCATAAGAAAGTTTCTATGAAAAAAAAAATGTATATGTTATAAAATGAACTTGTTTGTTTAATATTTGAAAATCGTACCTTCTAAATAAAATGTCTCCGCCTAATTCACATATTTAAAAAAAATACAATTAACTCCAATGTAATGTATCAGATTCCTTTCAAATTGCATAAGCATAACACACAGATGAATACTTAATATATATATATAAGATAATGTAAATAATTTACTTCAAAAATGTCGGGGTCGGGAGGAGGGGCTGTCTTTGTAAAGATGTATACACTTTCCTCAGGGTTTGAAAGTGTCATACAATATTTGTAACCGACTAAAAAACATATTTATTTCCGGAGTGAGGGTTTGGGGAGGTCAAGGGGTTATATTTTTTTGCGCAGGATCCTAAAGACTAACTACGCAAAATTTGGTTAAGATATATATTCAATTTTATCTTTCTCTCTATTAGCGAGCAAATTGTTTTGAATGTCATCCCACATTAATTTTTTCTGCAACCTATTCCATCATTTTTGAACGCTAGGAAGTCTTTCTTTGCACCATGCAGCCATCGAAGACGTGGTGTTTTAATAGTCCGTTTTTTCCCTGGTTTGAAAAAGGCCAGACTCTTCAGAGCAACAGAGTCACTTTTGAAGGCTATATATCCAACACATCGGAAGTGGCGTAGCTAGGGGGGCGTAGCTATTTATTAGCGTATAAAATCATAGATTTAATTTTTCACAATATTTTTTTATGTGTGTAAATAAATATATTTGACTTCCCTCTATTTAAATTTAGATATCCTCATTATAACATTTAAAAAATTATCTATGCAAAAATAAATCTTTACAATTTTGGACCTAGCGCTTTTGACAAGAACATATGTTGTCGGCCATCGACATACAGATATTTTTACGTGGAAAATAACAGCGTTAAGGCAAAATATAAGCCTAAAATTGATGGAGTATAATGGTTTTCTGGGCTATTCTTCCGTGTGTCTCTGGCCTCGCTGGACAACGTATCAGTCCCATCAACACTATTAGTCCTGAATTCTCTTCCTTGTTCTTTAAGAATCGGTGTTGGTGTGCTGCGTGCACCGTGGTCTGCGAGACGAACGAATGTCTCCATTCGTCAGGAACTCCGAACTAAAGAAAGGTTCTCAGGCACACCAGGAAGATAATTTTAATACAAATTATCAATTAGAGAGGTATACAGGAAAATTCTATATATTGAAAAAATATTTTTTTGATTCTACCGGAATTCGAACCTGAATCCTTTTTGTATGTTGCAGTATGTAGTATGTTGACGAGAATTTTTTACCATTTAGCGGATTTTTAAAGACTACTTGGTATTTTTTCTTACACTTACATATCCAGATCCAATAGCGACGATGTGAAATCATAATATAGATATCAAATAAATAAACTTACTTACCATCACGCCAGAGAGGATAGAGCGCCACACTCTTCTGTCCTGACACACAATTCTCGCCTCATCCACATTCATACATCTTCTGATGCAAGCTCGCCGATTATTATTGTGGCTTCTAACAGGACCGTCTTTCAGTATTCGGTTTACCTGGTCGTGTCGAGTCTTTCGCGGACATCCTCCGTTTCTGGTGCCATCAACACTTGCGTCATATGTCTTTCTTGCCATTCTCTCCTCATTCATCCGTTCCATATGACCAAACCACACACAAGTGATATTTTCTCAATCGTACTCAGTATACTAGGATCAGCTTTACATTTTTTCCTTATTTCTACAAATTAATAAAAAACACTACTAAACATAATTTTTAAATGAGTTTCACTTCAACAATACTGAAAACAATGTCATCCAAGATGGCCGACGCTCCGTCTATCTGTCAACGTGTATTAAAACCGATATACAGTGTTTTATCATATGGGTTTCAAATATTGAGAAGATACGCTTTGTTTCGTTGTATTATTGTCTATCTATGTCTCGGTCTTGATAACATCACGTGTGTCCCGCCCACTGCTCTCAAATTTGTCTTGATATCCAGTGCGGCACACCCTTCCAGAAGTTTATTCTTTTCCTGTTATGTTATCACGTACCGGATGAGACTTTGTTATTTTCCATTAAATTTTTAACACAGCTCTCAATTAAATAGAGGCGCCATTGAGCGTCCGCTGGAGTATTTTTGCGATGTGGGAGAAATGAGTGAAAAAGATTACGGCTATGTGCGTGATTTTGGCAGACGGGCTTGTACTTGTTGGTGGACCGGCGATATCGGCGAATGGCTATACCCACAATCCGTCTTGTCGCAACGAAAGTTAAATTAGTTAATCGCTTACAAAAAAAAAAAATCTAATTAGATGACATATGTAGCGCCTAATCCCAAAACTCCTAAAACGAATTTCGGATAATTTGAGTTCAATATGCAGTTTTATACTTTTTTTTTTTCCCCAGCTACCATGCAGAACACATTGTTTCTCGCATAGGCCACTTGAATCTATTGATATTGCATGTTCAAAATCAGGGTTAGTTCCAAAATACCCCAATGTAAGTTGTTATACCTCTTAAATCAGCCAATCACAATGCTTGTTGTATGATCATTTGATCTACAATACAGAATGGTTACTAGAACGATATATATATGTTACAGTGAATCTGTATTACCAGTGAGAATATATTCTAAATATGAATTAAATATATTAATTAGAAAGATATATATATATATAAAATCAATTTTATCGAAAAATATTATTGTTGCGCCACCGGGATTCGAACCTGGATCTCTTTCCTAACCGGGGAAGGTGCATTATCCAACTATGCTACAGCGACAATTTTCGAACCTATATGTTACCTTTTTGATATTAATATATTTAATCGTTCCATTATTTGACAGAGCCTTCTACCTTATTTTTACAGAATCTCAAATACCTATTAACATCATAGTTGGATAATGCACCTTCCCCGGTTAGGAAAGAGATCCAGGTTCGAATCTCGGTGGCGCAACAACAATATTTTTCGATAAAATTGATTTTATATGTATATCTTTCTAATTAATATATTTAATTCATATTTAAAATATCACAGACCTATGTTCAGAATAATTACAACTTCACAATAAGAATGTGTTCTCTTAAAGAATATATTCTCACTGGTGAAAGTATATTTTCGCTGAGCCGGTCATGGATGTATATCTAACAATGAAGATACAAATTCACCGGTTATATTTAGTGAGTTTGTATTCGTTTGGCCTTAAGTGTCGATGTGTCGCCCTGCAGCATGGCAACAGATAGTTTGGTGGCGGGGGTGGGGTTTACAACTGTCACTTTTATTCGCTTATTGTATTTTCATTTATATTAAATAAAATTATTTACTGCATAAACTATAGTGTTTATGATCTCATCCATTTTTATTTCCTTTTCACCACATAAGTTAGGTTAGGTTCAATTATAGGTTAGGGTAGAATATACATTTGCTAAAACCTGCTAGTGAAGTTATATTTCCACCAGTAGAAATATATTTCCACTGGTGGAAACGTATTCGGATATAATTTCACTGAAACGTCAGCGAAAATATATTCTCACGGGTAATACACATTCACTGTAACATATACAGAAAAAAAAATACAGAATTGTCTTTTCAAAAAAATGCTGATGTAAATTAAGTCGTTTTCGGGTGTTTTGGAATTAGGCCTTTCATATGTAGATGGAATCTGACGACACTGTATTGTGTCGATATCATTGACTGTCTAATGGTAAAGGAAAGTTCCGGGTTCATGTCCCGGTGACTATATTTTTTTCTGTGAATCTTTCGAAATGATTCATCTAACACGTTTAAATAATCATGTTTCCAAAAATTTTTACCTCACAAGTTAAATATAATTTTAATACATGGATATCGAAAATAATTTTTGTTGCCACCGGGACACGAACCTGGAACCCTTCCTATCCGAGGAAGTGAGCTAATCGATAACACCATATTAACATAGTAAGTTAATGATAAATTGTCGAAGTTGTATGTTGTATTTTCAAATTGATACGGTGCCACAAAATGCACGTTTTCCGATAGAGTCACCTGATTAAAAAATTTAAAAAATATATAGGGTGGTAAGTAAGGGTTCTAATTTTTATCATTCATTCTATGGGGGCTGTATGATACGAGAAAATCAATGAATTCATCAAACCAATATCTGATGGTAGTAATGATCCTTATAAACGGCGTGAAACTTCTCTTTGACTTTCTCACGCGTCCTCCCATCCAAAAACAGGAATCGAATCACTGACCGATATACAGGCCTATTCTCAAAATTGCAATATTGAAATGAAGGTGATTGTTACACCAACCCTCAAAAACAGACAGATAGTTTTGACAGATTATGGTACGTTTATCTCCCTCACTCCCTCACTCTCTCTCATTCAAATATAACACTATTTTTGAGGGTTGGTGTAACAATCACCTTCATTTCAATATTGCGATTTTGTGAATAGGCCTGATTATACCGATAACAAACACAAACTTGGCCACTTTAAACAGCTGTCAAAACGAAACTATTCAATAGATTTGGACTAATTTGTTGCTCTATGGTGGTGGTGTCCTCGTAGGAGTACGTGTGCTCGGCAGACGGTGTGTGATAGGCCCCGAACGCTGGATTTCCGACCGCCTTATCATAAATGTACAGTAATGTACACGTTAACGGTGAAGCTATATACTACATACGTGTGTGGTGTGGCCGGCTCGCCATGCACTACACCGATCTCCAAACTAGTGGCCGCCGGTTCCATTGGTAAATCAGTTGAAGTTTACTCACCTGATGTTCTCCGGTCACGTCCCGTGTACAACATTTCAAATCAGCACTTAACGCTGGATGTTAAAACGTCTCTAAATAAATTACGCGTCGATTGCAATTGCTGATTTCTTGAGATTGACATTCTGGAGTGAATCAGTTTCATGTTTCAATTTCAAGTTTAATATTACGTCTCCCCGTCTATTTCTATGACTTTCTAGACGTCTAGGATGTACTGTCATTATGGCTATTGAACGGCCAGATCTGTGAGACGCCAGCAGAGTAAAAACGAACGTGTTTTTTAAGTAAGGTTAAGATTAGTTAAATGTTTTCTCTTTTATATATTCAATAACAATAAGTAAGTATATGTCCGCGAAATCATATTACGACTGGCAAATATATTGAGCATCTGTCATCCTGTCATCTCATCTATGTCTCATGGTCATTTATGGTCACAGTTTCTTATCATGGTAGAATTGTCAAATTATGACATATTATTAGGAGAACACATTCTTATTGTGAAGTTGTAATTATTCAGAACAGACGGTCTGTGATATTTTAAATATGAATTAAATATATTTATTAGAAAGATATACATATAAAATCAATTTTATCGAAAAATATTGTTGTTGCGCCACCGGGATTCGAACCTGGATCTCTTTCCTAACCGGGGAAGGTGCATTATCCAACTATGCTACAGCGACAATATTTTTAGCGACAATTTTCGAACCTATATGTTACCTTTTTGATATTAATACATTTAATCGTTCCATTATTTGAAAGAGCCTTCTACCTTATTTTTACAGAATCTCAAATACCTTTGAGTAAACTGATAGCAGACGCCAGAATTATCAATTCATTTTTATTAAATTTTGGACACATTGATACAACTTTATTATTTAAGAGAACACATATAGGTTCGAAAATTGTCGTTAATAATATTGTCGCTGTAGCATAGTTGGATAATGCATCTTCCCCGGTTAGGAAAAAGATCCAGGTTCGAATCCCGGTGGCGCAACAACAATATTTTTCGATGAAATTGATTTTATATGTATATCTTTCTAATTAATATATTCAATTCATATTTGACATATTAATATTTTGTTCGTATTTTTCATATATTATATTCATATATTAACTTTATTAACATAAGATCACTGTGTACAATTCTAGGGACAGCAATACAGAATGGTATATAACATCGGCTATCGCCGATTGCTTTCCTGTTTGTGCAAAAAGCTCCGCTTTTCTGCTTTTATTTTTAAAAAATATTTAGTGAATTGCTGGTGGCAAATTAGCTTTGACGAGGAGTCTCGATCTTCAGTTCTGAGAGGGCGGCTGTGAAACGGAAGAATTAAAAATAATCAGTAAGCAGATTTATTCCCGAGATCAAATAAATTAATTAATATTTCAGTGGTTTTTCATATTAATATTGAATTATTTATTATTTTGGTAATAACCACTTTTATTAGTTGATTTGCTTTCTAAATTAATATTTTAGAAGGATGTTTTTTTTTTTTATGTTAGCTTTTCGAATCGGTAACACTTTTTCCAGCGACAGCCAATTTGTGCTCAGTTTGGTTTGCCATTTCACCGTGAATAGACTTACGCCAGAAAAATGGTTGCAAATTTATTTGAAAAATTGTGGTTCAGTTCGCGAAAATTACCGTGCGCTACGTCCATTTTACGGTCGATATAATCGTCCATCCGAGGAAGTAATTTGAATAACCATGGATTGTTTTCACACCACAAATATTCTAATTGATAATATGCATCCATAGAGACGTCGTAGAGTGCGCACCGAAGAAGCTGTTGCTGCAGTGGAGCGTAGTATCGAGGAGGACCCGAAGAGTTGAGTCGTCATCGTGCACAGCGACAGATCCATGATTACTGACCCTTTTCTCGTTCCTCAATTGGTTTGCATTAATATTGAAGAGCTGTGGTTTTAAGAAGACGGCGTAACATGCCACAATCAATTTATTGAAGGAAACGTTCGATGAGCGCAAAATTTTGCGTAATGGACCCGTGAATTGGCCTCCAAGATCGTGTAATTTAACACCTTTGGATTATTTTCTGTAGGGATATGTGAAGTCGCTAATCTTCGCCGATAAACCAGAGATGATAAACTACATGGAAGCCAACATTCATCGCGTTATTGCCGATATACGGCCCCAGCCGCTCCAAAAAGTGGTCGTAAATTGAACTTCCAGATTGCGATTTATTGCCGCGGCTCTCGTATGCGCGAGATCATAGTTAAACACTAATGGTATAAAATAATTTTTCCAATAAAGCCAATACCATGGACATTACCACGATTTTTAAAATCATCCTTTATATGTGATTAAAAACAAAGTAATAAATAACATTTCTGTGTAGAATTTTCTAAGCTACTCTGCCGCGTATCTGACCGACGTTTCAGATCCTATTGTAGGGTCCATCATCTTGAAAACATTTATTTGTTTAAATTAATATTGATAGCGCTGTTATAATTTGTAACATCTCTTCTATTGTTCGCATTTCATATCTCAAAGGTATTTTTTTATTCTTATGTAAACAATATCAAATAATTTCTTTTTTTACAATAACTTATTTACTTTGTTTCATTTTGAATTTATATAATTTCTCCTGCTTTCTTATATCATCCGGCATTTCATTGAAGATCTGAGATTTCTTAGATTTAGGCTTGTTCTTGAATGGCGGTAGTCTCACTCCACCTCTTCCTCTTGTATGATGCTCGTGTTAATTTGTCTCAATTTTTCTTTTTAAAAATTAACATGTATAATAGTCTCTGTTTAAAGGTCATCCAACATGTCAATGTCTTTCAGCATCGCGCTGATCCGAGTAGGTGTATCATTTTTTCTGAATATTATTTTCAAAGTTTAATTTTGCAGTTTTAAGCAAGTAAAACAGTTAGTTAATCGCTAGTTTAGAAGACGGTTTAATTTCACAACGTGTCGTCATGTTACGTTTAGTCACGATGGGGTCAATGCACTCCTGACGTCAGAACTTCGACTGCGGGGGGGAGGGAGCGCGGGGAGGGGAGTTGCCAAATTCCTCGCTATTTAAAATAGTATTATTTAAGGAAATGAGGCAACAATGCGCCGCTGAGAAAATTAACAATTTCGAGTTGACAGTTGACTGTAGAAGCGAACATGAACGATGTGATTGTGTACAGATGATGCAGTATTAATTAATTTATTTATTTATGTTGTATTCACGCCTTTATGGGCTTTTACAAAATTAATTATTTAAAAAATATTTAAACATTGAACATCGGAATATATCTACAAGACCAAAATCGTTCACAAGCCTTTGTGTGGGTGCATTCCTATAAAAATTTTAGTACATGATGCATTTACATGGACCTGGTACTCCGTGCGAGAGCGTGGTATACAATCAGTTTAGTTAAATTAAGGGCGTCGTATTTACTATTCTAAATTAAAATAATAAATCACTTGAAGTTCTTCTACACGACAGGTTAGTTAAATAGAGAGTATTTGGAGAACACATTCTCATTGTGAAGTTGTAATTATTCAGAACATAGCTCTGTGATATTTTAATATATTAATTATAAATATATACATATAAAATCAATTTTATCGAAAAAAATTGTTGCTGCGCCACCGCGATTCAAACCTGGATCTCTTTCCAAACCGGGGAAGGTGCATTATCCAACTATGCCACCGCGACGATAATTTTCGAACCTATATGTTGCCTTTTTTATATCAATACATTTAATCGTTCCATTATTTAAAAGAGCCATCTACCTTATTTCTACAGAATCTCAAATACAATTATCAATAAAATTTTGGACACATTGATACAACTTCATTAAGGGATCTAGGTTCGAATCCCGGTGGCGCAACAACAATATTTTTCGATAAAATTGATTTATATGTATATCTTTCTAATTAATATATTCAATTCATATTTTAAATTGAGAATGCTCATTAGAAAATCATAATTCATTTGTTCAGCAGGTATACACAGTTTGAAGTTAATAAACCTTAAAAATTTACGCTGAACCCGTTCTAATTTTAATTCGTGCACTTTATAGAATGGAGACCAAATAGTTGAGTTGAATACTAAATTGCTACGAACCACAGTGAATTGATATCTTTCACCTTTAATGGGGTATAGTCAACGACAGATTCTAGCCGTACATCTTTATTTAGCACAACCGGTAATTTCGTTTCACTTCTTCGGGGAGTCATGGCTGAAATATTGAGGCTGGTGCTGTACCGATTGCAATGTTATCTGCTGTCAGGCGTCGCAGTTGCATCGGTCCAAAAAAATGTAGAGACGTTTTTAGTGAAATATCTTTGCGATTTATAATTTCTGTTTAGACTTGTATCGTACTGCATGTGACTATCCTCACACATTAGGATTCCACCTGCTTATAGAATTATTTCAGATAAATAAATTATAAATATGAATTAAATATATTAATTATAAAGATATACATATAAAATCAATTTTATCGAAAAATATTGTTGTTGCGCCACCGGGATTCGAACCTGGATCTCTTTCCTAACCGGGGAAGGTGCTTTATCCAACTAAGCTACAGCGACATTATTTTTAGCGACAATTTTCGACCCTATATGTTACCTTTTTGATATTAATACATTTAATCGTTCCATCATTTGACAGAGCCATCTACCTTATTTTTACAGAATCTCAAATACCTTTGAGTAAACTGATAGCAGACGCCAGAATTATCAATTCATTTTTATTAAATTTCGGACACATTGATACAACTTTATTATTTGTGTTCTCCTAAAAAATAAATTATAGGCTGTGCCCCTGTTGCTGTGCGGCGTCTAGGTCTTGTCGTTAAAAGTAACCACCATTAAATAATGTATAAATGCATTTGTGGTGTCGCGTGTGGACTATTGTAACAGCATCTGTGTTGGACTGCCCGTGTTTCAGCTGGATAGATTACAATATAACGTATGGAGTTTCTAAATTTTCTCCATAATACATAAACTCCCTTTTATATGAGCTACATTGGATCCCTGAAAGAGTTGAATTTAAATTTGGGTCTGTCGATGTACAAGATGACACATGACATGGCGTCTCTGTATCTTTAAGAAATTTGTATCTCAGATAATTTGAATTGTACACGTCAAACTCTCGGGGTAGTAGAACCGACCGACCGTCCAAGAAGTCTAAATTTAGTGAACGGGCATTTGCGGTGGTGGGCAGTACAGTTTTATTCCAAGCATGATGAAATTAAGCACTTGACCTTCAAAACAAGAGGAAGATCACTGTCTATATGAGATTTCAAAAAAGAATTTGGTAGAATTTTGGTACTTGATGACATAAGAGAAAAATTACACTCTATCTCTGATTTTTAAGAAAAACTAGCCCCACCCCCCTAAATTAAGCCTCTTTATTCTGCGTAAAACCCGGGCAACGCCGGGTACTTCGGCTAGTTAAATATAAATAATAAATAATACACCATTTTTAAAATTATAAATGTAAATATTAATTAACATTAATTATAAAAATTGATACGGAAGACGATCAAGTTTAGAAAAAGTAATGCAAAAATGGCGAGCTCCATAAAGTAACGACTGCAAGAAAAAATGTTGATAAAATGGTAAATGGTAAATAGATATCTATTACGACAATGATCCAATATAAGTTTAGACTCCCGTTCAAGGACACGTGGTTTGGTCTATTAAATTAATGGTTAATAATAAATGGCTATAAGAAATAAATGTGAGGAAACGTTTGTTATTTTTGTATGCAGAAATTGCTATCATCGAGGAATTGTTATCACAGAATTGAAATATTAAACTGTACACACATAACACCAAATATATAGACATGAACTAACGCTAATACCTTGTCCCCATATTTTCATTTCGGTACCACTTACGCAATCAAATAGCTCCGCGATTTTTTTAAAAAATATGACTCGATTAGAACGAAAATTTAAACGCTGACAATATAATATGCGTTAATGTAAAATATAATTTATGTTTACGCCAAGAATGTGTGTAAAATGCCCATCGTTCCGCATCTAATGCTCCAAACTCCGCTCCTACATGGACACGTTATTTCATGTTTATTCATTTACTGGTCTGTGACTGTATACAGTACTGACACAACCGATCATATTTTTTGGGTGTAGTTTGGTTTTTCACGACAGCTCTTCAATACGTGATAACCTAATTAGGTAATGAAGGAGATTAATGGACCTGGATCTTCAGCATCGGTATATTTCCCCAGATATCGTGTGGAAGGCTGAAGTGAGCAAGACACTGGTGAGTCCCGTGACACACACAAAGCCCTCGTGCACAAGACAGCAGAATACTAGGATGGGCAGATAATGTCAAGACAGCCCTTCAAGAGATATCAAGGGTGTGTCGTGACTGCGGTCACGAAAGGTAGTCGAGACCGTTGAAGAAGAATAATAATTTCTTGCTGGAGGATAGTCAGGAGTGTGTGTATCTTGTCCGGTAGCTGTGCATACCCGCCCTATTTCTCATGCATCATGGCAGCGGGGCATGGTTGGCTTCTCATATTTAAAAAAGCCAACCTGGCAGAGAATGAGAAAGACCGATATGGGAGCATCAGCTCGTAGAACGATCCTGGGTCACTTCTCACTGTGTGGCATGACATGTGTCGCGCTTAGGAGTCATCAGCAAGACAAGACGTCATCACAGAATCCAGGATGCCATTTGCGACCCTTCGAAGCAGTACTTAGAAGCGAATTCTGATTGATATTCCAAAATTAAAATATACCACTACATTTATCAAGGCATCAAATTTTTTAACAATCTTCCCATCACAATTAGAACAATTACAGACTACTATCAATTTGTATCTGAAGTAAAAAAATATATACACAGATTAACTGAAATATGAATTATCTCATACATACTCCTCTATACACGAGTCCTACTCTCACAGAGAAGGAATAAATGTAAAATGATATATATATATATATCCTAAATATGAATTAGAAAAATATACATATAAAATCAATTCGGCATTCGAACCTGGATCTCTTCCCTAACCGGGAAAGTTGCATTAACTACCAATGCTACAGCGACTATATTTTTAGCGACAAATGTTCGAACCTATATGTTACCTTTTGATATTAATACATTTAATCGTTCCATTATTTTAAAGAGCCGTGTATCTTATTTTTACAAGAATCTCAAATACCTTTGAGTAATCTGATAGCAGACACGAATCCCGGTGGCGCAACAACAATACTTTAAGATAAAATTGATTTTATATGTATATCTTTCTAATTAATATTTAAAATATCACAAAGCTATGTTATGAATAATTACAAATTCACAATAAGAATGTGTTCTCCTAATATATATATCTTAAATATGAATTAAATATATTAATTAGAAAGATATACATATAAAATCAATTTTATCGAAAAATATTGTTGTTGCGCCACCGGGATTCGAACCTGGATCTCTTTCCTAACCGGGGAAGGTGCATTATCCAAATATGCTACATCGACAATTTTCGAACCTATATGTTATCTTTTTGATATTAATACATTTAATTGTTCCATTATTTGAAAGAACCATCTATCTTATTTTTACAATAATCTCGAATACGTTTGAGTAAACTGATAGCAGACGCCAGAATTATCAATTCATTTCTATTAAATTTTTGGACACATTGATAGAACTTTATTATTTTTAAGAGAACACATTCTTATTGAGAAGTATTAATTAGAAAGATATACATATAAAATCAATTATAAAAAAATATATATAACATAACGTGTTTCATACGTATCTGTTTCTATTATCTTTTTTACATATTTTACGCCACGCGTGTAAATCGATTACGCGTGCAATCAATACAAATGAATATTTAATCAAAAGAATACAGATCACTATAAAAATGGTTTACAGACAAACTATACGCCGGTTATTATGATCACACTTCACTTTGTTCACTGCGGCCCGGAAAAGCTCCACAGTAGACTGAACAGTCCGCCGTCTTGGTCTTTCAGCTGTGATGTTTTCCTTTTTCCAGGGCCCCGACTTTCAGCAATCTTTCCCTGCATTATTAGTTGCAAGATCTCGCACGTCTCCGGATGTCGCATCTCGTGTCCGAGAAATTCAAGTTTTCCGATATTTATTCCGAACCATTACATTTTCATTCGTAACTCTATCCATCCATTAAGAGAACACATTCTTATTGTGAAGTTGTAATTATTCAGAACAGACGCTCTGTGATGTTTTAAATATTAATTAAATATGTTAATACTGGCGTCTGCTATCAGATTACTCAAAGGTATTTGAGATTCTGTAAAAATAAGGTACATGGCTCTTTCAAATAATGGAACGATTAAATGTATTAATATTAAAATGTATTAAAAATTGTCGCTAAAAATATTGTCGCTGTAGCGTAGTTGGATAATGCATCTTCCCCGGTTAGGAAAGAGATCCAGGTTCGAATTCCAATGGCGCAACAACAATATTTTTCGATAAAATTGATTTTATATGTATATCTTTCTAATTAATATATTTAATTCATATTTAACCTATCCATCCAGCTTATTTAGAGTATTCTTCTGCAGATCCACATCTCGAATGCTTCAAGTCGCCTTATCACTTCTTCGGTAAGTGTCTATGCTTCCATAAATGATGGAATGGAAGTTTGGGGAGAAAGGTCGCATAGTTATTGGGACGCCGGTACCGGGCGTGTTATTTCGGCTGTTTTAGGAGTTCTAGTTTTACGCACCTGTAAATGTGAGGTGCATTCAGCGGTCGTCGGCGGTGTTGATGGCTGTGGAGGCGATAGACCGCCTTAGAAGCATAGACACTGATTGACAGTATGATATTTATTTATTTATTATTATACACGGCCCTATTCAGGCATTAACACTTATTAAATTTCATCAGAAGTGCAATACGCAAAGAAAAAAATTACATAATATCAGAACGTTTTATCGTTCTCAAAATTAAAAATAAAAATAAAATGTGAAGTAAAGCAATGTATCCGACACCATTGAGTTGAGACATACAAAATTGTAATAATGTAGTCCTATAAAGAGATAAATTTACAGAAAAAATGTCACCTACCTCCGCATAGTCATACCCAAAAAAATGCAATCTGGGGACTGCGGAGTCAGCTAATGCATATATTCTGACATTGCCCCTGTAATAGAACAATGAATTGTGTCTCGATGACCTCAATGGTGCGTGAAAGTCAAGCAGACCAACGATCTGGGGGCGGTCTATCATACCATTGATGATCCTGTATAGAAATATAAGGTCCGCGTATGATCGAAATCGGGCCATAAAAGGTTCTAGGTAATCAATTTCCCAACTTTTTTATTTTGTATAATTTAGTAGTAATGCCGAAATAACCAAATTTACTGTTACTAATTCTTATTTTGAAATAAATGCTAATTTAATGTGTTAATTATAAATATATACATATAAATGGATCTCTATTTCCAATCCGGGGAAGTACACTACCAATTGAGCCAGAATTTTTCATGACAAATTTTCGAACCTATACGTTACACACTTTCAAATTAATACATCTGTCGTTCCATTATTTTTGATAGCCATCTACATTGTTTTTACGGAATCACAAATACCTTTGAGTAAACCGACTGCAGACGCCAGAATTATCAATTCATTTTTATTCAATTTTGGACACATTGATACAACTTATATTATTAAGGAGAACACATTCTTATTGTGAAGTTGTAATTATTCATAACATACGGTCTGTGATATTTTAAATAAAATAAAGAAATTTATAACATCACAGACCGTCTGTTCTGAATAATTACAACTTCACAATAAGAATGTGTTCTCCTTAATAATAATTTTGAAATACATTATACTGTCTACCAAGTAATATATCTTTTTTGTACGTTTCTACATAAATTCTCCTATCATCTGGCATTTCACTGAAAATCTTCATCGCACTGTATATCACCGATTTCATCTGAGATTCAGCCGTCTTCCTGAATGCCTCTTGTATGGTGTTCGCACTCATGTTGATTTGTCTCAATTTTTCTTCTAAATTCTGTTGACATTTGCCTTGTGAGGATTTTAAAAGCAAACACCATAATATTGAAATGCATTTTAAATTTAAATGTCGTCAAATTAAAGTACATCTGTTATTTCTCAATGCTTTCCTTTGCATATTGTTGAGCTGAGATTTTTACACATCAACGAAAGTCGGTTCTGTAATTCGGTCGCCGAGTGGATCTTCCTCAGTTGAATCCGGCTGGCTGCGGTACACGCACACCACCACACCAACAGCTGTACTCCCGAGGTACCCTGGCTGCGAGCAGAATACCGTTGGAGCAGTCGCTGAAGAAACGCTTAACGGCACATGGCAGTGCGGCTGGTCCCGGTTTATGTCTCGCTGCTGCTGCTGCTTGTGTTGACTGAATAGACGTGCAAGAGTACAGTAAAGATAGTGGTGTGGGAATTCAACCCAATTAGCGGTGCGCTGATAATACGCTAACAAGGGGCTCGATTAATTTCAGAGCTGTTCGTGGTGTTCAGTGGAAAGGGCTGATTTTTTTATCACTCTTACGCAATTATACGCGATAATTATTAAAGCAATTGAATGTTAATTAATATCTTTTTTTTTTTTTTAGAACACATTCTTATTGTGAAGTTGTAATTATTCAGAACATAGCAAATAAGGTAGATGGCTCTATCAAATGATGGAACGATTAAATGTATTGATTTCAAAAAAGGTAACATATAAGGTCGAAAAATTGTCGCTAAAAATAATGCCGCTGTAGCTTAGTTGGATAAAGCACCTCCCCCGGTTAGGGAAGAGATCCAGGTTCGAATCCCGGTAGCGCAACAACAATATTTTTCGATAAATTTGATTTTATATGTGTATCTTAATAATTAATATATTTAATTCATATTTAATAAAGTAATATCAATAGCTGATAAATGTACTTACCTACATTAGATTGCAAGAGGAAAGAGTTCCAAAAGTGACGTAGAAATAGGCACTACTCTTTTTTTCCAGTTTCAAAACACACTGGATTTAAAGTAAAGTTCTCTTTAGTAAATGATGTTACAAAGTAATAAATATTAAAAACTGTTTTTTACAAAATTGTGCAAAATTACGGTAGCGGGAAACAATGTACGTACACGTGTGAAGTATGTATGTATAATCGTTCAAAGCATCCTTCACAAAAATGTTGCGTTGAATATCTAGAAGCAAATAAATGTACTACGTAATGTAATGCATGATAATTTTGAAAAGGCAACAGAGTCTTATGTTTCATAAATATACAGAAATTGCAGTTAGATACTGATCTGATTTGAGAATGTGTTTCTTTTCAGCCCGCCGGCTGCTCCGGCAGGTGCGTTCAGGACCGCATCAAATTCACAGTCTATGGGTTTTATAGATGATTATGTATCATCTACGTTGGTCCCTCGTGACAGGATCATGAACTTCCGCCCTCTCGACTATGTTCCTCCACTTTTCTCTACACCATACAGAAGTGCCTGTTCCATTTTTCACTCGGTCGATCCAACAGGTGGGGGATCTTCCTTTTCCTCTTCGTCCTTCGACGTGGCCCACCGCAACAAGCTTCTCCAAGCTATCTTCCCTTCTCGCAAGATTTCCAAAAAATTGAAGGATTCATCTTAGGCTGCAGGTTGAGAGTCTGTCCTTGATGTTCAGCTCCTGCAGAATAGAGACATTCGTGCGACTCGCTGTCTCTCCTGCGCTGTGTCCCCAGCACCACATCAGTCTTGTCTTCAGGGTCTACGATTCCACAACATACAAATATAGAATGCACCAGAGGCTGTACAAGCCTGACTGTTGTTTTGGAAATAACGCGGTATTTTCATATTTTCTCAAGTCTGGACATATAACTTTTCACTATACCCATGCATAGTTTGATTTCCGGATCGCAGCTGGCATCGTCAGTGATTATGGACCCGAGATAATTGAAACCGTTAACAATTTGAAGGTCTGGAAAGGCATCATCTGTTGGTGAAAGCTGGCTAACTTTGCAAGTGCAGCCATTTCTTCTTCTGATGTAGCGATCAAAGTTGTTTCTGAGATTGGCCACCTTTTCGCCATACGTCGTTTGATTTTATATTAAATTTTTTAATTTTATATTTTGTATTTAAAGATTTGACATTTTACTATTCCTAATTTGCTAGATTAATCTGTGTTCAGATAGGGAATTTTTAAATCAAGTAAACAAAATAACTACCTATGGTAATAAAAGGTTTGTAGGTTATGCGTGTTTATATGTTAATGAAAGTTTTACGTGTTTAAAGGTGAGACTGGGAGCCCCAACTTCTCAGAACTCACTGTATTCCTGTATATGATATTGCGGTGTATGTGTTTGTGTGTGGCTGAAACGGTAGATGAAATAAGAAAATGACTTACAATTCGAAGTCAAGGTGAAAATAAAGATTAAGTCCATGACGAAAACCGTTCACTGGAGGCGTGTTCTGGAAACGTGGTTGTTTGAAGCTGGCTCCCGGAGTGGCTACGCTGCGATGTATTGTTGTCTGTATTGCGGTCCTTACTTGGCGGGATCACACGACTGTCGCAAGCCTGGCTTAGCGGCCAGGTACTGCGAGGCGCGTGCAGGTCCCCACACACACATGATGTTAGAATAATAAAATAAAAATTGCAGAATATTGCCCCTCGAGGCTGTCGAGGGGCTGATCAGAAGCCCGCGGGTCGGGTCTCGTCTCGCAGTTCGGCCGAGACGCGCCTCCCCCCCCTCCGCCCCCTTCCCGCCCGCGCCGCTGGCTCTCGGCGCGGCGCACGGTGGATTGACCCGCTGGCCAGCACCGTTAGCCGCGTCACCGCCGTTATGCGAGGCGCACCTGCGCATGCGTGGCTACGTCACGCGGCCGCCGTTACGGCGGTCGTAACGGAACGCCCAACACTTTCGTTGCGGGCGGATTCCGAAAACTGCGTGTCACTCTGTTACACGCGGGCCGCGTCCCTTTTGTATTCCCTCTCAGGCGTACGATCGCTTCGGACATTTATGCCGCGTGAAAGATCTAAAGAACAATACCATATCACATTGTAACAGTGTATTGATGCCGCTCAGCGTTTTGATTGGTCAGTGGGCGGGGTTGTCGTTTGAAATTAGTTATACGCACGGTATCTACAGAATTGGATAAATTATAAAAGTTTATATTTATATCTGTTATTTTAATTTAAATAAAAAAAAACTATTATTTTGTTTCAACACCACTTCATTTGAATTACGTCAGGGTTGATTAAATTTATACAAAATAATAATATTTCAAAAAATTCGTCCATTGTAATTGACTTTTTCTGCTATTTGGGAAGTCTGTTGATTATTAAGAGAACACATTCTCACACGTTCTCCTAGTAATACAGTTGTATCAATGTGTCCAAAATTTAATAAAAATGAATTGATAATTCTGGCGTCTGCTATCAGCTTACTCAGAGGTATTTGAGATTCTGTAAAAATAAGGTAGATGGCTTTTTCAAATAATGGAACGATTTAATGTATTAATATCAAAAAGGTAACATATAGGTTCGAAAAATTGACAATATTTTTCGATAGAATTGATTTTATATGTACATCTTTCTAATTAATATATTTAATTCATATTTGTATTTTAAGGAGGGTCTGATCTTCTTGCTTTTGGTCAGTTCCGACCCAACAGGCTGCGGGCAGAAATGGGTTGAACCGCTATCGCCGCAGCACCGGCTCCATCTCGCGCGGGAAAACTTCCGCGCGTTTTTATCGAAACAAAACAACAACAGTTGATGGCCGCGTTCATATTTTCGCCCCCCGCGTGTTGCACCTTGTTGATATACCAGCAGTCCGCGACGGGGCATAACTGAACTCCTGGTATTGGGAGTCCATCCGAGCAAAATTTGAATCTGATGGTATTCAATGTACAAAATTTATTTTATATCGATCAAAGAATATACAACTATATGTTAGGAGAACACATTCTTATTGTGAAGATGTAATTATTCAGAACAGACGGTCTGTGATGTTTTAAATATTAATTAAATATATTAATTATAAAGATATACATATAAAATCAATTTTATCGAAAAATATTGTTGTTACGCCACCGGGATTCGAACATGGATCTCTTTTCTAACCGGGGAAGGTGCATTATCCAACTATGCTACACCGACAATATTTTTAGCGACAATTTTCGAACCTATATTTTACGTTTCATTATTTGAAAGAGCCATCTATTGTATCTATCTACATGAGATTCTATAAAAATAATGTAACATATAGGTTCGAAAATTTGTCGCTAAAAATATTGTCGCTGTAGCATAGTTGGATAATGCACCTTCCCAGGTTTGGAAAGAGATCCAGATTCGAATCCCGGTAGCCCCAATATTTTTCGATAATATTGATTTTATATGTATATCTTTCTAATTAATATATTTAATAGTCACATTTGAAGGTAAATTTGTTGTTACATTAGATATCACATAGATATAGAATCAGGTCTAACATAATGTACGATCGTGAAGATTATGTGCAGCAGCTAGTATATAAGGAGGAAAATGACGTTAAACATATGTTCGATATTTTTCGGCGGCGCGAACATGAAATACATATTCTATGCCGGGATGGTATGGTAGATGCGTCTGAGATCATGTTACTTATTATATTTTAATATTATTTTTATTTTGTTTCAGATAGACAGCCGTCCATGGAGAGAATCAGGAAAAAGAAAATTATTTCTATAAAAACTGTAAAACACAAAAATTAAATATTTTTTTTAAATCAAAAAGTGAAAATTAAAAAATCTTATAATAATAGTGCCTTCATTATAAAAATATATATATATATATATATATTATATTACAAATTTTTCTCAATAATTATTTTCATTCAGTTTTAACAAATGTTCAGTGATACGGACGGTAGTGGCAGTTACAGGACTAACACGTGACACTTTTGGATTTTTGCCAATCTCTTGGATTTCACATCAGCAAAATGCCGAGCACTATACGAGGTAAAACCATTTTGATTATTATACAACGTGAAAAGGCATTTTCATAAGCTATCCATCAAAAAAAAAAAATTGATTTCCCTGCGATAGTCGCACCGCCACTGCATTGCGTTTGAATTAATTTGCCGGACCGACTTGATCGAAATTAATGTGAACGCGTGGACAGCGCTGAAACCTGAAACGAACTACGTTTTGTTTTTTTGAAGAATTATTTTTTTCATTGATATTCGCGCTTTACACCAAAAAATTTGTTCTTATCATACTGTAATATTTTTACAGCATAGTTATTGGCAGCATAACCTAATTGCCCGTGTCCGCAAATGAATTTTTCGACTCTAGACAATCTTCAAAGGAGGAGAATAATGATCCCGTGAGATATGTACTTTCCACGATATTTATTTTGTTCCCCTTGATGTTCCGTCCTTGCGTTGGGTGAATTAGAATTTCCCTCGCAGCAGTTAAAACAAATTAAATGTATGCAATGTATTTCCTTCTATTTGACTAATTTTCCATTTAAAATAGTAGTAGGTATCAATGGGTCTAAGTGTTCTTTTTTTAAAATAGCTGTGTTAAGGCAATTAATAATAAAAGTGTTAAAATTTTAGAAATAAGAAAAAGTGTTAATAGCAAGCTTACTTACTTACCATCACGCCGTTTCTCCGCGGGGGTAGGCAGAGAGGATAGAGCGCCACACTTTTATGCCCCGACACACAATTCTCGCCTCATCCACATTCATACATATTCACATACAAGCTCGCCGATTGTTGAGACTTCTAATAGAACCATCCTCCATTAACTGGTTTACCTGGTCGTGTCAAGTCTTCCGCGGACGTCCTCTATTTCTGGTGCCATCAACACTTGCGTCATATATCTTTCATACCATTCTCTCCCTATTCATCCGTTCCATATTACCAAACCACCTAAGTGATCCTTCCTTAATCTTACTCACTATACTGACATCAGCTTTACATTCTTTCCTTATTTTTTTCATTCTTTACTCTGTCATAAATAGATTTGCCACATATACGCCTAAGTGATCTCATTTCCACTGCATTCAGTCTACTTTCGTTCCTCTACTGCTAGCTCCAGACCTCACTTTCATACATCAGTGTCGGTGCCAGGATTCCATTGTGCACCGCTAGTCTTGCCTCGGTTGACAAATTCCCGTTAGATATAATTCCATTCAAAGCGCCGTTCACTTTATTTATTGCAGTCACCCTCCTTTCGATATCATTCTCAGCCTTTCCGTTTCTATCAAACATACTTCCCAAATACACAGTATTTAGCGCGGTGTCTCGCTTTCCTCCTTCTCGAATACCATCACTTTGGACTTGTTGACATTCATCATGAGGTCGCTTTCCTTGCATACATCGTACATTCCACTCACCAGACTCTGCAGTTCTTGTTCATTATTCGCCATTAGTACTGCATCATGGGTGTACAATAAACAGCATACAATCAAATCGCCCATTTTTGCTCCTTTCCAGTTAATTTCGCACATTTATCCATATACAAGTTGAATAGCAAGTTTAATATTATAAATAACAAAATCCTCTTTGCAAATGGTCACCTTTTAAATTTGTTTTCATATTAGTTCTTACTTATTCACCATTTTATAGTTTTGTTTTTATCTATGCTTGTATTTATTAATTTCAGTATACATTGTTTCCTGAAGAAGATACCACAGGTATCGAAACATGTAGAATAATTAATAAATAGTGGTTTAAATAAAGTATTTTGTATAATCATTAATATGAAAGGAATGATGATTGTCCATGATTTGGTTCGCGAATTCAGAAAAGTTGTTACTAGTTAGATAATGACGATGCTCTTTTAATCTAATGTTGAGATTTCTACAGGTTTGTCCGATATGAAATTTCATTAACAACAGTTTAAATCTTAAGCGGTTATTTCTGAATCAAATTCAGATCAAAATCTGTAGGCAACATGGTACACAGATTTATCTCATCTAATTTGTTTCTCTGTGAACACGGGCCACAAGTGCACGCCTCTGATATATGCAGTTACTCCCACCAATCTGAGGCTGCGTGAGAACCGAGCATAGCATCATAATTCACAGATTACATAAACATGCAAAGAACAGTTTGAAATTTCCAGTTATTACTTATTCAAATACAATCGGCGATTAAATAGTGAATTGGGAGTACTCTCGCCGGGCGTCTTCCCACTTCCTCGTGGACGCGCATCAGGCTCGGGAGACGTGCGCGGGTACCGTTGCGCGGGTCCCGTTAGCAGGCACTGGGCCAGCCCGAGACGATACGGAACCTCGGCACGTACGATCGGCAGCTTCTTCATTGATCTACCCGGACGCTGCTCGGATATAGATTGACGAAATAGCCACTTGTTTATTTATTTATCTGACTCTTAACATAGTGCATACATAAGCACTTATATAAGATGAAAGTATTTTCTTTTACTGAAACTTATATTTTACCTATTTGGTTAGTTTCATTTTAAATCTACTCAATTTCTCCACTTTTCTTATGTTTCATGGCATTTCATTAAAAATCGTTTGATTTCTGAGATTTGGCCTTCTTCCTGAATGGCAGTCTCAGTCCGTCTGAAAAATAGTTTTTATGATAACCCTGATCGCGCAGCGGCCACCAAAAGAACAAAAATTACAAGTGGATGGATGATGCACAAAAATGCTATTTAATCAGTATAATGTACATTTAAGTACAAATTAATAAATTTTCTCTCTTAACTTAAAACACATTCAACATTTTAGTTACGACAAATTGACGCAAACTATATTATCATTAAATATATTAATTAGAAAGATATACTATGCTACAGCGACAATATTTTTAGCGACAATTTTCAAACCTATATGTTACCTTTTTGATATTAATACATTTAATCGTTCCATTATTTGAAAGAGCCATCTACCTTACTTTTACAGAATCTCAAATACCTTTGAGTAAACTGATAGCAGACGCCAGAATTATCAATTCATTTTTATTAAATTTTTGAACACATTGATATAACTTTATTATTTAGGAGAACACATTCTTATTGTGAAGTTGTAATTATTCAGAACATAGCTCTGTGATATTTTAAATATGAAAACACAGACCTATGTTCTGAATAATTACAACTTCACAATAAGAATGTGTTCTCCTAAAATATATTTTCATTACAAACATTTATTCACGCGAGATGACCACAGATAAGGGGGACGACAGCATAAATAAGAAAACAGATGACAGGTGGTCAATATACTTGTCAGTCGTCAAAATTCGTACGATTTCGACAAAATGTTTTTCAAATTGAATATATATTAACGTACTGTTATTGAATATATAAAAGAGAAAACATTTAAGTAATGATATTAAAAACACGTTCGACATTTTCGCTACTTCGTGACAAATAACACCAGTCCGAATACAATACAGTCCAGTGAGTCATAGATGAAAGATGGGGAAGCTTAATATTATTATGGATTCTCGTGCTTTATCAGTTGACTATCTTCAATTTTAAATGTATTAATTAGAAAGATATACATATAAAATTAATTTCATCTAAAAATATTGTTTTTGCGCCACCGGGATCTCTTTCCAAACCGGAGAAGGTGCATTATCCAACTATGCTACAGCGACATATTTTATGACGAAAAATTTTCGAACCTATATGTTACCTTTTTCAAATGAATATTTGAAGCAGTGCATTACTGAAAGATCTTAACATGATGACCTTTAAGCTGAAAATATATTTTAATGTTATGGTATTTATTTTTAAAATACTTATTAAATAAATTTCGAAATTAATTATAAAAAAAATGGATGCAAATCAACATGAGCACGAACATTATACAAGAGGAAGAGATAGACTGAGAAGGAAGAAGACTAAATCTCGATGATGTACAGTGCGATGAAGATATTTAATGATATATGAAAGGAGAAACTGCATAAATTCTAAATGAAACTGAGCCGATATGTACAAGATAAGTTTTAGTAAAAATGAACATATACATATGTACATATGAATGCACTGCATTAAGAATAAATAAATATATAAATAAAGACTGATCCAGTCATCTCAACTTTGCAAGCATTTCTTTTATAATACTTTCGTTTTTTATTTTATTCCAGTCTTCAAATATAGCCGAATATATTTTTTCCTTGTAATGCGTATAGACGGAATATTTTTTTCTCCCTCGAGTCATTGGAAATACGCCAAAAAGCCTTTCCGCCAGCCACCCTTGTTGTTTCGTCAGAGTTTGATATTGTACCCCTACGTCACACGGGGTCATCTAACCCTGGCCGAGTCAACGAACGACCTTCGAAGGTCGACGGCGCTTCCCTACATCCGTTCGCAGGGTCGTCGGCACCGTACGTTTATAAAAAAAACCCCGCGAAAATGGGAGATTATTTTTTTGACACAATTATTGGCCCTACAGTTAATACGATCTATATATATAATATTCTGAGTTCATTCATTTAAAATTAATTTTTAAATGCAGCTATATTTCATTTACATGAATATTGAAATTAATTAAATAACATTTTCGTTCTATGTGCTCGTGACAGAGCATTGCGGTACTCTATTCCGCACTCTTAAGAGATCCTGGACCTAGTTTAGTGAGACTCCGTTCATATCTCGGACTCGGTTAATTATTTAGTTAATTAGGACCTCTCTAATTCGGCCCTTGTACATTGCCCGCAATCACCATTTTTTTCAGGCTGTCTTAATGTATGAAAGAAATATTGTTCATATTATGAAGAGGCTTTCTTCGCTACGGAGATAATATCTATCGAAAACACTAACTCTACAGATGATCGTCTGTGGGTTGATTTTTGTCGTAGCCAACGTTTCGGGCCAGGTTTCAGCGGCATTATTACGGCTTGTGCGGAGCCATGAAGCGACCCATGGCTAATGCATGTTGGGGTCCCAAATAAAAAAAAATTATTTATTTTAAAAGTGTCTCTCTAGTTTGTTATTAGTCATCCAGAGGTTCCCAAACTTAGACCCCTTGCCATGTTTTTTCGGTTTTTGGTAGACCCACTACTTACCTGATATTGATTTTTTGTAAATTTCTAATTGTAGTGAAGTTTAGTGTTAAAAACTTAAACCACAAAGCGAATGCCTACATCCTACAACTTACACAATTTTATAAACATATATAATACATTTTTTACTTCATAGGTACTTTTATAAATAATGTATATGTCTTTATATTATAAGATTATAATGTAAGTAAATAGGTACTATCAGTGTATGTTGAGATCCACTATCGTGGACCCCCATTTTCATTTCATGGACACCCAAATATTTTTTCCGCTGACATAGACCCCTGGGGGTCGATATAGACCACTTTGGGAATCATTAGTCTAATCAGTTATTGATTTTAATATTTTAGATTCTATTTATATTACAACCCTATAAATTTAGGAGACCTCGAGTGATGATTTGCTTTGTGTACATTTAAAAATTAATTAAAGTGTATATTATTATTACATAGATTTTACCCAGCAATAATGACGGGAAATTAATAATTTCAACTTTATTTAACACGAAAACTGCATATTTTCACGCGATCGACTTGACAGCAGATATTGTTTGTTTTATATTGCTATGCGACGCGGACGTAAGTACGGATATAAAGAAATAAAATTTAAAAAAAAGTAAATGTAGGATTTCACATAGCAGTATTTTTTAATATGCTTGATAAATATTATGGTAAAAACATAACAAAAAATTAATTTAATTATGATATATAAGAAACAATGACTATTGAAAAGAGACTAAAGCACATTTTCAAAAATCTTTTCCATAAGTAAAAATAATATTTTTTAATTTTAAAAACAAAGATAATGTCTGACTATAAACATTTGATCTATAAAGTGCCTTTGAAGTGAAATTTTTTACAAAAATGGTGCTATACAAATTATCCAAAATTATTATTGCTATTATTATACATAAACACAGACTACCAAATACATGGACATGAAATAACGCAAATTCCTTACTTCAATATTTTTATGTTGGTGTCACCCACGTCATCACTTTGGTACCACTTACGCAATCAAATAGCTTCGCGACTTTTTTTTAAATATACGACTCGATTGAAACGAAAATTTAAACGCTGACAATATAATATGCATTAATGTAATATATATTTTTTTTTTACTGTTGCATAAATGTTTCATGAACTATCGGATTTATATTTCTACCAAGAATGTGTGTAGAATGTCAAACCCTGCTCTTATATGTACACTTTATTTCGTGTCTATTCATTTACTGGTAAATGAACATATATCATAATACGAACTGTGAATGAGTGTATTATTTCCAAGGCAATGGCGGTACAGCTCATCCTACTTGTACAACATAGTTATTAGCAACATAACTTAAATCGTTGTCCACTGCACGCCACTGGTTCCATCTATCCTATAAATATTATGCTTGATTTATTAATTCTATTACCATTATATTATTATTGTGTTTATATGTGCACTGCTGTGTGAGGCTGTTCCGGCAGGTGCGTTCAAAACCGCATCTAGTTTATGAGTTTTTCTAGATGATTGCGTACATAACATCCACGTCGGTGCCTCATGAATGAGGATCGTGATCTCCATGAACTCTGCTCTTCTTAATGCTGCCACCAGAGAAGTGCCTGTTGCCAGCACAGTGGCCAGTCCAACGGGTTGGGGATCTTCCTCTTCCTCGTCGTCCTTCGACGTGGCCATCTTCCCTTGTCGCAAGACGTCCAAAAAATTTAAGGATTATTATTCTTCTTCTTGTGATCTATCTTGGCTATCATCACTCTATACTGTACAGTAGACTGGCCAAACCATTGTCTTAGGTTCTTCAGCCATGATGTTCTCCTTCTTCTAGGGCTCCTATTTCCAGCAATCTTTTATTGCATTATGAGGTGTGAGATCTCGTACTTTTCCGGATGTTATATCGCATATCCGAGATATTGAAGTTTTCGTATTTTTATTGTTTTAAATGGTCATTTTTCTTTATTCATCCGAACCATAACTCTTCAGCTCATTTTGAGCATTCTTCTGTAGATCCACATCTCAAATGCTTCTAATCATTGAATGATTCGTCACAGGCAAATGACTAAGAGTCTATCATAGTTGCCGCTGGATGGAGACATTCGTGCGTTTCGCCGTTCATGGTTTGTATCTCCAGCACCGGGTCACAAAGGTGATTGATCCATGATTCAACACCATGCAAAAATGTATAATACATCAGGTCGTCTCTAGTCCGTCCCCATCTGCTTACCCCTTCGGGTGGCCAGCACGAGGGTGCGTGTACCACATTGAAAGCGTTGCACCCGCCCGTAATATCCCTTTGTACATTTTTGTACCATAGAATATGTAGTGAAAGTGAATCGATTATTTTCGGCACTGTTGACCAGCGAGAGACATTGACCTCTGCTGGGGTGGCGGGAGAGGGAGGGGGTAGTAGTAGGGGTAGGTGCTGTCGGTAGTGTAAACTTCTGTAACCAGGGGGGGCTGTTCTCAAATTAACTCTGAGAGCAATTACATTCGTGCTGTTCCAGTCTCTGTGTTACAAGAATCTAATCTGTGCTGATCATAATATACCTGTTTCCATAGCTCAAGCGCTTAGTGTACTTTGAACACAGTAAGAGGCATGTATATAAATATATTTAAAACGGTACATGGCGACCTAAGAATGAGACCCAATAAATGTTATTCAAATCTTTAGAAATAATATTTTTTGCATAGATAGAATCCAGACAAAATTGTATTTGAAGTTATCGCTGTATTTGAATTCGGTGTTGGGCGCTAGTTGGCGCTAAAGTTAGCTAAATACGTCGGTAGGACTTTCACAACCTCAAAATGAGCCTGTCAACCCCAGCTTGGAGTACGATAGAAGAGTGCCGGAAGAACTCTCACCGAAATAATTCAATTCTTCGGCCGTATGGGACGCTCACAACCCCAAGGACGTCGCTGTGGTGGGTGAGACAAAGTTTCCGGCCAATATCTACGTCCCGAGCGCACTTCCGCACTTCTTCTAGAAGGGCGAAATGGAGGACAGCGGTAAAGCCGTGGATGGAGAGACCTATATCTATCAACAAGATGAAGCACCCGCTCACACGAGCCATTTAGTGCAAATTTGGCATGTTTTGGTAGAAGGACTTTTGGCTTCCTAACAGTCCCGGCCTAAACCCTCCGGACTACTAAGTGTGGGGCATAATCGAGAGACAGACCATCAAGTCTAGGCACCCTAACGTCAACTCCCTCCGGCTTTGGGCGAGGATCGAGGAAGTGATAGAGGCGCAGGGTGGCAGGCAACATTTTAATTGAGATATAACACCATTTTTTGGTATCTTTGTATATTGACTTAAATGAACAACTTTTTGCAATATCGTTTTTTCGTTCGGATTTTAGCGGCGCACCGTGTATATATATATATACACGTGGATGGAAAATTGACTTTTTCAATACCGAAAAAAGTATTTTCTCTTTAATAACATACTTTATGACATTATTATCAATATAATTGTCTCTCTGTTGACATTAACATAAAAGCTTCTAGGCTACGAGTCTTCACTATCGGATTTATTTTTTACCCGGTTCTACATCGCCATTGTTCTCTGCACCTACATCACTTAAGAAAAAATAATAATTTATTGTTGAATGTAATAAAAAATTAACTATCAAAAAAAAAAAAACTATTGCCGACCAGTTTGAGTTTATTATAGTTTGTTAAATTCGGGACACCGGATCTATCTGTCTGAGGATCGCGATTATCATGGAGCAGCTTGTCGAATCCTCCAGGTATCCTACAGTTCTATGAAGGGTCTATTTTGGTCTTCACTCGGTTGGTCCAGTCTGACAACCGCTAGCCTCTTCAGGAAAGAAGCTAGAAATATTAAAAAATACGTCTAAGGTATGAAGCTGATTAATTTGTTTCTCCTACAATATGGAAACACGAAAGCATCAGTAAGAAGTTATCCACCAATTTTTTTTTTTGTAGCATAAATAATAGTACATATATGAAAAAAATTAATTTACTAGACGTGGTTTAGAGGCAAGTAAGTATAATGTTAAGTAAGTTATAAAAAGTTATGTGAAAATCTGAAGTTATAAAATATTATTGAAAAAAAGTTATAAAAATATTATTGTCTGTAATATACAATAGTTGGAGACAAAAATGTGTAGGTAGTTAGGTTAGCAAGTCGTTAATCACTTTAGACCTTTTAAGGTCTAATGCCAATTTGTTGAATATTCGCGGAGCACAAAATAAGAAAGTTCGTTGAGTAAATTTTGGCACTAAAAAGTATCCTAAGGCTTTGCTCCTAGTTTCTTATGGACCGGATCGTGGGAGTGAAGTTAATTTAAAAAAAAAATAGTTTTAAGATTGCTTTGGTAAACAGTTGTCGTATATCCAAAACCTGGAATGATTTAAAGAGTTTTTCAGAGTTATGTCTAAATTACCAAGGATAGTTCTACGAGCAAATGCTTCCATATCGGTCACACTCATTCGCCACCAGGTTGGCATTTTTTTATTGCTACATGGATAACAGGGCTATCAGACAAAATACACTCTTCACTGTCCTCCAGCGAGAAACTTCTACATCATTTAGTATATGTAGTCGAAAACATCAATCTATTCTACGTCTTTTTATCATCTTCATCTCATTCAGCGCAGGCGCTAGGCATTTTGCCGCCACAGCAAGATTGTTTTTATTCCGCCCTAGTAACTCATGATGATATTTTTAATTTTAATACAACCATCCGCAAATATTGCCCCCTAAATCAGCCGCCCGCGTGCCACACACGCTAGGGGCGGTGTTTTGTTAGGCCGGCATTTTGAAACTTGCCCAAGGAAGACGTCCTGGCCACTAGTGTTGACTACAAATGACTGCTTTATTTTAAGGAGAACATATTTGTATTATGAAGTTTTAATTATTCAGAACATACGTGATGTTTTAAATACTAATTAAATGTATTAATTATAAATATACACATATAAAATCAATTTTGTCGAAAAATATTGTTTTTGCGCTATCGGGATCCCTGTGTGTTTTATAATTAATACATTAAATTAGTATTTAATTTTTATATATATTTTTTCGTTATTCGTTGTAAAAACTACCATTATTATTTTAAGTTCATTGTTTATCGATGGACGTAGTGATTCTGGATCCCACTTTATTGAAGATTCTTCTCCGTTCATTCCGTATTCTGCCGCACCCGGGGCTGCGTCGTGAAATGATAGTATGATTTATTTCATTGAATATTCAAGACGTCATAAATATTGTATTAACTATACGTACGTCAATTGTTACTAATAAAGAAAGTACGTAGGGGGATTGAAAATAGTTCCGGGAAAGGGTGGGGTCAATGGTGTAACTACAAATATAATAAAGGGCCCCTTAAATAATAATTATATATGTACAAGATATACGAATATTTGTATTTGTTTGCGTGGTTTCTTCATTAAGAATCAAGAAAAAATTAGTCTCATGTAATTTTCAAGGTATTTACATGCACATGTATTTACAAGAAGTTGCTTCTGCTACGGTATACGTAGATAATATAATATTTTCGCGTGTTTTGTAATATACGTAAGAAACGATTTTTTAAATGCTGTAATTCCATTTCTATCTGTTAACGCTGGGAAAGGTATTGCAACTGGTAAAAATATCGCTTTCAAATGTATTGTAGATTGCAGGGAGCGAATTCTTGGGCCTCTATCTGACGCCCCAATGCACTAGGAGGTTCTTTTAATCACTTCAATATTGTCGAATGAGTAGTGATGAGCTCAAAATCACGAACCGTGAGTCAATCACTAATATCTTTGAGTTACACTCACTATCAGTGATTCAATATCTGGAAATATCGTGATTTTTTTTTTTGTTTCTGACTTCGCCGTTTAAATTCTACTAGATTTTTCATTATTTGATTAGCGTCATCTATTGGAATCTTTTCTTAACTTAATTTTATTTTGTTCGTATTTTTATTTCACATTTTGTATGTATGTGCAGTAACTTTCCATTAATTATTACAATTATTTATGCTAGATACGTTTTTACGCAAATCCAGTTTAATAATATAAATAAAAACATACAAAATTATGTTTTTAAAATTTATTTCGTGTATTGTGGTGTCAGATACTGCGATCAGTCACAGTATTAATCACTGATATTATCGAATACCAATCACAATCAGTGAATTAAGAGTAGCATTTCTTCTCATCACAATCGCCAGTGTCTCCAGACCACATTCACTTCGTCACGCTATACATCTGAAGTCCACCCCTATTTTCATTTTGAATTCTTGAATGTTCAAGTGTGTACGTCCAACCGTCCACCTTTTTTATCGAATTCACCCCGTGCGTAATCCTAAGACCCCGGTAGCCACCCCTAGGGTGCAAGAGCACAACAGGCGGTCAAGCCGTGACCCCTAGGGAGGTTCACCCCCTTCCCCGCGACGCCGGCCGCGTCACTGGGTCAAGAACCTCCCACCAGGAAGTCTAGGGGCAACGAACCCCGCACGCCATCACTAACGAAAGTTTAAAGTTTTTTTTTTGCATTGTTACTAAGCGCTATTTAAATCGATGGGGTGGGAACTCACACTCACACGCGGGGTTCATTCACACGAAATTGATAGAAGCGGGTCGCCGTCTCGACAACACAGCATTGCATAAGACCCTGAAGGTGTCCCTTCTTCTTTTTCGGATACTCTTGTGGTGGTATGCGATGGAATTGGTTATTCGGACATTGTTTGATGCCCGGAAGAGAGACTCAGGTGTCTGGCCGAACTGTTAAGGTAGAAAGAGGCTGCCATTCAGGAAGAGGGTCAAATTACAGAAATCAATGGTGTAAGCAATACCAGATGACATAACAATGATAAATTACATAAATTCAAAATATGTGCGATATATATTATACGCTGCGGTTGCGATGTTGAGCATGTGTAATGGTTTCATTTATCTGTTGATTCACCACATGTAACGATAGAGACATTCTCATAGTGTGGCCATCTTGCAGTGAGCGGTTGAAATGTTCAAGACAATAGATCAGCCCGCCGACTGTGAGACACGGAATATGAAACGAGCTGACATTTATCGCCAAGTGTGTCCTGTTGATTTCCATATTTTGATGATGAAATCAAAGACGGATTACAAACATGGTTTTCATCCCAGGTGGCGTCGTTCTATGACAGAGGTATACAAATATTGGTGCCCCGTTATGACAAGTGCCTTGATAATGGTGGCGACTATGTTGAGATGTAGTTTAAGGTGTGTAGCGTCCGAAGAAAAGAGTGTTGTAAAAATTATGTTGTTTCTAAAAAAAAATCCGGTACTTACTTAAAATATACGCCTCGTAGTTATATTTTAAAAGAGAAAATTGGGTTGTCCAATAAGTATTTGTTGTTATGTTAAATTATTTATTATAAAATCAAATTTTTAAACAAAAATTCCAACATTTCAATCAATGACGTATTCTCCATTATTATCGAGGCCTTCATCCCATCTAACAACCAATTTTTCAATGGCCTTTTTTATAAAAATCTGCTGGTCCGGTGTCACAACAGTTGTTGAGCCAATTTCTGTCGTCGTCGTTGAACGTAGCGCCATGCATTTGATTGGAGAGCGACCGAAGATAATAATCTGACGGAGTTGAGCTTCTGGATGACCATTTTAGCCATGATTGGTTGTTTCTATCAACTTGACACTCCATTATTTAAGACCACAAACTATAGGATACAGGAAAATGGCGACACTGACGTTACAGAGCAGAATAAATGCTATGATGTATAGTTTGTCATTTTTGTTACTAATAAACAAAATAGCATGAAAATGGCATTTAAAAAAAAATCGGAAAGACTTATTAGACGATCTAATATTAGAGCATATGGAACAAGTATCTCTTATAGGTTGCTAGATGATAATTTGTTCTTGTTTTCAGAGTTGTTCCTATTGTGAAGTCGAACATAGGTCTGTGATATTTTATATATTAATTAGAAAGATAAACATAAAAAATAAATTTTAACGAAAAATATTGTCGTTGCGCCACCGGTATGCATTATCCAACTATGCTACAGCGACGATATTTTTAACGACAAATATTCGAACCTATATGTTACCTTTTTGATATTAATACATTTAATAGTTCCATTATTTGAAAGAGCCATCTATCTTATTTTTACGGAATCTCGAATACGTTTGAGTAATCTGATAGCAGACGCCCGAATTATCAATTCATTTTTATTAAATTTTGGACACATTGATACAACTTTATTATTTTTAGGAGAACACATTCTTATTGTGAAGTTGTAATTATTCAGAACAGACGGTCTGTGATATATATATATAAGTTGTTAATAAAACAAAGTTAACAAATAAAAATATAATTTTTAACCACAAAGTTAATTTTGTTAATTTCAAAAGCATCTTCACTTTAGTTATCAGGGCTGAAAAAAACAATCTTGCCTGAGGCGGCAAAAAATCAAGCTCCGGCGCTGGTACCAGGACTCATCTGTCCGTTGACTTTCCTTATATGACTGGATGCTGTGACTCATCAGTGTCAGGGTGTCTCACGGCATGTTCAAAGTATTCCAGTTTTCTTATCTTTATGGTACGAGTGCTTTCTTTATCTAGTTTCGTTCTCATTAGTCCTACTCTGTCTATTCTTCTATCATCCCTTTATTCACTGCCGTTCTTCATCAAACCATTACCCCAGGTGAAAAGTCACACGTGTTGATCCAGCAGAAGTTGTGGATCCTCAATATCACTTGATAGAAGTGCCGTATCATCGTCATCCGCATAACGCAGATAGTTCACATTTATAACAAGTTCTCCAGTAGCCTCTTGAAGAGCTTCATTCAATATTTTATAACGCCGTCAATTCTTCTAATAACTTGGACATTTTCAACGATAAACTGCTTCCCTTTACAATTAAACTACGCCAACTTTTTAATAACTATTAACATAAATCGTATATATTGCGTCCCATTTCCCTCCCCTCCTTACCCTTTCCACTCTGTATGTTCAGTTTTAAAACACTCTTTTGTTTTTTTTTTAAATTTATACTATTTTTTAGATTACTATGTTTATTTGTTAGTCTTTTTGTTTGAGTGTACTAATTTTTAAATATGAATTAAATATATTAGTTATAAAGATATACATATAAAATCAATTTTGCTGTTGCACCACCGGGATTCGAACCTGGATCTCTTTCCTAACCGGGGAAAGTGCATTATCCAACTACGCTACAGCGACAATTTTCGAACCTACATGTTACCTTCCTGATATTAATACATTTAATCGTTCCACAATTTGAAAGAGCCATCTACCTTATTTTTACCGAATCTCAAATACCTTTGTGTAAATTGATAGCAGACGCCAGAATTATCAATTCATTTTTATGAAATTTTAGATACATTGATACAACTTTACTAATTTTTAGTTTATTATGTACCAGTTATTTAATTCCGATGTAACTTTACCGGTGTTACTTTTACATGTAATGTTATTATCAGTTATTATTGTTACACTGTTTGTCTTTCTGAAAATAGAAATAATAATAATAATAATTTCTCGTGTACGAGTGAGAGAATCATCCCTGTCTGTTAAACACTGTTGTACCCTTACTTACTTACCCTAACAGTCCAGCTGATTTGTACCATTCTAGTGTGGGTCCAACATTCAACACAATACATCAGTACTAAACAAACATAACATAATCTCACTCCACTGTAGCAGAATTCCTAATTGGGACCCGCGTCAGATGGGGTGTCAAAGTGTCAGCGCCCAACATAGCTATTGTTACGGATAATTTTTGCCAGTATCGGACGCTGTCGAACAAATTTTTGTTGTAGATTTTGCATTTTGCATCTCTCGCAGAAATATTTAGTTGCTAGAGGGATAAATTTAATAAAATGAATTAATTAATAAATTAAATATATTAATTATAAAGATATACATATAAAATCAATTTTATAGAAAAATATTGTTGTTGCGCCACCGGAATTCGAACCTGGATCTCTTTCCTAACCGGGGAAGGTGCATTATCCAACTATGCTACAGCGACAATATTTTTAGCGACAATTTTCGAACCTATATGTTACTTTTTTGATATTAATACGTTTAATCGTTCCATTATTTGAAAGAGCCATCTACCTTATTTAACATATAGGTTCGAAAATGGTCGCTAAAAATATTGTCGCTGTAGCATAGTTGGATATTTGGTAGTTATTGGATAGTTGGAACAATATTTTTAGATAAAATTGATTTTATATGTATATATTTATAATTAATATATTTAATTCATATTTAAAATATCACAGACCTATGTTCTGAATAATTACAACTTCACAATAAGAATGTGTTCTCCTAATTAATTAATAATTTATTATTTTCATAGAAAGCAATCACATTGCGGTTTGACATAATACATTAAATAAAACAAGTTCACTTTGTATAAAACGACGAATTTTATTAAACGCCAACCGGTTTCGCTTAGCTCAAGCTTCGCCAGGGCGCATTTAAAACTAACAGTAAATACGTAAATAGTGCACTTATATGTATATACATAAAGAGGGAGACTGAAGATAAAATTACACGCGAAATAGAGATAGTGCACTCTTTTTGTATTTATTGTTAGTTTTAAATATCCCCTAACGAAGCTTGAGCTAAGCGAAACCGGTGGGCGTTTAATAAAATTCGTGGTTTTGTACAAAGTTATCGTGTTTCATTTAATATAATTAATTTAATTCCGGCATTTCCTATCGGATTTATCTCAAAGTTATTTGAGATTCACCGAAATATAAATGTGATTGATGGAACAGTGGATGTATCAATTGAAAATATTACAAGTTCAAAATTTGTCGAAAATGTTGTAGCTATTCCTGGATTTCTTCCTATCCAGGAAAATGCAGTAAAATTTGTTGTCAACTCACTGTGTTGGTGTAGAATAATTAACATGTGTATCTTTCTAATTAATTCGTATTAAAAATAACACACACCTATTGTTTGGGACATATTTGTGCTCGAGCGAGGATGATGTACTGTGCCTTCCACCTCCCCCCCCCCTTCCTCACCTGCCACCGGGTCGGTCGATCGGCGACCCTGAACCGGTACGGTTACAAAAAGATTTCGCAGTATAACAAAGAGTGAGATGTGTGTCTACCTATCTTGCGCAATCTGAAGAAGTCAAGACCTGACCAGGAGATAGTGTCGAAACTTAAAGTTACAGTCCACATTGGAGGTGCTAGGAGAACGGGATTGTGGTGAGTGGAACTTCCTGTTTTCCGAATCCTGTTTCTTCCGGCATCTATGCCATTACGCAACACACATGTTTTGAAATATTGCAACTTCACAATAAAAATAGATTGCTATTCCTGGATTTCTTCCTATCCAGGAAAATGCATTAAAATTTGTTGTCAAATCACTGTGTTGATGTAGCATAATCGATTAATCCCCGAATAGGAATAGATATAATATAATTAATACATTTAATTCGTATTAAAAATATCACACACCTATGTTTTGAAATATTGCAACTTTACAATAAAAATGTGTTCTCCTGAAAAAAAAATATTTCAGCTGCTGTATTCAGTCTTCTACGATCTTCATGGTTCTGTATCACATATGAATATTAACCCTGTCCCGATTTTAATCTTTTAAATGACATCTTCCTTATACAACGAAGATTTACAATTGTCCACATCTTATATACCGGGTATAAAAAAACTTTCATAAACAAGTTGTATGTTTCAGTAAAATTTGCCGAACTTTCATTTCTTCATAGAAAGTTTTGAAGGAATTTCAATAGGCAACGTTTTAATGATGTAGTTATCTAGTTTCTTACTGACATATCGTTTTCTCGCGGGGGTGGGTGGAGGATAGAGTGCCACACTTTCTGTCTTGACGCACAACTATCTCCTCATTCGCGTTTGTACATTTTCTTATGTAGGTATGTATTCTTATGTATTGAGGCTTTCAACAAGGTCATATCAAGGTATCTGGTTTATTTACTCAATTGCACTATAAACTCTTAGTTATATATTATTCTCATCATTCTCTCCTCACTCATTCGGTCTACATCTACAATTTAATTTAAAAAAGAGTCATTTTTAGTGTATACATTTTTATAATTATATACTGAATTAACAGCAATATACCTAATACAAATAGAATTAATCTATCGGAAAAAAAAATTGTTGCTACCGGGATTTGAACCAAGACCTCTTACTAACTAATTTACCACCATGCCGTTTTCTTGCGGGGGTAGGCAGAGAGGATAGAGCGTCACACTCTTTTGTCCTGACATCCACATTTATACATCATCTCATCAATTATTGAGGCTTCTAACAGGACCATCTGTTTCTGGTGCCATCAACACTTGCGTCATACACATTTTTTACCATTCTCTCCATATGACCAAACCACCTAAGTGATCCTTTCTTAATCTTACTTCTATCTAACATTCTAGTTGGTCCATTTAATTTGTATTAAATACCACAGAACTATTTTCTGAAAATGCAACTTCACAACAAAAATGTGTTTTACTTAATTAGTAACATACCTTACTAAATTACGAGTCGAAAATATTCAAGGAGTGTGTACAAATTCTGAACCGTTACATACAGTATTATTGTATGAGATTTTTATAAAACCATTTTAAGCTTAAATCTAAGTAGTTGGAAATAAATATTTGCGAAATTGACCCATTTTTTCTACCCTAAATCTAAACTTTGAGACTGTTATTTGGAATAAATAAAATATCGACTTCTTTTAAATGCTGATATCTCTGACATGGTTGAGATTAGCCACACGCGGCTTGAAAATATGTTCGACATGTATCATATATAACTAGCCTAAAATATTGTGCATTAGGTGTATTTTGACAGTTGAGATGGTGTTTTCATTTGTTTGCGTCCCAAATGAAATAAATAAATTAGTTGCAGTTGTCGCCGCCAGAAATAATGACAGCATCACGGCTGCTACAGAGATCGGAGACTGGGTTAGTCATGAATCAGACTGTTAGAAGTCTTCCCAGGCCGAGACGAGGCATGTGGGCGCAGGCTCCGGCGGTAATCGTCCACGGAACCCGTTCGGCGCGGCCCAACAAAGCCGCCGAACAGAAGTACTGTAATAATTGCTCGCGGAGCTAAATTGCGCAACCATTACCCGCCGTCCCGTTATCCGGCCGTTTCCCGCGCGATCCGCGGTTCGCGTCTCGGGTAAAGAGAAAAACGCGGTCGAGGTCGCGGCGCCGTTGCAGTCCGCTGCTTTACCGACGCGCGCGTTCGGGTTTTCGCCCACAGATGGCGGCGTGAAACAAGTAACGTTGAAAGCTCGAATGTCTATAATATTAAAATGCTTCCCAATTACGTGAAAATGATTGTGCTCACATGAAAAACGTTTTGACATTGGACTGGGTTAAATGATTTAAGAAATGAAATGATTTCGAACATGTTTAAACTATTTTTAAGTGATTTGAAACATTAATTACATACTTTATTTGACTGTTATATATATATATGTTTCTTCAAGCCCAGTGGGGAGGAATACCTTTCAATAGCAAACTAACTGGCTGTATTAGATAAAAAAAATACGCACGTATCGGTTCAAGCATGCTCAAACATGAATACATACGTTACATACGTCATACGTATGTCGTAAATACGTTATGTAGTTAAATTAACAAATTTCAATTATTATCTTTGTTTTATTAACCACTTAATTGAGTTTAAATACATCTACCGGTTTCGAAAAATACCATTTTCTTCTTCAGGGTGTCATCCTAATCAATTTAGTGGTTAATAAAACAAAGATAATAAATAAAAAAATATGAATTTTAACCACAAAGTTAATATTGCTAATTTTAAAAGTAAAAAAATACTCTCCCGACACTTATTACAAGAACTAGATAGATTTCGTATGCGTGCATTTGTTGATTTTTTTCTTTAGGTCTAATGTTAACGGAGTTAAAAGGAATGCAACATACCTAGTCCACAATATTGTATGGATGGATACATAATTAAATTACCAGTCGAAAATGTTCAAGAAATATGTGCCCAATCTAAAGCGCCATATCACAGATGTAAGCATTTAAAAATAATCGTAATTTTGCGATTATTTCCATTAATTGATATAAAATTAAATATTGAATACAAAAAAAATTATTAGTCATCGAATTTTGAGGGGGTAGACTATTTTTTGTTAGATAAATAAAGATATAGATTAATAATTAAATAATTTCGCTAGTATATATTTCTAGCACATATCACGATTTTGTAAAGATTTCAAACAATAATATTTTACGTAACAGAGTCGATTTCGCACGTATTCCTTGAACATTTTCGTCTTGTAATGTAAAATATTGTGAACTAGGTCTGTTACATTGTGTATATTGGAAATGTTGAAACAAGATGACGGCAATGGGCCCGAAATATTAGCGGGGCCTCACTGCGAAATACAACTGCTGTCGTACGTTTTTGCGCGAAAATAACAATGAACTTTTTGCGGCCCCATCTAACGTGGGCCACAATCGCAGACTAGTAAATGAGTAGACACGAAATAAAGTGTGTACATATTGGAGAGGGCTTTAGAACATTAGTTGCGGTATGAGGGGCATTCTATTCTACACACATTCTTGGTGAAAACATAAATGCGATGGTTTGTGACACATTTATGCGAGAGTAAAAATATTTACTCTTTGAAAATTAAATATTTTTATACACATGAAGGTACTTTTTACATTAATGCATATTATATCGACAGCGTTTAAATTTTGCGTAAAAATGTAGTGGTGATATTTGATTGCGTATGTGGTACCAAAGGGACCACGTTCGCGACACCAAAATAAAAATATTGAAACAAGAAATTTGCGTTAGTTTATGTCTACAGGGTGGTTCAAAAAAAGTGAGAACATCTCGTAACACACGAGTCATTATAAAACATTATAATTCTTTATGTATTTTTTTTTCACATTATTTATCTGATCAGAAATCATAAAACCATTCCATATTGCATTAATGTATTGGGTTTAAATCTTGCTCGATGAAATTAACATTTTCACGACGATGAAAGTTGATTGTATTTCTGGCTGTGTTAGATGGAGCTCCGTCCTGCTGTAATGTTCAGTTATGCTGTCTAATTTTGATGTAATTATATTACATTTTGCGAAATGTTTTGGTGGTTTGTGGCCCCAATGCACCGCATTGGCTGTATTGTCATAGTGAAGCGTAAAAAACACTAAATAAACGGTCAGTGGCGACATCTATAGTGGATGGGCTGGAGTTTAATGATTTTGGATCGCGTCCTGGATGATGCCATGATCTACCGCCAGGCGAAACGATAGTGCGGACGGGCAAAGGGATGTAAACGAAAAAAGCGGCACTTCCGGCGGAAACGGGAGGAAGCGACGCGTTCTCGCGACGGAGGGCGACAAAGCTTGGAAAAAGGAAAGATTAACCTCCTAAGAGTTCGTCAAAAACTCCCTCCTTCAAGATATGAAAGATAAACCATATTTATACACGGTGTTCCGGGATAGACTGGACGCTACGGGGTGAGGCTCGCGACCCCTCCACAATCTTGGCTGATCCATGTATCTTTTGTACATTTAAATAAATAAATAATTAATTTTTATTTTTGTAATTACACTAGAGCCACAAAATATTTTCATTCATATCAATTTATTTCATTAAATATGATCAATCAAACATAAAAACTAATCCCATTTCAAGCTTACAAGTTAGACAGATCATTACTGATAAGTTACTTTTTTTCATATTTTCAAATTGGAAGAAAGCATACTATTTTTAAAGATTCAGGCAGTTTATTTTTAAGTATAGGTACAACTAATTATTGCAGTAATGATGGCGAATAATGAACTAGAACTGCAGAGTCTGGTGAGTAGAATGTACGATGTATGCAAGGAAAGCGACCTCATGATGAATGTCAACAAGTCCAAAGTGATGGTATTCGAGAAGTAGGAAAGCGAGACACACAGCTAAATGCTGTTTGGAACGAGTAGATGAGTTTGTGTATTAGGGAAGTATGTTTGATAGAAACGGAAAGGCTGAGAATGATATCGAAAGGAGGGTGACTGCAGGGAATAAAGTGAACGGCGCTTTGGATGGAATTATATCTAACGGGAATTTGTCAACTGACGCAAGACTAGCGGTGCACAATGGAATCCTGGTACCGACACTGGAGAGGAACAAAAGTAGACTGAATGCAGTGGAAATGAGATCACTTAGGCGTATATGTGGCAAATCTATTTATGACAGAGTAAAAAATGAAGAAATAAGCAAAGAATGTAAAGCTGATGTTAGTATATGAGTAAGATTAAGAATTGATCACTTAGGTGGTTTGGTCATATGGAACGGATGAATGAGCAGAGAATGCTAAGAAGGATATATGACGCAAGTGTTGATGGCACCAGAAATAGAGGACGTCCGCGGAAGACTTGGCACGACCAGGTAAACCAGATAATGGAGGATGGTTCTGTTAGAAGCTTCAACAATCGGCGAGCTTGTATGAGGATATGTATGAATGTGGATGAGGCGAGAATTGTGTGTCAGGACAGAAGAGTGTGGCGCTCTATCCTCTCTGCCTAACCCCCCGCAGGGAAACGGCGTGATGGTAAGCAAGTAAGTAAGTAGTAACAACTAATTCTAATGCCCCCTCGATCCATACATATTGGCGATTTTGGGAATTATTAAATTCAAATTAGCCACTACACCTTGTATTTGTTCCGTGTGAAGTCACCATATTTAGAATTCTGTTGTTACTATTATGTTTTATTAAAAAGAACAGTGACAGCCCGTGCAGAGAAATAACGTTTACGGAAGATAATAACAATTTTAGATTATGCCTCAATTTAAATGCTTCCAGGCTTACTGTTTTCTTTACTATTTTGTATTTATTTTATATTTGATTTACAAGCCTCACATTTTTTAAAAATATGAATTAAATATATTAATTAGAAAGATATACATATAAAATCAATTTTATCGAAAAATATTGTTGTTGAGCCACCGGGATGCGAACCTGGATCTCTTTCCTAACCGGGGAAGGTGCATTATTCGAACCTATATGTTACCTTTTTGATATTAATACATTTAATCGTTCCATTATTTGAAAGAGCCATCTGCCTTATTTGTTCTGAATAATTACAACTTCACAATAAGAATGTGTTCTCCTAGTTGCCTCACATTTGTTTAGATTGAACATAATAGACTCCCCGATGTGTGAGTGTGGTGCCGAGGAGGAAACCCTGGACCATGTCTTTTTTGCCTGTCCATTGCGGATCGCAGATTTTTTTTAACAATAATCTCGTCAATGGTAATTTTCAACTCCCGGTTAACTTGTGTCATCTTCTTTCCCTCAACTCGCCACATTTAATCTATATAATAGCTAATTTCTCGAACGTCAATGGTATTAACTTGTAACGCAATATTCCATATTGTTGTACTGTTTTCTATGAAATCAAATGGCACAAATCACTCTTGAAGGGTGGATTTCCTGTTTAAAAGAAGAAGAAGAAGAATAAGAGTTACAATAGTGACCCCACAATCGGACTTCTTGAAAATACCACTTTCCACACTTTGATGAGAACCACCGCGATGAGGAACGCGCTTTTCATTTTGCAATGTGGCACGCTTGATGAACCCAAGCGCCACTGCTTGATGGCATCAGAAACAGAAGCGGACGACTCGGTGTGACCAGATTAACGAGATAGTCTTGTCAGACGGCTCATTAATGTGAAGATTAATAAATGTGATTAGCGTTAGTTAGTATATATACATTGTTCAAAAAATACCCACCTCGCGACTTGAATCAATCCGCGCCAAATTCGGCCGAAATGTCAGCGTGACATTTCCCGCGCGCTGTCAGCGATCAGCTGTGGGGCGCGCGCGACGCCATATTGATTTTCCCCACTGACGAGTTCTATTTCTAAACCGGCCGCGCCTACGCACTCGACCCGCGCTGCCCCCTCCCTCGCAGGGGTGTGGGTTTGTTTTGACGAGTACCTACCCACCGCTCTGGGGATGGATTCTTCCCGATCATATTTCGGGATACTTAACACTGATGTAGATTATGCATCGATCTGTCTGGACGCGAAATGAATTATTTATTTATTGGCGTTAACACGGATTATATAAAGGCGTTGGATACGGAATAAAAATGATTACAATTTACTTGCATTACATATTTCACATGGACTAGAAAACGATGCGAAATAAGTCCATATCTTCTATATATATATATATATATATTGGTTTGTTTGTATGTTTTATATACAAATCTACAGTTTTATTCCTAGCTTGATGAAATTTTGCACACTTGACCTTGAAAACAATAGGAAGGTTACTGTCTACATGAGATTCCGAAAAATCACCCCATCCTCCTTTCCCACCCCCTTAAAGCAGAATTTTGGTACTTTCGAAAAAATTTTGACGTTTAAAATAAGAGGAACATTACTGTTTACATCTGATTTCATAAAAAAAAATACCTCCATCTCCATAAATGAAGCCTCTTCACTATGCGCAAATTCAAAAAGGTATTAACACAAAAATAAAATAAAATATTTACATATTTCTGCGAAGAATATTGTTATTTAGATTTTTTTTAATTAGTAATGAAACAGAAAATACAGGGTGGGTCATAAGTTTTCGCACTTTCTAAATCGCTTCTGCGAAGGAGGAGCACGTGGACGACAGCGCGCGGGAGTTAGGTCCATGGAAATTTAGCCGCAATGGATCGCTTCACAACAGTTTTACAAAAACAACGATTCTTTTGTGACTGTTGGACTGCCGGAGATGTGCTGCGCACACCACGAACTGCGAAACAAGTCGATTGTCAATTTTACTGTTTGTAGAACTAACTCCATAATCACTTGTGAAAAAAATACACGTTTTTTGATTCCGCTCACCGTAAAATCGCTAATTAATTATTGCTGCTTTCATTTTAAAAATATCATTTGTGTTGAACATAACTATTTACTAAAATCATGTAAACATTATATAAATTACAGAATACCTATAATGTCTCTCTTGCCGTATTGTTACCTCAGATTGTAAAATTATATAGCTATTCTTTTCTACAAATTATGCCCGACATTAAAATATCATTAGTGTTGAAACAAAATGGTTACTTAGAATAATTTGAAGCATTAAATAATTTATGGAAATCCTCAAAAATCCAACGAATAATGTTAAACTTTTAAAATAAAATTGTACAGTTATTCCCCACTATAGATATAAATACAAGTTGTTGAATTAAATTGTTAGATTGCTAATGCCTTTACGCGGCGAAACGCGTCTTAAGTAAATTAATCGAGCAGAATCAAAAAACGATCCTAGTAACCAATCATCATTTACAGGGGCGTGCAGTGCATACAAGCAAAAAATCTGTGCATAACTAAAAATTAAAAAAATTGATTAACATTAACGAAAACATTATTTTGCAATTAGCGGCATCTGTGTACCGGTAGAGACTTTAATTGCTTAGTTATAAAAACTCAACGCTGTGCTCATGGCGCTCTTTTTTTATTCGCCGCATCGTGCTATTTACATTACTCAGCACTGTCTTTAAGCCAGTGAATTACTCAAGTCATATAAATGGCTATTTACTGAATTGAAAATTCATTTCGGGTGTTTTGTATGGAGTCGTTACCTATGCTGTTTATTAACAGAATAACATTAGAAAGGGTTATTATTAAAGGGTAGAAGTCTTCGCTGCAACCAATCAGAAACGCCACGAGTGTTGTCATAATTGTTTTTTTTTTGGTAATGTTCAACTGATTGCCTACAAACAGGAATATTTGACTGAATTGATGCATTATCCCGCATATGTCACCCGGTGGCGGTGCTACCCTGTACCGCTGTACGCATCTGGCCACCTACTATATTGAGGTCTGAACAAAGAAAAGGCTGCAAAGTAACGGAGAGGTCCAGTCGTGTCGGACCACCCTGCCCAGCGGACAGTGCGCGGCTGCTGAGCCACACTCGGAACCGTGCCAGACGTAATCCTCGCAATGAGAAGAAGACACACCGTGTCTCAGAGATTCGTCGTCTCGCGCTTCACTTCACGCTCCTCGCACATGTCGTGTCGCTCGTCAGTTGGGTGATTTTGAATCTTCACAGAAGCATGCATGTATTATAGTTGAACGCTTTATATTTTAATTATTTATTTTGTATTTTAAAAACTATTTCAAAAAATATATGTAACAAACTCTATTTGGCATATATTGTCAGGACTATTGTGGTTTTTGGTGACATTTGTGAACACTATCGAATGTCTCCATCAGATCGAACGTCTTTCATACAAGTTTGAGATTTTTGTCTCATTCTACCGATCACAATCTGATCTCTGAGATTTATTTTCAGAACTAAATACCAACACACGTTTAGGATATTCTTCTCTCGTAGAATATACACGTGTGTCGATACGTAAATACAAACTTGACTTCTGACCACCACAATTGACTTATATTTAATTTGTCAAAATGATATTGTTTTATTTTGTAAATTTAAATAACTTATCTCGTGTTTAGATAATAGATTTAGATAGAAACGAGGTATATAGCAAGGCTCCAGTCATGTCTCAGACTTGATCTTTCCATCTTGCTAGAGATCGACCTCTCGCCCTTTGCTGTCTCCATCCCTTCTAGCAACAAGTATGAAACAGTTACTTCCCTGCGTGTTGGGGAGAGTCTTTCTTTAGTGCGGACTTCCAGAAGGATGACAATCGACTTTCGGTGGTTTCGCAGTCCACGGTATACGCAAAATGTGACACCAGCACTATATCTCACAAGCGTTGAGCATATTCCTTTCTTTCTTTCTTTCTCAGGGTTCAAATTTCGAGCTCATACAATAGTTCATTCAAATTTTAGTCAACTTCGACATGACAAATTTGGCCATATCAATTCTCCTTATCCTTGAGACTCTGCTCCCAGGTAGATACAACCACTGACCTCTTCGCAATCGTCCAAAACATTTTTTAAGTAAGCAATTTACTTTCTTCGGACGCTACACACCTTCTCAGCTGTACTCCGTCTTTCACCTTCAGATGAAAGAAAAGATAGGAAAACAAGAAAAAACAAATATAGCTGGTTTCATGTTTCGTGCATTCAACAAACGGATCACGGACCGTGTCTCACACTGAACAATTCAACCACTCACTACAAAATGGCCACACTATGTGAATGATGTCTCTAACGTTGCATGCGGTGAGTCAACAGATAAAGGAAACCATTGCGCATGCTCAACATGGCAACCGCAGCGCTACATCGATACAAAGAAACTCAAGAAGCGCAATTCCAACACTTAGAAATAAAGATTTTCTTTAAGTGTCTAAAGCGCGAACCACGTATGGACAAATGTAGCAATATTTTGGTATCCGAAAAATTTAAAAAGTAGGATTACAATTTGGATTAGAGAGATGGGTTGACTTGTTATTGGGACACTCGTCCGAATAGTGTCAACTCGAATGCCGTTTGCCAGGTCACGAATTATATGATCTGTTTTCATTAAATATATTTGTTTTAAATACTAATTATAAATATATACATATAAAATCAACTTTGTCGAAAAATATTGTTTTTGCACTACCGGGATTCGAACCGGGATCTCTATTTCCAATCCGGGGGAGTACACTACCAATTGTGTTATAGCGCCAGTATTTTTCGTGACAAATTTTCGAACCTATATGTTACGCTTTTTCAAATTAATACATCTGTCGTTCCATTATTTGAAAGAGCCATCTACCTTATTTTTATGTAATCTCAAATACGTTTGAGTAATCTGATAGCAGACGCCAGAATTATCAATTCATTTTTGTTAAATTTTGGATACATTGATACAACTTCACAATAAGAATGTGTTCTCCTTAATAAAAATATATTTGTATTTTATGAACATACATCATCACCTTAAGTCTTGTTTGTAAATTTTGCCCTTATCAGAGTTTTAGTAAAACTATAACCTAATTTAATGTAAAAAATAAATACAGTTTTACTATTTCATCTTTATTTGTAGCAATCGGCATGTTATCGTCTGCAGATTGAAAGCTTGAAGATATTGTCCATAAATAAATCGGCTGAACCGAATCACCGCAAAGTTGAATGATTGATTCCTATTCGCCCTTCCGTGTGAGACTAGACCCGAACAGCCGGAAGGGAGAAGGTGCGCCGACGGAGCGAGAGAGACATCTCTGTGTTGGCCATCGACCCGCTGCGGAAGGGGGCGGGGAGGGGGGGAGGGGCTGGCGGAGTAGGGAGGGAGGGCGCATGCCCCGACACGTGGATTTGGAAACTAAAGCCGTATTACACTGAGTTGAGGCTTAATTGTAGGGTCGCTCAGTTATCAAAGTTACTGTGATTTATTGCTATTTTGAAGGGCTACTTGACTAACTTGTCATCGCGCTGATTTCCACGGAGGTAGGCAGAGAGGATGTCCTCTATTTCTGGTGCCATCAGTTGGTTCGCCAACTACACAAAAGTAAGCAAAACAAACAATAAAAAATTAAGTTTGACAGAATTGTATCTTTGACTCAGAACAGCGTCAAACACATCACTCTTATATTTAAACATTGAATATCGGAATATATCTACAAGATCAAAATCGTTCCCATGCCTGTGTAGTCTTTGTGTGGGTGCATTTCTCTAAAAAGTATATACGATGAATTTACATGGAACAGCGCCGACGACCTGGCACTGCGCGCAGGAACGTGGTATACAATCATTTCAGTTAAATTAAGGGCGTCCAGTATGCTATTTACTATTTTAAATAAAAATAATAAATCACTTAAAGTTCTTCTACATTAGTGCTCATTAGAAAATCATAATTCAATTGTTCAGCGGGTATACACAGTTTGAAGATAATAAACCTTAATAATTTGTGCTGAACCCTTTCATGTATCCTCTCCTCATCGTCCACGCCGTCTCTATGAACGCTTGCCCCATTGACTATACTCCTCTATTATGCTGTCACTTTTCCACTCGGACGGTTTTACGGGTAGGGAATCTACCTCTCCCTCTCCGTCTTTCGACGTGGCCCATCACAACAAGGTTCTCCGAGCTATCTTTCATTATCGCAAGATTCATAAGGATTCGTCTCAGGAAAATTCTCTGCTCATTACTTAAAAGAACAAATAGTTCTGATGAACCTACGAGAAACCATCTTGCTTCGTGACAACTATAAAATTTTTAAAACGGCAAAAAATTAAGTAAAAGAGTAGAAGCAAAAAAAAGATTTGAAGAATTTTTAGAGTTTAATCCATCTGAGTATTATTCTGTAGGCATACATTAGCTTGTAATTATTTGAAAAAAATGCAAAAATACAGATCTTTTTTTTTAAATTAACGAGCCTAAATATTTCAACACACCCGTGTCAGTCACGCTTACAGTAAATCGTAGCGAGCGGCGTAGGCCCGCCGTAGCAGTTCGTAACCCCCTCTACGCTCCCCCATCATCCCTCCCTCCTCCCCTCCTCCCGCACCGCGGCACCGACCCCTGCACGCAGTCTGACAGTCCTCACCCTCCGCTCGGCGGCCCGGCCAAAACACTCTGCTTACGAATTACAACAGCTCATCGTAGCCGTTGAAACCGAAAAAAAAAATGATGTCAAAAAATCGGATAGAACGTGTCTAAAAATCGTGAAGACTCAGTCGGTCAGCTGTGGTCGCGTGTGCGAAATAATTAATAGTTTTTAAAAAATTCGAAAAACATAACAGATTCGCTGTTAGATTTTTTTTTTTTTTTTGTGATTCTGTTTAGTGTGTAAAAAGTGTTTAAATGTATATTAAAGTACGGTAAAAATCGTTTAAATTTAATCTTAATAATACTAATTTTAATGTTAATAACAAATGTTGTGTAAAAAGTGTAAACAATTGTCAGTTGTTTGTGGGGTTGATAAACTCGCTAAGATGCGTGAAAGAATAAAGGGATCAATATAAAGAATACTCAGCGGAACTCTGTTTTGTTTTCGTAAACACAAAATGTCGGCCAGTGTGTCCGCGATGACCCGATTGTGTGTCGCGATTGGTTCGTTTACAGTGAACTAATAATATATCAAAATTATTAACATTTCGAACAAAAGCGCGCGCAACGAGAATCACAAAGAAAAATCATTTCAGAGTGGATGAATTCAGTACATCTTTACGATTCAATTGACGAGCTGCAGAGGAGCACCAACGTCGATACACTACACACGTATATCGAGAGAGATTTGAATAAGTAATAGATGAGAATTGATCGCAACATTGGAGACTGAATTTATAAAGGCCACTTCAGACTGAGTTTGACTGATTTATTTACATGTGTGACAAGATCTTAACAATACAATAAAGCGCTTAAAATTAGAAATTGTTAATTACATTATTGAAGATTGGAAAAATACTTTAATGAACCGAAGAAATAATATATCAAATACTATCTAAATTATTCGAAAATGCACTCAAATTGCAGTAGGCTTCAGGGGTGTTTCAGCGGCGGCGGTGCAGCCTTGGTAGACGTGTGCATGTAGCGCAGTAATTCAGTTCACAATACCTGCTGACCTTTGGCCTACTTCCGTTCCTGCATTCGTCTGCCGACTCCCGGTCGGACATCACCTAATCGAAATCGGGAAGATGAATTTTTATGACAATGCCCTGTTGAAGATCCGAAATGAGCGATCCGCGCAAAGAGGACATTACTTTAACTTATTTTAATTCAATTTAAAAAACAGTGGAGTACGTTAAACACCGAACTGAAATTTAAAAATAGATGTAAAAAATACAAATTATTTAAAATTAGTGTTTTATCAGTGTGCCATTTTTTTTTCTTCTGCGCTTTCGTTTTAATGGTTTGGTGTTGTGGCGTGTAGTAAAATAAAAATAATATTAAATAAATTGTAATATAAACATGGCTATCGGTACCACATATGTGTTCATAAAAGTAATTAAAAGCATAACATTTAAAAAATATTAAATGTCTCCGTTTAAAATGCGTAATTAGTTCACCGTTAATAATTAGTAGTTATTCGTAAACGTTGTATCGATCACGGTTACATCTGCGATTTTGTACGCGGCTTACGACAAAAAAAATACACATCGCTAGTAGGCTTCGTGAGATACGGTTAAATTCGTGTATATACAGCCTTACTGGCAGTTTTATCGATTTTGTGCTCCACATAACACAGCCTTTGCAACGACCATACAACGGCGCAGTTTCGTATCGACGCCTGGATAATGCAAACTGCATAACTCACGATTCCCGATCGAGGCGAGTTCGCTGAATTGCGACATAATTTTTCGAAAATATCGTCCGAAATTTGAAAAAATCCACATTGCGACGCGAAACAGTTGAAGTGCGACGTGTTTTTGACTATTTTGGCGGGATTTTGCAGCGGTGGTGTGACGCTTAGCAAGTTGACTGGTGAACTATTGCGTTTTTAACTTTAAAATGCTACTTTAATAAGTGAATACAATTGTATGTGTTACTGAAATTGTGTGAAAATGGAAAAAAATAAATACAGCGGACACAAAAAAAGATTTTTGACAATTTGCGTTACAGCAAACGGTAGAAGTGAGAGATAAATTTAATATTGTTTCGTGAATAATTGAAAGGAGTTGATTTTTTTTTTTTTTTTTGATAATGGTTTGAGATCAACAAAAGTTAAATGCCGACACGCGGGATTGCATGGAGCTACGTCAAACAATGGGCCAGTACTGAGCAATACTGGATTTTTGATGATTGCCGACATGCCACAGCTATCGCAGTAGCAAATAAAGTATTTGAAAATAAATTGTGTTCATTTAATGATAAAAAAATATAAATGTTAGTAATTAACACCATTTAGAAATTAGAGTGTTATCATATTTCGTGACGGAGGCGCGTCTGTGTTTAAATTAAGCATTTCAATAAGTCGCACAAAATCGTAAAAATATAAAATAAGAAAAATATTAAATAAGAAAAATATAAAATAATCGGTAATCGTAAATGTAAATTAAGTTACTCGATAGATTGCGAGTTTGGCGCGGTTCTTCGTTACGTAAGGCGTACGGCAAGGAACTCAAAAATGCCTCTGCCGGGCCATCCGAACATGCCCGAAACCCACGTGCAGGTTCAGACCTCTTCCGGCTCTTCGGGGCAGAAGCACCATCAGATAATCATAGACATCAAACAGGACATCGAGATGGACGAGATGTCGACCAGGGCCCTCACAGAGTCCGTGATGGAGACGCTGGCCGCCAGGTCCGTCCTGATAGACAACACGCCGGGCCACCACCACATCTCGAACAACGACGAGTCCAGCAATATCAAATTGGAGACGTTGACCACTGTGGTTTTGCAAAACGAGAACAGCAATCCGACCGTCATAAGTTCGCCCGGTCAAGACGTGATGAGTCATCAGAACTTGACGACTGCGGGCAGGATCGTGGCAGACAGGATCGTGGAGCTGACGAACGCGGCGTCGTCATCGAATGGTGGCGACAATAGTAATACTTCCTCATCATCTGCCTCTTCGTCCACGGCTTCAGGTACGATCAAATCACGATCTCTCTTTCTAAGGAATTCATTCTTAAAATCTTTGATTTCATATTTGTGTGAATATTATGTTCCAGACCGATGTTGTTTTAAAATAACTAAAAAATGAAACAAAATTTTCTAATATTGTTTTTATTTATAGATTATACGGTTTATTACAATTATATATGGAGTATGACATTGACCAAATGCGTGCTATATATTAGTCATATTTGTCATGTTATTTCAGCAATTTCATTTCGAATATTGTCCCATAGCATCGAAATCGTTTTATCTTATTGGTAATCTTTCATTTCAGCCGTAAAATCAGCTGAGCGCGGAGATCAGTCGATATCACAACTTTTTGACATTACGCGGTTGAAAAAAATTTCAAGCGTAGCTCGGGCTGTATGTGAAGTGACACCGTCCTGTTATAACGACATGTGTTGCAGAATTTGGCCACCACGAAGTTTTCCAACACGTGACGATAGCGATTGCCATTATCATTTAAATAAAGTGTTTTAATGATTTTAATACATTGTTGACACTTTAGATACTCCATTATAAATTGTAATTAATTATTATTTACGATTACCAAATACCAACTAACAAATATTTACTTAATCATAATGGCGGTCAAATAAAACAGACCTGGAACATAATATTCACCTAGTATGTAAAAATCCTTCACCTGCATGATATCGAAAGTCTTTCTGTAATCCTCAACTCCCGGGAAATAGAGCGGTGTCCGCCTCCAGCACTCAGATCTCGATGGCATCCGAGGCAATTTTACCAAAGTGGATAAATGAAAGACCTACGTCAGACTTAACGAGAGACTTAACATTGTATACTGCCGTGTATATAACATTAATATATACAATAAGTGTAATATAAGTATTAAAATATCATCGTTTGTCGCTATCACGCCAAGCAGAAAGCAGGGCGTAACCTAGAACGGCGTATTTAGGAGACGATTTGTCATAAGTTAAAAAATCTGAAATACTTATTTATTTTATTTTAATGATTGAACGCTGTCGACTTGTAAATACAATACAAAAAATTACGCATGTTTGTAGAAGTCTAAAATAATAATTGGTGGATCTCAAAACAATCAAATTAATGTCGTCATGTTGTCTAGAGGCTTTATATCTATTGTTTTAATATTAGTTTATTTACGATAATTCAATATTTTGTAGAAAAATAAGGGTGGTATTTTCTAGTTTCCTCAGGGCTGCACAACGTCAGCATTTCAAGAAAGGATAGGACATCACACTTTTCTGACTTGTTTCTTGAAGCTTATCACAGAGCAGCTCTTGAATATCTGGTCTATCTGACAAATTATTGTTATTTGTCAGATAGACCAGATATTTAATTGAGATTGTCAATTTTGCATATCAACGGTATTGGTCACAAATAAAATAATTTGGAATCGTTGGAGATAAATAAAGCGTGGAAAACTAATCAAAAAATTATAAACAACCAACTAAATTTAACTACGAGTCCCATTCTAAATATTTTTCCTAAGTAACAATTTGAGTTAGATACTAAATTTATATTATAAATAATTGTTTTTTTTAGTATGTTTTCAGTTAGTATTGACATCCTACAGACATCCAACTCAATTAAGTGGTTAATAAAACAAAGTTAACAAATAAAAATATGAATTAAATTTTTGCTAATTTCAAAAGTATTATTTTTATTTTATTTAAATCATTGTAATTAACGATGTAAAAAAAAATATATAATAAAAGTGTAACAAAAATTGAATCAATGACATGTTTTCTCTGAAATAACAATATACTAGATACAGTGTATGACACATAATTAAAAAAAAAACTAAATTGATTGGCGTAGAAAATTCTTCCTTATTGCAGGAATTTATGAATATCAGTAAAAGTAAGGTAAATATAAAAATATTAACAGAGAAGAGATAAAAGATTTTTAAAAAAATCATCCAGGGGTACAGAAATATGAGGGGAAAGGAAAATGGGATTGGGGTTAAAATCTGTGTAATAAAATGAAAACCATTAAAGTTTATATATTTAATTGTGGTAATTGAAGTCTAATTTAACTAAAGGGAGGCTCGATAGAAAAATGAGATTTGTTCGGTATTTGTATTACAATGTGGAAGGTTGCATGTGAGATTAGTTCTGGTTGACCTAAATGGCACTCGAATGGATATGCGTCTGAGTAAATCGCGTTCATTGACAATTTGTTTGAAAAAAACGAAGGGTATTGAGAATAAGTGATCTGACTACTCTGATACAGTGTTAGCAGAGAAGATTTGATCTGCAGCACCTGGTGCCTGGTGACTAGGATGTCCGATGTGTGCATGGGGAAAGAATGGAGCAGGTGATAGAAAGAGATGGTAGTGTGATGTAATGATTAGTTATGAATAGTGAATGCTTGGAACAAGCGAATAGGTTGAGAAAAATACCGAAACGAGGGTGACTGCAGGAAATAGAGTGAATGATGCTCTGAACGCAGTAATCGCTATTACGAATGTTACATCTGTATCAAGACTAATGGTGCTAATGGAATTAACAAATGAATATTAAAAGTCAACTGAATGTGATCTGTTAATTGTCTGGGAAAGGGTCCCTGGATGATTTAGGCATATGGAACGTACGAGTGAGGAGACAATGGTAAAGAAAACATATGAGTTAAAGGCAACAACAATAGAAGACGTCCGCAAAAGATCTATGTATGACCATATAAACCAGATATTCGAGGACAGCCATTTTGGAAGCTTCGATAATCGATGTGAAAAATGTATGAAAATTAACATGACAAAAATGGTTACTACGTTAGTTAGAAGAGTGTTATTGTAGGATGCTATCTTCTTCTCATTTATACGTTCCACATGCCGAAACCATCTCATTTCATTCATTATATCTGATGTGTTTCGAGCAGATCAAAATTAAATCAAACTAGTTTTTTAATGCGGAATTATAGATGTGTATTATTCGTAAGATAACTGCCCTCTAGCGTCAGTTTATCGCACCGTCATCCGGGGCTCAAACCGGAAGATTTTAGTTTACCGTTCAATCCATAAATTCGCTTTAAACCACCGCGGCTTTAACAAATTGTACATTAATATCGCGTAACAGCCATCTAACCATCTAGCATACAAACTTGTAAAAAAATATTTTCACTCGAAACATTTATAAATCATGCGAATCAAAATGAAACATTCTTTCCATAAAGTGTCTCATTTTTAAATAATCGAATGAAATATTTCCTCCGACAGACAGATCACAACTTTTTAGTACAATTATAGCTCATCGAAAAAAATCTTATCTCTTCTGACCGATATTCTTAGAAACATTAAACACACCATTCCTTTTATACGACTGCACTATTTTACCTGTCAATTTCGAATTGAGCTCGCGTCCGTGCAGCCGGGCGGACAAGGCGGCCAGCACAAAAGCGCGACACTGAACAAAAATGCATTTTTCGTAAGCGCAATTTCCGCGCACGTTGAACGTGTGCCGTTATTTTTTTACTAGGTGGTGTAAAATTACTCGGGTCGAGATTTGAGCGCCGGCTTGTGCGAGGACCACACGCTTTCTTGGTAGTGTTACGCGATTCGCCGCGGTGTGAGTGAGTTCAACGCTTCACCCATATTTTGTCTCTCTCGCACGTTAACCGATATTCTCTCCCTTTCTCGCGCCGCGCATGTTCCGAATGGTTACACACATTCACACATGCATACGAAGCGCGCACACACACACACACACACTCGCATGGTAGAGTTCTTTGTACGAGGCCTGTCGGTAAAGCAGTTAACATACTGTTAATCTGACGTTTGTTCGTTGTACTGTTATAAATATAGGTAAAATTATATAATATGCAAGTGCAATTGTTGAAGATGCATTCTAATACATCTCTCTGTCTGTAGATGTGCTCGTGACTGATTTTTGTACTATTTTGGCGAGCTTCTACAGCGCGAACTGCCTCAATTATACGCTATTTAATGAGACTTTGTCCTGTTGTGTTGAGCCTTCCGAGAGCCTAAATTACAAATTGCAACTGCAAACTGAACGCCTTCGAGTACCTCTTGACGCACTAGGAAGTTGGATCAGTTAGTTACTTACTTACCATTACGACGTTTCTCTGCGAGGGTAGGCAGAGAGGATAGAGGGCCACACTCTTCTGTTCTGACACACAATTCTCGCCTCATCCACATTCATACATTTTATCAAACTCGCCGATTATTGAGGCTTCTAAAAGGATCATTCTCCTGTATCTGGTTTACCTGGTCGTGCCGAGTCTTTCGCGGACGTCCTCTACTTGTGGTGCCATCGACACTTGCGTCATACATCTTTCTCACCATTCTTTCATCATTCATCCGTTCCGTATGACCAAACCACCTAAGTAATCTTTTCTTAATTTTACTCACCATTCTTTACTCTGTCATAAATGGATCTGCCACACGTACGCCTATGCGATCTTATTTCCACTGCATTCAATCTACTTTCGTTCATCTTCTGTCAGTTCCAGTGTCGATACCAGGACTCCATTGTGCACCATTAGTTTTGCCTTGGTTGACATGTTCCCATTAGCTATAATTCCATTCAATGCGCCGGTCACCCTCCTTTCTATATCTTCCTCAGTCTTTCCATTTCTATCAAATGTACTTCCCAAATACACAAACTCATCAGCTCGTTCCAAACAGTATTTAGCTGTGTGTCTCGCTTTCCTCCTTCTCGAATACCATCACTTTGGACTTGTTGACATTCATCATGAGGTCGCTCTCCTTGCATACATCGCACATTCCACTCACCAGACTCTGTAGTTCTTGTTCATTATTCGCCATTAAATAATAATGTCCATAATTCCGATTCACTGCACTCTGTGACTGTTCCTCTCTCGGCTAACCTCGGCTCCTCAATCCGAGTTAACCCGAATTAGGACTCGAAACAGGAATGATGCAAGATCGGTTGCCGAGCGGTTACCTTTCCTCTGCGCAAAAATTGAAGACTTAGTCGAAGTGTAGACCGAACAATGAGATCGGCACCGTCAACCACATCTTTTTTCGCGCTGGCAATATTTGGCTGTCCAAATAATTTGAAAGTGTCAAAAAATCCAAATACTCGTTTTCGTAATCGGAAATCTGGTTAAAAATTCTCCGATTCTCGATTACGATTAATCGTACCATCACTAGTTAGTGGGTTATGCGTCATCTATTAAGTGGCGCTATTAATTGATTAATGAACTATATATAACTATTTGTTTTAAGGTCAGACTGAGGGCCCCAACCTCTCCAGATCTTACCGCGTGTGGATGATCTATTAAATTAAACATTGTGTTTATCGGTGCACAAATAAACGTACACAAGTTGATGTTAAATTACAGAAGAAGTGGACGAGTTGACAGTCCGAGAAGATAGCTCTGAGAGAAGTGGTCACTTGTTATCTAAATTTGGGTCGGTATTAAGCAGAATGCATGGCTGTAGAGCGTCTGGTTTGGTTTGGTCTGCAGACCCACTAAAGTCCTTGCAATCTCGAGGACTTACCGAGAGTGTCTCGGTGTAATGGCGGTGATGAGTTGTCGACGCGCAGTGCCGATTGATGATGGGCGTCACGCGACTGAACGGCCGCCGTCGGCGCTGGCCGTCAACGGTACTTCGGAATACCGGTGCAGGACGGCATTCTGCAGAGCTAGACAAATGTTCAATCCGCACAATTATAATTACACAGCAAGCCGGTGGGGTACTTGAGATCTTGTGAAACCACATTTTACAAGACCTCTTCAAAATACCATTTAAGCGCGGTGGCAAACACTAGTCCTCCAATTTTGTGCGCATCAAAAATCTTTTTATTAACCCTTCCCAAGCCATGCAGTAACACAGGTCTACCGTTCTGATTAAATCTGTAATATTTCGGTAAATATACGCAAAATACACTTCAAATTTCAGCTAATTTGAAAGAAAATATTTACTATTAGGAGAACACATTCATATTGTGAAGTTGTAATTATTCAGAACATAGGTCTGTGATATTTTAAATATGAATTAAATATATTAATTATAAAGATATACATATAAAATCAATTTTATCGAAAAATATTGTTGTTGCGCCACCGGGATTAGAACCTGGATCTCTTTCCTAACCGGGGAAGGTGCTTTATCCAACTAAGCTACAGCGACATTATTTTTAGCGACAATTTTCGACCCTATATGTTACCTTTTGATATTAATACATTTAATCGTTCCATCATTTGACAGAGCCATCTACCGTATTTTGAAAGAGATCCAGGTTCGAATCCCGGTGGCGCAACAACAATATTTTTCGATAAAATTGATTTTATATGTATATCTTTATAATTAATATATTTAATTCATATTGAAAATATTTACACTTAGAAATGACTAGTGAAAAATCAATTATGTAAGGCGAATCATACAAAAATAATTATTTTTAATTCATTCCTTTATAAAATTAATACTTTGACAAAAATACCATTTGTGTCAAGACATAGCACATTAATTTCACAGTGAAAATCAATAACAAACATACGAATATAATTAATTGTCACTAATTAAATGAAGATAGATAAAAAAGAAGGTTGTATTATACAATGCAACCCTAACTTCCAGTAAATTGTTTAGAGGGTTTTTTATCAGAATTTTTTACCCTTCCAATTCATGTATTAATATAAAACACTTATGATGTTTATTACAATAAGGTAGTTAGTAAAAGTGTCAAAACGATTAGCGCTGATGCACTTGTAGCAGTAGATTTGGCGGTCTAGCCGCATGTAGAGTACTCAGAGTATCGTAGACTCTAAGGAATTGGAAAAAAAAATACAATGCAACCTCCTATACAGAACTTGACGAATGCTCCGAATTATAATATCACATATTTTTTAAATATTCAATGCTCATTACTTAAAGTAAATTTATGGCATTAACCATTTTTCACATTTTAAAGGCTAATAGAACCCTAATTTCTTACGGTAACACGAGTTGACAGCATGGCTGCGTGCGAGAATTTTACATCACGGTATGGTAAAGGTTAATACTAGCTTGTGATAAAGTTTACAAAGGGTGCAATCATTGTTTATTTGAATCAGCATCGTCTTGTGTTCGATATTTAAAGGGCGAAATAAATATTAGGTATGTTCCATTGCTTTTTCGATTTTTTGATTTTGATTTTCTCTCGACCGTTGACGTTTCGTTCGTCAGTTGAACACTATTGTGAAGTTGTAATTATTCAGAACGTATATAATTTATAATTTGTAAAATATATTGGCTAAGGCTCTCCTTCGCACCCTCTCACGACCTGGACAGGGTGACAGGGTTCTGCGACTTCAACACGCAAATGTGACGTATACCCCCCTTACATCTATGGCTTCTGAATTTAATATGATAACGAATTTCACGACAAATTATTAAATATTATACAGATATGCCTCTGGTACGATGACGCCAACATATTTCAGTTAATGACTTAATGTAATAAAAAATCTAATAATTGCGGTATATAATAAAGAAAAAGAAAAAAGTGAATATGAAGGGTCGCCATAAGGTTTTAGGCCATACGGTAGGGAACTTGACTAACTGCTCTAACTTAAAAATATATTTAATGCATTGTTGAGTGGAATCCAAGGGAGAATAAATAACTCTCAAAACGATTCCGGGATAGAGTGGCACCCTTTTGGGATTTCTTCACATCAATTGAATGAAGCTGTTTGTCTAACTTCAGAATACATAGTTGTAGGTATTTAAGGTGATATTTAAGCGCTAGATGAGTGTTTGTCTCTTTCTACCGACGTCATGCTAATCTTTGACACGTGTACACGGAATTGAGATGTATCTCAATGTGTCTCATTCCGAGAAATTAAGTCATAATAAATGTCTTTAACATCTTGAAAGAAAGCAGAAACGTGTATTTTTTTCCAATAATTTTAGTTTGTAAAATAGTCTAGCATAACCGTGACACAGCCAAACGATATCCGGCTTAATTAATGTGCCGGATATCAAATATCCGGCTAAAAGTAACGACCGGATATTGGATTCTGCAAGCAGGTTATTTGTATGACTATTAACAAGATAAAAAAAACAAGATTTCAGCTTTACAGGTTCTGGGAAGATGTAACATGGCAGCTTTCGATCATTCTTAGTAATGAAGGTTAAATCGTTATGATTTCATTAAAAAACTTTTTATTTTTTTCCACTAATTATTTTTTAATGACCATTACCGGCTTCAGCCTGTCACGGCCATCTTAAGACTTTGATTTCATGTCTTTAAAGGGTACCGGGTCCGACGAACCCCTCGCCCCTCTCATCCCTTAATGGACTGAAAAATTATATTTTTAGAATCACAACAACAAAAGGTAACAATCTGCATATGTCATGTGGCAGGGAACTGCTAGCGGGCGCGGTGAATTAAGCCTCTGGAGGACGGACGTCATGTTTAGCTAACGAGTTGAGGGTTGGATTGGGGTGCTTTGGACATTTGTGTGATAAACTCTTTTACGGGGAGAATGCCCGACTCGTGATGGGGCCGTGTGAGCCTTATCCATTAAGGTGCTAACCGGATGCACTTATTCTGGAAGGTTTGTGGGAGCCGCGTGACCCCAAATGGGGGCTGCGTATAGGAGTAAGACGGCCTTGTATAAGAGGAGCTTGTTGTCTGTGACAAGTTTGCTGTTCCTGCCTGAAAGTGGATACATAGCGCAGAGTGCACGTGTGGCAGCGCTCGTTGTGGATACGTTTGCTCCACGTGAGTTTGGAATCCAGCGTAACACCGAGGTGTTTTATTTCGCTAGTCCAGGGGATGTTTTTTCCAAACATTTTTATAACACTTTTTGAAAGATTAATTTCGACACGCCACTTCTTGCACCGATCCTCGAAGCCTGGTACATTTTTCTCTTAAGCTAGAATATTTATACATTTCAATACAGCGGTGTTTTGCAATGATTCTATATAACGTTTATGTAGTTGTGAGTGTTTCATGGTCCTATATCATTTGAAAGGTTGGTGATAATGTGAATCTAAAGTTACTACGAACCAACTGTAGAGAATATATCAAGCTAGCAACTAGAATGATATCGGTTCACACTATTATCTTGTCTTGAGACCGGGACAATCCGCAATAGCGACAAGCGGTAAATATACACCTAAGAAATGTATTGCTGGAGAAGGACGTGGTGCGTCCCGTGGACAGCTCGATGCACGAATGCCTCAACCCTGCTACAAATCCACCCACAGCAAACCCCCCTTAAAGATTATTTTGCGTCAAAGTAACAACCTAGAAGGATGTTATCCTGGCCATAATTTTAAACCGCAGTTGTAGATATACAGAATGGCCCAAAAAAAGTGAGAGCATCTCGTAACACACGAGTTATTTCAAAACATAATATAATTAATAATAATATTTTTGCACAATATTTAGCTAATCAGAAATCATTAAAACACCCCCATATTGCATCATCTACTGGGTTTAAATCTGGGCTGTTCGGTGGCCACATGCCTGGCTCGATGAAATTAACATTCTCACGACGAAGAATGTTGGTTGTATTTCTGACTGTGTGAGATGGAGCTCCGTCCTGGTGTAATGTCTAGCTATACTCTAGGCATTGTTTTGAAACTCTTTAATCATTTTCCTAGCACCCAGACGTTTTTCAATTCGCAAATTTATCATTAGAATACGGTCTTTTGCTGTGATTTTTGTCATTCTGGGCAACAACTTGAAAAAACCAAATATAAATATAAGTAAATAGGTAAATAATTAAATTAGTAAACAATTTAAGCTATTGTTGATATAGTTAAACTAATTTTGATGTAATTATATCACGTTTTACGAAATGTTCTCACTTTTTTTGGGCCACCCTGTATGCGTTCAGCATAACTTAACTTAACAAATTGGGCCCAAATACAAAATGGAAAAAAAAACCTCTGTATAATAAATGTTTATGTTAATGCCTTCGAAATGATATATGAACTGCACTAATCTTTTTAATTTTGGTGTCTTTCTGGTCCGATGTTGTTGTTCTTTTAGCTGGGTTGTCTTCTTTACATTTCGACCGACCGAAGAGCGCACTGGTGGTTTATTCGGACCGCTGGACTGATCGAAGCACGGGATGTAATCGAATGACGCCTGTCGGTTACCGTCTTCTTAGCTTTCCGAAAAAAGGGCGGTAATACTCACACACGCGCATGTACATTAGTATAAACCAAGAAAGCCGGTGGCGCCAATCAAGTAACAAGGCGCGAAAATAATAAATGTAATATATGTATATAAAATATAAGAATATTAATAATAGCCATTCAATAGCAAGAACAAAATTAATCTTTTGTCTCCTATAATATTTACGCTTTCAAGAATAAAACATTTTTACATGTGTTTTTTTTACAATTATTGTCTTTTCAAAAATTCTATAACAAAATAATGGACGGGATTAACAAAAAAAAGAAGTATATTGTACATTAAGGTACAGACCCTGGAAATTTATTTCTTAAAATTACGTTTTCTAAATATGATCCGTTATTTTACTGTCACTCTTCTATACGGGAGGCAAAATTTATGAGAACTGCTCGGCACGCGTTCTCCGTGATCGCTGCCGTTTCTTCTCTTCATTGGTCCAGTGAAGAAGGATTGTTACTGAATACATTTGATTTAAGGTAGCCTCATAGGAACAAGTCCGTTGGTTCAAGAGGGCAGTTTATGTCACCTCAATTTTTTAAGGAAAATTTCACGAACATTTGGCGTGGACGCGCTCTATAACGACTGGATTCCCAAGGACGCGGCTAGCGTTCGTCATACCCCCCGCCCCTCTCGCGCTCGTTGCGTTGGTGCAGCGAATGAACCAAAATTAAAAATACTTTTGGGACGCACTGTATTATTGAAGTCTACTTTCATTATACATGTGAAAACTGACTTAAAATTTTAAAATTCATTTTCTCACTGCGATGAATTGAATGAATGAATGAAATAATTGATTTAATTTACATTCTTACATATTATACATTATAAACAATTCTTAAAGTATATAAAAAAGGTGAACGATCTTCATAATGTGAGAGATGTTCACTGTCTCCTGAACTAGACCGAAGTCTGTACTGAAGGAGGAGAGGTTCATCTGTTGTCTGTCATACAGATATGAAATTATTTTATTTTTATCTAAATCAAAAATACCCACGATTGAAAGGAAAAATGATTATAAAGAAATGATGTTCTGTTGGTGTGATTCTTTGCTCAGTTTCCTTTCTGCCGACACCCAATAACCAGCTCCTGAGATGGTGTTTGGGATTGTCCATCGACAATTGTTTCATACTGCTCGGCGACATGTTATAGGCTTTGGGGGCCAGAAACATGTGAAAGGATTGACCAAAGTTTGTTTTCATTTTAGGCTTCACGGTGATCCTATAACCTATGAGATGGATATTGATAAAGTTCTTTGTTGGAATGAAAATAGAGTATCAGCCTTTTTGCATAGAGCTGTCGAATATCAAGAAGCTGACATGCCTCAAACAGTGAGTCAGAGGGAAACCTAGATGGTTTTCTGTAGATGATTCTGAGAATGGATTTTTGTGTGATTACAAATTGGTTAAGGGCAGTTTTCCCAACTCCACCCCAACCTAAGAACGCGTAGCTAAGAACGGATTGGCTGAGAGCAATGTATATTGTTCTCAACGTACGTTTCTCTAGAACATTCCTAAGACATCTCTGAAGAAAAACGTTGAAATAATGGAACGATTAAATGTATTAATATCAAAAAGGTAAGATATAGGTTCGAAAATTTCTCGCTGTAGCATAGTTGGATAATGCACCTTCCCCGGTTAGAAAAGAGATCGAGGTTCGAATCCCGTAGGCGCAACAATAATATTTTTCGATAAAATTGATTTCATATGTATATATCTTTCTAAATAACATATTTAAAAAATTATTTGTTCTCGTTGTCCATATACTCGTTAATGGATTGTAAGGACACGCTGCTTTTGGGCCCTACGTGATGCATCGGCGTAGCTACGCCACTGGATGCGTTGCATGCATTACGATCTGAGTCTTTTCTGATTTAGTCATGTCTACTTACTGTCTGTCATGAAGAAGGAAAGAACAAATTTCTAAATAAGACATCTATTTTTTCGCGTTGGAAGCGACAATCATTTTAATTATGTTTATGGTTGTAGAAAAAGACCGTACAAGAAGAAAATCTAAATAAATATTTTCTTCTTGTTGTATTGAATTATATGTTGGAAACGTCAACCTGATAACAGTCTGGAATAAATGAATAAATATGATTAATTTTGTGTTGCAGGTAAGAGTCTGGCGTACTAGTCCGAGCTTCCCGGCCGCGGCGCCAGATGGCAGGCGGCGCGTGCAGCGGAAGGTAGGAGTCGCCGCTATTATGCAACGTCACAGCTGATTGATCCGAGCTGCGATAAAAAGGATTGTAAAGTGTTACGTCAGCTGTTAACAGCATTCTTGTGTGAAGTAATCATTGCAAATATCTTCGTTGCTGCTAAGGAGCGACGTGGATGAAGTACATCTCTAACTTTTCCCAAGTTCCAAACACACTTTCCGCGCGAGCAGCGGTGTAAGTACTAACTACGCAGCCGATGGGGTGCACTCTCGATGATTTTGCAAATAGCGACACTTTTATATATTTATTTATTTATATACACGCCCTTGGGCGGTTTGACACTAGCATCTTGTACAAAATAAAATCGATTTCAAAATACAACACGATGGAAGTAAATACATGTATAGCAATTGAAATAGTGAATTACAAGGTTTAAATCAATAATAATAGTATATTTAAATATGGCCTAAAAATATATTTACAGATTTTTTTTATTTTAATAAATTATGTCTTATGCTCTCACCAAATAAGGAAAATGTGAAAACATTAGCGACGTACACATCGAGTACCAAACCATCGCCCTAAAATAAAGCAAATAATTTTTTTTTATCTCTTAAAACAATCTTATGATTTTTTTCGTACTATAGAAGTAAAACGAGATTTTTTTTTACCTTACTATTACATGGATTAAACCGCGTAGTACACATGTAATATTAATTTATCTTTACATATACAGGAAGGCCCAAAAAAAGTGAGAATTTTTCGTAAAATGTGATATAATTAAATCGAAATTAGTTTAACTATATCAACAATAGCTTAAATAATTTTCTAATTTACTTACTTAAAATTTACTTATATTACGTTTTATTTCGACAATTTCCGGTGGCCATCTTTGATTATTAATTTTCCCATTGTTTATATTTGGTTTTCTCAAATTGTTGCCCAGAATGACAAAAATAACTCACGTGTTACGAGATGTTCTCACTTTTTTTGGGCCACCCTGTATATATATGGGAGCCATATCATTTTGCAATAGGGTCCAGTGACTTGTAACAATTTTGCATTGTGTCCCAATGTTTCAAGATACGCCACTGTATTGGGAATACAATGTAGGCTTTAAAGGTGTACACTTAAGATGTCTTTTAAAAACAGAAAACGGTTGTTCACAGTCTCAGCAAGGTCGAAAAGTGCGAGTAACCACCCTCATGGCTTTGCGTCACAGGTTCTGACTATCTAATTTACGATCCCGCCGTTTTCTCGCAGGAGTAGGCAGAGAGGTAGTACATTATTCTTGTTTCGTCCACTGCACGTCTAGGAAGTCATTTGATATCTGGTATATGCGATTAGACCAAGTCCTTCGCTTTCTATACCTGTTAACTACAATACTCACCTCATGTATTTTCATTATAAAAGAAGTCCTGCGGAAAATTTTCAAGTTTAATATTAAATAAAATAAAAACTGCAATGTTATTTTCATATTTTATTTATATAAAATGAAGTTTAACGATGCGGATTTTACGTTTTATAAACAATATCGTCTAAATGCCGTTCATTTCTCTCAAGACACTCTTGCGATCGGACTCTTAAATTTGCGAACACGCGAGAGCAAAGCGTCGGTTCAATGGCAGCAACTTCACGGCGGATATTTTCTTGTAGGGCCTGAATTGTTCGAGGATTGTTGCTGTAAGCTCTCGACTTGACACTTACTGCTCGGTGGGTCGAAACAAAATACGTCTGGCGGACGTGGGTCATTTTAGACCCATCTCAAATTTTCGGTTTTTCAACCGTTTCAAGTTAAAAATGAAAAATATTACGAATTATGTACGTATTCGCACGCATCAATAGACGTCCCATACAGCCAAAATACAAACATCCACTGAGCGTGTGATCTTCTCGTCGGTTGGGGATTGTTTCTACCTTCTTGAGTGTAATAGTGGTTATACATAATTAAAATGTATTTTTTTTTTGATATATTAGTATTTTTTACACGTAAACCGGATGAAAATAATTTATACAAAATATTTATAGATGTAGTATAAATATATTATAAATAAAATATTTTAAAAATTACATTTTTTTATGCGAAACGCAATAAACAATATTATAAGCAGAAGTCTGTTATGGTCAGAATATAATTGTTATAAATATAAATAGCAATTGCGCTATGGCCGACCCGCCTGGGTCATAAAACTTACAGGTAGGCGCAACGCACCTCAAATAGTTAAATTGCTGGCATTATCTAGAGGCCGCCAGACGAAAATAAGTCAAAACAAATAACAATATAAATCTGTACAATAATTGGACTGGCTCTCAATATATGGACGCATACCTGGTATACTTTGTCTACCCACCGTAAAAGATATGCTCAGCGCTGAAATTCAATCCCGTAAATGTGACTGTCTTAGGTCAGTTTTTGAGCGTTTATATACATAACATGTATATGTATCTCAAATTATTTGGAAATATTTAATAAAAGACTAGCTAGAAGAAAAACAGCATTAAACGAATATTTGTAGCGTAATTCATATTTTTACAAACACCCGGGTCAGATCTGACCCATCACCGTAGAGGATATGTTAAGGTATCCCCATAAAAAAAAGTCGCACGGTGTAGGTCCGGTGATTGAGGTACCCAGGGTATGTCTCCGTACTTGCTGATTAATTTATTGGGAAAAATTCCCCTCAGCTTCTCCATTGAAACTCTAGGTGTGTGTGGAGTGGCCCCGTCTTGCTGAAATTGTGTTATGTTGTTGAACCCGGGAAACAGCTGCAGTTGCGGTACCAAAAACTCGTCGATCATTCGGCAATACACGTTAGCAGTGACTGTCTCTCGCTGGTTAAAAAAATAAGGGCCAATTATCCCTCGGACAGAAATTGCACACCACACCATCGTTTATGGACAATGCAAACGATTTGATGGCGTTCCCTCGGGCAGTCGGGGCACCAGTATCTCATGTTTTGTTTGTTAACATAGCCATCGATATGAAAATATGCTTCGTCAGTAAACAATATGTTTCCAAGAGTTCGCGCTGTTCCAAAACGTTCCAGCATCGTTCTCACTAAGGTTTCACGTAAAGAATAGTCATTTTCGTTGAGAAACTACACGATTTGCAATTTGTACGGGTGAAACTGTAATTTATTTTTCAAAATAACGTGCACTGTTGATTTTTTTATTCCAGTACAGGCTGCCATCTTCCTTGTCGATTTACGCGGATTGCACATGTTCTGGCGTCGCTGCTGGCGTTGACGGTCTCGCAGGAGTTTGGTCAACCATTGTCCCGTCTTGTCTGAACTTTTGAACCCAACACCGGATAAGTCGCGCGCTCGGCCCGTCACTCACTCGTCGAATATTAAAGTGAGTACAAAAAGCGCGACGCGCACGAACCAATGAATCACCGCACTTTAAATATTGCTCGACCGTGAACGCGCGGTGTGCTTCCGACCAGTGACTCATTGCGACTGACAAATCCGCAAATCACGCGCGTCGAACGATACCCCTCCCACTCACCTCACCCTGATGATTTACAGACAATTACAATTTAATCTTGAAATTTTTGAAATGTTAACCATTTCTAGGCTTTACTTATACATTAGTGTTGGCACTTGTACATCATTATGCACTTGTTATGTATGTATATTTTTTTTCATTTGGTTGTAAATTTATACAATATTCTTGCATTTAGTATGCAACACTGTAGAAAACATTAAAAAAAAGTATTAAATTTGAATTTAGATAAATACATTAGAAATTATCAGATAATCTAGGAAACCTTGCAAGACTGGTAGCTTCCTTCACATTTACTGGCAACCTTTATAATATAAACTATTTAGTATTCCTGCCAGATTTGGTACTCTATAATCACACCGTCTTTTCGTAGAATTTTCTTTCGTGGATAATAGCAATAGTCGACTTTTAATCTTGTATATCAATACTAAAACATTTTGTACGTATATTTTTTTTATGTGACTAATTCCAACTGTATTTAGAGCCCCGTTACATTTGTTTCCCGCAGTCACCCTCCTTTATATTTCATTTTCATAAAGTACTCAAAAAGTCATAACGCTCTTTTGATTTATTTATTTATTTTATTTGTAACTATATAATACAATGTAAAAATTTGTTTGGAGTCTAGAGAAATTCTGTGTCGAGACGGGCATAGTTTACAAGCGATTGTTCAATTAATTAGAATTACAAGTAGTAGATAGAATTACATTTATTACTATATGAAAGGTGTATATGAAGAACAATTTTTAAAGTGGACTTAATTTTTGGATCACTTTGTGGCAATAATTAATATAGGTATGAGTCAATATGTTTGGGTGAGTGCACCGATACTGGCTCTACCCATATTACGAATCCAAGTTTTAATATATAGATACATGTTCTTGGGATTATCTTATTTATGTCTCTAACCCCATCTCTTGGGACTTACTTACGTTCATCTCCATGCATACGCGGGACGTCCACAACCCATCACCTTCAGTGTTAGCTATTTTTTAATTAGAACTCTCGTAGTACCCATTTCCGATTCGTTCAATTCAAGCCATTTAAAACTCCTCCCTGTTGCTGGGATGACGGGTCCAGAGTTAGCTTATCGAAACCTTGCGAGATTCCGAAAATATTCTATTAAAAAATTATATAAAACGATAAAATAAAAATTAACTTCAAATTTACTATACAAGGTGGCCCAAAAAAAGTGAGAACATTTCGTAAAATGTGATATAATTACATCAAAATTAGTTTAACTATATCAACAATAGCTTAAATAGTTACCTATTTACCTATATTACGTTTTATTTCGACAATTTCCGGTCGCCATCTTTGATTATTAATTTTCCCATTGTTTATATTTGGTTTTTTTTATTCAAATTGTTACCCAGAATGAAAAAAATCACAAATTTGCGAATTGAAAAACGTCGGGATGCTAGGAAAATGATCAAAGAGTTTCAAAATAAAGCCTGGAGTATAGCTAGACATTACAGCAGGACGGAGCTCCATCTCACACAGCCAGAAATACAATCAACTTTCTTCGTAGTGAGAATGTTAATTTCAACGAGCCAGGCATGTGGCCACCGAACAGGCTAGATTTAAACCCAGCAGATGATGCAATATGGGGGTGTCTTAATGATTTCTGATTAGCTAAATATTGTGCAAAAAAATTATTATTAATTATATTATGTTTTGAAATAACTCATGTGTTGTATATAAGAGGGATGTGTTAAGGCATGATAATACGGGGGTAATTATATGGTTAGAATAGGACTCGTTAGAAAGATCTGTATAATTATTATTAATTATAGTGATAATAAGGTAAATTTCGAAAAAAAATTCTATCATGAATAGTCGACTCCGAAACCATCCTCCCTTAAAAAGTGTAATTGTGCATATGTATGCGTGAATACAACAGATAACTAGAATGAGAGGGGTTGAGCAAATGCTCAAATGAGCAACCGTGCCCCGCCCGCCGCGCTGCATGGCCAACAGGGCAACTATACATGGCTAATAATACAAAAAAAAATTACAAAACACGTGACAAATGCAAACTGGCAAATGGCAAATGGAGGCTGTTAAAAAAATTAATATTTTCACAACTGGACCTAGAGAAAAATGTAAAAAAGCACACTTACACACGACGAAATCCTCCTGACTCTTGCGTTCGGTGGCGTTTTGTTTTGGTATCTTCGAATATTATCTGGTTGTTATTTTGTTTTGTGGAAATATTTATTTCTCGTTAAACCATACGTTAAGTATTCGAAAATATCAATTTATTAATAAAAAAAAATGTGATACTATACAGTGTCGTCAGATCAACAACAAGGTATCATATCTGATATTTATTAAACTGAGATGTTGAGCTTTCACATTTTGATTATTAATTTTTTCAATTTCTTCGTCGATTTTTGGTCCATCAAAATGAGAAATTTAAAATATAACTCGGACATCTTATTAGTACGTATTAAAATCTACAGTAGTTGTAGTAAACAATATAAAATATGAATTAAATATATATACATATAAAATTAGATTCGAACCTGGATCTCTATCCAACTATGCTACAATTTGATAATTCTGGCGTCTGCTATCAGATCACTCGAAGGTATATGAGATTCCTTAAAAATAAGCTAGATGGCTGTTTCAAATAATGCAACGATTAAATGTATTAATATCAAAAAGGTAACATATAGGGTCGAAAATTGTCGCTTAAAATATCGTCGCTGAAGCATAGTTGGATAATGCATCTTCTTCGGTTTGGAAAGAGATTTAGGTTCGAATCCCGGTGGCGCAACAACAATATTTTACGATAAAATTGATTTTATATGTATATCTTTCTAATTAATATATTTAATTGATATTTAAAATATCACAGAGCTATGTTGTGAATAATTACAACTTCACAATTAGAATGTGTTCACCTAATAAACAATATAACTTTATTTTACTATTATCTCCTAAACTAGTAGAAAATTTGAAATATTTGTATTACAGTTTTTAATAAGAGAAAATTACTGTCAGAAATTGAATACAAAAAACACATTTTTATAAAATTACCAGACGATACATTGTTGTTCCAAGGTCACTAGTTGTTTTAGAAAACTAAAAATTAATATTTTTAATAAAGACTGGTTAGAAACATCTAAATATAAAATATTAAGTTGCGAAAACCAAAGGTAATAGAGTTAAGACGATTTAAATATGAAGAGTTGATAAAGATTATTAATAGGATCAATGAATATAAATCTCGGAAACAGTAAATATAAATAAATATATATATGTAAGTTTGTAGAACTCCCAAAACATTATAAAATGTATGATAATTCTCAGAATTCCAATGAATAATGCTGTCCCTTTTCATATCATGCAAATAAAATTGTACAGCTCTCCCCCACTGTAGATACAAATACAAATTGTTGTGTTAAATTGTTAGATTGATAATGCCATTACAAGGCGAAACGCGTCTCGAGTAAATTAAACGAGTAGAATAAAAAAAAAACATGTGTTACATTTTGACATATATCAGTCATTTATACATATTTAAATTGTAATTATTTTTAGGAGAACACATTCTTATTGTGAAGTTGTAATTATTCAGAACAGACGATCTGTAATATTTTAAATATGAATTAAATATAGTTGGATAATGCACCTTCCCCGGTCAGGAAAGAGATCCAGGTTCGAATCCCGGTGGCGCTACAACAATATTTTTCGATAAAATTGATTTTATATGTATATCTTTCTAATTAATATATTTAATTCATATTTGTGATTATTTATTTACAATCCTGTCTCAACGCATATTTTTTTCCATCCAGACAGCCACAGTGCAATAAGAAATAAATTAACAATGTGATTTGTATTAAAACTATTTAATCTAACCAAATCGTTTATCAATCCAAACATTACAATAATTTTATTACAATAATGAAATTCTAATCTTTCTAATTAATTAATCATGTTTGTTTTAAATATGCAACTGTTACAACCGAGACTCGAATCCAGAACTTCCTCTTGCAGGAATAATGAGTTACATATTACACCATGTTTACTTACACGTCGAATACATATGTATTCTAATTAACAAACTGTTTCAATTTCACAATTAAAAACGTAATTAGTTTTTTTTTAAGTGTCAGCATATTTTGCGGGCACCCTGTCGCTGTCGCGCTATTGCGAGATCGCATGAAGAAAAGAGTGTTGCAACATCTTACATAACCGTTCATTTCAGTGCTGGTTCAACTCTGTTGCGCTGTCGACGTGCGCGGTCGCCACGATCGGGAAAGCTCGGAAACGCTCGGCTGCCTCCGCCGTCGCTCGGGTGTCCTTTCATAATGGCATTTTCCTTGAAGCGATGAAAAACGTATTGAAATGCACGCCGCGCCAAACACTAGGCCAAACAAAAATGTTCGCCGCGGGCGCGCTCTAAACTGTGCGAAAAGTACGTTGGATTTAAAAAAAAAGTTATTTTATCATTTTATGGTTCGTGACTCGTCGAGGATTGTTTCAGTGCTTTTGAATGTGAAAATTGATCCGTTTCCGAAGAGTTGTTGAATGTTTTGTTAATAAGTGCGAAAAACATTGTCAATTGCATTCATCGAAAATTAATTCATGTAATAGTGTGCTGTTTGAGCTTTAAATCATATTAAAGGAGGTTCTCCACATTAAAACGTAACAAGCAAATGCATTCTTCGCTTTGAAACCCAACAAACCATTCGTTATTTAACAAACTATTTATTTTAATGTGATTTTACATCCATACTTGTGATGTTAAAATTGATTAATCACATTCAGAAGTGGCTCGCAGAGGATACAATACCACACACACAATAAAGCTGATATCGCGCTATTATTTTTAATGTAACTTTCTAAATTGGTATCGTCAACTAAAATTTGATTTGAGATCGAAATAATACATAATGCCAAAATAAGATGGAAGATGGTGATGTATATTTTTATAGTGTCTGTGTTTAGCTGTGATTGCAGTACATCAAGTATTTTTACCAGTCTTCTCATTCTAAGCTTTAATTTTCGTTCATTCTGCAATTTGAAATTCTCTTTTAGCACTCTAAATGCTGGAGATGATTGTCTGGGTTATTATGTAGGTTAATATTGAAGTCCCTGGTGCAGAATCCTCGTTCGAATTTACACGTAGATTGAATAGGATAAACTTTAAAAAAAAATATCGGCTAATTAAAAAATGTAATTGGAACATATTTTTCAATCTTTAAGGAGTAGTTTAATTCGTATTTAGTTTCTGTTACCTAGTCAAATACTCACTATTTTTAAACAAAGTTAAACGCTCGTGTTACGAGAGTAGGACTAACTCGGCAATCTCCTGGAACGAGGCTCGAACCCCAAACCACTAGATCACTAGGCGAGCGTCTTAACCACTAGACCGACAAATACGTCGAATTACTTTACATATTTAAAAAAAAGACGGAATGTGCATTCAACGTGATGCGTATTATTTTATTTTTACGAGGGCTGTATGATAAGTACACGTGTTTAAAGACTGATTATATACCATTGTTTAACGCCATCTTTCGAACGACGCCTGTCAAAATTTCAGACAGATTTGTAGAGTAATTTTGTTTTGATAGCTGTTGAAAGTGGGCAAGTGTTGTGTTTGTTTTGCAACCATGGGAAATATCGCTCGGTGATTCAATTCCATTTTTTGGAGGGGAAGACGTGTGAGGAAGTTAAAGTGAAGTTGGATGCCGTCTATCAGGACCACGACTATCATCAGATGTCGGTTGTGCCATCAGAATTCGAGTGTGGCCGAACATCTCGTATCACAAATTATTGTTTCTTCTTTTTCGTCTGCGTCACGTTGGAGTCTTTAAGATCGCGATTGACTGAAGCTATCCATGTTGCTCGCGATCTTGCCGGTCTTCTTTTCTTTGAAGACGACTTCATCCGAATGTCCGCTGATCTTCTTGGCTTCTGAAATTCTATGGTGGACTTGGTGGCTTTTTGGATTTTACAACTATCTATGGTATTTGTGCCTACAATGTATCAAGCAGGTTTCAGTGATATAAACGAACAAGTTGAATTGATAATTTGATATGCTAAAAGACTACCTTCAAGCAGTACGATAACTACTCTAGATCTTATCAAATTATGTTGAAACTTGAAATTGACCTGGTGTGTATCTTGGCTATAATTGTTAACCAGTCTTGTACACCGTCTAGCTTCTCAAAATGGCAATTATACAAAAATTTATAACGATTTATTAGGATTTGTATCACATGCGTTTGTTAATCGGCCTGATACACCATCTTCTTTCAAAATGGCGGGTATTAAAAAAAAATCTAAAATTCTTAACGTTTTCGCAAGTATCTTGTAGACGTCACAACTCCCGTAGTTTCAATCAGATTTGAATCAAACTTTCCTGAAAAAATTATCTGCTGTGCATCCATAAATTGATTACAAAATAGCATCTGTTCAAAAATTTGAAAAAATCATAGCCCTGTAAACGTTCATCGCGGCATATCTCTGGCACTAACTTGCCGGGTATTGTCGGACGTGATAAAAGCTAGTCGCGCTGCAATCCAACGAGCTTGTGATAACATCGTTCGCTTACGAAACGCGCGGTTTTTTGTCGCCCGTTCGGGAGTACATGTGTATAATACATTTTAATATACAAGAAAGTTTTGCGTAACCATTTCTTTCACACGTTGCACGATTGCGACACCACTTTCGAGCCGATGTTTTTTTGTGCGGGGCCCGACTTTCATTATTCCGACGGCCGATCCGGCCAATGGAGTGGCAAACATTTCCGCGGGAGCGGTCCGGTCGCAGAGCGAGGCGCTCTGCACCGAGTGCGGTTCCAAAGCGAACGGTACACGCGCTCGGCGCGTATACTATAATACATATAATAATCAATTACGACGGTTGGTCAAATTAGATTTATGGGACATCGAATTGTCTGACGCTATCTAATGGCGAGGCGAACAGTCTAGAGGGCAATGTTGACCGCGACGCAGCCACGATTTTAAATAAGTAAAAAAAAAAAAAATTCCAATCGGAACGTATTTGAGATTCGCGACAGTATAAAGTTGATGGCTTTTCAAAACGGAATAGATGTAATATGTACCGAATAAATATATAAATAAACTTCATTTGTGTATTTGAATACGCTACGAATGGACGAACCCTCGCTGTATGATGTAATAACGCAGCTTTTATTATTATTATTGCCACTGGGGTGGCGAATTACAAACTGACGTCAGGTGGCACAAGAATAAGAAAATGTCTGACGTTACCCGATGTTAATTAATTCTTATTGTAAATCAATATTATAAAAAAATATATTCCACGTTGACAACACTTTTCTTCTGATTTTCACTTTCAATACTGAATTATTTCCGAGTCCCCTGTAGCGTATGTGTGCGGACACTCATATACGTGTGCGCTATTCACCTAGTGAGAGCATTTAACTATGGCCTCAATTCGGTTCGCGACCCATTTTACGAAGCGGCTTATAGATACATGCACATTTCTCGTATTACTTGTTGCTCCGGACACATTCTCAACGCGACGCGGTATTAAAAGTGCGGCGGGACTGCGACATTGGGGATTAGCGCTGGGGTAATGACACCTCGGAACGCGGTCAGCAGAAATATTATTTAAAAAAAAAACTTTTTGCAATGCAGATAATTCAATATTTTGCAAAATTACTTAAATTTTAAGAAAACCACTATTTATTGATACAATAAGAATGTGTTCTCCTAATAATAAAGTTGTATCAATGTGTCCAAAATTTCATGAAAATGAATTGATAATTCTGGCGTCCGCTATCAGATTACCCTAAGGTATTTGAGATTCCGTAAAAACATGGTAGATGGCTCTTTCAAATAATGGAACAATTAAATGTATTAATATCAAAAAGGTGACATATAGGTTCGAAAGTTTGTCGCTAAAAATATCGTCGCTGTAGCACAGTTGGATAATGCACCTTCCTATGCATTTACCTATGTTGTATTATTAAACTGTTAATACGTCTAACCTTTCTTTTTGACTGATCTCTTGTGAGTGATGTCATTTATCATTCAGCCAGCAGTGGATATTGGTTTTTTTTCCAATATTTTCAGCTCCTGAATGTGGAAATATAAAATAGACGTACATTGAATCCATCCAAAACAGAACTGCTATGGACAGCAACACCTAGAAGGCAAAACTTTATACAGGAATCAATGTCTGCGAATGCTAAATCTGCAGTTAAGTTGTTGGTAGAAAACATGGGCTCTTTCAAATAATGGAACGATTGAATGTATTAATATCAAAAAGGTGACATATAGTTTCGAAAATTTGTCGCTAAAAATATCGTCGCTGTAGCATAGTTGGATAATGCACCTTTCCCGGTTTGGAAATAGATTCAGGTTCGATTCCCGGTGGCGCAATAACAATATCTTTCTAATTAATATATTTAATTCATATTTTAAATTGATAAATAACACTTTTTTTTTTCTAAAAAAAAAAAGACAGTTTGTTACATATACACTGATGTTAAAATGCATTGCCCAACTAGGCAAGCCTGTTTTAGGGCAAATCGGCAAACAAATTATATTTTACAAAACCAAATAATTCGTTCATGGCATAACACAATTAAGAATATAAAACATACAAGAAAACAATAAAAATACTAATGTGCAATACAATATGTATAAATAGAATGTAAGAACATATGTAAGATTAAAGTTATAATGCACAAAATACAGTTATAAGAATTATTTCATAATATAAAACTAGAAATACAAAAAAAAATCAATTTAATGAAAGAAAAAAAATTGCTGACTATTGCGGTGCAGCAGGTAGCGACCTAGCGGATAAACTACTGAAAAAGCAAAATATATGGTCCGCTATAAAGATTCTGAAGGGAATAGTTTTGTCGGTTTGTTCAAACAAGGGAATATCCTTTTTTTGTAAAATACAATATAAAATTTAGATGAGATGAAATTATTAGGGGACGTTTAATAATAACAATAATTTAGTTTGTCATTGATTTTGACCAAATATATACGCTATTGTTTTCCAATGTGGTGGAAGTAATGGAAGATAGGAGGCACTTACTTTTTCGGTCTGCCTAATGCTGGATGCTGATTCAATTGTTTCTCTCCTTTCCAACTACAAGACAAGCGACGCAGAATGTGTAAACGCTGTTAATACTCGCGTAATAAGGATTGTAATAAGTATTAGCGGGAGTTAAAGATAGTAGAGATTTTAAGCGATAGTTCCAAATGTAGACTGAACTCATTGCAGTTCGAGAGTGTTGATTAAAGCGACCTCTTTCTTTCTTCCTCATGCTCAAGGACAGGTTGGGGAGAAGAAAGTGAAAAAGATACTAGGTTTAAATTTTGATAATCGCGTTGTGCATGTGTAAGTGCGTTTAACGGCGCTAATACAATATATTTTTTGCATTTAAAAAAAAAATGTTTATCTTTTGAAAGTCGTATAAATGTAGTTGTTTTTTGTAACTAACTTATAAATGAAAGCTTAAGTTATGTTGTTTTTTAATTGTATAATTATTGTGACTTTACATATTCCTACAGAAAATATTCTAACGGAAAGATATCACACGATCTAGGTGGCCAATAGATAGGTCCATTTCTGGAAATGATTGAATCCTTGAAAGCTGTAATAATAATAATAATAATAATTCGATCGTTTTAATTTTTGATAACAAGTTTTAATAACTTATAAAGTTATTAAGGAGAACACATTCTTATTGTGAAGTTGTAATTATTCAGAACATAGGTCTGTGATGTTTTAAATACTAATTTAATGTATTAATTATAAATATATACATATGAAATCAATTTTGTCGAAAAATATTGTTTTTTGCGGTATCGGGATTCGAACCTGGATCTCTATTTCCAATCCGGGGAAGTACACTACCAATTGTGTTTTGACAAATTTTCGAACCTAATACATCTGTCTTTCCATTATTTGAAAGCCATCTACATTGTTTTTACGGAATATCAAACACCTTTGACAAACACAGGTAGTGTACTTCACCGGATTGGAAATAGAGATCCAGGTTCGAATCCCGGTAACGTAAAAACAATATTTTTCAATAAATGTATAATACATAATTAATACATTAAATTAGTACTTGTAAAGTTAAATATGAATTAAATATATTAATTATAAAGATATACATATAAAATCAATTTTATCGAAAAATATTGTTGTTGCGCCACCGGGATTCGAACCTGGATCTCTTTCCTAACCGGGGAAGGTGCTTTATCCAACTAAGCTACAGCGACATTATTTTTAGCGACAATTTTCGACCCTATATGTTACCTTTTTGATATTAATACATTTAATCGTTCCATCATTTGACAGAGCCATCTACCTTATTTTATCTTTCCCCGGTTAGGAAAGAGATCCAGGTTCGAATCCCGGTGGCGCAACAACAATATTTTTCGATAAAATTGGTTTTATATGTATATCTTTCTAATTAATATATTTAATTCATATTTAAAATATCACAGACCGTCTGTTCTGAATAATTACAACTTCACAATAAGAATGTGTTTTCCTAAACTTATAAAGTTGTTCCAATGTGAAACGCTCCATGGTAATATGGCAGACTATCCCGAATAAAAATAACAATGACAGCTGTCAAAATATTAAATAAACATGGCTACTATTCTTATTTGAAATTGTATCATTTATTGGACACAACCCTGTGGACATTTTACAGTACATATGTAAAGATAAATTTAAAGTTTATCTGTGACGATGATAGTATTATTAGACTTGCATTGTTGGAATCGTATGATAGCAGGATGTGGAGCGCGGAAGGAGTCGGGTCGTTTGGCTGAAACTTGAAGGTTTATCAGATAGATCGATGTTGAAAAGCAGTTTGCGAGGTTCAGATCCACCGTCGGGCATAATTGTATTCCTGGAGAATGAAAGTTTTCCAGTTGGAACAAATCTATAACACATTAAACTAAAGAAAGTCAAGCCATAAATAAGTTAATCCGATGATAGTTAGTTAAATTTATTGTTTATTTTGTCTACATCAACTGTTTTTTTTAATTATTTGCTAGATGAAACCCTCCCCGTGTGTCTTAAGATATTTTTTCTTCTTGTCAATATCTATCATATGTTTGTTTATCGCGAAAAAAATTCACAGTGGACTGTACAAATAATTTCCTTCATTACAAAGTGCAAGATCTCATACTCCTCTGTCATAATCATCACATGTCAACATTGATCAACATTTGTAAAAACCGATATATATATATATTTACATTAAAATCAAATTAAAAATTACGTAACTTTATTTATGTATAATTAAAAGAAATCATATAACCACATTTATAAAACGCCTCGTGTGTTGGATAATGGTATTTCATTGTGAACGGGTTGACACTTTTCAATTGTTCGAAAAAAAATTATAATTGTATATTCAAAAAAATGTATTTTTAAATTCAATACCTTTGTTCGGGGTGAAGTTATTCCTTCCCCTTGCATTTGTTTCCCAGTTGATAATTAAAGGTAGGGGGGTGGTGGTACTCGTCACCTTTGTCTTCGTTTGTTTCATATATTTTTGTTTTGGCTTTGCTATTTAACTTGTATCAAAACGCTTATTTGAAATCATTCACAAGCGGATGAAGGTGATGACGTCTACAACGAAAAGAAGAAAAAAAACACCCATTGTAATTATAATTTTGAAGCTATGTATAAAATATTTACGTAGCGTATTGTTTTATACAAATCTGAATGTATTATTAGAGCTATTTATTTTCTTATTTTTTTAAAAGACATTGGCTATCATAGCTTTTTTCACTGCGTCCCCTCTACAGTAGACTGGCCAAACTATTGCCTCGGTTTTTTCAGTCATGATATTCTCCTTCTTCCAGGGTCCTAAATTCCAACAATCTTGATCTCATCACATGTCCGAGATGTTTTAATTTTTAAAATACTTATTTATCATCTTCAATCGTAAGTCTATCCATCCAGCTTATTTTAAGCATTCTTCTGTAGATCCATGTTATATATCGCGCCTCCATTCCATCAAACAACATCGACAATACATAGCGTTCAAATATATGTTGCTATGTATTTGAATAAACCAGTAAACATATATATATATATATTAAGAAATGCTCCTTTACAAAAACTCTTTTATGAAAACTCTTTCAGATTTCGGACAAAAACGGACTGCATCCGTGAAAGAATCCTTTATTTAGCTTCGTCTATATGCAGCTTTACTTATGTGCAGCGTGCACGCTCTTCTATATGCATTTCCCAGATCGATGCGACGCATGCGCCTGCTGCACGCCGTGCACTGCTCAAAATCACACTCGATCCGCAAGAAGTCGCGAAACGCTGACATGTATTCACATCCGCAAACAATTTGCGTATAACAATACCCACCGACAGTTATTAAACGTCAAATGGAACGCGAAAATTCAAATCTTAATTTCTCACTTCCATAGAAGCGGCGATACAGTGTAAAGTGCGTAGATGGTTGACGAAATTCATTCGCTATTCGAATTTCGGTTCGATTTTTGAACGTGTTTTGACGTTTTAGTACGGTTATGGCGTTTTTTTGTGTTTTTAGCAAATTAAAGGGTGTTTCAAGGATTCTCGAACGTGTTTTTCTGTTAAAATATTAATATTTAAAGTGTTGAAATTTCGTTGTTTGCATTTTTAAATTGTTGTGCAATTCAAATATACATTATTTGTTGTTTACAACAAAGAGTGTCGAAATTAATTAAACCTTACTGAAATATTTTACATTGCATATTTAAAATATACGCGACGGGGTGTACAAAAATAAATATAAAAATGTGTTCAAAATTGCTGCTTACTTATGGCTATGTGTAAAAAATAAGTTAAACTGTGCGAATTGTGTAAAAAAAAAACATTTTTTCTTTTTTTTTTAAATGACTTTGATTGTGACGCAGTTTACCGTCAGCATCCCTTTTCACCCACGCTGTAAGAAGTGTGGAACCGATTCGGGAGAAATCGCGAATCAAAAACAATGACACCATTTTTTAAAAATATAGCCAGGGTCGGCAACGACCATTTGTAGTTCCTTCAATTTTTGTCATTGTTCCGAATGTTTGCGGTTTACGAATCATCAGCGGTTCTGTCGTTGTCATCTTCTGCATTGTGTGTGCGCTCTTTGTATAAACGTTATGACGTCATTTTACAATATTGTGCAATAGAAACCGAGATCTATCACTTCCACGGCCTTTTTTCTCTGAAATTGAAAATTTAATTTATTTCAAACGTGCGAACTTCTTATATATTATATAATTTAATTATCCCAATTATTGTTGTCTTACAGAGGAGTGAAGTGACCATTTTGATTTGTCGTCATTCATAAAATCTGTTTAGTCTGGGGGCGACTCTGGAGTTGCCAAGAGGGTACATCTTGACTGTCCATCTTCTGGAAATTCGTAAAATGTCCAAGCCATCTCAATTGAGATGTTTCTTTGAGAGTAGTAGTAGTAGGGATTCCTTGCCTAGCGCCTCCCTCATCATAGTATTTTTTACACGGTCCAATAATGCAGGAAGTTACATATTTATTTATATTATATATCGCCTTATATATCATAAAGCTTTGTCGCTAGATCTACAGAGTTTCTTTCTAGATGCTGTTAACATATATACCATTTCAGATTCATAAATAAACAATTACTCTATTGACTTTTCACTAGATACACAAACAAAAGCGTAACTCAGTATGGAAAAACAAAATTCTCTTTTTCTACATCAGCCATTCTTGATACATCTCTTACAAATTCTACCAATGATGTTGTTCTACATGTTTCTTTACTTGTTTTGGCAATCCTCATCTTTGCATGGCCAGGATTTATCTTGGAGTCGTCAGTCCAAATTATTTGTGACTCGTGTCTGCTTCTACCGAGAAGCTACTATAGGATCTCCATTACCATCGACCAGAATTATCCCGTTTCAACCATAGAACCTTGTGTCAGTAGTTTTCAACAGCTAAAAATCATTTTATTTCTACATTTTTTCATTATCTGTAAGCCAATTTAAAGTAATATATTGAGCAACGTGGAAATAATGAATTACAGAATAATAGCTCTTGGCTTGTCGACAAGTTGTAAACAAGTATCGAGCCCATGAAGCCAACTTCTTAATTGTATACTTAAAGATTAGAGAAAATTTATAGACTTATTCATTATTTTTTAGAAAAATAACTTGATTTGAATACAAATATAATGTATGAGTTATATATACAACATAATACAATAATAGAGTTATGCACCCCCAAATAAGAAAGCTCTTTTTTTTTTTAATTGGTGTTTCACCCCTATGGAGTGTTCTTGCCATTACCGAGTAATTTTATTTAATATGAAGATTCTTTTGGATACATTTAATTTTTACAGGTTTATTGTCAGATGACAACAAAGTTTGGATATTGATAGAGAATGGAATTTTGTTGTTAGAAAGATTTTAAAAAACATGATTGAAATTTTTCTCTTCTAGTTGACATTCACACACAGGAAAGTCCCGAATGCGAATTTTAAACAAGTGAGAATTGATACAATGATGGCAGATCGAAGAAGTTTCAAACTTATTTAATTTCGTTTTGGAAAACCAGGGCCCAGTAGGAATCTCTGGCTGAATGTCCGCAAAGCATTTAGTTTTTAAAAGTTTAGAAGTCTTCCATTGATCTCTCTAAATGAATCTTTGAGAATAGGAAGTATATCAGATATTATGTAAAGGGACGCCAGAAGTAGAGGCTTCCTTTGCTAAGGCATCGGTTTTTTCATTTCCCGGAATTCCACAATGACAGGGGATCCAAGCTAAAGCAATTATCCATGTCTTTTTGTTTCATATTAAACATTAATTCCCGTATTTGGATACATTGCTCATCTTTGGGGTATGAAAAGGGACACGATTTTAATTTTTTTAGGACGTTAAGAGAATCTGACAGAATCAAGAATATACAATGTTAAATTTATTAACAAAATGTTATTTTATTAAAAACTTAATCAACATGGGAATAAGGAAGATGTCTTCCTTTAAGCTATATTAACACGGCGATTACTTTATAATGTAACATGATTATTTCAATATTCACAATAAAACTTTGTACTACACACACGTTACCGCACGATTGAAACAAACCACTCTTTAGATTCCATCTACTCGGATCGGAAATACAACAAAAAAAAATTCGAAGAAAACAATAATTAACATTCCCTAACACTTCGCATTTATTGTCCATATTTCAGTTCACGATCGAAACCTTCGCACTCTTCTCAAGCCTCGCCCCATTGCCCGAATGGACCACAATTATGTATTTAGTTCAGTTATCATCTGATGATGAACCCAACGTGTGTGAAGTACAAAGTTATATTGTGAATATTAAAATAACACAGTAGAATCTAGATAATGTTATCAATCGCTTATTGTTATCATAATCAGTCGATACCACAATCCTGTATATAAAATTTATGTAAAATAATGCGCTAATCAAATTTGATAATTCAAATTTCGGTTTTTGTTATCAATACGTGGATATTAAATATTATAATATCATTTTTTAAATTATATTAATAATTCATATAAAACAGACCAAATTAATAAGTGATTTCAAAGTGACCAGCGTGTGTCTTCTTACGATTTATCTACTTTAGTTGTATTATATATTTTTTCTTCTGCTTAATGTTATCAGCCGGCTATTGTTATCAAAAGTTACAACTGCATAGTGATCACAATGGACTGATTCCACTGTATTGTATTTGTTGCTGGTTTAATTGATTTTGACATATATTACATGAAGATTACGAAGTAATCCCGTGAGATTACAATATATGAGAGCCCACAAGCTTATGTAAGAAAATATGTAGAGAAAAATATATATCAGAGTAGAAAATGCTGTAGTATTGAATTTTCATCTTAAATTATATTTCTTTCAGTAAGAAAATCGTTGTACAAATGAATGCATATAAATGTTTTTTTTAACAAAAGTGTAAACAAAGATGTTAAGCAGTGAAACGGCACCAAAACTAACAAACAAGTGACAAAAACAAATAGAAATACTGTTTGCGAGTGGCCAACAAAAACTGGAACATTTCTCGAAAATTATTAGTTATGAAGAAAAAACGACGGGACCCAATTTGTTTTAAGCACAGGTCGAGAAATAAAATGGATAACGATTCGAATACCTAAAAAAATTTGTGGCAACCCTGTTTCAAAACGCAATAATTTTGACAACTTGCATTGTTATTATTACATGAAAAAAAACATTATTTTAGAGGGCCCCCGTATACATATATTTACATATAAATACATAAAAATAATACATAACGAAATACAAATTTGGACATTAGAAAATATTGACAATACTGAAAAATAAATTTAAACCGTTGAAGTACATAAAAATATTTATTCTTTTATATAACATTATAAAAGGTAATTAAACATATATATACATAAAAATATATTTACACCCACTCTGTTTTCCTGTTGTATTAAAATATGATATATTAAAAACAAATTATGTATAAATTTATATTGTATTTTTTAAACGTTAAAAAAACAAAAAAAAATTACAAATTAGGGCTTTAAAAATTGTTGTGTGAAATGATCTCGTTAAAAATATTTAAAACTACGTAAAATAGTTAAAAAATACAATTAACTAAAGTTACCGTATATCAAAGATATAATTAAAATAAAGTTAGTATGTAAACATTTTTAATAGATATATTTATTATTCGAACTGGTGTAGTGTTACAAAAATAAGTTTAAATCCCGTTTATCGTATTTAAAACTATTGTGAGTTTGACGTCGGCAGTTGACGGACATCTGTCGGTTGTTTTCGAATCTGTGTCGGCCATTTTGTGTGACGAAAGAAATTCAAAATGAATTCCTCGACCATGTTCGAGATGTGGAACAGCGTTAGCTCGAAGCTGGAGCAGCAGGCTCAGTCCAATATGCAGCAGAACCAACAACCGCACACCTCTGGAGGGAGCATCAAAGGTAATTAATATACGCTCGTCATCGATGAATCTTACCTTTTTTTTGTGTATTACAGCTGTTCCCTTATTAGTTTCACTCAGCAAAGCTTGGCGAACTTGTAGGGTAAAAATGGGTTTTGTAGATTAATGTTTGATGTGTGTATCAGAAGAATTTGTCGTGGTGTACCGTTTGCCTGAAACGAATCCTTCCATTTCTGGGCACCTTCGAGAAGGGAAGATAGCTTGGAGAAGCTTATTGTCGTGGGCCACGTCCAAGGACGAATAAGAAGAGGAAGATCCTCCACTCGTTGGACCGACTAAGTGAAAAAGTCAGCTCTCAGATCAGAGAAAAATGGAGAAGCATAGTCTAGAGTGCGGGAGACTTTTTGCCGCTACATGCAAGATTGTTTCTTTCCGCCCAAGTAATTTAAGTGAATTGATGTTTTCAATTTTTGTAAAACCATGTTCTTAGCTTTGAAACTGTACAACACACTCAATACCAACTGTAAATCGTTCAACTCTAATAATATTACATAAATATGGACCCAACATATGATCCAATCGGGTAGAGATCAATCAGAAGCATGGCTATCCAACATTCTAACATAACCATTATGCAGTGCCTACACTAATAATACACTAATTCTACAACACTCCCACTACATTTTTATTTAAAAATTTAGTTTTTTTTTTAAATTATCTCTTTTTTTATTGCTATCGAATCTTTATTAAATAACACCACAACAGCACGAAAAAAACTGTCTACTTTAACACAGACTTCAGTCTAGCAAAGTAGCCAGGACAACGCTGTATATATCAGAAGTGGAGTCTACCCCATCCCACACAATAAACTACGAGTATTACACTTAATAGCAATATAATTGTATCTTATGTTTATCATGTTATATTATAATATATTCACGTCTGTTACAACAAAAATATGTATGTCAATAAAGTCTAAATAAATAAATTTAAATCCCCATAAATCTGCTGCCTGCGTGCCACACACGTCAGGGGTGGTATTTTGTTAGGCCGGCGTTTTAAAACTTGCCCAGGGGCGACTTTTAACCAAAAGACGTTCTGGACACTAGTGTTGACTACAAATGACTGTTTTATTATTATTTATTGGATTTTTTATACATGGATTATTTTTGTTACACAATTTTATCGTTTTGCATCTTGGGGTTATGTTTTTTCAATTTTTCAGCCGCCACATTTCAGAATTCATTCATTATTCAGTGCACACCGGTGTGTTCACCGATTCTCAGAGATTAAAGTCTCATTAAGAGATCATCGTGGCTATTAGTGTCATTACTTAATCCTCAGTCGGTTCTCTCGTTACTTAGGATCGTGACTCTCAAGTTCTGACCTGTTGATGCACTTGTCTGCGCCATTCTCTGCTGCCCGCAGTCCGTAGAGCCATGATCTGGTATTTGATCAAGAGGAAGACCTCTCTCGTCTTTCATTGGTCTCGTCAAACTCATATCGTAACAGTCACTTGATGCTATAAATCACTGTTACATTTAGCTACCATCACTCTTTTGGTTAACATGGTAACTGACGTTACAATAACTGGGACAGGCTTCATTTTGGAAGTGACTAACCATCCAGCAAACCTAACTGAAGGAACTATCTATAATCCGCGGAGACATTTGGCTGTGTTTGTCAACGATAGCGACATCCGTTGTGACTCTGAGTGCGCGCGCATAATACCACCGCAACTAGAAATTAGGCCACGGTTAATTGGTGTTATTGTTAAGTATGATAAAAACATACGAATACTATCTAAAACCAGTTTAAATGCCGAGCCAACAATTCTGTATTCTCCTCAGTCTCTTTTATTAAATCAATACATATTTGTCATATATTACGGAGGAGAATCACCCAGATGCGGACAGCGGCAGTCTGAAGAAAAAAAAAGATACATTCATGTTGGCTTACGACTCCACTGTACACGTTTTGTATTTAGATATCGATGGAATCGTCTAGAAGCATTTGAAATATAGCTGCATAAAGGAATTATTATATGACCATCTTCTATATGATAGAGTGCTATCCGGAAGAGGCACGTCTGAATATCTCTTCCGGATCGAGGATGCATTAAGATGAGCTAATAACTATGATGCTCTTGGCAGAGCGATGGTGGTCGCTATAATAATGCGGATACCATCGGTAACACTATTCAGCGGCTCCTAGAGCATTCTTGAAGTGAGCCATTGGTTGTAGTCTTCAACAGAAATGTCTCAACTAATCGGTGGTCTTCGTCAGGAATGGGTTCCCCCGACCCAGAAAGATTGAAGGGCACAGAGTAGTTGGTAGGAGAGAGTGGTTATAGATGAGGAACACCCTTGACTGGATCAACATTAGAAGAGTAGTGGAGCTATTCCTTCTAGCGCAGACTAGCAATGACTAAACCAGGGTGATTGGAGGACCTTCCTTGGCACACCGAGATAGTCATGTTTTTTTAATAGGTCTCCGCGAATGATTGATCAACTGCTGACTGGGTGGGGTACACACTCTCTTTTAGACGATGTGCTCATGTTGTCAATCAATTGTGCAAGTCTAAGGAGCAATGCTATTATTTGTGCGCTGGGGGAGAATCTAAGGATAAGATAATCACAGCAGCATGGGAGGGCCTGGGTTCACCACATCACTAATGAAGATGTATTAAGACGCATGAATAATTCTATATAACTAATAACAACTACACTGATACTTCGGACATATTTTTCGCAATGAAAAATATGATATTTTATATAGAAAGACATAATCTGTGTAACCTCATAATGTAGTTCAATGTCCAATACTGGACATATTAACATACTGCAAATGGTGGCCAATCTTCGATAGAAGAAGGCAAACGAAGAACAAGTCTTGTTAACAATTGTGATCTGTCCAACCAGTTTCTTGTGGTTCTTTCAAATTTTGGTCAGCTTCGATATTGCAGACTTGGCGAAGTAAAATAGGCACAAAGTACCAATATTTCATTTTTTAAATTTATATGTCTTAGCTGATAACCTAATAATGCATTAAGCTGTAGTAATTTAAAAACGGCATTACCTGCTAACGTCAGTTTGTATGAAAATGGCCGAGTAAGTGGCGCGCACGTAAGGTGAGCTCCCCTTACAAACGACAAGAAAATAGTGTGTAAAAGTATATAGTGCAAATAGAAGAAGAAAAACACAAGACTTGGAATATATATCAACAGCTTAGAAGATCATTCCAGTTCCATTCAATACGGCGCACGTTTAGCGATATTATTAATTGATATCTTCAGTAACCAACCATGTTAGTAGCATTTACCTTATATATTATAAAATGAACGAAATTGATCAAATATTCAATTTTTTTTAAATGCCTGAAAACTAAACATGTTTTATAACATTTTTATTTTATTTAACTAGTTATTTTTATGTCTCGGTGAGACAAAATATAATAGTAAACAATAAAAACACATTCTTATTGTGAAGTTGTAATTATTCAGAACATGGCTCTGTAATTAATAATAATTAAGTTGTATCAATGTGTCCAAAATTTAATAAAAATGAATTGATAATTCTGGCGTCTGCTATCAGATTACTCAAAGGTATTTGAGATTCTGTAAAAAATAAGGTAGAAGGGTCTTTCAAATAATGGAATGATTAAATGTATTAATATCAAAAAGGTAACATATAGGTTCGAAAATTTGTCGCTAAAATTATTGTCGCTGTAGCATAGTTGGATAATGCATCTTTCCGGTTAGGAAAGAGATCCAGGTTCGAATCTCGGTGGCGCAACAACAATATTTTTCGGTAAAATTGATTTTATGTATATATCTTTCTAATTAATATATTTAATTCGTATTTTAATAAAAATAATGAACATAGAAAGGAACTAGTACCTCAGTAGCACATCATTAGGCCAGTTAAGATGTTCGGGGTGCTTAGCTAATGTTAAACTACGGAGACAATGGCCTTATTAGTGCTTTTCATAAGAAAGATTTCTTGGCACTTGGGAGTTGTTTAAAATTTATCTTTCGCAATTTAATTACAGGAAGCACAGAAAACTATTACTTTTAGATTTTATATAGAAAACAGAGGTAGGATGTATAGTGCAGAAATATCTGATAAAAACTTAAATATGACGTCATTATTCACCTTCTTTTGTTTTCCTCAGATAGTCGGTAATGGTACATTGTGCGTTAATTGATTCTACCATTCATCGTCCAACGGATCTCGTCTTCGCACCCTCCATCTCTTGAAGCAAGAGGTCCCAGATTCCAAAATCATTGATCTCTTCATTGTCATATACAACATTAGTTCTAGGTATTTGTCTTTTTCTGTTTATTTCATTCAATTTATCTATTTATCTAAGTGTGTATTTGCCTTCTTTTAAGAGCATCCGATCCTCACTTGTTCCACCGTCCGTCCTTCAATCGTCTGCACCAGCTGCTTGTATTATGTGTTCTTCATTCACATACTTCTTTCCTTCGTATTATCTATTTATGGAGAAGTATTTGGCCCTTATTTTCAAGGATCTTGTATCCGTGATTTTTTACATCGGTAGAATTTCTCACCACATCAAATATAACGGGAGATCAGATCCCTCAAGTTCGAGAGAAGGTAGTCATTATTCAAACAAATAGGATTCAATAGATCTTTGTGCATTCTTTGTTCAAAAATTTGAATGGGAGGTTATCAAGTTCGGGGGGGCAGGTGGGGCCATAAAACGTGTTCGACATTTTTACCTGCGTTTTAGAAGCGGATCAATGCACTTTGCTCTATGACGATGCATTGAATTACACACGTATCTAAAATAATCCTAGAGGGTAAAAAAATGTTAGACCTCAAAAATAGTCAAATTATTCTGTTGTGTATTTTTCGGAAATAATAACGTATATACAGAATGACCAAAAAAAGGGAAAACATCTCGTAACACATGAGTTATTTCAAAACATAATATAATTAATTATAATTTTTTTGCACAATATTTAGCTAATCAGAAATCATCAAAACATCCCCATATTGCATCATCTACTGGGTTTAAATCTAGGCTGTTCGGTGGCCACACGCCTGGCTCGTTGAAATTAACATTCTCACGACGAAGAAAGTTGGTTGTATTTCTGGCTGCGTGAGATGGAGCTCCGTCCTGCTGTAATGTCTAGCTATACTCCAGGCTTTATTTTGAAACTCTTTGATCATTTTCCATTTCAATTCGCAACTTTTTGATCAGAATACGGTCTTCTGCGGTGATTTGAAAAAACCAAATATGAAAAATAAATTGGTATGTAAATTAGTAAACTATTTAAGCTATTGTTGATATAGTTAAACTAATTTTGATGTCACATTTTACGAAATGTTTTCACTTTTTTTGGGCCACTCTGTTTAATTAATTGTCATTCTCGTGTATCTTCTGTTTACTATGTATATTTTGTAATGTAATATTTATAGCACAATTTGTGTATTTATATGGTGGACCAGGTCATTCACACGCAACCCGGTCACGCTAGAATATATTAGTATCATAATATATTAATTAAAATACATTTTTATTGTGAAGTTAAAACTATATCTAAAATATACCTAATTTTATGTCAAACAAATTACACGAATCAATTAAAAAGATGTAAAATAAAATTTGCTAGCATTGAAGGTATACAATAAATCTAAGCATTTCATTTCATTAAAAAAAAATGTTTTTGCTGCACCGATTAATCCGCAACCCGTTAAATACAACCCCGGATAAACGAGACCGATCAATGCCCGAATTGTACCTGTTTATTCCAACACGTCGGTCCAGCCACCCCAATTGGTAGGGGCTTCGTGCCGAGGGTGTCCATTAATGTTACTCCAGCTACTCCCCGTGACGTTTCGACAGCCCGGAATTATTATCATATTAGCGTACGTTGTAAACAAAGGACAACTCAATCCACCAAAGCAATCCATGTGCCGTTCTTAATCCCCCTCGAAATGCCCGTCCATATAAAGGAAATAAACTAACCCAAGATTTAGATATGTACGTTGTATAGAATTACACGTTGTATACTCGTTGTATTGTAATAACATATACCCGTATATGTTAACACGATCCCCGATTTTCTATCATAGTTTAAACTGTCTTATAAAATGCAAAAAATTAATCGAGATATATCGCTTCATACATGCATTGGATGCTCCGCATCCCTTGTGTTCTAATGTCAAAAAGCTTTGGATTTTAGGTTTCTGGAAATAAATTCGTCTTGTCCTTTAGAGACCAGTCATAATACACGCTGCGACACGGCGCGCGCGCGGAGCTAATCGAAATTCATATACATTCTCAACAGCATACATATGTATATATATATACCAACAACAGTGGATTCTATCATTCGTTCCGTATCCGCAAAGTTTGAAAGTATTCGACTTTCGCGCATGCGCATTCAGTCTGTCGACGTTTTCAAAAACAACTTTAATGCTTATAGGTGTAATACACAAAATAGCATACGTATTACGAAGCGAGCGGATTGTTTAGAGAAATTTGTTTGTGTGACGCATTTTTGACATTTTGACAGTGCCGAATTATCAAAATATTGAATATTCTTCCATTATATGTTATATTTGTGTATTTGATATATATACTTGTTTTCCAGCATCCCTTCTACGAAAAATCATCGACCGCCACTAATGTACAATCAACCATAGCTAACTTTTTCAAAATATTTAAATATTACCGATGTTGGGTTTTAGGTTTGCAAATATTTTGGCATGCTGTTGTTTTAGTAAATCAAAATTTAGACGAGAAAAAAATTATATATTTTTATTTAATATCTTTGTTTTATTAACCACTTAATTGAAACCGGTAAACTCAATTAAGTGGTTAATAAAACAAATATGAATTTTAAACAAAAAGTTAATATTGCTGATTTTACAAGAGAAAAAAAAATACCAAATATGACTGTGATTGTGTCGATGATTGGTAACTGAGATATAACTGTCGGAGGCTTACTTTCTAGTGTACCAGTTATTACTCGAAGAAATGCGTTAATCAGTTATCAATCACCGTTACGATCGAACACAATCACAGTCACAATAACGGTTTACATAACGATTTTACCATCACTAGTTGTAATATATAGCTTAGCTGATCAACGGTCGTGTTTGAAATGATATATGGAAATGAACGGGACAAGAGTGGCTGGGACAGAAGAGTGTGGAGGTCTATCCTCTCTGCCTATTCCAGCAGAAATGGAGTGACTGTTTTTTTTTTGTTTATTGTTTGCAAAATATCTAGTTCACCTGTGGACTGTATATTTTAGAGCTATTGTTTATGATATTTTACTAATGAAATAAATAGTATTCTTTATTATTTATTTATTTTCTTAAAATAATAGAGATCTGTACACGGAATACATGTGACAATCAATATTATACTATTTTCAAAATAAGCTCGTAAGATTACTAGGCCAGCGTCTTAACCATTAGACCAACAACACCTAAATTTCGTTCTTGGAAATATTTTTTTTTGATTTCCGCTTTTTAAGAAGTGTTTTAATTATTTATTTTACAGAAACGGGACACTGCTTACGATGTTCTAACCTCCAAAGATTCTTCTCTCGGCGGCCAGTAGCATGGCATATTTTTGTTTTCCTTGCTTTGAAGGCCAACTGTATGTTCTGTTGACCGTGGTGCTTGTCGGGTCTGATTATAAGTCACAGAAACTATGATTGAAAACCCGGCCGGGCTGGCGAGAGTCGTGATTTAACAGACAGTTGCATAAATCCCGCCAGAACCATTTCGAAAGCGGTTTTTTTTTTAAATGGCTGACGTGTTTTTTTCATACGGTACCGTTGTGATCTCTAACGCCCTACGGATATTCGGAATTCGTGATAAACTTTCTATCGAGCCGGTCGCGGAGGCAGTCAATCTTTTCCCAATATACTACGCGCGATTCTGATCGATCTTTCTGCAGCTTCTTGAGGGGAAGGAGCCGCTCTTTCCCGAGACCAGTTAAGAAGCTGGGGCTCTCTTGTCGGTCCCACTCATCAAAGTTAATAAAAAGACTAATTCAATAACATATTCAACATATTAAAATTTAAACCATCCAGCGTCCTTTTATATCTTATAAACATAAATACATACATAGATTGCATGTACATTGTAAAAAGGTAGGCAGACACTCGGAGATCCAGTCATCAAAAATACTCCCAGAAGAGAGACAGTGGACGAGACACAAAATGGTTTAAGTCACAATTACACGGACACACTAACGGAGTTGCAAAACACGTAGAGAGAAAGGGGGGTCGAGATGTTTCTCACCTACCTAAGGAGTTCCATCGTATCACCCATACCCGAATAAATTCTTTGTATAAAACAAGATTCGTCCCATTACTAATTAAGTCCGTTTAAGTCCAGCTAAACCACCAATAATACGTTCACAGGCATCTCTTAAGTATCTCACAATTCCACCATTTTTTTTCATCCCCATCCGATTTATAAGAACACATAAAGTTTTCTATGGATACAGCGTCGGCGTTACGCACAGGCGGAGCAGGCAGCTGCCTGTGACGGCCAAAACAAAGGGGGCGGTCGAAAAATATATAAAAATTGAAAAACATAATCACAAGTTGCAAAGAACGTCTTTTGGTAAAAAGCCGCCCTTGGGCAGGTTTCAAAATGCCGGCCTAACAGAACACCGCCCCTAACGTGTGTGACACGCGGACGGCTAATTTATGGGGATGGTTTTACAAAAATTGAAAACATCATCTTGCCCGTGTCGGCAGAAAGTCTAGCGCCGGCGCTGTACGCGTGAAAACTGATAACTTTTATATATTTAAAAAAAAAATGCATATATGAAGATTGTCACATTAATATTCTTACTATTTTCAAACTACACTATGCGCTCGTGCGACTTATTTGCGTACATCAATTGTTATCCATCTACTGTCACGTGACGTGTCGGCCGAGACAGATAAGGACACGTAAAGCTTGCGCAAAACTTTATTTTCGAAGACCTGCAACCCGAGTTCTTGCTCTAAAGTGAGAGACCAACCTTAGAGCGATCATATAAAAATAATAATGATATAATTTACTATCATTATTTCTCGTCACATTTTAAAAGTGGTTAACAGATTTAAAATCTGCCGTTAAACATATTCTATGTTAAGAATAAATGGTTACGTAATTGGCCTAACAATGCGCGCGTCACAGCGACACCGGACCAGCTGCCTCAACCCGGAGCGGTCCCGTTAGCGCAGCGAAACGATTCTGCGATGATGTACAGAGTACCGTTCACTTCCTCGGCAGGTATTCGAGTATCGCCCTGGGACCCGAGACGCCATCTGTCGGATTTTTTGCCAAGCGGGCGTGGGCGGTTCGACGCCCCGCTTCCTGTATTTCAAAAAACCTTTTCATTGTTAACCTACCTTGAGGAAGTCCCATAGAAGTGATTTTTATTTTGATAATACTTGAGTCGACATTTTTACCTGATATTTATCCCGCAATATTTCGTATAGGTGAACAATTTAATTGATTGTATCGGATGTAGAAGTTCAGATATTATGCTTTATTTGTTGTCTAAGAAATACATTATTCAAGTTTTAGTTAGAATCATACTTTTAAAATTAGCAATATTAACTTTGTGGTTAAAATTAATATTATTATATATTATCTTTGTTTTATTAACTACTTAATTTAGTTTAAATACATCTGTTTCGAAAAATACCATATTCTTCTGGTATTTGGTATTGGTAAAAATTGTCATTATTATTCAGAATAATTACAACTTCACAATAAGAATGTGTTCTCCTAAATAATAAAGTTGTATCAATGTGTCCAAAATTTAATAAAAATGAATTGATAATTCTAGCGTCTGCTATCAGATTACTCAAATGTATTTGAGATTCTGTAAAAATAAGTTAGATGGCTATTTCAAATAATGGAACGATTAAATGTATTAATATCAAAAAGGTTCGAAAATTTGTCGCTAAAAATATTGTCGCTGTAGCACAGTCGGATAATGCACCTTCGCCGGTTTGAAAAGAGATCCAGGTTCGAATCCCGGTTGCGCAACAACAATATTTTTCTATAAAATTGATTTTATATGTATATCTTTCTAATTAATATATTTAAAATAAAAATATTAGTTAGTATCGTATGAAATTCAAATTAATTCAAAATTGACATGCAAGATTAAAAAAAAAATTGTTATAAAATATAATTTACTTACCATCACACCGTTTCTCCGCGGGGGTAGGCAGAAAGGACACACAATTCTCGCTTTATCCGCATTCATACATCCTCTCATACAAGCTCGCCGATGATTGTGGATTCTAACGTGACAATTTTCCAGTGTCCGGTTGGCCCGGTCGGGCCAAATCTTCTGTGGACTTCCTCTATTTCTGGTGCCATCGACACTTGCGACCTATGTCTTTCTTATCATTCTCTTCTCATTCGTCCGTTCCATATGACCAAACCACTTAAGTGATCCGTTCTTAATCTTACTCACTATACTAACATCAGCTTGACATTCTTTCATTATTTCTTCATTCTTTACTTTGTCATAAATAGATTTGCCACATATACGCCTAAGTGATCTCATTTCCACTGCATTCAGTCTACTTTAGTTCCTCTTCTGCTAGCTTTATTATTCACCGCTAGTCTTGCCTCGGTTGACAAATTCCCGTTAGATATAATTCCATTCAAAGCGCCGTTCACTTTATTCCCTGCAGTCACCCTCCTTTCGATATCATTCTCAACCTTTCCGTTTCTATCAAACATACTTCCCAAATACACAAACTCATCTACTCGTTCTAAACAGTATGTAGCGCGGTGTCTCGCTTTCCTCCTTCTCGAATACCATCACTTTGGACTTGTTGACATTCATCATGAGGTCGCTTTCCTTGTATACATCGTACATTCTACTCACCAGACTCTGTAGTTCTTGTTCATTATTCGCCATTAGTACTGCATCATGGGTGTACAATAAACAGCATAAAATCAAATCACCCATTTTTGCTCCTTTCCAGTTCTTTCACACATTTATCCATATATAAGTTGAATAGCAAGTTTAATCTTATAAATAACAAAATCCTCTTTGCAAGTGGTCACCTTTTAAATTTGTTTTCATATTAGTTCTTACTTATTCACCATTTTATAGTTTTGTTTTTATCTATGCTTGTATTTATTAATTTCAGTATCCATTGTTAAGTAATAAGATCAGCTTTGTATTATTTCCTTATTTCTTCATTCTTTACGCATTCATAAATGAATCTGCCATATCTCATTTCCACTGCATTCAGTCTATTTTCGTTCATCATCTGCCAGCTCGGGCCTCCGTTACGTACATCAGTGTCGGTACCAGCACTGCATCGTGTGCTGCTAGTCTCGCCTCGGTAATTATTCGTGTTTATATCTCGTCTTAGGACGGGCGCCTAATAACATCAGATGATTTACCATTCTGTCAACATTTTCTTTACGCAATCTCTTTTATGTCGTTACCTTATTGAGCTCGCTATTTTTTTAAATACTTTTTAATATCCAACGTTAAGAAAAATAGCTTAGCATTTTGAATTTATATAAATACACCTTCAGAACAAAACGAACGCATATACATTTTTTACAATTCTTTTCCCTAGAGGATGGGAAGCTACAGGAGCCGCCACTGATCTAGCTCAGTCTGGGTTTTCAAGTGTGTGCGTGTGCTCTGATGATCCTGGATTCGAGTTCAAACTCTGCTGCAACACATTGCACCATTTATCCCGACATTGAATTAAGGTCAAATGTCTTTTGCATCTTCTTGCTGGAGGTCAACACTCCTCTGAGGGAGTTCACTTAGGTTACTCATTTAGCACATTATTAACAGGTTAATTGGGGTGCTGAAGACCCGCGCTGCCGTACACCCGCGCCGGAATCCATCTCTTGCTCCAGAAGATTGCCTAGATAAACCATTCGGGATCTCTTCTAAACCCGCAGGTGGACCAAGACCATATAGCTCTGGGTCTACCGCGGTAATATCACTTTAAATCTCGCAGGAGTGGCGCACCGATCCGCTACTCCCTCTCCCAGCGTCCTCTCAAAAGTGACGTCAATTACCTATCGTGTCATAAGTCGGTAAAGCAGGCTACTCAGACGTCGGCGCACAAATTCAAACATCACAACCTATTACATTACAATTTTTAAAATTTTCCAAACTGCAGACCAGTTTTACGGCAAGGATTGTCTTTCACACAGTAATCAAAGAGTTTTTTTTTTTTTTAGGAGAACACATTCTTATTTTGAAGTTGTAATTATTCAGAACATAGCTCTGTGATATTTTAAATATGAATTAAATATATTAATTATAAAGATATACATATAAAATCAATTTTATCAAAAAATATTTTTGTTGCGCCACCGGGATTCGAACCTGGATCTCTTCCCTATATCAAAAAGGTAACATATAAGGTCGAAAAATTGTCACTAAAAATAATGTCGCTGTAGCTTAGTTGGATAAAGCACCTTCCCCGGTTAGGGAAGAGATCCAGGTTCGAATCCCGGTGGCGCGACAACAATATATCTTTATAATTAATATATTTAATTCATATTTAAAAGAGTTATTATCAACAATTTTTGTTTAAATGTAATACTACTTTATAAATAAATAATTAGATTTCACTTTATGTTTTAGGATAGTCACTGGGGTCTCATTATTTGTTGATTATTCTTAGCACAATTCTCTTCTAAAATTATACTATCAATTATTAATGGAGGTGTTTGAAGTGAATCTAAATAAGTCATACTGAACGTCTTCCCGCTCTTCAACGTTGGATGCCTTCACGTTTCCGACATCCTGAACGCATCGTGACCGCATATAATAGCACCTCCTCGAATCTTCCACATCCACGACAGCTGGCCTTAACTAACTGGGTAGGCAGAGATGATAGAATCATCTACTATCTGACACACCACTCTTGCCTCGTCAGCCGTTATACGTCATCTCACTCTTTTCGGTTGTTGAATCTTTTGAAAAATAAAACAGACAATATTTTAAATATGAATTAAATATATTAATTAGAAAGGTATACATATAAAACCAATTCTATCGAAAAGTATTGTTGTTGCGCCACTGGGATTCGAACCAGGATCTCTTTTCAAATCTGGGAAGGTGCATTATCCAACTATGCTACAGCGACGATATTTTTTAGCGACAAATTTTAGAATCTATATGTTACCTTTTTGATATTAATGCATTTAATCGTTCCATTATTTGAATGAGCCATCCACCTTATTTTTACGGAATCTCAAATACCTTTGAGTAATCTGTTAGCAGACGCCAAAATTATTAATTCATTTTTATTAAATTTTGGACACATTGATATAACAGACAATGTTTATTTTGATTTTTTGCGGACGGACGCCTTCTGTTCCTATTGCCTTCAACACTATCCTCATACATATTTTTTATCATCTCCTGGCTCATGAGTACCACATGACCAAACCATGTCAGCATATTTTTCTTCTTGTACCCAATCCGTTCAAAGAACGTTGGAATTTTAAAAAAATATATATATTTTACTCAAAGTTTATAATTTATTTACACCTTTCAGCGAGGTATTAACAACATAATAATGTATATACAGGGTGGCCCAAAAAAACGTAATATAATTAATTATAAAAAAAATTTACCCGATATTTAGCTAATCAGATGTCTAGCAATGTCTAGCTATACTGCAACCTTTGTTTTGAGACTACTTGATCATTTCCCTAGCACCCCGACGTTTTTGAATTCGCTAATTTTTGATCAGAATACGGCCTTCTGCGGTGATTTTTGTCATTTTGGGCAACAATTTGAAAAAAACAATGGGAAAATTAACAATCAAAGATGGCGACTGAAAATTGTCGAAATAAAACATAATACAGGTAAATAGGTAAGTAAGTAAATTAGTAAACTATTTAAGCTATTGTTGATACAGTTAAACTAATTTTGATGTAATTATATCACACTTTACGAAATGTTTTCACTTTTTTTGGGCCACTCTGTATATATATGAACATAATAAAGTAGACAGTAGCATGTTATTATAATAATGGTGGTATATCTGTACAGACACGAGAGAGATAGTAGCTTTTACAAAAGAAAGAAGCAGGACTATGGTTACAAAAGTGCAGTATTACAGGCAATGCTGCCATAGAGTTAGCGGAATAAGACAGACGCTCCCCGAGTGGGAAGCACTAGTTATGACCTAAGGGAAAACAAAGGGAAGTATTATTTGTCCAGAATTAGCATATATAGGGATAGGGGGACGACGATATGTATTTCTTTCTCCCTCCAGTTCGTTTTACCTCCCGTGAACGGACGTTGGGTAGACGTCAAACTCTCAGGTCAGCCTCTAATTCAGCTGCAGGAAGGGTTGTAGAACCGATCAGCCGTTGCCAGAAGTCTAAATTTAGTGAACGGGCATTCGCAGTGGCAGGCCCAAAAGCATGGAATGGTTCTTAGAAACAGTGCATCAGAGACTTTATTTAAGAAGAAACTAAAAACGCACTTTTTCAATAAATCATTTCCATAAGTGAAAATAACAATTTTTTAATTTTAAAAAACATATTATGTATAAAGTACCCTTGAGGTGAAAGTTTTTACGAAAATGGCGCTATACAAATTATCCATTATTATTATTTATTATCATTAAAAGCTCTACAGTAGATTGGCCAAACCATTACCTCGGGATCTTCAGTCACGATGTTCTCGCTCTTCCAGGGCCCCGTCTTCCAGCAATCGTTAGCTGCATGACGTGTGGCGCGAGATCTCGTACTTCTCTAGATGTCTCGTCAGCAAGTTTTCGGATTTTTATTGTTTTATATACTTATTTGTGTTTAATTTCTTTCATCTCAGCGACACTTTCTTTATTCTGTCGTAAAATGATATTCCACACGTGCATAGCTCGAGCTCGAGCACAGGCCCATTTCCAATTGTTCACCGGTGGCGGATCCTCAGCAGTCTTCTGCTCATTGCTTATTCTATCAAATTAGTTTCACCTCTCCTAAATGTCCATCATTTTCAATTATTTTTTCATACTTAACGATTAAGAGCAAAAATTTTCAACTTTCATCGAATTGATTTTTTTATTTTAAAATCTTGTAATAATGAGCGACCGCGAGCGGTGTCCGCCCGTGGACAACTAGTCGTGTCCTTATAAGCCCAACCGTGACAGGTGGCCGGCGGTGTGGACGCTCGGCTCCACCGCCGGGACGAAGGCAGAGCTGCAGAGCTGCAGACCCGCCTCGCTGGTACCGGTGGCTGCGGCCGAAGCGAGCGACGGATCCATTCCTAGTGATTGACTCGTGATTGGCTAACGGGCTAGACGAGTTCCACCCGTCAAACGGCCGGAGAATGTTAGTTATGTGAACGGTTCGGGATTGTAATGAGGCAAGTCTTATTTTTTTGCACGGCCCACTTCACTCTTGTTATGCGTCAAATGTCAACGGGAAGACCGTCAATGTTTCGTGGGTGAATTTGTATCTCACCAGCAAGAACGACCCACCCTAACCTAGAGCCGATACAAATCTTTGCACTTTTTTATCGGCTACACATATCAATGGTAGTAAATGGCGACTTTAAGGTGTACTATAAATTAGGTTTCTGAAGTTTAATTTAGTATTCATTGAAAGTTTAAATAACTTTCCGCCTCCTTTAGAGGTCTTTCTTTATATATAGGCAAGTCAAAAATCATCTACATCTTTTGTTCTACTCGTTGTGAATGATTTGATGGGCAGAGCCATGACTGATGGTCATCGAAGACGCTACCTCACCGATGGAAAGTCGCCTGTTCGCTAGAACCATCTCTGAATCTTGTCGTCTTATTCGTGCGTCACACTCGTCCGGCCGTAAAAAACTTTTACGTGATAAAACACTATCCTCGTATTGTGATAAAAGTCTATGGTGAATTTCAGCCCCGACCAGAGAAATTGGTTCAATGATGGTTGCTCCTCCTTGATGAAAGCTGCTAGTAGAGCAGACAAATTAACTGACCAGGATCAAATTTCATACACGTGACCGCAGTCGTACCAACTCTAAGCCCGCATGCGCAGAAGGCAGTATGACAACCTTGAAAGTGTAGATATTTAAGTAAATAAACAATAAGTTTATAAAATATAAGAAGTACACAATAAGACAAAATAGCCTGTATCTTCCCAGCAGCTATTTGTCTAACTTTCAGAAAAAACAATTGTACGTATCTATGGTTCTAAGTGACGTTTCTAATTTTGCTGTCAAATATACAGAGATTTATCTCATCTAAATCCTTCATCACATTCCAGAAAACCAGCAAGTTAGTCCTATTATATAGCACAAGCCTTTAGCTAATTACGAAAGGCAAAGAGTTCCACGTTTTTAGGACTGCTACCGCAAATACACATCTTCTATCGATGGCTTGTCGGTGCCACAACCCTGCCTGCGGCTGACCTGAGAACTCGATGTCTACCATTCAAGTTGTCTGGGGTGCAGAGCTCTTGAAGATTCAGAGGCGCCAAATTACGTGTCGCCTTGTATCATATAATACGTCAACCTGCACAATTTCAATTCAACTCTTCCATGGAACCGGTTCCAATGTAGCTCATGCAAATGGGTGTTATTTGAAAGAATTTTGACGTTCTATATATCGCACACCTAGATCGAAACAACTCAAATAGTCATTTTTCAGTAGACAAAAAAATATTAACATCTTTATCCATTTTTCGTTACCAAAGTTATGAAACTAAATATCATTTTAAGTATCCTAAAATGACACTATTTGATAACTGGCGCTAAGTTAGTTGCGTATACGACAGAGTATAACCCGCGCTGCCCGCTTTCAGAGTAGACTGTAATTAATATATTCAGCGCAGTCTTTGCGCAGTGAGTGGATGAATTTTTATTCCGCTTTCTATTATCACGGCGTCTCTCGTTCGGCGCGCGAACTGTAAAAATAAACTCCGAATACTTTTCCGACTTGAGCCCCCTTTCCCGGCAGCCGATAGCTTCATGCACACTCCATTATTTCTATTCTGCAACTCGGTACCGTAATGAATCACGTAGCCGATTTTTTTTTTGCCGTTATGAAATTTTTCGGATCATTGACACGGCCGTTGCGAAATATATTACTTTCCAGACGAACTTACATAAACAAATTAGTCAGAAATATTAGCATACCTCAGGTTTTGGACTATCTTAACCTTTACCATACCGCGATATGAAATACCCGAACGCGGCCACGCTGTCAACTCGTGCTACCGCAAAAAAACTGTTAAAAAAAATGTTTTTATTGGCTTTAATGGCACGAGTTTACTCTAAATATTGAGCATTCAATTTAGAAAAAATGATTAATTAATCTCGGTAGCGCAACAACAATATTTTTCGATAAAATTGATTTTATATGTATATCTTTATAATTAATATATTTAATTCATATTTAAAATATGTTCTGAATAATTACAACTTCACAATAAGAATGTGTTCTCCTAAAAAATAATAAAGTTGTATCAATGTGTCCAAAATTCAATATAAATGAATTGTTAATTCTGGCGTCTACTATCAGATTTACTTAAAGGTATTTTGAGATTCTGTAAAAATAAGGTAGATGGCTCTGTCAAATGATGGAACGATTAAATGTATTGATTTCAATAAGGTAACATATAGGGTCGAAAAATTGTCGCTAAAAATAATGCCGCTGTAGCTTAGTTGGATAAAGCACCTCCCCCCGTTAGGGAAGAGATCCAGGTTCGGATCCCGATAGCGCAAGAACAATATTTTTCGATAAAATTGATTTTATATGTATATCTTTATAATTAATATATTTAATTCATATTTAAAATTACATAATTTAAAGCATTCGTTAAGTCCTACACTATGTGTCCTCCCTTCTTATCTCTCTTCATTTAATTAGTGAGAAAGAGACAATTATACTTGTATGTTTGTTGTTCTTTTCACTGTGAAAATAGTGTGCGATCTCTGTCTTTCATATAACAAATGGTATTTTTACCAACGTATTAATTTTACAACGGATTGAATGGAAAAAATAATTGTTATTGTAATATTTTCTTTAGAATTATCTAAAATATGAATTTTATGTTGCATGTATTTGCCGATATATTACAGGTTTAATTATAATGATAGACCTGTGTTACTGCATGGTGTGGGAAGGGTTAAATCGTCGCTATTATTGGCCACGCTGGTGACTGCTTGGAACAGAGATTACGTAGTATAAAATATGTAAAAATTTTAATAAAAACAGATTTTTTAAGCATCTTTTTTTATTAATATTAAATGTATATTTTAACATTTGTTTCTTCTCTATGAGAGAAAGACTCGTGTATAGAGAAGGAGTATATTCGAGTTAATTAATGTTTCAGTTAGTCTGTGTACATATTTTTTTAACTTCAGTTACAAATTTATGATAGTCCGTAATTGTTCTAATTGTGATGGGGAGATAGTTAAAAAACTTGATGCCTCGATATATATATATATTGATTTTGAGTTCTTCATCTTCATTCGTAACTATCCATGCGGCTTATTTAGAGCATTATTTTGTAAATCCACGTCTGAAATGCTTCAAATTCGCCTTGTCATTTCTTCGGTAAGTGTCCATGCTTCCACTTCATAAAATAATATACAGAACACGCAGCATCCGACCATTCTTATTCGTAATCTAAAGTTGAGATGATGACTCCAGAGCTTGCTCTTGAAAGAGAACCAGGTATTAAGCACCATTCAGACAATGCAAATTATGTCAGATATCAGATATACCCTCAATAATTACAGTTTTCTGCCCTACGGGAGCGATGAATCAATTGGGTCAAATATAATTCACCGAGCTTATAAAACATATTTAATATTATTATTCACTCGATGTCTTCAAGGCTCCATCGTCCATTCTGGTACGCCGGCTCGCCCAGGGGCATTAGCCGGTGCAGCCTGCGAGCCGTGTGTTATGTGAAACGATCCCTTCTAAAAGTCCAACACACTCATGAGCACATTATCGCTAGAGGGCCTAAAACTGCAAGGTCCGTGGTGTATGCACTTGTGTGAGACATGCATGTATTTTTGCTGTCACGCAGTGTGTTTGTCAAGACAGGCAGAAAAGTTCAGCTGGAATAACACCAGTCTTCAAAAATGTAATAGAAAATCACTACTAAATCTGTTCCATTTCAATTGTGTGGGTGAATATTATGTTCCAGGTCGATGTTGTTTTTAAATAACTAAGAAATAAAACGTAACATTTTAATTTAATTTTTGTTTATCAATTATTTTGTTTATTACAATTATGTATTAAATATGACGTTGGCCAAGTGGCCGCCTCTGGCAGCGACACAAATGCGTCCTCTTTTAACCCTATTTTCATAACATTCTCCCACACTTCGAGTGTTATTTCATTTCGAATATTGTCCTGTAGCATCGGAATTCTTATATTGGCTTATTGATGTAGTAGACCTTTCCTTTCAAGTGCCCCCACAGAAAATAGGAGGCCAGTCGATATCACCACTTTTTAGCTCGGGCTGTGTGTGGGGCGGCACCGTCCTGTTAAAACCACATATGTTGCAGACTCAATCGACCCAATTTGGCCACCGAGAAGTTTTTTAACATGTGACAATAGCGATTACCATTAATGGTTACAGCATTGCCATTTTTATTTAGATAAAAGGTTTGAATAGCTTCAACACATTGCTGAGACGTTAGATGCTTTATAATAAATTGTAATTAACTATTCTTTACGATTACGTAATACAAGCTGATAAATATTTGCCAAACCAAAATGGCAATCAAACAAAATCGGCCTGGAACATAATATTCACTCTGTAAGCACTACAATCAAAAACTTCTTTATAACACAACATGCTCGTTCTAAAGTTGAAGTTTGCCACGGTTTATCTGTTGTTTTTGATAAGGAGAACACTTATTTGTTTTGATCGTTGCATTTTCAGAACATAGTTCTGTGGTATTTCAATTCAAATGAAATAAATCAACTAGAAAGACACTAAAAATCTATCAACTGAATTTAATTCGTATCTTAACCGTAATTAAGTAATTTTCCACATTTTTCACCATCGTAACAATTTATGTTATGCTCTGTGATGTTTTAAATATGAATTAAAATATATTAATTAGAAAGATATACATATAAAATCAATGTGTCCAAAATTTAATAAAAATGAATTAATAATTCTGACGTCTGCTATCAGATTACTCAAAGGTATTTGAGATTCTATAAAAATAAGGTAGATGGCTCTTTCAAATAATGGAACGATTAAATGTATTAATATCGAAAAGGTTCGAAAATTTGTCGCTAAAAATATTGTCGCTGTAGCATAGTTGGATAATGCACCTTCCCCGGTTAGGAAAGAGATCCCGGTGGCGCAACAGCAATATTTTTCGATAAAATTGATTTTATATGTATATCTTTCTAATTAATATATTTTAATTCATATTTAAAATAATTTATAATGGAAAACTGTTTCTATACTCATCTGGTTCCATATTCGTCAGACCCTCGGGAATGATTAATGTCAAATATAAAGGTTCCACTGTACTTCTTACTGAACTGTGAACTGTCTCCAATCCTCTCATTCCTGGGCTTTGTGCAGCAAGGCTTCAGTCATTTCCTCTATGTTGTTCGGATTATCTTTTTGGCGATCGGCATTTTTCTCTTTGTTCTTCCACATTCCTATAACCACCTGCTTCTCCGAGCTCTCTCCGCGTCTTCTGGCAGCATGCCCAAAGAATATTTTTCTGCATACTGTGGTTTGTAATTTCTGAAGAATTTTGGTATTTGCTCGTCTCGCATCCGAGGTATGCGATGCCAATATTACACATTGAAGGCATGGAGCGCGTTTATTTTCTTCCTTCTCGTGGGCCAAATTTCCTCAATTGTCACTCCAAGGAGATGCACTGATCCCAATCCGATCCAGTCTTGACACTACACTCTGGTTCTTCTACGACTATTTCACACGCCGCACAACACCAATCTTATAGATCTTATGTAATAGCATATATATTATATTTGTTTTTTTTTTTTTTACTTTTATTATGAAATCAATCAAAATGAACTATGTCATCTAACTAACTATTATATGGATTTATATTTACAAGCTTTATATGAATAAAGACAGCACTTAAAGGACGACGGAAGGTCTAAATTTTTTAACTTTTGCAAAATTGCTAATAATCCCATTAAATTTCTTTTGTTTTTTCCTATACTGATCAATATATTACATTAAAGTCGCGTAGTTTTATTAGCTTTGATGAGTGGGACCGACACGAGAGCCATAGCTTCGGTTAAAGTTAGGCCTCCCCTTCCAGCTGTCTTTTAATCATAATATTATTTTTACGTGGAAGGTCAACAGTTTGATGAAAGTGTTTATGCTCGTTACCTGTATAGGTGACAGATGAATCAGAAGGATCTGTTTGAATGTGAGACAGGGGGCCCCAATTCTCGTTGTTGATGGCATTTATTGAGGTATAATGCGCCAAGTTGAGTTGAAAATAAAGATTAAGTCTGTGGCGAGAATCGTTTACTTAAGACTGGCTCTCGGAGCGGCTACGCTGCGATGTATTGTTATCTGATTCGCGGGTCGGTTTCAGATATACCTTTATCCAGGTAACTGTGAGGCGCGTCCAGGGTTGGCTAGTATTATAGCATTTGGAATATTTTATATAATTGAATTCTTTTATAGTTTTGTTTTTATATATGCTTGCATTTTTAATTTTAGTATACATTGTTTCTTGGATACGTATCGAAACATGTTGACTTATCAATAAATAGTGGTTTAAACGTAGTGTTTTATCTTATTATTTATTTTACTAAGTTTTTACAAAGTAATTTTGCTAATATTGAAGAAGTCATTATATGCGGCGGCTGAGCTGGCGAAGGTTTGCTGCGCGTTTTGATATTCTGCATGCGTGCGCAACGCTTCCAAGGAAATCTGAAAATTCTATTCTGCATTTATAATGCACTTGCAGTGTTGCATCAGAACACGTGCTGCACAAGAAATATGCATCGAGCTTATTAGATAATATATTTATGTATTTATTTTATGTATAAAAAAAACAATATTTGAATAGAATTCACCCTTTAGAGTGGACCAAACTGAGAACAGGCTCGTGGAGAGTTTTTAATGAATTGAGGAATGAATGGATGATTGTGTGAGTGTACAGTGACTCCAGATCAGAAAGATTGAAGATGATGTGATTTGTGTGAGTGTATTGAATGCCCCATATATTTACCCAAACACCTTCGTGTTGTTTTGTATCGCACAGTGGCACGTATTTTTCCGAAATATATTTTTATGCAGATATTAATGTGCGACAGGCAGCAGGCTACAACAAATTGTACAAACGTGGAAGTTCTGGTGGATGTGGTGTCATTCGTCGACTTGTCCCGTCTGTGTGCAGCAGAGACACGTTTGCATTATTACGTGTCATCGGTACCCTACGCCTCTATGGCTGGTGGGAGTTGCGTTGCGAGTGCCGCCTTGCCGGGGGCGTTCGGCTTCGCTGTGCGGTCTCTAGATGAAATGTGAATCCCCACGGAGACAGATGGTGAAGTCAAGAAATATGATCTATCGTGCATTTCGAATGTTGGAACCGGTTCCAAAAGTAACCGGTAAAATTATATTATTTTGTAACTGGAACTGGAATAGGGTAAATCCATGATATCGACCATCGCATCTTCTACACGAGTACCTTTGACCCGGCAACTCTGTCAACTATATATATAAAGGTGAGTATGGGTGCGTTTGTTTTTTATACAAATCTACAGTTTTATTCCGAACTTGGTGAAATTTTGCACACTCGACCTTCAAAACAAGAGGAAGGTCACTGTCTTTATGAGATTTTGGAAAACCATCCCCGTCCCCCTTTCCCACTCCTTAAAGCAGAATTTTGGTACTTCTCAATTTGGTGAAATTTTGCACACTTGACGTTCAAAATAAGAGAAAAATTACTTTTAAATACTAAATTAATGTATTAATTATAAATATATACATATAAAATTAATATTATTTTTGCGTTACCGTATAATTAATATATTAAATTAGTATTTAAAACATCACAGAGCGTCTGTTCTGAATAATTACAACTTCACAATAAAAATGTCTTCTCCTTAATAAAAAAAAATTACTGTCTACATCTGACTACCCCCAACCCCCTAAATGACGCTTGAGCTAGTATCATATAGAATAAAACTGCATTTATTTAATATTTACTTATTTGATATTTCAACACATATCTTGTCATACGTGTGTGTGTTCTCACATGTGCGTGCGCGTGCGCGTGTGTGTGTGTGATAAGGTGCTTGCTACCTACCTGCTGCCTATTAATTCGGTCGGGGCCGTTCACTGCAGAAGGTATTCGCAAGTCCGTTTAGGATACAGCAATCGCGTGTGTATTGGTAATACATGCATGTGTATTGAATGTAGCCAATTGCGCTAATAACGACGCTAATCGGATGTCATCTTAACCTTTACCATACCATGATATAAAATACCCGAACGCAGCCATGTTGTCAACTCGTGTAACCGTAAATAACAGTTAGAAAAAATGTTTTTATTAGCTTAAACGGCACAAATATTTAATAACATAATTTAGAGCATTCATTAAGTCCTATACAATGTGTCCTCCCTTCTTATCTCTCTTCATTTAATTAGTGAGAAAGAGACAATTATACTTGTATGTTTGTTGTTCTTTTCACTGTGAAAATAGTGTGTGATCTCTGTCTTTCATATCACAAATTGTATTTTTACCAACGTATTAATTTTTACAACGAATTGAATGGAAAAAATAATTGTTTTTGTACGATTCATTTTTCATAATTGGTTTTTCACTAGTCATTCCTGAGCGCTAATATTTTCTTTAGGATTATCTAAAATATAAATTTTATGTTGCATGTATTACGGAAATATGACAGGTTTAATTATGATGGTAGACCTGTGTTACTGCATGGTTTTGGAAGGGTTAATTAATTACAAATGAACGCTAGTAGATAGAATATGTTGGGTTATTCTAGATTATCCTCCAGGAGTTAAGAATGAAAAAACAGAACGACAACATACAGGTGAAGATTTCTCACATACTTTGGATGTGTTTCTATAGGAGTGCGGAGAAGTTCGTGATTCCAGGGACAGTTGAGAAGAAGCGAGCAAGTGGACGGTATCCTGCAAGGTGTTGTTTACACGAGAGGGTGGGGAAATAAGGGATGCAGGAAGAGTGTAAAGAACTCGGGAGAGAGACAGGAATTAGGAACAGACGCTGGCTGAAGAACCACCTAGAATCTGGATCTTCCACTGGAACCACACGACTTACGGTTCCGGGACACGTACAACGCTGTTCGGCACGAAGTGCGCTTGAACATGCACTTTCGGCGATAGCGTGAAAGTGTCAATCAACACGCACGGTAGCGAGGAACCAAAACAAACACAATAAACTGTCAGTCCCACAAAGCAGGACGATAATTCAAGCGACTTGGCGGTAATAAACGCACCCAAATGGTAAACGCTACTTGACAGTTTGAAGATACAACTTCAACTATTAACCATATAGAACACAACAGTAATAGATCGTGTTCTGGTATAGGAGGAGGGGGTAGTGGGTAGGTACTGGGTAGGAATCACCGATCAACGTATGGCGTGCTCACACCCACGCGCACGGTGCCCGGCGATCGTTGGATAAAGATCGAACAGATGGATATAATATAGGATTTAACAGGATGCTGTTTAAGCTTTAAGCTGCCATCGAGATGACAATGTTCAACATGTAGTGTACGAAGAGGAAGAAAAGTAGTTGTAACGAAGTATTTATGCATTGTTTAATTAATTAAGGGATTTTAACAGAATAAAGTTTTATAATACATTATTTTTATTCTTCCACGGCACTACATCCCAGGGTGAGATTTATTTCGATAATTTCATCTTCAGTTACAAATTTATGATAGTCCGTAATTTTTCTAATTGTGATGGGGAGATTGTTAAAAAATTTGATGCCTTGATAAATATATTGATTTTGAGTCGCGGTATATTTTAGTTTTGGGATATCAATTTGATCTCTATATCTTGTAGATCGGAATTCGGTTCTAAAATTTAATTGATTTTTAGTTTTGAATATTTGAATTATTTAATTTTTTTTGTATATGTCTACTATTTTTGGTACTTTAAAATTTGTGAAAAGTTGTATACTTGGATAGTCTTTTTTTTTTAGAATAATTTTAGTTTTATATGCACCTCCCCATCCAATAATACCGTATTGCAAATGTGACTGTACAAACGCGTAATATATTATTTTCATATATGTAGGTGATAAGATGTTTCAGAGTCTAAAAAATATTTAGGCAGTTTTCTTTATTTTGTTATGGAAAGACAGTAGTATTTACAAGACAACGAAGATTAGGCTTGTAGTTTCTGGTGCATTCTATATATATTCTTATACGGTGTGGAGTCATGGAGCCTGAAGGCGAGGGAGAAAAGACGGATTGACGCTTTTGTGATGCGGTGCTGGAGACACATGTTGCGTATAACATGGACGCCGCGACGCTCGAATATCTCCATTCTGCAAGAACTGAAGATCAAGGATAGACTTCCAACAATTTGATTAAATTTTTTGGACATCTTGCAAGAAGGTAAAATAGCTTGGAGAAGCTCGCTGTAGTGAGCCACATCAAATTGTGGATTCTCACCCAGGATTGAATGCACAAGGCTGTTGTAGGCCCATTCGCCCACTGCGCAGAACCTGTACCTATGTTCACAACAGACAGTCCCTACTAAAATAGCGTGTTTATTTATATTTTAATATTCCGACCTTACTTTTATGAATTAATTAATAAATCCTTTGAACAAATAATACTCGCGTGACGTATGTTTGTAGAAAATATTGTTTTTGCTGTACATAGCAATAGCGCACATTGTGTGGAAGTATATTTTGTTAAAGTTAAGTTAAAAATTGGTTATTTAAGTACTAACTAGATTTTTATGGGTTCTCGAGACTAAGCTTAAATTTTAGTGATGTCAATAATTCTTTCACAAAGTACATCCCGTAGTAAACTCATTTTACTCGGCGATATCAGATAGTAAAAACGAGAATCGATAGTTAAATATGGCGGACACAGCTGTTGCAAAAGTCACCTGACAAATTGGTACACTCAATATCCCGCTCTTTTAGTAAGGAGAGTGATCTCGTTGTTTAATATACATTATTTATAATATTCATTATCACCGCCGTGACTTTTCCTATCCTCCAGAGCCACTTTTTAGGGAATTTCAGGTTTTGGATATAAGACAATTATACGTGCAGAATTTCATAGGCAAATAAGCGCTCCATCTGTGAGGACTGAAAGATACTATCCCACAAGAGCAAATAGGCCTAAAATAGTTCCAAGAATGAAAACTAATTTTGGTCAAAGATTATTTTACCTTTCAAGCTCCCAGAATATATAATCAAATTGAAAATAAAATTAGAAATTTACCTGACATTAAGACATTTAAAAAAGATATTTCAAATTGGTTGTTGCAATTGGGAAGAGCAGATACAGAGAGTAAACTCTTTTATATAATGAAATAATTGTATAACTACTTTTGTGCTTTTTTGTCTTATATATTTCCATCCACCTTATATCTGCTTACATAAATATTTTCACATTATATGCTATGTATGTATTCGACCTTACCGTGTTTTGCCTTCGATGAGTTTTTGTTTTATAAAATATATCAATTTGCCCTGAAACAGGCTTGCCTAGTCGGGCAATGTATTCAAATGTGTGTGTGTAAATTATTACACATGATGTTAAAAAATTTCACCACCAAAGTGACAGATGTCAAACGCCTAGGCGAAACAATCTATAGATAATGTATAAAACAAATATTTTTTTATGATTATTTGTCGCACTTGTAGATGTCTCCCATCTATGCTTTGACCGTAGTAAATTGGATGTAAAATGGACTGTGCCGTCCATTATTTCATAGTTTTAATAATACATCAATGTTATTGTATTATATATTAAGATTATTTGTTTATAGTTCTCATCTTCAGCCAGATTGCGATGACATCATCTGAATGGGTGTACATATATTAATATTTTTACACTGAATAAGTTGACAGTGTCGATAACACATGCCTCCAAATCCTTAGTAGAATTATTTATATGATTCTATAATAATAATAAGAAAAATAAAATAGAAAGATATATATATAAAATCAATTTTATCGAAAAATATTGTTGTTGCGCCACCGCGATTCGAACCTGGATCTCTTTCGACAAATTTTCGAACCTATATGTTACCTTTTTGATATTAATACATTTAATCGTTCCATTATTTGAAAGAGCCATCTACCTTATTATAACAGAATCTCTAATTCCTTTGAGTAATCTGATAGCGGACGCCAGAATTATCAATTCATTTTTATTAAATTTTGGACACATTGATACAACTTCATTATTAAAATAGATGGCTCTTTCCAATAATGGAACGATTAAATGTATTAATATCAAAAAGGTAACACATAGGTTTGAAGATTTGTCGCTAAAAATATCATCGCTGTAGCATAGTGCACAATGCACCTTCCCCTGTTTGGATAGAGATCCACGTTCGAATCCCGGCGGCGCAACAAAAATATTTTTCGATAAAATTGATTTTATATGTATATGTTTCTAATTGATATATTTAAAATATCACAGACTGTCTGTTCTGAATAATTACAACTTCACAATGAGAATGTGTCAAATAATGCTTTAAAGCAATTGACTTGAATCAATGCGGCCACCCAGTCCTGACCTTCGGTGGACATGGACACTTGCAGCAGGTCTCATCCATTCACGTATAGGACCATCTTCGCAGTGTCACTGAGAGGCAGAATCAGAAATTAAGAGTTCGTTGCTGTCAAAAGTATTTTGGAAGAGTGCAATGTCCAAAATAAACAACTACATGAAAAATATCTAACGTCTTACCTCTCATTCAAGTTTATACATAACCAAGATAACTTCTATCTATTTTTTTATTTTCCCTTGTACAACGAATTGAAAAAAATAACTGAAATTTTGGAGTCAACTTTTTTGGATTGATCTTTTCACAAAATACAAGATACGTGACCAGCGCCGGCGCTAAACCCTTAGCCGCCATATTTATTTATTTATTTATTTACGCCCTGCTCCGAATCGTTTTGAGAGTTGTTTACCCTCGTTTCGATTCGTCATAATTACATTTTTTTATTTATTACATTAAATTATTATTAACATTATCATCATAGCTTGGCTCCGGTATCATCGCACCAGAGCCACACCTGTACAATTCGACGTGAGACTCGTTATCACATTCAATTCAGAAGGCAGCCAGAAAGAAGCTATAGAAATCACACACCCCCAAAAGGGGATGGTAGACGTCACACTTATGTGTTGCAGTCGCAGAACTCGGTCACAGTCCGGCGGAAATTCACCCTCTCCAGGTCGCAAGAGGTGCGAGAGAGAGCCCAGTAGAATGCTCCGTAAGCCGCTGCTCTTCCCGGCATCGCCCATCCCAACAACCCCCAGCGAGCGACCCACACCCTAATAAATTCCCGGAAATATCCGAGATTCCTTAGGACATCGTTCCGGCGGATCCGATGACCTATACTTTCTAATCCCGCAGTCCCAGAAGATGTTGTCCGCCGTCTGCCTCACCTGAGCGCAAACACACCACGGTTCACGGACAAGTCCTAAGTTTGCCGTCACAGGCAATATTGATTTTTTCCGCCCTAGTAACATAAGTGAAGATGATGTTTTCAATTTTTATATAACCATCTCCATGAATTGGCTGCCCCCTAAATCGGACGCCCGCATGCCACACACATTAGGGGCGGTATTTTGTTAGGCCGGCATTTTGAAACTTGCCCAATGGCGGTTTTTTACCAAAAGACGTTCTGAACACGCGGTGTTATCTACAAATTTCTGCTGTATTAGGAAATAACTATAATTCTATTTCTTGGATTGTTTATACCTGGATTATTTTGATTACACACTATTATCGTTTTGCAACTTGGAATTTTTTTTTTCAATTTTTATGTATTTTTCAGCCGCCTGTGCGTAACGCCGGCACTGTACGTTAGTAAAAAGATTGTTAAAAAATGTCACTTCTGGAAAAGATTAGAATATTTATTAGTATTGTATTATTTTTCCTCATATAGACTGTATTCTAGTAATTATTAGTATTGCTTTGAAAAATATTGTTGTTGCGCCATCGAGATTCGAATCTGGATCTATTTCCTAACCGGGGAAGGTGCATTATCCAACTATGCTACAGCGGCAATATTTTTAGCGACAATTTTCGAACCTATATGTTACCTTTTTGATATTAATACATTTAATTGTTCCATTATTTGAAAGAGCCATCTACCTTATTTTTACAGAATCTCAAATACCTTTGAGTAATTTGATAGCAGACGCCAGTATTATCAATTCATTTTTATTAAATTTTGGACACATTGATACAACTTTATTATTAGTTGAACACATTCTTATTGTGAAGTTGTAATTATGCAGAACACAGGTCTGTGATATTTTAAATATGAATTAAATATATTAATTAGAAAGATATACATGTAAAATCAATTCTATCGAAAAATATAGTTGTTGCGCCGCCGGGATTCGAACCTGGATCTCTTTCCTAACCGGGGAAGGTGCATTATCCAACTACGCTACAGCGACAATATTTTTTATCTATTTAATCGTTGAAAGGCAGTGTTCATCCAAGCGCATCTTGGAATCTAGTAAATTCGAGTTGAATATATATATATATATATCTGAAGTGAAATCATTAGCTCGTCGATACAATCTACCACATCTCAAAGGTCCTGAGCACATTAATTATTTAATATCATTTTTAAAGGATGCCAGTGGCTGGATATCAGCTGGCGATCAACGTATTCTTTTCAGTATTATCCTCCTTCGTGATAACGCCAATCAGATGAGAGCTCGTAATGTCGTAATGCTGGTCCACACAGCTGGATGCAACGTATCTATTGAACGCCTGTTCTAGGCTGTTCTTTCGCTTTTGTCCACTTCTCCAGAAATGCATTTCGAACGCGACCGTTTACCGCTTCACACACGAAGATTAGAGAGACAACACTTTGCACCAGCATCATCTCAGTTGCCAGCTCGATGTTCCTGCAGTTGGTTCGTAGCAACTTCAGCCTACCGTGTGCGTCAGAACACACGTACCGAATCAATATTAGCGGTTGCGGCCGCTGCTGTCGGCGTTACGCACTATATTGTTAGCGCCCCCGCCGGTTGGGTGTCTCCGTCGTCCTTGCAGTGTGCCATTCACCCGCTGACCCATTTACAGCGCCGCCATACCAACACAGCACACCTACACTCGCGCACCGTGTCTAGTCTAGCGATCGCCAACCGGCGGGTGATGCGAATTTTTCATTTTTTGACTAGAAACTTCCGAAGAAGTCAAAACCCGCGGTGTGGTAATTTCAACAGGTCTTCGAGGCCGTCATTGAGCGAACATTGTACAATTGAGATCTCTCGTGCAACAAACTGTGCGATACTTGGATCACGTTGTTTGCAGTATCGTAGCAAGGAAACTCAAACATTTTTTATGCAGTCCACTCTGCAGCTCTCTGCTTACGTCGCCTATCTCGTGTCGACACCGGTCGTCTCGTGCCGTCTCGCCTCGGCAAGAGTGAACTGCTGGCATTAAACGCTGTTGTGGTCAAGGCAGTGCTTCCGCTGGTACGACGAGTGACAGATCTACTTTATGGGTGGATGTGTTTAGGTATGAAATATGTACTGTCTGTTTGTAGAACTCCATAATCACATATGTGAAATTAAAACACTTGTTTTTTTGATTCTACTCGTTTCATTTACTTGAGACGCGTTTCGCCTTGTAAGGGCATTTTAAACAATATCAATATTTTTCTTCGTACTATAACTTATCTGGCGCATATTTGCTTAGTTTTATTTAGAATCTGTGTAATTTCTCCTCGTTCCTTATATATCTAGCATTTCATTGAAAGTCTTCATCGTTCCGTATCTGCATCTGAGATTCAGCCGTCTTCCTGAATGCCAGTCTCAGTTTATCTCTTCCTCTTGTACGGTTTTCGTACTCATGCAGATTTGCCACAATTTTTCTTGGACATTTTGCCGATATTTGTTTAGTGATGACTTTAAAAATAAACATCATAACATTGAAATATATATTAAGACGTCTCACAGAGACGAAGATATGTCTTGGGCATTACAGAGCTTACGATCTGTCATCGGCTGGCTCGAGTGATCACCTTACACAATGTAACGTTCACCTATTTACCCACGCTACCACATCTATCAATTTTTTTAGTAGTGGTATATATTAAATCAAGATGGAACATTTCACTTATTTATTACCAATTATGCTGTCGTCATCTATTGACATTTTTTTGGAAAATTTGATATTCTTTCTCGTGTAATAGTATAGACGTCGCTGAAGCTGAGACATAATATTTATGTGTATAGGAAATTCATTCGAACTATTAATATATACTAGAATACGTCTGAAAATGCTATATTTATCAGTTTCTTTTAAGTTCATATGTATATTTTTTACAATATTTTCTGTCAAGAGGTTGCCATATTAAGGTCATTCATGAGGTTTATTTCGCTGTACTGATAACTGTTACATCTCTTCTTCATTAGCCAACAGTGAAACGCTGCTGCAGTAGTTGATGTGAGGAATAATAACAGAGTCTCAATACTAATGAATCTTCTAATCCTTCCCAGAAATGAGATTTTTTTTTCTAACTAGTCTAATTTTTGTTTTCCTTGTTGCGCTTTATTCTGTGGAGAACATTACAATTTAGACATCATGTCAGATAATATATAGATTTGGATTTCATTACTTTTTCTGGGCACTGGAGCGTTACCATTTCCCTGACGATGGGCGGGAGTTGCCGACCCCACGGCCGCACGCACACAGCTGCGCTGATTCGCCGGTGCTGGTGCTGCACTGCACTATCGCGCTGACAGCCGGGTGCACCTATCTATTTATATGCGCGGCTGATGCGCGCGCGTCCGTTGCGAAATAACCAAAATCCACACCGTCCATTTTGCTGACGCTTTTGAAACGTGGTGCTGGAACGCTTATTATTATAATATTTAAAGGTCTGATTGTATAATTTGAGCGCTAGAAAAAAAACATTGTCTTCGAATTTTTAACGTTTACTTAAGAAGTACGCTAGGGACGGAAAAAAGACGATATCGAATGGAGGGTGGCTGCAGGAAATAATACGATTGGTGCACCGAATGCAATTATGACCAATTCTTCACACGCACTGCACTGCAGTGCATGCAGTCGTAACTTAATTTTGACAAAAAAAACGAGATACACCATTTTGAAAGATAATAATAATAATACATTTATTAGGTTCACTTTTTACAAGCATTATGTACTCACATTGATAAATAATGTCTAACGGTTTGGCGTATTACTGTTTCAAATTAATATTCATTAAGTATACATTCTCACCTAGTTCATTACTGTGAGTGTTGCGTCGTATTTCTAATATCAGATAAATGTACCGAGGGTGTGCATATCAAATTTGGCAAAGTAAATACAACATATCAGTAAGAAAGTGAGACATATATTTGGGTACCCTGCCTGCTGCACTAGTAATTCACTGTATTATAGCAGGCAGTGTTCCTCCGGTATAGCAGAAAGCAAAGTGCAATGCTCAATGTACAAAAAAAAAATATAAACATGCAATTAGGTAATTCAATATTCTATTGTAGCAGTTTTATTCTCAGGTCTCGGGCGTAATTTCTCCCCATTTCGTGGAGCCAGAACTGCACTTTTCGTGAAAAATGTGCAAGTCTATGGTTGCAATCTTTCACTTTTGCATTTAGACCGTTGTATATTTTTGGTGCTAGAAATAAATGGAATCTTTGTGTAAAAGTTTCGTTTAGTTTTGGCACAAGATAGTGGACAGTTGGCCTGTGTCCCTGCTAAGCGAGGGTGCGTCATGTGCTGGTAATATTGTTTATGCCGGTAAAAGATGGACGACAATGTATGGAAGTGAAGTCTGCAATTGACAAAAAAATAACGAAACTTGACTTAATGCTGTGTAACGCACTTGCGGAAAATCCATGTATGATAGAAAGAGGAATGAAAAAATTATCGGTCTCCGAGATGGTTTGGTTATGCGGAACGTATTAACATAACGAATATATACGAGGCGAGTGTTGAAAGCAACAGAAACAGATGGCGTCTGCGAAAGACCTGGTGCATTCAGATAAACCAAATGTCCTGTCAAAGGCTTCAGCAATCGAACAGCGTGCATGAGAAGACGTATGAAAGTAGACGAGGTAAGAGTGATGTGATATTGTTGCGGGGAAATGGCGCGGTGGATTGTACATATATACCACGAGATAACCAATTAAAAATGATGTCCTTCATCTCAACATTCAAGATAAAATTGCCGGCAAAAAACATCTCTAATTTTGTAAAAAATTCATTTTCACATCCACATTAGAAATATCGTGGACTGGGTGTGTTACGCCCCGCGTAAAGAGACGAAGGCGAAGAAACGAACGCCAGTTCGCCAAGAGTCGCACCGGCGGACGCGGGACGCACGGCCTGGACCGCAGCAGCGTTTATAAATCGATTCAGCGCAAAATATGTGACATTTCCCTCGTTGCCACACCGCCGGGCGATTGTCCGTCCGATCGAGGGTTTCAATGTCGTCCTGCGGCAGCGAGGAGTTGCGACACATCCACGCGTCATTGTCGGCCGCCAGGACAATGTTTGTACTATTGCAAAACGTCTATTTGACCATTCTACAATGGGGTATTGTTGCAGGTCGTTGACCAATTGACAGGTTCATTTGTGGCTCCCGTCCGCTTTTTTGCTGGCGATGGACAATCAAAATAACGCCACTGACTGCACGAGGTGACACAGTTTCATTCTTGGGTCGCACCGAAATGATCCCACCCTTTCCCGGAACCGTTTTATGAGTTTTCACTCATGTACAAAAGTTCAACTCCCGAGAATATATATTATATTATTCAAGATGTTAGTTAGTGACTAAAACGACATTATGTGTTTTTGAGTAATGTAATTTTTTTTTTTGTAAATATCGCTCTGGCAACTATACTTGATTTTAGATCACGTGATTTGCTGATTTCATTTTACGGGGAATAGCAACTTATATATAGATTATAGCAGATTTTAAATGTGCAATAATGTATTCTGCATGTAGCTGACAAAAAAATCTACGATATTATATATTTAAATCAAATTATTCGAAATACGTTTTGGGGGGTTTTGGAAGTAGGCGCTACATATATCGCACACCTAGATCAAAACTAAGCCGACTCAAACATTTTTATCCATTTTTTGTTACTAAAATTATGAAACTAAATAACATTTTAGATCATAAATGTATCCTAAAATGACACTATTAGAGAACTTGGGCTAAGTTAGTTGCGTATATGGCAGAGTATCCGATACAATAATAACTCAAAATTATTGTTTTTTTTTAGTTGTCTTAGGGTTGATCTAGGTGTGCGATTTAAATTTAAAAAAACAATTTTCAATACATTAGATTATGCAAACATTTACTGTTACTAGTGTACATAAATAAGGCAATCATAGGAGTGGCAATTTACGATATGTTTGAGTCACGCTGTCCATTTCGTGTCTCATTGCAGTCTGCTGGTCTTCCCAGTATTTCCCATCGCGAGATCCACACCCTAATGAAATAGGAGAAAAGCGACCAACAATTTGTCCCAATCAGTAATTTAATCAAAATGTTAATATATATTATATACTGTTTGAAGCTATACTCCAGTGGCTATTGTCGTTTTTAAAGAACTCCCCTTATATTTTTATTTATTATCTTTGTTTTATTAACCACTAAATTGAGTTTAAATACATCTACCGGTTTCGAAAAAAATACCATTTTCTTCTTCAGGATGTCATAACTAACTAAAACATGTATTATTGTTTCTTTGCCAGAATCTATTTAAACAAACAAAAAAAAACTCAATACAATACAAATTTACTCGAATAATTTTTAGGAAAAAATTTTAGAATGGGACTCGTAGTTGAATTTAGTTGGTTGTTTATAATTTTTTGATTAGTTTTACACGCTTTATTTATCTCCAACGATTCCAAATTATTTCATTTGTGACCAACACCGTTTATATGCATAATTGACAATCCTATATAATATTTTTAACCGCAAAGTTAATATCGCTAATTTTAAAAATATAACTCCCCTTATATTCCTCTTCATTCATCCACGTCGGTCCCTCACGATTGAGGATCGTGATCTCCATGAACTTCCATGCTCTTTCTTCACTCGGTCGGTCCAACGGGTGTGCGATTGTCTCCACCTTCCTCTCCGTCCTTCTCCAAGCTAAAAAGGCTTGTAACATTTCATTATACTAATTTATTACAAAAACAATTCTATATACGTCTTAAGATGGGTTATTAACAGTGGCGTGCACTAGGCATGAACTAGGTTATGCTGCTAATATCGATGGGTATTATTATTAAAGGATGTATTCATCATTCACTCTTTCAGGAGCATGTTTTTGTGTAAGTGTACCTGTGTGTGTGTGTGTATTAATACTATTATTCTTGGAAGGAGGAATGCATACAGTCAAGTGCGCTTCAAATATACGCTTGCAGCGTTTTGCAATACGTCTGTTAAAGCGAAGACGTGTATTCGGAGTACCGCGCGGTACGAGACTTGCGTTTAGTTCATATACGTCTGAGACAAATTATGGTAAAAAACACATGCGCAGCTTTTTTTGTCAATTTAAAATTCTTACGCTTTTAGTTAACGCGTTATCTGGATTATTTTCGTTGTCGCTTCATACATACTCAATATATAATATATCAAATAAAAAATTTATTTACATACTAATTATAAATATATACATATAAAATCAATTTTGTCGAAAAATATTGTTTTTGCGCTACCGGGATTAGGACCTGGATCTCCATTTGATATCTACAAAATTGATTTTATATGTATGTATTTATAATTAATACATTAAATTAGTATTTAAAACATCACAGAGCTATGTTCTGAGTAATTACAACTTCACAATAAGAATGTGTTCTCCTTAATAATTTAATTTACATTTATTTTGTAATGATTATAGTTATGCACAGCTTTATCAATTGTATAGAGTAATATTAAGTCCATCTTTAAACAAACTGAGATATCTTCTTCTTTCTTCTTTCACGTATTGTATTGACATATAGTGGCCAGTGGCGGTCGGTGACTTTTTGCTGGATAGTAAGTTTATACCTAATATCAAATATAACATATAATCAAAGGATATTCAATAAGTCGGCTTCAAGTGTTTAAACAAAATCCTCAAAACAATCCGCTCGCTTCGTAATATGTATGCTATTCTGTGCTGTGCCATTGGATGCTCTTAATGAACGCGTATACAGTATTCGAAGACCTTGACAGGCGGAACTGAATGCGCATGCACGGAAGTCGAATACTCTCAAACTTTGTGGATATGAAACGAATGGTAGAATCCATTGTTGCCGGTATCTGTGTGTTTACGCGATTCATAGATGTTCGAAAGTAGAGAATGTATATGTATTTCGACTCGCTCTGTACTTGTTATGACTGGTCACTAAAGGACAGGACAAATTTATATGCAGTACAAGCTTTTTGACTCTAGAACACGAGGGATGCGGAGCATCCAAAGCATGTATGAAGCTCAAAATTAAGTTCGTAATGCACCTCTAAAAGTCCCGGTCTTGGGTCGCCCTTACACCTGACTCCAGGGTCTTTCCAGCCAGATGTATCGCTGTGGCACTCTTCCAGGTCTTCTTCAGCACAAAGTTGAGCCTAGGGTAGGATTGAGACACGGGACACGACCATCCTTCTCCAGCAATGCATCACTCAGGCGTCTATTTTCCGCATATCGCTATTGCGGACTGTCCAAGTCTCCGCTGTACACTTACATGAAGATTGTAAAGACAAGAGTGTGAACCGACATTATTCTGGATGAATATAAATAAAACAATGTTATAACTCTACTTGAGTTTATTTGCACTACTCGAGGTGAAGTATTAAACTAACTACACACAAATATAGGAGACAAGACTTAGGTGGTAGACACACAAGTAATTAGGTGAGGTGGGCGTAATGAGAATATTGAGAGAGAAGAAATGAGTTCGAAAATGTTAAACAAGTTAATACCCAAGTTCAAATTTATTTTTATTTCTAAATTTCCTACCTCGTACTTATCATGTTTTGTTCGCTCCCCGCTTGTTTCTTTTCTTTTACTTCTTTACATATCTTTAGTCTGTATTAAAAAATTTACTTTGTTCAATTTACTTATTATCTCTACTTGTTTTCTTTTGATTTTTATGTTTTTTACCATTTAATTTGATTTGTTACCTACCTCAGAACAGGTACTTTATATGTACCTAGCGAGGTAGGAAGCGGCCAACAGGCTATGATGAATATATGCAATTAATTATAATATTATTACGAAAACACATTCTTATTGTGAAGTTGTAATTATTCAGAACATAGCTCTGTGATATTTTAAATATGAATCAAATATATTATTTAGAAAGATATACATATAAAATCAATTTTATCGAAAAATATTATTGTTACGCCGTCGGGATTTGAACCTGGATCTCTTTCCTAACCGGGGAAGGTGCATTATCCAACTACGCTACAGCGACAATATTTTTAGCGACAATTTTCGAAACTATATGTTACCTTTTTGATATTAATACATTTTAGTAAATATTTTCCTTAAAATTAACTAAAATATGAAGTATATGTTGCGTATATTTACCGAAGTATTACAGATTTAATTAGAACCTGGATCTCTTTCCTAACCGGGGAAGGTGCATTTTCCAACTACGCTACAGCGACAATTTTCGAAACTATATGTTACCTTTTTGATATTAATACATTTTTAGTAAATATTTTCCTTCAAATTAACTATTTACCGAAATATTACAGATTTAATTAGAGCGGTAGACCTGTGTTACTGTATTGTTGTAGAAGGTACAGTCGGCCACGAAAACGGTACAGAATGTAATGTTTACTGTACTTCGACCAAATTAACACTGATTCCCGCGTTGATGGACAAGTAGGTAGAACCAAGATTGGAAGGTAATCTATCGGTGGTATTAGGAACACAATTTGAGTAGTGCTAATAAACTCAAGTAGAGTTATAACATTGTTTTATTTATTTTCATCCATTATGATGAAACTGTACAAATTTAACGCCGATTCTATCAATAATTCAACATAACGTTAGTTGCTAGCTTGATGTCGCCGTCTTGTTATATTCTCTACAGTTGGTTCATACCAACTTAATTAGCTAAATAAGCCTTTTAAACTACTTCACATACTGCAATTTAGAAAGCTTTTTGTCATGTACAAATTATGATTTTTTTTTATCACTTTTATACTATCTTCTGAACAGGGTGTACGAGATAGTTAAACCCAATGACGCGGACGATTTGACACGGTCATTGACAGACTTGTCTATGATTGTTCAATTGGAAATACCGTCAGATCAGCGGTTGTGACTCATTACGCCCGGCGTCGATGCGGTTCGCAATCCAGCGCGTCGAATGTATTGGCGGACAATGTAACAGCCATGTACGCGACGAAGGAGATTGCCGCCTTCGAGATGTGGTGCTGGAGGCGCATGTCACGCGTACCGTGGACGGCGAGACGCACGATTGTCTCTATTGAGACGAATCCTTCATTTTTTAGGCACCTTGCGAGAAGGGAAGATGGCTAGAAGAAGCTTGTTGTGGTGGGCTACGTTGACGGACGAAGAGGAAGAGGAAGATATCCACCGGACACTTCTCTGGTGACAGCCTTCAGAAAAGCATAGATCGCGATCCTTAGTCATAAAAGACCGACGTGAATGAATGAAAATTATTGTCTTGCACCATGGTGATACCAAAATACGTGAGCATTGATTAACCCTCTTAAATAATAATAAATTACCTAAATTTTTATTCTACTTTTATATACTTAGACAATGATATACAATGCATTGATTGAATCAATATTACAATACGGAATACTAGGTTGGGGCGGAACTTGTCCCATACATCTCAAACCAATAATTACAAATCAAAAGATAATTTTAAAAAAGGCTGGAGATTACCCAACCAAACAAGTTTTTAAAGATTAGCATTGAATTTATCTTTTTTATATAATAAAAACTTTCAGCATAACTTTCAGACTAGAAACAAAACTAATGAACATGTTATTTTTAAAATGTCCAAATTGGGAATAGGACAGAGACATGCATCGTACATTGCTCCCAGACTGTATAACCAACTGACAATATCAATTAAATTAGCAGCAAATATTAATATATACAAAAAAAAAAAACTTATAAAATGGATTAAACATCTTCAAAATTAATAAACTATGTATATTTGACATCTTTCCTTATTTATGTTATGAGCAATTTCACAACATTTTTATATATTGCATTATTTTATAGATGTATGTATATATTTTTTTATTTGTTGTAAACAAATTTTTACATCTAGTTTATATTGATCTTGTATTATATAAATGTTGAAAGCCACCCCCATAGTTCAAGATCTTTCTAATCTTGAGGTGCATAGCTCTAGAAAAGATATTTTTATTAGGAGAACACATTCTTATTGTGAAGATGTAATTATTCAGAACATAGCTCTGTGATATTTTAAATATGAATTGAATATATTAATTAGAAATATATACATATAAAAACAATTTTATCGAAAAATAATCGAATTGATAATTCTGGCGTCTGCTATCATATTACTCGAAGGTATTTGAGATTCTGTAAAAATAAGGTATATTTCAAATAATGGAACGATTAAATGTATTAATATCAAAAAGGTTCGAAAATTTGTCGCTAAAAATATTGTCGCTGTAGCATAGTTGGATAATGCACCTTGGTTTGGAAAGAGATCCAGGTTCGAATCCCGATGGCGCAACAACAATATTTTTCGATAGAATTGATTTTATATGTATATCTTTCTAATTAATATATTTAAAAGATATTTTTCTTTTCGTGCCTTATCCGTTCAACTGACGTTAGCTATCATAACTTTGGTGCAGCTCTACAGTAGACTGGCCAAACGGTTGCCTCTGGTTCTTTAGCCATCACGTTTTCCTTCTTCCAGGGCCCCGATTTACAGCAATCTTTCCCCCTATTATAAGGGTGCAAGATCTGTATATCTCATCACATATCCGAGATATTGAAGTTTTCAGATTTTTACTGTTTTAAATACTTATTATTTTATTCATACGAACCATAACATCTTCATCCAGTAAAAGATCACGTATTAAACTCAATATTCAGGAGTTTGAATGCACTACAGATCAGCATTGTTGCATTTTGTTTATATATTGAGTAGCTTCTTGGTGTAAATCTAGTTCCAGGACACCAACAAGTTAGTACTATTTTAATTTCAAAATTTTTAAAAAATGTTGAGCATTTTACACTTGACATAATATATTACAGTAATAAAAATAAAAATGATGTAAAGTTTACAAAGTATAGAAGGTTTGTCAAACACCACCGTTAAAAATCTATTTCTTATGTATATATAATAATTAAATATACTTACATAAGAACATTTTTCTTATGATGCAGTGACATCAAGCCAACACATTCCCTGAACCCGCACCACAATGTGCTTGGTTCGGGTCAAAGTTTGTTTATAAAATATTGTTTAACCTCTTGTTTACAAATGTGTAAACAAATGACGATTTCTATATTTGGCGGCGCGTTTTTGTGGGGCAACGACCTTGGCTTCGAATTACTGTTAAATATATGGATTTCTTGGAGCGTGGAAGGTTGTGACGAATGCCTGAAATGTTATTTCGAAATGTCGTATCATAATAATGATTTGACACCGTAAACATTAAATTATAAACAATTACTCGTATATATACAGATGCTAGTATTTAAAAAAAAAAAAAAATTTGAAGAAATTTCATAATTTAAAGAAAATTGCCTGCCGTTTCCTGAATACACACACATCTTTGCATGAGTTGCAAAAATTTTATTTGAAACGGATTTGAATGTAATTACATTATAAACTTGTTGACAATTTATATTGTCTTGAAGAATATATTTTAAGATATATCGATACAACCTCTGATGGCAACACTGCCTGTCGTATATCTACAGTGTCGCTAATTTCGTCAATAGAAGGGGTGGAGAAACGGGATGTTGGAAGGGTGGTAGGAATTCGGGACAGAGCTCAAGAAACAACCGGGAAGCACGACTCATCTGGATTTTCTCTCCTGCACTTCAGGAACCATCTTTGATATTGTGATCCGCAATAGCGGTTTCAGCACGCACAAGCGAGGAACCGAAAACGATATCAACAAATAAACTTTTCAAAAACTTCAAGTCCATCCACTCTCCATCCACAATACACGGAAAAAGTTGTGCTCTGAGGTGTTGGAGAGGGGGGGGGGAAAGGGATCATAAATACCGAACAATGGCGATGGCCAGTGTTTCTGTAAAAATAGTCTACAACCTATCTTTAACAACGAACGCAAACATATTCTGTAGACTGAGGATAGAACGGTCATGCACATTCATATAGTATTTGAAGAGACTGGTTTGCCCGGTCATGCTAAGTCTTCCACGGACGTCCAGGACTTTAATTCATGCCACTGTTGATTTCTTCTTTAAAGTCCTCTGATTCATCCTTCATATTCCACATTCAGCGTGCACCGAGAACCGGCGCGACACCATGTCGCAACAAGTCTGGTGGCCGTGATTTGCGCCTAGCAAAAACGTTGCAAAACGCCACAAGGTGCGCGGGCCGATTTCCAAACGTGCCCTTCGCCATAGAAAACAGACCAATCTGAAGCAAAAACCATACGGAGCCGTTTGACACTCAAATTAACTGGGTCTTTAACAGTGAAGCTTGATTGTCGGAAGGCTACAGTGAGAGAGAGAGCTAACTGCACGACATTTATTTAGTTATAGCATTTGGCAAAGAAACGAATTAAAATGTAAAATAATTCAAATTAAATTTGTTAGATCTTTATGATCTATGGATCGATGATCGCAATTATAATAATAATAATGGATAACTTGTATAGCGTCATTTTCGTTACAAACTTTCACCTCAAGGCTGCTTTACACATCAACTGTTAATATTCCTACATTATCTTTGTTATTTAAAATTAAAAAATGTTATTTTCACTTATGGAAATGTCTTTTTGAAACGGTGCGTTTTTAGTTTCTTTTTAACCTTTACCATACAGTGATATCAAATACCCATATGCAGCCATGCTGTCAACTCGTGGTACCGTAAGAAATTTTTAACATTTTAATTGTGAAGAATGCTTTAAGTAAAAAAAAAAAAAAGAAAAATTTAATAAAAATGAATTGATAATTTTGGCGTCTGCTATCAGTTTACTCAAAGGTATTTGAGATTCTGTAAAAATAAGGTAGATTGCTCTGTCAAATAATGGAACGATTAAATGTATTAATATCAAAAAGGTAACATATAGGTTTGAAAATTGTCGCTAAAAATATTGTCGCTGTAGCATAGTTGGATAATTCACCTTCCCCGGTTAGAAAAGAGATCCAGGTTCGAATCCCGGTGGCGCAACAACAATATTTTTCGATTAAATTGATTTTATATGTATATCTTTCTAATTAATATATTTAATTCATATTTAGAAAGCTTTTGTTAGTTTAAATGGCAATAAACATATTAATCCTATAAACTTACTCTAAATATTGAGAATTAATTACAAAAATGGGATATTCTAATATAATTCGGAGCATTTATCAAGTCCTATAGAATACAACTTTTTTTCTTATCTCACGTCATTAAATTAGTGAGAAAGAAATTTGTATTTTTGTTATTATTTTTATTGTCTTACCACAAATGATATTTTTTCCAGCATATTAATTTTACAACTGACTGAATTGAAAAATAATTATTTTTGTTGGATTCACTTTACATAACTGGTTTTTCACTAGTCAATTCTAAGCATAAATATTTTCCTTAGAATTAGCTAAAATATAAATTTTATGTTGCGTATATTAACCGAAATATTACAATTTTAATTTGGGTGGTAGACCTATGTTACTGCATGGTTTTGGAAGGGTTAAATAAAGTCTCTGAAGCACTGTTTCTTATGTTTTCTGACGGAGGGAAAAGAGTTCCACGCTTTTGGGCCTCCCACCGCAAATGCTCGTTCACTAATTTTATACTTCTGGCAACGGTCGATCGGTTTTGCAACCCTTCCTGCAGGCTGATCTGAGAGTTTGACGTCTACCATTCAAATTGTCTGGGATACAAAGTTATTGAAGATAGAGAGGCGCCATGTTGTGTGTCTCCTTACACATTAACCAGCACAATTTAAATTCAACTCTTTCAGGGAATCGGAGCCAATGTAGCTGATGTAAAAGAGATGTTATATGAGAGAATTTGGAAACTCCATATATTACCGTGCAGCCACATTTAGAATATATTGTAATCATTCCAGCTGAAACATTGCCAGCAGGCCAGCATAGATGCTGTTACAATAGTCCACACGTGACATCACAATGAATAGACGGGCTGCCTCAAGAGGAAGATGTCTCCGAATACTTTTAATCTGTCTCAGTTGATGGCAGCATGCACTGACAGTTTTGCTGATTTGTGTATTCATTGAAAGATCTGAATCAATGTGCACGTCCAACAACTGCATGTTCCTAAAGCCAGAGCACGACCTTTTCTGTATATTATCTATGGTTTTGGTCTAGTCGAGTTAACGTTTGCTGTTGGAGTGTATTAGACTGTTAAGTTGGCAAATTATCTTCTTGTGTCGAAATGATAAGTTGAACTGTGAAGTTGGCGTCGTGCTGCGACCCTATAGCAGTGTGTTGATTTATCCCGTGTAAGATTTTGAAAATTGATATTCCTTAGTAATGTGGCGAACCCATGGTAGCCTGGTATGGTAATGTTTTTCTATTTTCTTCCTCGGCCCTACCATGAAGTAAAAGTTCTACAATGTGAAACGTTCGCCAGCAAACTTGTTACTAAAAAAGTTACGCGCCAAAGACGACTCCCTGGGCGACTGCAATACATATTATTGTTGTCTGTTGGAGGTCGGTACCAGGTATGTTTTTGAGGTTGATGAGAGTATATGCAAGAGCCAGTTATATACGAGGTGCCTGCAGATTACAAAGGCGAAAGGCCACCACAGATGTTTCTTTCTCGATATTTAACTACCTTAAGGTCTTCTTCTAGTTCTTAGTCTTGAGGCAGTTTTGACGATATAACCAGTATAGACTTAGGTTATGCTGTTTACCATACCGTGATATAAAATACCCGAACGAAGCCATGCTGTCAACTCGTGTTACCAAAAAAAATATTTTATTAGCTTAAATGGCTTTAATAGCACGAAATTACTCTAAATGTTGAGCATTCAATTTTGAAAAAAATATTAATAACATAATTTAGAGCATTCATTAAGTCCTATACAATGTGTCCTTCCTTTTTATCTCTCTTCATTTAATTAGTGAGAAAGAGACAATTATATTTGTATGTTTGTTGTTATTTTCACTGTGACAATAGTGTGTGATCTCTGTCTTTCATATCACAAATGCTATTTTTACCAACGTATTACTTTTACAACGGATTGAATGGAAAAAATAATTGTTTTTGTACGATTCCCTTTACATAATTGGTTTTTCACTAGTCATTCCTAAGCGCTAATATTTTATTTAGGATTATATAAAATATGAATTTTATGTTGCACGTATTTACCGAAATATTACAGGTTTAATTATGATGGTAGACCTGTGTTACTGCATGGTTCGGGAAAGGTTAAGGTTATTCTGTTAAAAAACAGCATAGGTAACGACTCATCAACAAAACGGATCAAGCGAAAGAAATTTTAATTCAGTAAATAGCCATTTATATGACTTGAGTAATTCACTAGATTTAAGACATAGCTTAGTAATGTAAATAGCACGATACGGTGAATAAAAAAGAGCGCCATGAGTACAGGGGTGAGTTTATTAAGGAGAACACATTATTATTGTGAAGTTGCAGTTTTTCAGAACACAGTTCTGTGATATTTTAATACAAATTAAATGTATAAAGTAGATTCCTTTAAAATATGGAATAACATATTTATCAATTTGAAAGTGTAACATATAAGTTCAAAAATTTACCGTTAACTTACTACGTGATGTGATCGGTCAGCGCATTCCCGGGATAGGAAAGGTTCCAAGTTAGTGTCCCAGTTGCAAAAAAAATATTCTTCCGATGAATTAATTATATATGTGTAACTAATTTAGTAAATTGTCTTTTATAGAGTCTGCGCCGCGGTAATAATCTTACAGATTCTCTGAAGGTTCGGTGAGATGTCGATTGTATAAATAAGAGTCCAATTTCGAGATATTTAATGATTTATTAATACAGTACGATATGTTGTCTTGAGAGCCGATGAGTATTGAAAGAGAGCGCACTCGGCACCGGTCAGCCTTGTCACCTCACAACTCTCCCACCTGTCACCGAGCCGCCACACACACACAGTATTAAAATTAGGTACGTTTTCACGACACTCTCGACAGGATCGTTGAATATTTGATTATTTAAATATGCATTTGATAATGATGATGAGAGTATCGACGCGATTAAAGGATCTCGACAGCAGTGCAGTCTCATTCGCTGCAGATTAAAAATTTAATGTTTCCCTCGCGCGTTCTGAGAAGAGTATTTTTGGTCGATGTGCGGCGCGGCTTGCAGTGACTCACGACGGCGGCGCGGTGCATTTCTCAATGTGCATCTTTTGCTGAAACGAATGCTGCACTTTTGTTCTGATATCAGACACCGTCCAGTTGCGCAACTGCGCGTCGGAGCCCACGTTAGACAGGGCCATCGTCGTATATTTCATATCGAGACTACGCCACACATGGGTAGGGACACTCCGATCGTGTCTTGGACTTGTCCTGTTCATCATGTTGGAAATGGACCACTCCCCCTCTCCCCTGTACGTCCACTGTGACGACCGATTTCTCCATCTCTTCTAGCAACGTGCCTAAAGTGTGAAGGAATTATTTTCCTCCATGTTGTGGAGATAATGGAGACGTTAACAATTTGATATCATTTATTTTATTAGAAATAAAAATATGGTAGATGGCTCTTTCAAATAATGGAACGATTAAATGTATTAATATCAAAAATAATATCAAAATATCGTCGCTGCAGCATAGTTGGATAATGCACCTTCCCCGGTTTGGAAAGAGATCCAGGTTCGAATCGCGGTGGCGCGACAACAATATTTTTTCGATAAAATTGATTTTATATGTATACCTTTCTAATTAATACATTTATTTTTATTTATAATTCTTAGTATTTTTAAGATTTGCAAAATCAACTTTGTGATTTAAATCCATTTTTTAGATAGTTAACTTTGTTTTATTAACCACATAATGAATTAAATACATCTACCGGTTTCTGAATGCAGTGGAAATGAGATCACTTAGGCTTATATGTGGCAAATCTATTTATGACAGAGTAAAGAATGAAGAAATAAGGAAAGAATGTAAAGCTGATGTTAGTATAGTAAGTAAGACTAAGAAAGTATCACTTAGGTGTTTTGGTCATATGAAACGGATGAATGAGGAGAGAATGGTAAGAAAGATATATGACGCAAGTGTTGATGTCACCAGAAATAGAGGACGTCCGCGGAAGACTTGGCACGACCAGGTAAACTAGATAATGGAAGATGAACAATCGGCGAGCTTTTATGAGAAGATGTATGAATGTGGATGAGGTGAGAATCGTGTATCAGGACAGAGAAGTGTGGCGCTCTATCCTCTCAGCCTACCCCCTCTGGAAAACGGCGTGATAGTAAGTAAGTAGTACCGGTTTCTAAAAATATAATTTTATTCTTCAAGATGTCGTCAACTAATCAAAAATATATGTTATATTGTTTCTTTTACAGAATCTATTATTTTTATATATATAGAGAGATGTGTAATATATTTAATTCATTGAAAAGTTAATAAAACAAAGTTCACAATCTAAAAACAAAAAAATAATGCTTAGTTGTTAAATTAAAGTTAAATGTATGAGAAAAAGAAAGACATAAGGAAATATAAATCTAAAAGATCCAAAGATACAAACCGTTATAGAAGTAGAGACTCCCTTGTCGGTTCCACTCAACAATGCTAATGTTAATCACGATCACTTAAGCCAGCCGAAGACAGGTCGTAAGTCCTGTAATTACCCCCCATATTTTCTATATATCGTTTCCATTAAAAATATAATAAAAATAGCTTCGTCTCTATGAGATATCTGATATTTATTTAAAGGAAATATAGAACTATAAAAATACTCACAAGGAAAAATTTACATAGGTTTTCTAGAATATTGTTTATTTGATTTTTAAATGTTGGTATTGAACTAATTAATTTACTGACTTACTTATCATCACGCCGTTTCCCCGCGTGGATAAACAAGAGGATAGAGCACCACACTCTTCTGTCCTGACACGTAATTCTCGCCTAATGCGCATTTATACATCTTCTCATGCACTTTGTCGATCATATGTGTTACCTTGCCTTGCCAAGTCTTTCTGTAGCTCTGGTGCCATCAACACTAGCGTCATATATCTTTCTTACTATTCTCTCATACAGTCGTTTCATTTGACCGAACCACCTAAGCGATCCTTTTTTAATCTTATTCGCTATGCTGTGATTAGCTTTGTATTCTCCTCTGGCATTGAAACAATATATTATACAGGATGCGCCGTTAGAATCCGGACAAAAAAACGTTATTACAAAAAGTTGTTTATTTAAGCCAATATACAAATATACCAAAAAAAATGTTGTTATATCTCATTTAAAGAACCCTTGCTGGGAATGTTCATTATATATAGCCACCCTGTGCCTCTATCACCTCCTCGAACCTCGCCCTAAATGGTGATAGTGGCCCGGAGGGAGTTGACGTTAGGGTGCCTAGACTTGATGGCTTGTCTCTCGTCTACGCCCCACACTTAGTAGTCTGTCGGGACTGTTAGGAGGCCAAAAGACCTTCGACCAAAACATGTCAACGTTGTTAGAGATCAAATTTTGCACTAAATGGCTCGTGTGAGCGGGTGCTTCATCTTGTTGATAGATATACGGTCTCCCAGAAGCAACAGTCTCCATCCACGGCTTTACCACTGTCCTCAGGACCTCTAAATAAACCTCCTTCGTGACCGTTTCGCTCTTCTGGAAGAAGTGCGGCGGCAGGACACCACTCTCCGGACGTGGATATTGGCCGGAAGCACAGGGACGTCCTTGGGGTTGTGGGCGTCCCATATAGTCACATACAGTCCATCTTGGGTACCTGAAAAATTTAATAATTTCTGTGTTTCTATCGTACTCCATGCTTGTGTTGACAGGCTCGGCCATTTTGAGGTTATGAAAGTCTTACTGACATACTAGCGCCTAATCCTGAATTAAAATATAGCGGGGACTTCAAATACAATTTGGTCTGGATTCTAACGGCGCATCCTGTATATCAATGTCGGTGAATGGATGATTGTATATTCTAGAATTGGTTCGAAATATTTGTAATGAAATGTGTACATTTATTAGCGAAAAATGGTGTACACAATCAAATTGATTTTTTTTAAACTTTTATTTAATTTATTTCGTATCACATGTTGTGTGTGTACAAATGTAAATTTAGAATACTTAAAATAGAAGCGATATAATAATTGAAAATAACACAAGAAAGAACGGACAGATGCAATATTCGAAAATGACAAATATATAAGACAGTACATAAGAATTAATAAAGATAATACACATGTTTAAATAATACAATTTAATATATTGGAGTATTCAGTTAATGATACGCTTCACATTGAACTTGGAATTGACACTTTACTCCGATGTAATGTGTCAGTTTATTTTTATTTTTTTCAAATTCATGATTACGCATAAGAGAAACACCCCCACCCTGTGTTTCTATTTCTAGTTTCATGTTGTTTTGCTAAGGTTGCTAACAAGTTGTAACAAAAACACGCGCAGTGGCGTGCGCAAGCCTTCCCTCCTGCAGTGATCACATAAGATCATTATAATCAACTAGCGTTACATCACCTCGTTAACACTGTTACAGCGACACCGGCTAACCTGTCGGCCCCCCTTACAGCGAATATTGTAAAACATCTCGTATTTTGTGGGCGGCAGCGAGGAATCTGAAGGTATAACACAAGTCGTTACCTTTACCAGTGCCTCGTACAGCAGGCCTCATCTGATTGTTCCAGGTGGTCCAACGAGCCACGGAACGGACTATGCTCAAGTGTCCTTGAAGATGTTCGTAGTAGGACTAAAGTAGATGGTTTGCCGAATAACGTGCCGTCTGAAATGGCATAGTCTGGGCACCTCAAACCGAGGAAATGACGACCCCTGAAGTAAGATTTAGAATATGGGCTTCGTAAAGGCGAAACGTAGCTATCTCCCAGATATAAGGTAGCAACTGGAAGCGGAGGATAGAGAATTAAGAGAGAGGCCTTTATCCAACGTTGGATGTATGTGGGCTGAAGAAGAGGATATTCTAAGACGCCACTCATTGGCGATGAAGGGAAAACTTATTATAGACAAATTTTGGCTAATCTACGTTCTGACAGCGGATTTACCAGCCATCTAGATATTTACCAGTTCATTGTGGAATGTACTTCGGTATCACCCTGGTGCAGGGCAACTATTTAATTTCGCATCATAAATAATTTTTTTAAATTTATAATGCGTACAAGGAAAACATGTCACGTTAATATTTTCAAACTAAGCTAAACGCTTGTGCTATAAAAATAGGACTAACGTGTCGGTCTCCTGGAACGAGGCGCGAACCCCCGATCACTAGATAAGTAGGCCAGCTTCATAACCACTAGACAAACGATTGGTTTTTTATATGTATAATTACCAGCTTACTACAATATAGACTTCCAGCACTCACGTGTAGTTGCAAAACATGGACTCTCAACAAAAGAGAGAATAACGAAAATAATAATAATAATTATGTTATACATTAAAGTTATCAAATAAATATAATGCTATGAAAAAGAAAAAGAAAAAGAAAACAAAGGAAAATATTTATAAATAAAAGAAGCTTGGAAAATGCTGCGTTCAACACGGTTTTAGACCGGGGAGAATATGGACGTATTTTGCACTGAATAGCGTTCAGCTAAATCGTTATTTTAATCGCTATTGTCACTGACTGTGATTTAAGGTTACACAGCAAGCGTGATTGAACTTTCAAATATAATTAAATTTAAAGAAAAGTATTTTTTTAATTTTTTTTTAATATTACTCTATGCTATTAATGATGGAGTATGATTTCATACTTTTAAAATTAGCAATATTATCTTTGTGGTTAAAATTCATATTTTTATTTATTATCTTTGTTTTATTAACCACTTAATTGAGTTTAAATACATCTACCGGTTTCGAAAAATACCATTTTCTTCTTCAGGATGTCATAACTAACTAAAACATATATTATTGTTTCTTTGCCAGAATCTATGTAAAAAAAAATTAAAAGTACCTAACTCAAATCATACAATACAAATTTACTCGAATAATTTTTAGGAAAAAATTGTTTATAATTTTTTGATTAGTTTTACACGCTTTATTTATCTTCAACGATTCCAAATTATTTCATTTGTGACCAACACCGTTTATATGCAAAAATTGACAATCCCAATTTTTTATCAAAACCATGACCATTTTCTATCAAATGATTAGCAAATTCTGAAAACCCACTATTGTTCAAACATCTCAAATGCTCCCTTACTCTTATATTAAAATTTCTCACCGTTTTACCAATATAAAATGCAGCACAATCCTTGCAACTAAGTTTATAGACACCAGAATTGTTAAATTTATCATCTTTGTCTTTAGAATTTATGAGTAAATTTCCTATACTATTATTTGTATAAAATGCCGTAGTTAATTTAGTGGTTAATAAAACAAAGATAATAAATAAAAATATGAAAAGTCAAATGTGCACCTTGACTACGTTTGATAACAATGTATTCTTCGGGTCCAATCTACAGCCGCTCTTTCACGTAGATATATTATTTTTTAATTGTTCAATTGTTGTTGGATTACCAGCATAAATAAGCGCCTTTGCATATCCCTGCAGGAGATATTTTAACAGAGAGATGTCACGTGATCTAGGTGGCCAATTGACAGGTCCATTTCTGAAAATGATTAAATTGTCAAATGTTATTATGTTGTTAGATTATACGTCAAAATATTCATAAACATGGCTACTATCCACCATATTATATCACCGACGTCAAGTTTCAGATACTTCAGAATTCAGAGGACCACAGCGCTCAGTAGCGAGCGTACGGTGACGAAGAATGAAGAAGATATTTTCGGGAACATCTTTCAATTATTAATATTATTGATTAACTAAAAGTAAAAGCACTTTCATTATGAAGTTGTAATTATTTAGAACAGACGGTCTGTGATGTTTTAAATACTAATTTTAATGTATTAATTATAAATATATACATATAAAATCAATTTTATCGAAAAATATTGTTTTTGCGCTACCAGGATTCGAACCTGGATCTCTATTTCCAATCCGGGGAAGTACACTACCAAATATTTTTTATGTATATATTTATAATTAATTAATTAAGTGTTCTCTTTAATAATATAAGTTGTATCAATGTGTCCAAAATTTAATAAAAATTCAGTCGGTTTACTCAAAGTAAAAAACAATGGAACGACAGATGTATTAATTTGAAAAAGTGTAACATATAGGTTCGAAAATTTGTCATGAAAAATACTGGCGCTATAACACAATTGGTGGTGTACTTCCCCGGATTGGAAATAGAGATCCAGGTTCGAATCCCGGTAGCGCTAAAACAATATTTTTCGACAAAATTGATTTTATATGTGCATTACATTAAATTATTATTTAGTAATATGTGGTGTGTTTGGAGTTAAAATGGATAAGAGAGGGGATTTAATGGGATGTATTTGAATTTTTATTATGTTTTTATTGTTATTTTTATTATTACATACTTCTAAATTTTCTAAAATGTCTAATTTTCGTCCTTTGGCACAACCATGTTTGAGTTGTAAATTACTGGTATCACATAAAGGGCCCTCCATTCATGCGTGCTAAGCCATTTCGGGGTTTAGACTGAAGTTTTTTATGGCTTTCTTGTATTCTTCCAATGTAAAATGCGTCACAATCCTTGCAACTCAACTTGTAGACTCCGCTTTTTTGGATTTATCATTCGAGATATATTGTTTTATATTGTATTTTATATAGAAGGCACAGTTAATTTTTTTATCTTTGCAGGAATTTAATAAATCCGTTGGTATCCGTTGGTTTTTACAATGTTCAAAATTGTTTTGTTTTTTTTGGTGTAATTTTCTGGCGTTAGTGGAACGTTTAACAGTGTTGAAAAGTGTAGTGGAATAACACAGAGTTTAACTCAATTTACAAAATAATCCTTTGAACAGTTGAAGAAGGCGTTGTATCTGAAGCAGAATCCCGGGCAACGTCGGAACAGCCAGTATAAAATAAAATAATTTGTTTGGTATCAGTACATAAATTCTAGAAGCTGGGCCTATCAGTCCGTTGTTATGTTTGTGTTATCTGCAACGTGTATTTTATGTGTCGGCGCAGTCTTGGCGGTTAAACGAAATTGGCTATACTTTAAACCAGATTAAATCCTAGATCTATCTTTTTATTGCGATCAATTTCGAATGAAAATATCTACATCTAATCTGGTATTACAAGACGACTGCGTTCGTCCAGCGATTGTCGCGTTATTTATTTCTAACATATGATCTTGCCTTATTACCTTGCCTATTTATTGTCCCTTCGTGTGACACCTAACACACTCTCTGCATTGGTTGAATAGATTTTGTTTTAGACACAGTGGCATACTCGGATCCAATTACGCTAATCTATCACCAGGAGGCGTTGCCCGGCAGAACATGTGTCGCTACCGGAACGGTAGATATATTACGAATTAAATAAAACATTTGGCTGCATAATTAGCTGTGCAAATTATATATGTTTTAAACTATATTCATGGAAGTGGAACAAGGAGTTCTGGTGTTTGGAGTGTGACACATTTTTTATTTTTAGAGAAACAAACAGTACAAAAATAATAATTGATAAAAAAATAACATAATATATGAAAATAACACCAGTGAAGTTTCTTCTGAATTAAATAAATAGTATATATTAAATAAAATTAAACATACAAAGTGGAAAGGGTAAGGAGGAGAGGGAAATGGGATGCAATATATACAATTTATGTTAATAGTTATTGACAAGTTGGCGTAGTTTAATTTTAAAGGGATGCAATTTATCGTTGAATATATTCAAGTTATTAGAAGAATTTACGGCACTACATTTTGACGTAGAGCGGATCATAAAACATTTTTTTATGTAATTAGTTCTGCCAAAATTTGGATAAAAAATATTATTTAATCGTGTTGAACAGTTAAAAGTTATTTGTTCTAATAAATAGGAAATTTTATAGAGATATGATAAATCTTGTGTGTTTCGGCTATTTAAAAGAGGGGGAATTTTATGGAAACACTCACTTTCTGAATGAGATGTAATGTCTAAGTGGACATGTGAATTTAATTTTTTTTTTAAATGTACGGAATAAGGTGTAATAATGTGTGTTCCAAACTACCGATGAGAAATATAAAATGATAAGAGTAAACGGTTATTGGAATGGGTTAGACGTTCTTGCAATGAATCCGAGGAGTTTATAGGGTTTAGCAATTACTGACGCTATATACGAGATAAATATTAATTTAGAATTATACTAAAATCCTTCACTTGAGTGCAGACGCTAAGTTTGTTACTATACGACAAATTAGATTGAGATGACGTGACATTTAGCGATATTTATTTTGCTGCGTTATATACAAGCGCACCTTTATATACCGTTATATACAGGACCACAGCGCCTTTCAGTATCTAGGAGAACACATTCTTATTGTGAAGTTGTAATTATTCAGAACAGACGGTCTGTGATATTTTAAATATGAATTAAATACATTAATTAGAAAGATATACATATAAAATCAATTTAATCGAAAAATACTATTGTTGCGCGATTATGGAAATTATAGAAAGATTAAATGTATTAATATCAAAAAGGTAACATATAGGTTCGAAAATTGTCGCTAAAAATATTGTCGCTGTAGCTTAGTTGGATATATCACCTTCCCCGGTTAGGAAAGAGATCCCGGTGGACAGGGCCATCGTTGTATATTTCATATCGAGACTACGCCATACATGCGTAGGGACACTCCGATCGTGTCTTGGACTTGTCCTGTTCATCTTACTGGAAATGGACCTCTCCTCCTCTCCTCTGTACGTCCACTGTGATGACCGATTTCTCCATCTCTTCTAGCAACGTGCCTAAAGTGTGAAGGAATTATTTTCCTCCATGTTGTGGAGATAATGGAGACGTTAACAATTTGATATCATTTATTTTATTAGAAATAAAAATATGGTAGATGGCTCTTTCAAATAATGGAACGATTAAATGTATTAATATCAAAAAGGTAACATATAGGTTCGAAAATTGTCGCTAAAAATATTGTCGCTGTAGCTTAGTTGGATATATCACCTTCCCCGGTTAGGAAAGAGATCCCGGTGGCGCAACAATAGTATTTTTCGATAAAATTGATTTTACATGTATATCTTTCTAATTAATATATTTAATTAATATTTAAAACCTTTCAGTGTCGCTTCCAAGTGCGTTTTTATTTCCTCTCACTGAATACTTTGCGTAACCGTCGTTGTAAGCGAATTTTCCAACTCAAGCGATCACTATCTGATTCCCATACGATAACGTTATACCCGGTTCCGATAACTTTCATGCCTTTTCTTCAGCTAATTACGATGACGTCACAGATTGTATACATCGCACATAATCTCACATCATTCTCGTACTTTGTTCATTTTTACATACATACATTAATTTGATTTTTTTTAATTAATTTTAATTAATATTATTACTAAATGTAACCCGTCAATAATGACGGTAATCTTTCTAGTTAAGCAATTTAACTTGTTAGGAGAACACGTTCTCATTGTGAAGTTGTAATAGTTCAGAACACAGGTAACATATATGTTCGAAAATTTGTCTCTAAAAATATCGTCGCTGTAGCATAATTGGATAGTGCACCTTCCCCAACAATATTTTTCGATAAAATAGGTTTTATATGTATATCTTTCTAATTAATATATTTAAATCACATTTTTAATTTAACATAACCTAACCTATCTTAAAGGGATGTAAGCTATAATGAGATAATTTGTATTACTTTGTGTGCAGTTGTCTATATATATGCACTTGTCACTTTGTGCACCTGTCATGTGTGCAGTTATCCTGTATGCGGTCATCTTGTTATCCATATGTATATATGATTAATTATTTAATTTGATCAGTTTATATATGAACAGAAATATAATTTCAATGTACTTAACGTATATTTTAAATAATAATTTACTTTTTCTCCTTTTTCGATCTTAACGCTACAAAAATACATATTTATAAATTATATATTCATGTGAATAATATGATTGTATTTTCTATACAACTGACGTATTCAAGAAAACAGACGCCATTTTGAAAGATGCCGCGAATAAATTGTAAAACTAGACTCTAAATTGACAATCGGGTTGATAAATGTAGAGTCCATACAGTGCATGTGTCGCCTAACAACATTTGGAGCCGTATCGGACCAACGGTATATAAAAAATAATTAAGCCCACGCTTGTAAAAGAGAAAGTCCTCGGAAAATTTTCCCTCCAACTCGCCCGACAAAGAAAATACCTCGACGAGTGCGAGCGGGAAAGTACAAGTAGTTTTCATCTCGCACCTCCCGGCGAGCGGGAAAGAGAAAGTCGCGCGCGCGTCGGGTCCGCGTTTTTTTTTCTCCCTCTGCATTTTCGCAGAAGCTTCCCGCCCGCGCGAGGGAGTCGGCCGAGGGGCGCGCGCGGGAGGGGGACGGAGCGCGTCTCGCCGCCTCCGGACGGGCGGATGCAGTGCCGAGCGTCTATGGAACGCGATGTAAAATCCATTCCGTGAATAAGTTCTTCATTTGAAATGCGGGGTGCATTACGAAGTTGGCGAATGCAGTTTAAAATAATTAATTATTGTCGTTAAACAATAACATGTCTCGAGACGCGGTCAAATAAATAGAAATAGCTGTACCTAGAATTTCTGCGAAATAAATCGAAATAAAATATGTCTCGTAATATTCTCATCATATTGTATTAGCAGATAGGCTACTGCTAGGCTTCTTATTGTGGCCGCTTCGCCAAAACATTCGTGTCACATTTGACAGCGTTTGAAATTGAGCGTTCAAAATAAGGCCATATATTCAATGAAGATGGACAGTGGACGGCGTTCATTCAAATATGCTGTCACGGTGTCTCTACCGATGCAGTGAGGAGGTGAAGAGCATCCTGTTTAAATCCTTCTTCACCAGCATGTATACCTGCGAGCTCTGGTCGAAATTCAAGCGAGTGACGTATAATCGTCTCCGAATTCAGTACAACAACACATACAGAATACTGTTCGGATTAGCGCGTTATTGCAGCACATCTATACATGGATTCGTTCCGCTTCTGAGACATCGAGTTGCTGGCGTAAAGCTGCGGCTGGACCTCGGCACCAACTCTCTGGTGCAAGCGGTGCTCTCATGGAAAGCAGGTTCCCTGATCAGAGAATGGCAGCGCCTACAGAATAACTACATATACAATGGCCGTGACTGAAGTAGTTATATATGTAATATTTATATTTTGTGTGTATATATGTGTGAACTTTTTACTTTTTTTTATTTTTTTTATTTATTAATATTTTCCTTGGTTTTCTTTTTCATAGTATTATATTTATTTCATAACCTTTAATGTATAACATAATATGTATTATCTGTATGGCGAATCGGGTTAAAAAAAAAACCTGATCACGCTGGAATAAACACATTATTATTATTATTATTATTATAAACCATAGTGACCATGAGACGTAGATGAGATAGCAGGAGTCTCGCAGACCTAGCCGTTCAAGCAAGTACTTTACAGTCTACTGAAGCAAATGACACTAACGAAATCGCCACAACTATAATCTTAAAATGCAACTTCATCATAAAAATACGTTTTAATTTATCATAATTTAGATTATTTAACTTTGTTTTTTTTTTACCACTTAATTAATAAAATACATCAACCGGTTTCATAAAATAACATTTCCTTTTTAAGTGGTTAAATAATCTAAAAATGAATTATAACCACAAAGTTGATTTTTATAATATTAAAAATAATGCCATAATTCTGTCAGATTATTATTTAATTTCGCTTTATTTATTAAAATGTATAATTAAACGCATTTCAATGCATTGACTGCACGCGCCTGCACATATAACATATCATCATTGCATATAAAATATGTTTTTACATATGTAAATATATGACACCGGTCTGCATACAACTATCAAAAGTTACTATGGACCAACTGTAGAGAGTACGGAAAGACAGTGACATGAAGCTAGCAACTAGCTTTATGTCGGTTCACACTCTTGTCTTTCCAATCTTCATGTCGATCGAATGGGGAAAGCTCATATTCACCATAAATCGCCAAAGTTTTGAAATTTATTTACGCATCAGCTTTATGTTGACAATTTACATTTGTGATTTAGTGCTATGAAATAACACCAGAAAGCATTACGGTCTGATACATTAATATAACATTTTGAAATATCTTACTAGTGACCCAGACATTGCATTTATGAGTTATCTAAGTATTGAAACAGATATGAGGTACACTTTTACATATGATTGCATATTCAACTCAAAATTTCGATTTTTCGATGTCTATTGGTAGTCCGCAATAGCGACAAGTAAAAAAAAAAATACCTGATATTTATAAAGAATGACGTAAAAAAAGAACATATTAAGAATACTGTCCTTTCCACAATTTTGAACTGAAGAGTGGCACAGCGGTGGATAGATGGCTGAAGAGACCCTGGAGCTGGAGTCAGCTGTGAGGGCGATCTAGAACCCGAACATGTGAAGGTGCATTGCGAAACGAATATCAACTGATTGAGGCCACTAAATGTCAATACAGACGCGAAGGAGTAAAGGAAAAAAAAATACAGTTCAACATGTCATCCAAGGCGAAATAGGGAAATGCTCTATAATAATACAACCTAACTTTACTAATTTATGCAAAAAATACTCAATAAGATATTTTTGTGATTGTTCCAGTGATGTACACCTGCTGTGTGACATATTATATGTGTTATGTGTCGTAATATAATAGTCTCTCTCTAGTCGATGTGCTCATGATTTGGTATCATTGTCCTCTATTCTGCTTCTATATATAACGCAAACTGACCTTGTGTAGCGAGGCTCTAGTCATGACTCGGACATGGTCCATCCATCTTATTGCAGATGGACCTCTCCCCTTCCCCCTCGTACGTCCCCCGTGATTACCAATGTCTCCATCCCTTCTAGCTACATTATAATTATTTCCTTGCATGTTTTTGAGAGCCTGATAATAATACATACTTGCATTATTAACACATGTTTTACACAACCCCTATGCTATTAATATTAATATTTATTAGATTTAGAAATTATATTGGAGAGATTAGAATTAATGACGCGAGATGTCATCCAGCGACCTGCGCATGAATTATTCAAGATTTATTTAAATAAGACACGTGGACTTGCAAATGAACAGAACACTGAATAATAAATCAGATATCAATAACTCTTCAAAAGATTACCATATTTTCACCATTTCAAACATTTGAAAGTCACCATTCACCATTTCAAACATCAGTGAATTAAACCAGGTGTTCAAAAAGATTCACGGTTGGTAGTCCAACTAAATAAGAAACTACACCACCATAATTGGACTGTAAATTTTATTTGAACTTAACGTGTATAAAGGATGTTTGTGTATGATGTTACAAATATCAAAATTGCAAGTGACTCAAAAGTAGATAAATTCGGTTATCAACGAGTAAAATGTACTTTCAGTCGTTCACATGATTTATTTAGAAATGGTTACAAATTAATAAGCGATTTGAATTTCGAAAATACTTAACGCGACCTGATGAAGCGAAACTCCGCGCTGACGCTGCTACCTGTTCGCTGATACCTGGTGGAAGAATGAAGAAAGAACACCATGAGTTCATATCAAAATTTTGATAAATTTAGATTTTATGTGCGGTAAGGTTGAGACTTATAGAATATTTTCTTTAGAAGAGTTTCTGTCAGTTATGTGTCAAACCAAACTGTTTTTTTAATGCTGCCTGCAGGTCTCCTTTAATATATGTATTTACGCGGAGAGATCTAGGATCAGGCTGCTGAAATGTTAGGGATTCGCTTCTTCTTCTTCTTCTTCTTCTTCTCGTGCCATATCTGTTTAACGGACGTTGGCCGTCATCACTTAAAGCTCCACAATTGATTGACCAAACCATTAGATTTTTCAAACTTGATGTTCTCCTACTTCGAGCAATCTTTCCCTTCATTATTAGATGCAAGATCTCATACTTCTCAGAGATATCTCATCACATGTCAGAGATATCTGTTTATTATTTTAAATACTTATTTTTCTTTATTCATTAGGGAATTAGTAGGAATGACATTAATAAACGAGTAATCGATGCCGCGGTTAGTGAGACCGTCAACTTGAAGGTTACTTCTAGATTCAAGTGGTTCGGACCACTGATAGATCTGTCGCGAACGCCAGAGGAATGATTACTATGATGTGTCTTCTCGGCAATTTCGAAGGGAAGGTAGCTAGCTGGACACTTGCTAAGATAGTGGGAAGATCAAATAATGGGAGGGATAGTAATGAGCGGTCTACTGTGAAGAAAAAAATGATGTAATAAACAATGAAATAAGAAGCGAATCTAATATAATCTTAGAAATCTAGCACCATAGTTAATTATTCACAAAGACGAACAATTTCGTAACGCTGCATACATATTTTTGACTTTTTGTATCATACAAATGTTTTGGTAGAACGGCGGAGAAAACCAGCCATAAATCATGTTTTTCTTCCATGAATCGACTCGTTATGTTAAAAACGTGTTTTTTTTTTAAGTCCGTGATCAAAGTATTACTTCTTCTTTAGCTATTTGTTTTCACTAAACACCAAAGTCTGCTAAAGAACATACATTATTTAACGCCGTGTGGGAAATTGAACCATTTTTGGGACTAAGATATTCCATACAATGCAATACTGGCTTTCATAATCAATTCGGTAGACCCAAAGGTAATAATGTGATTTTTGAGTGTTGCATATCATCAGACAAAATAACCTTGATTCAGTGCAGTTCCTACTTAAAAAAAACAAAGTACACAAATTTCAGTTCACAGTGGGTACAAAGATTTTCAAAGCGTGTTTTATAAACGATCGGTTTATACCGTTTTATGGTGTGACGCAACATCTTCAGAGTCGACAAGTCTAATATCGTTAGTCACACGGTAAATAATCCAAGCGTTTTTAAATATACCCAACATTGAGCGGCAACATCTCCGAAAGTATTGCACATTTTGAAAAATTCAAAATGCATGGTAATGTAGATTTTTTTTAACATACTACAAAAGCTCATGTTTGACATGCTCCACTACCTCACTGCGATTGAATATAAATGTTTATTTGTTTAACTTTGTTGCTGTTTAAAGAACCAACATTCATGAATGCCACCGATTTAAAATTTTGCATAGTTACTCTTTAGGACTGAATGCAACTAGTGCAGAACGCAGGCAATCCATTCCTCTTTATTGTAAATTACAACTGACAGCTAGTATTTTATTTTTACTTCAGATTATACAGAGCACCAACAGTATAATGTGATATATGTTACAATAAATAATCTACATTAAAAATATGACCATTAAATGCCCTAAAATCAAACGCGTTTACTATAAATTGACTATCTACCGTAGACTGCAGATGCTCCAACAACAGTGGCTATGAATTATAATATATTATATACAGCGATGAGATGTAACAGTATATAATCTCAATACATTGCAATGCAAAATACACGAGAGCAAAATATAATACAAATTAACATAATAATTCTTAAATACTCATTTTACAGAACTCCATTGTTAATCAACACAATAGATCAAACACGATTTTTTGGTTATATTTTTAATTTTTCTAAATAATTGGACTATCGTTCCGGCTTGTCTATGCCATTATCAACTGATAAAACGTGGAACAGTGTGGTGAATTATTATTTTTATGTATTGTGTTGAAATAATAGTTTTAAACAATTATTTAGCACCAACATAATTTGAAGAAGTGTCTTGTAAAAGTTTTTTTGAAGATTAGTAATAAATTGGAAAATGTGTCCATCTCATTTACTGGGTTAATGTCACTGTACAATCTATACAAGAGCGATATATTGCTGTGGTAGGTATCTAGTTTGAACGTGTCATGTCATTTTTTAGTCACGCCACAGGGAACAGTTAGCACTGCACAGTACATAGGATGGTTGTTCACACGTTAGGTTAACATTTGATTTTCGTAATCATTTCGTCTCAAGTAAAAGTACGGTATATAACTTATGCAATATTATATGGATGGATACCTGACTAAATTATGAGTCGAAAATGTTCAAGAAATATGTGCAAATTCTACACTGCCACGGAAAATATTACTGAATTTTTTACAAAATCATGTTATAAATTTTAACAAAATTGTTCCATTATTAATTATTATATATTTGATTCGGGCCCTAAATCATCTAACAAAAAATAGTCGCTCGAATAAATAATTTAAATAATTACGATTTTTTTTTTAATGCTTATATCTCCGAGATGGTTGAGATTAGACACATATCCCTTGAACATTTTCGACTAGTAATTTAGTCAGGTATCCAGCTATAAAGTATTGTGGACTAGGTCTGTTACATGCTGTATAAATAATTAGAAAAAACACCACTATTTATTGATAAATCAACATGTTTCAAGACCAATTTTCAGGATACAATGTATACTAAAATTAAAAATACAAGTATAGACAAACAGCAAAACTATAAATATAAGAGATGTGCAAGTAATTAAGAACTACTGTGAAAACAAATTTAAAAGGTGACTATTAAAAAAAAATTTTTTTTGATTATTTATAATGTTTAGTTTACTATGTAAACTCATGGTATTTGTATGTAAAATTTCTAAACCCTTACTAATGTCAAAAGAATGATTTGTTTTTAACAGCATTCCCTAATTAGTTATGTTTAATTTTAATATACATTGTGTATTCTGAAGAAGGGACCATTGGTCTTGAAACATATTGATTTGTCAATAATAAATGGTGTTTTTTCTTCTGTCAAAGGCTCTTCTGTCAATGACCCCACTAATGATAATAATATTCGATGTATCATTCACACAGTGTCCACAAATCCTACTAAAAAAGTTTTAAACGCGTTTTTTCATTGCAATTCATATAAAAACTAGCGTGCAATATTAGCAATGCACCCCGCGCGCGTAAGAGGGAGCCGAACATTGCCGAGCGAACATATGTCCGCGGCGGAAACACCCGAAGCTATCTGGGTCAGTAAAGTTCTCCACGCACACGGATGCACTGTTACGTGTACACCAACACAGTCGCGTCATCCATACGTATATTCTAAAGCGGAGCTTACACGTATGCATACAAAAGAATGCGATGCTTGTTGTGCATTAGTGTGACGCCCGTCAAAGAAGACGGATTCAGTGTGACAGAGCCGAATGTTTTTTACCTGTGCACAGCTCGTATGATTATCAATAGAGATGCCTAGATTACGTTATATGTATTGTAAAAAGTATGAATAGAGATAATAGATTTACACACTTCTTTCATTCGCACATACGTTCGTATTACTTTGTAGCTTGTTTTCCTACGCTAAAAAGAAATATATTCCCCATATAAATAACAAGGTTCTATGGATTTTAATTCCCTTACAAAATTAGTAAAAACCAAGCTATAATGCTGTTTTTTAAATTGATTTAGGCTCTATTTATATTATAAAGTAGTTTTATGCCTTGAGGTATGCTGTTGAACTACCGTGGATGGTAAGATACCCAAATATCTTAATTCTGCACGAATTCATTATCGTTATCAATGATACCTCTCAACTCTCAATTCTTTGAGCAATATTGCGAAAAGAGGATACAGTATTTCCAGGTTTATCCAGTATTTTTGAAGAGATACATTTTAACCTCGTATTGCGAAGATATATACGAAGTTTTGTTTTATTATTAGTTTGATTACTACATTACTATTGTAATATTTCTATGTAATATGTTCTGACACCATCAAAAGTTATTATTGTGTGTAATTAATCTTAGATATAATATTTCAATTACTTTCTGTGCGTCGCACTTGGCGAAAATTAAAAACAACAGGTTCATTACAATTTATTTTGAAATACACAAATAAGATGAAAATGAAAATCTTTTTGTTCTGAAGGTTAATATAATATTTATTCATTATACTCCGCCCATTCAGTGTGGGTTTTAAACACTCTGAATTAATTATTATTTATTTATTGTTATCTCAAATGGGAGTTTATTTTTTCAAATTTCTGTTTGTTTTTATTGGCAATAGCTATGTATCGCACCTGTAGGCCATAGAGTCCGTCAGCATATCTCCCACATTTATATCTAAAATAAACAATAGTGCCATTTTGTCGAAGGCTTTTGTGAATGCAATCAGGCATATTTCAGACTTATCGGACGCCACCTATTCTGATCCGTAGAACTCATATTTTTTCCTTCAACCCTGCATTGTATCATCAATTTTTTCATAATATCTCCATGTCTAGTGATTCAAAATGTTAAGAATTCAGAGCTATTTAGAATAGTTGAGATTTAATGTTTAACTAACTAACTTCATCACGTTGTTTCGCCACAGGGATATGCAGAGAGGACGAAACACCAGCATTCTGTCTTAGCATACCACGCTTGTCTCGCTTTTATTCATCTTCTAAGATGGCTGTCCTCCGATATCTGTTTATTTGATCATTCTTCATTCACACGTTCTACATGCTCAAACCATTTCAGCGACTGTTTCTTATTCTATCGATAATGCTATAAAGGGTTAATTTATGTAGTTTTGATTATTCGACTTTGGTAGTGTTACATTATTTGAAGTATATATATTCGATTTCGTGACGTCCAATTTATATGAGTTGTAAATAGATCTGCTTGGAATACTGAAGGTTAAAATAATAATTAAATAAATGCAATCAAGCTTATTTAAATTACGAATCAACCCGGCTTAAAGCACGCCATTGTAGTAAAAAAAAAAAAATCACGCACACATTCGCAAGAATGTCGTCATACTGTTTATATGTAGGGTCAATGCTCCAAGCACTATTGTATCACCGTGCACTGCGCTGAAAAAAAGAGACGGAAACACAAAAAGTAAGCACGCTGATAAGGAGAGAAATAAGGATGTCAATAGGCGTCTCCGATCGTCTTGACCAGAAGACCTTGCAAAACGAGAGGGAGATATTCACAAGCGCGGTGGGAGCGCGTGTGTAAGTGAGATGCGGGATATTACGTAAGTTTTTTCACTCGCACGTAGATTGCGGCTGCGTTCACGGCGACTGTTTGCTCACTGCAACGACAGCGGGTGACGTCAGAATTAGACGACGATTCTGTGGTAAATTTAAGATCAAGAATGTGAATTTGTCGCGAAGCGTCGATAAATTAATTTGGATTAATATATATATATATATATATATAATGTTTATTAATAATAATAATGTGTTTATTCCAGCGTGATCAGGTTTTTTTTTAACCCGATTCACCATAAAGATAATATATATTATGTTATACATTAAAGTTACGAAATAAATATAATGCTATGAAAAAGAAAAATAAAAATAAAACCAAGGAAAATATTAATAAATAAAAATAATAAAATAAAAAGTTCACACATATATACACACAAAATATAAATATTACATATATAACTACTTAATTCTCTGGTCAGGGAACCAGCTTTCCATGAGAGCGCCGCTTGCACCAGAGAGTCGGTGCTGAGTGCTGAGCTCCAGCCGCAGCTTTACGCCCGCAACTCGATGTCTCAGAAGCGGAACGAATCCATGTATACGGCCATCGGTAAACGTTGTGGATGCGCTGCCATAATGTGCCAATCCGAACAGTATTCTGTATGACAAGCGGAAAATAGACGCGAGAAATAGATTCAAATCCACCACCATTTGACAAACGGAAAGTTAATGATTAATTGATAACGATCATGAAGTGAGGCACAAGATGGCGAATTTCTAAGCACTGCTGTGTACTCGGTAAACTGCGAAAGCCGAGAATTATCCATAAAGTATCTCATAGGAGCATAATCCATGTTTCGAGTCGAAAACCTTCTTATAATCTCTGTCAGAACAATACGGTGGAGAAATACGGAAGGAATTTGTGAAAAGAACAGGAATAGGAAACAGGGGGCTAATAGACCAATCAGAGCCAGGAAGAAACACGACCGGCCTGAGAAATGCCTCTTTAGGTATCAAAATTTTCTTCTTTCACTGAATTTTCACACAACAAGCACGATGTACTAATCGGCGCGCACGGTAGCGAGAAACCAAACACACGAAGTCAATTCATCATTCCCACACGGCAGGAAGATAATTCACGCAATTTTCATAGTCTACCCTCTATTGGTAAACGATGATTCTTCACACTTCTCAACTCCAGTCAGTCCAAGTCAGTCCAAAAAAAACATAGCGATCCATGAATCATAAAGATCGAACAATCTCATCTATGGATACGGATCATTACGATAGATGATTCCAGATGAACGGGAAGACGAAGACAAAGAAGAAGATTTATATATAATTTTTCAGCCAATATTATCGTATATATATTATTAAACTAAGTACTACATTTAGCTAAGCATATTTTGTTTAGAATTACGAAAAACATCAAAACGTCAAAATAGCAGTTCAACAGCCGTTCTCTGTGAAGGTCGTTCTGAAACACATAATTCAGAATGTAATAGCCACTAGAGCGATCGGACAGATGCTCGTGAACGCGGCCCGACACTACCGTGCGACAAGGATAGACGTATACAATAGTACTGTAGAATAGTGAGATGGGTGACATGTAGAAAATCAGTGCCCGGCTAATATGACGGTAATCGATGTAATAATATATAGAATAATTATTACTCCGAAATATCAATATTTGGTTTCGTTCAACATTGATAAAAATAAATAATGTACTTCAGAAAAAATCTATGAAACATTTTCTCGGATAGTTTTTGCGACAACACGTGGCGGATCTAATGAAATCAGACACGACACAAATTTTACGATATTTTCATTTAAAAAAAATAGAAGCGTTTGTACATGGAATCAAGAATGGGTCGCTGTGATGATTTGAGCGTATGGAACGTATGAATGAAGAGAGAATGGTAAAAAATATTTTTTTATCTAACTATTTAGGGGGGGGGGGGTGTATAGCGGAGAGGATAGAACGCCACACACCACTAACATTCACATATAGTGGGTGGAGAACAAAATTAAAGTATTTTGTCATTTGCGCTAATCTAATCTAACCTTCAAATTTTGTCTCCAATTTTATTACAGATAATAGTCATTTTGTATTTTACATTAGCTTCTCTACGCTTTTATTTTATCAATATATAATTTTAAGAAACAGACCTGTCTATAAATTATTTAAATATATTTTTATGTTGATTATTATGACAGTCAAAAAATTGAAAAAAAAAAAGGGTGTATCAAATATTTCGCATCACATTGTTTCAAATTAATATAATATGATAAAAATAATAACAAATAAAAAATAATAAATAAATTGTGAAAAATTTGAAACGTTATATTCAGTGTATTTACAACCTTATAAGCTGCATGCAAAAATTATGTCGAAATAAATTAAAAATGTAGTAGACTAAATAAATTTTCGAAACACTGTGTTGTGTGATATAAAAATACATTTTACTCAATTCAAATGTAAACCTTTAAATATCTCGAAACGAAAGAAACACGACTCAGGAACAGTCTGTAATGTTTTAAATATGAATTAAATATATTAATTAGAAAGATATACATGTAAAATCAATTTTATCGAAAAATATTGTTGTCGCGCCACCGGTATTCGAACCTGGATCTCTTTCCGAACCGGGGAAGGTGCACTATCCAACTATGCTACAGCGACGATATTTTTAGCAACATATTTTTGAAATGAATATATTTAATAGAGCCATCTACCTTATTTTTACGGAATCTCAAATACCTTTGAATAATCTGATAGCAGACGCCAGAATTATCAATTCATTTTTATTAAATTTTGGACACATTGATACAACTTTATTATTAGGTGAACACATTCTTATTGTGAAGTTGTAATTATTCAGAACAGATGAATATTGTGATGGAACGATTAAATGTATTAATATCAAAAAAGTAACATATAAGTTTGAAAATTTGTCGCTAAAAATATCGTCGCTGTAGCATAGTTGGACAATGCACCTTCTCCGGTTAGGAAAGAGATCCAGGTTCGAATCGCGGTGGCACAACAACAATATTTTTCGATAAAATTGATTTTATATGTATATCTTTCTAATTAATATATTTAATTCATATTTTAATATATTTTTCAATTGACTATCGCCAACATCATCGTTGGTGATTGTCAATACACCGCTGGATGAAGGGATCCATATGATTCTGCCATCATCTTCGGTCCTCTGCCAATCTTTACCATATCACTCCCATTGGTCCGATATTTTTTTAATTCCATCGATCTTTGGATATTCTTTAGGTCGTAGATATTATTACCAAGATTTGTCTATTATTTGTGCATATTTATTGTTTATTTATTTGAAATGATGTGTGAGCGAATAAGTATTTAATTGCCTCATTGGGTTCGCTAATATAATAATAATCAGTAAATATAAATAGAAAATAATTTAAAAAAATAGAATTGAAGCAAAGTTTATATTGTACATTTGGTGCATGAGATATGTACAGGATAAAGATAAAAATTTGTTCATGTTTTACACATATATAAAATGAAATTTCAATACAATCAAAAACAGGGTGGCCCAAAAAAAGTATAATTACATCAAAATTAGTTTAACTATATCAACAATAGCTTAAATAATTTACTAATTTACTTACTTACTTATTTACCTATATTACGTTTTATTTCGACATTTGGTTTTTTCAAACTGTTGCCCAGAATGACAAAAATCACTGCGGAAGACCGTATTCTGATCAAAAATTTGCGAATTGAAAAACGTCGGGGTGCTAGGAAAATGATCAAAGAGTTTCAATACAAAGCCTGTAGTATAGCTAGACATTACAGCAGGACGGAGCTCCATCTCACACAGCCAGAAACACAATCAACTTTCTTCGTCGTGAGAATGTTAATTTCATTCAGCCAGGCGTGTGGCCACCGAAGAGCCCAGATTTAAACCCACTAGATTATGCAATATGGGGTGTTTTGATGATTTCGATTGTGTAAAAAAAATTACATTAATAATTATAATTAATTATATTATGTTTTGAAATAACTCGTGTGTTGCGAGATATTCTCACTTTTCTTGGGCCACCCTATATATTTGAGTTGAGTCGAGTTAGTATTGCACTCAATTATCGAAAATATACCAATATTTAACCCGAACCAATATTTAAAAAAAATATGTTATGTACAATAAATGTTCAATTTGTTAGCAATGGTCACCTAGTCATGGCCGTGTCCCAAAATATGATGTTCCAAAAATACATCATGAAATATTTTTGATATTTTCAGTTAATTATATTATTAAATATTAGAAAGATATAAATAAATATAAAATCAATTTTATTGAAAAATATTGTTGTTGCGCTACCGGGATTCGAACCTGGATCTCTTTCCAAACCGGAGAAGGTGCATTATCCAACTATGCTACAGCGACGGTACTTTTGTTCGAAATTTAGCGTCATAAGTAGTGTCACTGTAGTGGGATAATGCAACATCCCCGGATTGGAAAGAAGGTCAACAACAATATTTTTCGATAAAATTAATTTTACATGTATATCTTCCAAATTAATACATTTAATTAGTATTTAAAATATCATGTTCTGAATAATTACAACTTCACAATAAGAATGTGTTCTCCTTAATAATTATACTATAACAGTTATTTCAGCACCTCAGAAAATAACCGAAAAACTGAATCCATAGTTATTTTTAAAAATCTGCAAAAAAAACAATTAAATAGTAAATTAATTATGCCGTTGACTCTAAAGCCGTGCCTCACCGGCGGTTGGCAAATTTTCTCAATTTTTTTAACTGTGCGCGGACGAGGGTTCAACGACCTGCCAAAAAACCAAACAACGGTATTATACTACTCTATACGAAGCGCTAATCGCGTTCAGACCTCTCGCTCGGACACGCCGCCTTCGGAAACGCTCGGGAAAGTACGGAACGCCTTCGGCGGTCGTCGGAAGCGTTCGGGATCGGCGTTTGGATTTCGAAATGCTACGGGATTCTCCTTAGGCGCATGGCGACGGTTTTCCAATTGTATTCTAATATTGTTTCAAATCGTAAGGTATTTTATTTGGGAAAATGACTAATGACCCACCCTTACTCGGGACCGGTTTAGAAGTTAGGGCTCCCTTGTTGATCCCACTAACTATGCGACTTTAATGCAATATTTTGTTCTGTATAGGAAAAAAACAACAGAAATTTAATGAGATTATTAGCAATTTTGCAAAAGTAAAAAAATTTAGACCTTCCAGCGCTCTATAAGTGCTGTATTTATTTATATAAAGCTTATAAACATAAATCCATAAAAAAAACATAGTTAATTTTGATTGAATAAAAATAACCATAAATATCATATTACATAAAACCAATAATCATAGGTGTACCTACAAATAAAACAAATGAAATGTGAATACAACCCCAAACAATATATATTATTTAAAACGTATACACACAATAATTACTTTAAAATATAATTTATTTGTTCTCCTAAATACTACTGTGTTTGTTGTTTACTTATAGCCTTTGATGGGCCTTAGTCTGATTAGATAGGAATCTACATTGTGTTTAAAATGGCTGTGTCGTTACGTACTTTGTCTATCCAGCAATGTTTGGATCGCTTAGGTTCGCTTCAGGCTTCAGGTTTATTTTCGCTTATTCTTATCACGCGTTCCGCTGACTTAAGTCGTGAAACACCCAACATCGACTTCTTGAATCATGGAGTAGAAATTATTATTAACTGGTCCATAAATTGGGCCATATTTTTTTAAAAGGTGGCTACAGATTTTTCGCCAGATCGGTACTAATGTTTCTGACGCATGTGTAATGACAGATTTGATAAGAATTGTAAGTAATGTGTGTGTATAAACGATACAATATTTAACTAAGCATTTGCTGTGTCGCAGGCAAAGAGGATAGAATGTCATACCTCGAATACTTTACTGACTCTTTTCATTTTTATTCGCAATACTCGCATTAAATACTTTTCTTACTATTCATTATATGCGATTTTGGTCATCTGCTAATACTGCTGACTAATATTTAATTATGCGGTTATAAAACAATAAAATAATCGGAAAATATATTTTTTGGTTTTAGACTATTTAATTTAATTTAATTGATGTTTTTTATCGACATTCTTAGTTGTTAGGGTGAAACTAAAACATTAGTTCTGGACAGGCAACTGGTTTCTAAGACGAATTTATTTACAATAAAAAAAATCACTATTGGATATTATACATTGTATTGTATGAATTTGAATGAATATAATCATTTAAAAAGTTTATTTCTTTAAAAAATAAGTGAAGATATACTCTGTAAAATACTTTTAATAAACTTGGCCGCATTTTCTTTGCGAGAGCGAAACGGATAGAGAACGTACGTTGTTTCCTCATTTAACTGATAGTGAAAAGTGAAGAAATCGCTCGAGCAAAGAGCGCAGAAACAGTTGAACGTCGACTGCGACTACAGCTGCCGTGATTGGTCGAATCACGAGAAATGCCCGAATCGAATTACACCCTCGCCTTCGAACGCGATTTATTTTATCGAGACATGTTTTCATTTACGATTTCATTAGAGGGGCATCGAGTTGTGCGGAGCGATTGTTTGCTAGTGCGACATTCGTGTTTAGGTCAAATTTCGGCAATAATACTCTCACCAAAGCTCGACGATCTCGCGTCAAATCTGTATGAAAATGCTAACTTTTTCCTCGCTCTGACGTTCTCATTAGCTAATTATTTTCAGGATCTCTGTCGATTTTGGCAATGTTTTAATGAATGAGTACTTTTTAAGATGGATTCGACGGGGATGACGTATGTCGCTTTTACGTTATTGGTCGCGAGCACCATACCTGATCTTTTGTGTTTGTAATCGAGGGTGTATCGAATTTGACCGTATAAAATGCACGCTTCGTTATTAATATATTTTTATTAATCATTAACAAATTCACATTGTGATAATATTAGTATAGCAATACTAGGTAAAAATGAAATCTCATTCTATTGGTAAATAAACCAATAGACGAATAAATTTGAAGAAATGTATTAAACATTTAACAGTCAGACGTTAAATTACCTCCGTAAATAAATATTGATTTTTGGGATGGAAAATTTTCATTTTCGATATTCATTAGACGTTACATCTTCCGACTAACAACTGTTTCGATCACTTTTTAATAGTCCAAGAATATAAGATTAGATAAAAGAAATTTCAACTTTCATCGAGTCCAAATGATGTTGAAAAACTTGAATGGAAGTTGGTAATTTAAAAGCGGAAAGAGGTAATTAAAAAAACTGTACGACTTATAAACCACATGTTTTTTCTTCGTTTAAAAATATATATGTGTACATGGAATACGTGTCATATCAAAATTCTTACTATTTGATTGTGCAATGAAAACAGGACTAACATTCTGGTCTCTCGGAATGAGGTTCGAACCTCCGACAACTGGATCGCTAGGCGAGTGTTTTAACCGTAGGACCAACAAGCTGGTCAATTTTAATATCAATAAAACTTATAAAAGGAAGCTTAAAATAACAATTAGACTATTCCCGCTAAAACAGACTTATGTAGTCAATTAGGAGCGAATTTATGTAGATTCTAGCTTAATCGATTGAGTTAAGAGAGAGTCGCTAAGTCGATATGGGTATAGAGATCGTATGAGAACTGAGGGTTTCTGAGAAATATCAGCAGGCTTCATCAGCCAGCAAATCAGATATTGGAGAAGAAAGGAAGCATAGTGACAAAATTAAAAAGGAATCGCATATATAATATATGCATTAGTCATGTGAAATGACTGAGGAGATGACGGTAAGAAAGAAGCTATTTTCAAAATACATAACTTCTTTAGAAGAACTAATTTTTCTTTACCAGCTAATTATAAATTTTAGGCATGTTTGTGTTGTTTGGCTCACATTCTTCGCGCGATGTAATTTCCGGTAATAGTATTTATTTTTATTATCGTGGAAATGTCATTTATTCCCCTTGTGTGATTGCGAACCGCCCCGAAGACACGCACACGCGCGCGTTCCCGCCAACACCGCCACCACCACACCTACCCGGCCACATGTCTCTGCGTGTATGGGTGCCGTCGCCTTCCACTTCCTAGTTGCGGACTCGCGGAGCGGACTGTTTCTCCGATAACTTAAAAATGCGCTAACAAAAGTGAAAAAATCCGCCAAAGAACGCACACGATTCGATAATAATTATTAAAATAATTCGAACGCACAGCGGCGACCGGCGACGCTAGATGGCGCTGTACCGCGGTGGCCATATTAATAACGTTTTGTTTGTTGTGATTTTTTCGTCGCGTGCCCCAAAGGCCGTCGACACCGGCCCGAAATGTTATTTATATAACAGCATGTGAAAGTTGTGTGTTGCGAAAAAAAGAAATATATTTCGTGAGGCTTCGATCGCCTTCGGTTGTTACCGCATTTTAAAGTTTTGGAACGCCCCGCCGCGATTCCCGCCGTCTTTTATTTTTTTTCTCGTCCGGCGCGGCCGTGTGTCAGTTTTTCGTCTAATGGCCGCCGTTTTGTGTTTAGACTGTTTAGAAGCGATGTGTTGCCGTCCCGCTCGGCGTCGGAGTCATTCAACCGCGCTCGCGTGACGTAATATCAACTGTGATCTAACACTACATGCAGGAATACTTTGTGGTGATATTTTATTGTTACAAAATTCGCCGGTGGTGATTTCTCGATCTGTCCGTCTCGCCCGTGCCATCGGTGTTGTTACCGCGAATGCCGATAAGTGAATTGTTGGCAAACCAAAGTGGCCTGTGTTAAATGAGAAGTGATGTTTTCTTAAAATACTAGTGAAAATTTTGCAAATTCCCTCCAAATTTTGTGGCAGTGAAATTTTGTGGTTTTTCACAGGAATTCAATGAATTTTTACTTATTATATACATATATATTTTTTGATTTTCTCTAAAACACGCAACATACACAAACAAAATACATTTTACAATAATAGTGAGAGAAAATTGATGTCAAAATTCTTTAAATCCACACAATACAAAAAGAACAACCGCAAAACAAATGGAATAATCAATGATAATTATTTGCGTGTCTTAAATTATGAATTAAAAAGTATTAAATAATTTTAAAGTTTACTTTCTTCCATTGTTTTCAAAAAAATGTGCGACTATTATGAAATTTTCATATTTTCCAATGGTGTTTGAATCATAGTGAATTAGAATCGGAATATCATATAAACCATTGCTGGATTCCTTTTTAGGTCGAATATTAGATTTAAAAATAATTGTTTTGTCTTATTTTAGAAGGTACATTATATTCGTGTATATATTGTTTTTATTATCAAAAAATCAATCTAGTTTTGTTCCAAATTTAATATAGTACTGTAAGACGCCATCGCAACTATACACGATCCGTATGGAAATGAAATGGAATTAATTCGTGATGTTTTAATGTTATGAACTCGCATTATGCGATGTATTTATGGTTGATATTGTTTGGTGGCGTTATTTAAAGGGATAAAATAAGATGATGACGTTAAATTCTTACGTGGGTTACCGTTGCTAAGTGAAGAAAAAAATCTCATTTTCGAGGTGAAGCACCTTTCAAAGGGTCAACGTACGAAATATCTGACTGGGATTCAGTGAAAAATAATGAGTTTGCATTTTTATCTGTGCATATTTATCATCATCCCAAATTTGGAATGGACTTTGACGTATTTTTAGATATATCTTTGAGACAGGATGGTGCAATTTGTGTTTGGACAATTTAGTGATTAATGTAGAATACGTTGAAGCGAATTTACAAGACGCTTTTTAAATAAGGCGTGCTGGAATCTTTTCGCCAGCGAAGTTTATGTTAATACTCGTAATGGAGGTTTGGAATCATTTTTTATGATCTTTAAAAAATATCTGGATGGTTGTTTTGACAGATAATCGATTATATCTTAAGATTTATTTTGTGATGTTAGCAATCTGTTAGAAGCCTCAACAATCGGCGAGATGTATAATGTGAATGTGGATGAGGCGAGAATTGCGAGTCGGGACAGAAGAGTGTGGGGCTCTATCCTCTTCATTCCTGTGAGAAGGGATAATATTTTAATTTATAATACAGGAAATAGATTAGCGAGAATTATCACTACCATACTAGGCAGAGCCTGTATCATAATCACTTGTATTATATTAGAGTTTTTATTACACTATCTTACTTACCATGACGTATTTGCTGCGGGGCTAGGCAGAGAGGATAATGCTTCGCCGATTACTTGCTGCTAGGCCCTGTGGGCGGCTATTGTGGCCGTACTCGTAATAACGACAATGTACACTTTATTTCACATTGAATATATATTTACGTACTGTTATTGAATATATAAAAGAGAAAACATTGAAGTATTCTTAACCTAGAGATATTAAAAACGCGTTCGTTTTCGTCCTACTCTACTAGACCTGGCCGTTTAATCAAGCACTATACAGCCACAATGACTACGTCTAGAAAGTCATAGAAATATGGATTTTCGCGCATTATTTACGATTGTAGAGGCTTCTAAGAGGATAATATCTAGTTTACCTGGGCGTTTAGCTTCCTATTCTTCTATTCCTGATGCCACCCGCACACGCGCCAATATATATTTCTTATAATTTTTTCCTCATCTTATCATTTTCACTCGTTGCACACACGATCAAACCACTTAAGCGACCCTTTCTTAATCATGTTCGCTATGCTTATTATTGTTATTTTTTAATGAGAAACTTTCTGTTCTCTTTTCTTCCCCTTTCACCCCCTTCACACAACGGCTATTATTTTTTATGTTTTGTGTTTAGTTATTAAGGACGCGTGGCGATATCTAACTGACGGTAGATTTTTCCACGTCTATGAACTTATATTTTTACAACGTACATTAGAACACACAATTCGTTTTAATTTTGCGCATACGTCTAGACATGTGCGAGTGTCGAGAAAGGTTTACTCAGGTGATTTGAACACGTGGAGATAGATAGATTTGTTTCTTACATATAAAGCGAATGTGGATTGATAAGATGCAAAAAAAAAATTAATTGATACTTTTACTTTTTTCATTTTGCTTCTTGAGTCAGACCCGCCGAATTTCTGTGAGCAATCTTGGTGTGAAATAATGGCGGAAGCCTTCACTCAATTTGCCCAGGGGTGGGCTGCCAATTTATTAACAAGGGGCTCGCGTCGTCTCATAAATCTTGAAGTGTAATACAATATTGTACATCAAACATCGACCCTTTAAGCGTTTCTATTTTATGAAGTGTTTAAAGAGGAATTTCAAAAATGCGTATGACATGATATTTATTTGATCTGAGAATATTAGATTTTTCTTAATTTTACAAGATGCTCGCTGATCATAGTCATGTCTAACAAGAGTTCGCTACCCATGTCAAATTTAACGTGGGGCTCGCTGATCCAAGTGAAGATTATCGAGGGGCTCGCTGATTTAAGTCATATTTAACGATCCAATACAAGTTTAATTAGGGACTCGCTAATCCAAATCGAATTTAACAAGGTGTTCACTAATTTAATTTATATTTAACGAGATGCTCGCTGATCCAACGCAAGTTTAATAATCAGGGGCTCGTCAAGCCAAATTTAACAAGGGGCTCACCGATCTAAGCCAAATTTAACAAGGAGCTCGGTTATCCAATACAGAGGCTCGCTGATCTATGTCTAATTTAACAGGTGTTCGTTGATCTAAGTCATATTTCTTTCGCTGAACCAACCCCCAACTCCCCGTTCAGCCCTCATGTTTGATAAATCCGCTATCCCTCCACGATAATATCTTGGAGTCTTGTAATGTGGCTGCGCGATTGCGCAATAAAAGGTAGACATTGCTCGATATTAAGAAATACCCCGTCAGTCCTCTGTTCACGTTGCACATCGTTCGTATTATTATCATTCATTACCTCGTATCGGCTAGATAGGTAGATGCGCCGAGACAAACTAGACAAGATCTAGCGGCGCGGCGGTCGGCTAGCTGGACCCGCCACGTGACCGCCGGACGCGTGACGCAACACCCGGCGAGCTGGTACGTTGACGTAGATCAGTGCGCAGGTACGTACATCACATGTGGACCATTATTATAATACGGTCTCTGTGTGTGTGTGTGCGCGCGAGTGTGTGTGTGTGTGTGTGTGTGTGTGGGTGTGGGTGTCGTGCCAATATTCGGCGAATGGGGTCATTGACCCAGCGGCGGTCCAATCTTCGCGGGCCGAAACAATTCTGCCCAATAATAAATCTGACATCGCCCGCGTATACTATGTAATGATAATTCATAATAATCGAATTCTCGTTCGCTTTGTTGCTTGAATAGCATTATTATTAATGATTCGAAATCTCTGCTTGTGTGTAGTTAAATATTAAACTAGCATTTTATTCGTCCAGTGAATTATATATATATATCTATTAAAAATTTTCTTTCTGCTGATGAACTCTGCATTGTGTCGCATACACACGGGCAAAATAGCCCAGAAAACTCTACACATAAGATTCAGAGCGGGGCGTAAAAACGTGATTACATTCTTAATTATTTCATTTATTAATGAATCGAATTCTCAAGTATAAGAACAATTCATTTTCCAAACTCTTATTTTGTCAATTTTATCAAATCCGTTAACCTATGTGGCCTAGGTGTATAGCGTACCACGACAGAGATACGCTTTTATTATTATTATATACATATAATACATATTATTATTGTAATATTGTTAAATACCTACTATAACCCTAATTTAATATTTTTTTAAACAACCAACTAGCGCCTAGGAGTCAATCGGTGTCAATTGAAATTTTGTTCAATAATATATTTTCATACAAATTAAATGTATCAATTAGAAAGATATACGGGAAAATTTAAATTATCGTAAAAATATTATTGTTGCAACCGGGATTCGAACCTGGATCCTTTCCTATTCGGGGAAATGCGTTAACTGATTACACTACCACCAATATCGTAAATTTTAATTTAATTATTATTTTATTATTGCATATATCAATAAATAAGTACCTATAGGTTTATCTAGTCTTGCTAAATTTTCTGCGGACGATCTCTAGTAGTTTACTTACTTTGAAAAATTTAACAGCATAGAAATCAATTCGTTCTTATATTATGTAATACTACGCAATATACTGTAAAATAATTAATATCAGTAGCTGAAAAATGAACTTAACCTACTTTAGATCGCAATTTAAAGAGTTCCAAAATTAACGCAGAAATAGGTACTATTCTTTTCTTCCATATTTCAAAACAGAAAATTGGATTGAGACTAGAGTTCTTCTTAGTAAATATTAGGAAGTATGAAGGATAATCATTCACAAAAATGTTGCGTTGAACATCTAAGAACATCTGTTACAGAAAATAGATGAGTTTATGTATTTGGGAAGTATATTTGATTGAAACGGAAAGACTGAGAAAGATATCGATAGGAGGGTGATTGCAAGGAATAAAGTGAACGGCGCTTGAATGGAATTATAGCTAATGGGAACTTGTAAACCAAGGCAAGACTAACGGAGTGGACTAGGAGTTCTGGTACCGACACTGATGTATGGAAGTGAAGCTGGCAGAAGAGGAACGGAAGTAGACTGAATGCAGTGGAAATGAGATAATTTATGCATGCATGTAGTAAATCCATTTATGACGGAGTAAATAATGAAGAAATAAAGAAAGAATGTAAAGCTGATCTTAGTATAGTGAGTAAGATTAAGAAAGGATCACTTAGGTGGATTAGTCATATGGAACGGATGAATAAGGAGAGATTGGTAAGAATGATGTATTACGCAATTGTTGATGGCACCAGAAATAGACGATGTCAGCGGAAAAACTTGGCATTTCCGACTAAACCGGATGGTCCGGTTAGAAGCTACATTAACCGGCAAGCTTGTATGAGAAGATGTACGAATGTGTATGGGGCGAAAATAGTGCGAATCGCTCTATCCTCTCTACCCCCGCGGAGAAATGGCGTGACGGTAAATAAGTATGCAAGCAGACATTGCAGTTAAATACTGATTTGATCTGAGAGTATTGTTTTTTCCTTTATTTAACAAGGGGCACGCGCGTGCCCCTCCGAACCCCCTCCAGCCCACCCCTGTTTTAATCCATGATCCAGATCATTCATGCGAGTCGTTCAACATCTAGCTCGTCCATATGAGGCGTCAGATGGTGCTATTGATTTGTACGGGGGTGAAAAGTGTCACCGTGTCTGTGCACCGTGCACCCCTAACTCGAGGGTGCGTATTAACTGGCAAGTGTGTCGGGCGGTATTCCGGCCATCCTCCCTGTCCGCCGTGCGGTCATGACCCAAATAATACTTTTTACTGTCTTCAGGGCTTCGCGACTTTACTTTAATGAATTTGCATTAAAAACAAAACATCCCCGTCTACATCTGTGACTTTCTGGATGCTGTCTTCGGTAGTGGTCGATCAAACGGCCAGGTCTGTAAAAACGAACGTGTTTTTAATATCTCTAGGTTAATATTTTTGCAAAATCATATATTAACGTCTGTCTATGGTAAGGGAGGAATCTTACAATATAAATTATTTATCTACGATTCTTATATTGAATTTTTATTCATTTTAAAAGCTAACTTACAATGATTGATAATTTTAATTACTTCGACATTTTATTTACGTGTAGTTTATTTTGTAGAAAGCTCTATATATTTAAAATATCATAATTACAACATCACAATAAGAATGTGTTCTCCTAATAATAAAGTTGTATCAATGTGTCCAAAATTTTATAAAAATGAATTGATAATTCTGGCGTCTGCTATCAGATTACTCAAAACTCTTTAAAATAATGGAACGATTAAATGTATCAATATCTAAAAGGTAAGATAGAGGTTCGAAAATTTGTCGCTAAAAATATCGTCGCTGTAGCATATTTGGATAATGCACCTTCCCCGGTTCGGAAAGAGATCCAGATTCGAATCCCGGTGGCGCAACAACAATATTTTTCGATAAAACTGATTTTATATGTATATCTTTCTAAGCTCTATCATTGATATATATATTCTATTGAGACACTGGCCGCGCAGCGATCACTGATAGCCGCTTGGCATCAATCTGCTAGTTTAAATTATTTATTATTACTGACTGACCAATTAAAAACGTATTATCGTTATTGATTGGTTTATTTCGTTTTAAGATATTCTTATACGCGTCACAATTTATAGCTTAAAGTTATAAAATTAATATCTTCAATATCATATTGCTGTTAATGCAGTTACCGCCCTTTTTTTCTAGGTAATATTATAATATTTTGTAACCAGTAAATAAAAAAATATACGAAAATTGAACATTCTCGAAATAAATTTTCCACACTGATAACGACTTTATCATTGCGAAGATTAAAAAAAAAAAAACTTTGGATACAATAAATAATAAAATACGTCCCTGAACTTAAAAAATGCACAACCACGTATTGTTACTTTATTCATAACGTTATAACCGTGACCTGACCTCTGGTGATTATACAGATCTTTGTATTGTTTTACGCGCACAATCTCCTAGGCCTTTTTACCGCGCGTCTCCGACACACTTCTTCGGATACCATTGCGGGGTCTGTCATCAATCATCGGCGACCCGAGTCCTGATGATGGGTCCCGTAATAGTTTCCGAAACGTGGCCAGTGAGCTCGGCGACACCTTAAAAAAAAAAATATATATATTTATTTTTTTCAGTTTAAAATTATTTAAAATAATGAATATGTGATAAATTAACATTTCTAAAAATCTTCGTAAATAATATTTAGTAAGTGATAAATACATCTACATGTATACGTGCACTTACTCACCATCACGCCGTTTCCTGAGGGGGTAGGCAGAGACGATAGAGTGCCACACAATTCTCGTCTCGTCCACATTTATACATTTTCTCTTACAAGCTCGCCGGTTATTGTGGCTTCTAACATCATGGATCATCTGGTTTATCTGGTATAAAATGCCGCCCGTTCTAAATTATGTTTTGTATTAATGTGTTTCTATTAGGCGTATTATTTATTTAATTAATTAAGGGAATTTTAACTGTGTAAATAATCAGAATACAACTAATAGCGGTTTAAATAACGATTTCACCATCACTAATAGAAGGTAGTATAGCAGTTTACAATGTGAGGTAATAATATGAAACAGGGTGAATATTATGTTCCAGGCCGATTTTGTTTAGCCTTCATTATGGTTTGGCAGACACTTGTCAGTTCGCATTAGTAACGTGTCAAAATTATTAAAACATTTTATCTAAATAATAATGGTAATGTTGCAATTATTAATGGTGATCGCTATCGTTGACACGTTGGAAAACTTCTCGGTGGCCGAATTGGGTCGATTAGGCCCGCAACACACGTTGTTTCAACAGGACGGTACCACCACACGCACAGTCCGAGCTACGCTTGAATTTTTGGGTGAAATTTTTCCCAGCCGCATTTTGTTAAATAACTGGCCTCCTCGATTACCTGATTTTATGGTAACTTGAATGTAAAGGTCTACGCCAATAAGCCAACAACAATTCCGATGCTACGGGACAATATTCAAAATGAAATGGCTGAAATAGCACGCCAAGCGTGCGAGAATGTTATGAAAAATATGGTTAAAGGAGCACGCATTTGTGCTGCTGCCATAATTGTAATAAATCAAATAATTGATAAATAAAAACCAAATTATATAATTGTATTTCATTTCTTAGTTACTCAAGAACAACATCGGCCTGGAACACAATATTAATAATAGAATTAGATAAAAACTGTTTAGGGAAAGGTTAGGGGGGGTTGAAACTATTGTTGTAGTAAAGGAAGAGCAAGATGTGTTTGTAGGTTATTATGAGAACAGTGGCTGAGATGAGCGTCCAAGGGCCGAGCGCCGCTCCAGCATCCCCGCGAGGTGTCCGCCGCCGGGGGTAATTGGGTCAGATGTAATCTGGGATGCACTAGACACGCGCGCACGCACACCGCCCACCTTTGCACGTGTGTCGCGCTCACGCAAGCCGGGTTTTTTGACCCTCGACCGATACGGCGCACACCTGCTTGCGAGGTGCTGATTGATTTCGGCACCTTTTCGGTTAAGACGTCAATTAATATTTTTGTCAATTTTCAAAAGATACCTTTATTTTTCGATTGATTAGAAATTATAGATTTAAATCACAATTCGTACATAAATTGGTAACTAAAATGCAAGAATAATTCTTACATCGCTATTATAATCTCACGCCTCGGACTGTGTGGTAAGTCATTAACGTTGATTCGGTAAAGTAAGTAGCGGACGTGAGCATAAAACGCTACTTTGCTCATAACTTCGGTGGTTCCTGTAGTTCAGTTAATTTTTTATAACGTTTTAACATTACTATATAAGTGTGTAAAAATAAATGAAAAAATGGATTAAAACGATTTTTTTTATATATTAATATATTTTCTTTTTAGATTCATACATATGCTTCGTAACAAAAATATATTTAAAAAAAAATTACCTGATAAATCTCGTATTTAGAGAGACAAATCGTTTATATAGTATGTGAAAATTCAAATTAAATAATCGTACATTAATTAATAGAGTAATAAATAATTAATTATTAAAATGAATAATCACAATGTAGCGTTTGCGTTAAATATTAAAAAAAATAATAGATTAATATTATCTAAATAATATTTAAATCAGGGAAACAGTAAGTACTAAAAACATAGTAAAACATAGAAAAATGTATACATACCTAGTGCAAAAACGAACGTACACGTATAATAATTAAATAAAACATGTCACACAATATTTATTGCAAATTAAAATCAAGATCGAATTGTTAAAAGTATGTGAAAAAATTTATCTATCGACAAAAAAAAATTTGGTTGCTACCGGGATATAAACGCGGAAATTTTCCTATCCGTTGAATTGTGTTACAATTTCGCGTCATTTAAAATGTAGAACTTATATTCAGTGTTTCGTTTCTAAACTATATTTTTCTAATTGATAAAATTTATGTTATTTCGCTTGCGCAGAGATATTAATATACATATATAGCAAATTGGACGTTGTGGTTTATATTAATTTTAATAAAGATTATTTAATATCGACCGGTTTTGGTAAATACCATTTCCATTGTCACGATATCGAATTAAGTAACTAAATAAAAATCTATTATTATTTCAAAATCAATCTAGTATCTAACTTAAATTTTATTTTATAGTTAAATGGTATTGGTTGGTGTATTTAAAATTACTCATATAGTGGTAAAAAACAAAATGAAATGCTTGATTTGAAGATAATTTGTGTTAAATAAAGGTCAAAAAAAATCGATCATGAATAGTGTCGATTGTTTTTAGAATCTAGTTGCGATATTATTAGCAGCGCGCCCCACCGTCGGGGGGGCCGAGGGGCCCGGAGCCGCCCGACAGGCAGCGGGCAGGCAGGCAGGCAGGCAGGGCAGGCAGTGCGGCGTGCGAGTGCCGGCACTATGTCGGCCGTTCACCCCGGCCGCGGCCGTTGACCCGCCGAGCCGCCGGCACATTGGCAAAAAGCTCTCCGCCCGCCGCGCACCGCCGAATCCCCGCCGCGCTCTCGGCGCCCGCGGCTGGAGAAAGTACGGCACCCCTTATTGGCGTGTTTCAGGGATCCCCACATCTAGGAGGCAGTGCTTTTTTATCGTATTTTTAAAAATAGTTCTGTAATATTTTAATTCAAATTAATTCAATCAACTGGAAAGATACAGGTACAGAAAACAATCTATGTATCGAAACAATATTTAATTGCTCCCCTATTCTCCAGGGATATGTTCCAGAATATAAGTTCAACATTTGTCAGAAATTGTATATTAAATATAACTCATAAAGTTATATTTATTATGTTCATGTTTTTAATATACATTATAAAAATTCTTATACAAAATAATAATATACAAAAAAGGCGTATAATGTAAGAGATGTTAACTTAACTAAACCGAAGTCTGCACTGAAGGAGTCAGGTTCATACGTTGTCTATCGTACAAATATGAAAACCATTATTATTATTAATATCTATATTTTTTTTATCTAAACCAAAAATATTAAGAATGAGGTAAACAGGGTTTTAAAAGAATTCTACTAACATAATAAATAAGTAAAATACTCTCGCTATCCCGCGATTGAAACACAATGCAAAACAGAAAGATGAATATAAAGAAATTATGTTGTTAAAAACAAAAGTTTTAAATAATCTATATCAAAATGAATAAAAACCATAATGTAAAATTTGCAACTAATATTAATAATATACAATAAAAAGAACACATTGTTATTGTGAAGTCACTGTATTTCAGAACATAGTTCTGTAGTATTTTAGTACAAATTAAATGTATCAATAAGAAAGATATACACAGTATGAGTATTAAGTTAAAAAAAAATTTCGTCAACTTTGTTTGGTGTAGTGTAATCGGTTAACGCATTTTTCCGGATACGGAAGGATCCAGGTTCGAATCCCAGTAGCACCAAAAATATTATTTCATTTACTTCATTCATTACATTTAATTTGTATTAATAATATATTCAAATTTAAACTGTACTCTCACTTATCCGCGACGTGACATTGCATGCCATTACCAAAACACTCATTCGCTGTTACCTCTAGTATTGAGGATCGTGACGTCACTCCGGTTGCATCTGAAATCCATGGTCAGGCCAGGGGCAAGACCGTCTCTCTATTATTCTAGTCACCATAAGCCTTGTTCTGTCATGTCCTGCAGGACATCCCGGTGAGATGAGAATCATTTGGAAATATTACAGAATATAAGTTTATATTTTGTCGGATATGTGTTTTAATTGGCGTACCGAAATCGGAGAACGCGCTTCCCCGGACACGAAGAGGTCCAGGTTTATATCCCGGTAGCATTTAAATATATTTTCGATAGATAGATTTTTTTCTGTATTTCATGTACTTGTATAATCATGTTATTATTACAAAACACGTGTGCAGTGGATAAACAGCGGCTGATAATGACGTAAAAATAATGATTAAAAATTGATTAATTAAATTCTTCCGCCCTAAATCTAAACCCTTGAGTTAAGGGTATTATTGTTTTTAAACATTGTTGTTAATGGAAAAATATCTATTACAGGACTTGAATCCATTGAAATTCATTCAAGTTTCAACATTTGTTGCGTTGAATTTGAACCTGCTACCTAATATCATTCAAATTGTGCAAAAACATATTTTAATAATATATATATTAACAAAAAAAACACACTTAATTACGTTATGTATATTATTACTCATTTTTAATTTGTCTCGTTTGCAATATTTATTTGATTTAATTGTTTATAGTATGCATCGTACTAAAAAGTTATGTGTAAAATATCTTTGTACCGTCAATAAATATAGAAATAAAACACCTGACATAACATTTATTAAATATGAATTAATCAAATTCTACTAACCTTTACCTTTGCGTTATTATGGTATAATAATTAAAATTGATTATATTAATCACACAGAAAAATGCTATCTATAGAAAAATAATATACATCTTTAAGGAGAACGTATATTTTTTTGTGAAGTTATAATTTCAGAACATAGTTTAGCGGTATTTTAATGCAAATTAATGGATCAAATGGAGGAACCCGGAACATTCTTATGCGGGATAACGTGTTACCGATTACACCATAATTCATGTCTAATTTTGGACTATATAAGTGCCTTTTTTATTGAGACATACGATGTCTCTTATCAGCTATTGTATATAATATAATAAGATGAAGTGTGAAATACAGTAAAAGTTTTGAAATCTGATATTTCAGATCGACGATGAAATCAAAAGATTTCCACCGGTTATTTCATAATTTGGGTTAGAAATAGATCTGATTAAAATTTGATTGAAACAGTTCAAATTGAAATTATTCATCTATCATGATGGTAAACTGTTCAGGAAGGATATCCGAACAATTGAAAAATTCGCATCAACCAGATATTTGAGAGTCTATCGTTAATATACAGTTCCTGCATAATTGAGATATTTGTGTGATTTACTATCCTCCACGGTGTATGTGTCTAACACCACACAACGGGTGCATCAATCCGTCTTATTTACCTTACTTAAGAGTTCACGGATTCACACTATACACAAAAAGAGATGTGTCTCGAACGACGTAGGTACCTATATATTATATTGTGCCAAAAATGCGAATAACCCTACAATGTTGTATAATATATTTATATTATGATAATATCGATACATCTTAGAGAATCGACATCGAGACTTCTGCGAAATTAAACTTTCATTTTGCATATTTAGCCAAGACACAAACCACTGTATTGGGCGAGACTTCATAAACTAATAATAATATAATGTACGTGCGTTGTTGTGTGATAGATTTCTTTATTTTTATGAATTTAACAATGTTTTGAATTCAGTTTCAACATTAATTTTTTTTATTTTTATAATTAAATTAATACGTATTATTATATTTATGCGGAAATTCGTGGCAGAGAATAACGATGGACATAGAAAAGTGGGAGACACTTGGGAGGTATTCATCCAGCTGTCGATGATGATAAGTATGTAATAACAAGGTTCTTGGAACCTTAGGGGCCGGTTGTGTGATCAGTAGTAACTTTATACTTTAGTAAAAAAAGTTACTGGAGTTAAATTTTTTGCGAAAACGGGTTATTTGATCGTTGGTAAAAATATATTTACTTATCGAAAGTACACCCCGGAGTAAACTTTACTCTCCGATATCCGATAGTAAAATTGATAGTTATATATGGCGGACTCTTCACAGCTGTTCCAAAAGTAATCTGACACTTTGAGAAGTGCAGTATACGACGATTAATCATTTGTTATCCCGCTAATTTAATGATGACGCGTTTGTACAGTCACATTTGCAATGCGGTATTATTGGATGGGGAGGTGCATATAAAACTTCATTGTCACAGTTAGAAATCACTCAAAAAATGATAATTAAAATTATTCTAAAAAAAAGACTATCCAAGTATTACGTATTAAGTATACCAAAATTTCACAAATACCAAAATTTAAAGTACCAATAATAGTAGACGTATACAAAAAAAAAATCATTAATTCTAATTTTCAAAATTAAAAATTAATGAAATTTTAGAAGCGAATTCCGATCTACAAGATATAGAGATCAAATTGATATCCCAAAACTAAAATATACCGCAACTCAAAATTAATATATTTATCAAGGCATCAGAAAAATTACGGACTATCATAAATTTGTAACTGAAGTAAAAAAAATATGTACACAGACTAACTGAAACATTAATTAACTCGAATATACTCCTTCTCTATACACGAGTCTTACTCTCACAGAGAAGAAACAAATGTTATATATATATCCACTGATTATTCAAATTATATTATATTTTTAAAATTAATAATGATTATCTCGTTGTTTAATATACATTAGCACATAATTCGAACGCAGAGGCGAAAAAATCCATAAATAAAGGATAAAATAAAGCAGATTTCATGATTGTTTGTCGCGCCTATAGACATCTCATCTGTGCTTTGACAAGAGTACATTGTACAATCAACCCTTAAACTATTTTAACCGGCCCTTAGTTAATAGAAATTTCATCGCGAACGAGAAAGTTGAACGGTCGCTACACGCACAAGAGATTTATCATACATAAATATTTTGTTACTTTTTTCGTCCTACATACGTATACAAAACATTAATTCATATGTAGAGAGTCGTTCAGATTTTGGCAATCTCGGCTAGATTTCACAATACCAACATCATGATCTCATCACCAACATTATGATTTACGAATCTCATCGACGCGACGCGTCGTGTGGCCGTTCGTTTGTTCGTTCGTCCGTTCTCATTGGTACGTTTTCGCAGATGAATCGTCCCGCATCTGTCATTATGATTTGTGCGCTGCATTGCGACAGCGTGTCCTTTGTCTACGAGGCGGCCGGGATCGGAAGTGACGTAATTGCGAACCGGGATATATATTTTAAACATTTCAGATAAAATATTTGAATACAAAATAAATTAATCAACTAGAAAAATACATATTTATTTGCTACCGGGATTCGTACTTGGACCTCTTCCTGTCCGGGAAAGAGCGTTCAAAATTTTTTCAAAAAAAATTTATATTTCGTAATATTTCCAATTGATACATCTACTGTTCAAGTTTTAAAAGTAATCAACTTTATATAACCGCAAATCTCAAAGTAAAACCCGATAAGAGATGCTAAAATAAATTAATTAATCCAAATTGGATGGATATAAATAAAACAATGTTATAACTCTACGTGAGTTTATTTGCACTATTCGAGTTTCGAGAGAAACAGTAACGCCCATCGACAGGTGAAGTATTCAAAATAAAATCAGTTAGTGTTAGTGTCGAAACGCATACTCGTGTTTTAATTTTCAATTACCGATTAACACTTGCTCGGGTGAAAAGAAAAATTAAATTTACCATTATTTGTGAAGTACAGGAAAATTCATAACTTTATTTGATGACGTGTTCACACAGTTAAACTGTGCTTGTTGCCTACTGCAGCGGTTCCCAACAGGTGTGCCGCAAGATATTGTTGCGTCCTGTAAAAATCAAGCGTCTACTGAGTAAACTCTATTCTTGTCAAGCATTTAACCGTAATTTTATTAATTGTTGACAATGTTTTTATCATACGTATCTGTATTTACGATTATAACATTTTAATTTTTCCTCTTTTAGAGGGATTATTTTTTTATCCAGCGAGAGACGGTCACTGTTGACGTGTATTGCCGAATGATCGACGAGTTTTTGGTACCGCAACTACAGCTGTTTTCCGCGTTCAACAACAGAACACAATTTCAGCAAGACGGAACCACTCCACACACAGCTAGAGTTTCAATGGAGAAGCTGAGGAAAATTTTTCCCAATAAATTAATCAGCAAGTACGGAGACATACCCTGGGCACCTCGGTCACCGGACCTTACACCGTGCGACTTTTTTTTGTGGGGATACCTCAAGTCGAGAGTTTACTACAGCGACAATCCTCGGATAATTCAGGCTCTACAATAAAATATCCGCCGTGAAGTTGCTGCCATTGAACCGACGCTTTGCTCTCGCGTTTTCGCAAATTTAAGAGTCCGAATGCAAGAGTGTCTTGAGAAAAATGGACGGCATTTAGACGATATTGTTTATAAAACGTAAAATCCGCATTGTTAAACTCCATTTTTTATAAATAAAATATGAGAATAGTATTGTAGTTTTTATTTTTTTATTTAATATTTAACTTGAAAATTTTCCGCCAGACACCCTTTACTTGTCCGGCTATTGAACGTTAGCGATCATTATTTTATTAGCCGCAGCTCCAAATAGTTAGATTATTATTAATAATAAATAGAACTGTGGATTTCACAAAATGTTGCAATTTCCGAGACTTAATTATGTTAAGGATTTCTTTTTTTCTTTTCCATCCGAATCGTCACATTGTCATTAGTGACCAGCATATTTTTAGAAATCGGATTAATTTTATTATGCTATTACGAAAAATTACATTTAGATATTTTTTCATATATATATATAATTTGTACGCTTAAAAAATGATAGGTACGTGACAGGGATTCTTTAATATGTTACGAAAATTTTATAATTTGGGTAAGTGTGTCGCGACGCCGAAAAGGTTGGGAACTGCTGACCTCTTGAAAGGTATATTAAATTTTATTAGGCTTAGTAAATCAGGACTGTCTGTGGTGGTGTTTATTATATCGATGGATAACATTACGTCAAGCTTAATTATAGAGATTACGCTTTTAATTTTTTACGATACGATACATTCCCTCTACTATTTACACGTACTCAATTTTAATGTTATTTATGAATGCCTTCGTACATAAATTCATTAATTTAGTATGCATTTATGTATGGCTGAAATAATTTTCTCTCACGTCATTTATTTTGTGTTATTTCTTAACAGTCTTATTTATGATCAAATTAATATGTTTTGTGTTTTTTGTTGTAGAATGTAGAATAAGAACCAACTTTAATCATTAATTAACCATTGCTTATAAATCTTTCATTTGGCATAAGTAAAAATTTAAAATACATATTGAATGAATCAACTGGAAAGATATGGAGAAAAAATTTATTTATCGAGAAAATATTTAGTTGCTACCGGGATTCGAACCTTGACAGAAGTCCTATCCGGAAAAATAAAATAAAATAAATAAATTACGATTAATTTATACCTATATATTGATTACTTATTAAGAGTTTTTCCATATCACGATGTATGACAGAATTCTATCTGGTCTGCACAATGGATGGATCCAAACAATCACAAGGGTAATCGGCTTAAAATAATCCAAAGATCTATTCCCCCGCACCCCTTGGTTCTCCAACAGGAAAGTCTCTAAAAGAACAGTATCAAATATCTCTAGAATGAGAATTGGGCATTGCCAGGTGGCCTCACATTTGTTCAGATTGAACATAATAGACTCCAATGTGTGAGTGTGGTGCCGAGGAGGAAACCCTTGACCATGTCTTTTTTGCCTATCCATCGCAGGTTTTTTTTACAATAATTTGTCAATGGTAATTTTTAACTCCCGATGTGTTATCTTCTTTTCCTTAACTCGCCACATTTAAGCTATATAATAGCAAATTTTTTGGACGTCAATGGTATTAACTTGTAACGCAATATTCCCTATTCTGTAATATTGTTGTACTGCTTTCTATCAAATAATGTTTTAACTTGTTTAACGGCACAAATCACTCTTGAAAGATGGATTGCCTGTTTAAAAGAAGAAGAAGAAGATTACTTATTAATACATTAACAGTTCATCAATTTTAATAATCTATTGATATCATTTGGCTGTATTACTCATCATAAAAACCAGATACCTACGTGAGTAAAATAAAATACATGAAACGTTTAATATTATGTTTAAAGTCACGTCAAACACACATCTAATGCAATGACTTGTCTGTGTCGTTCACCGATTGGCACAACCGTATTCCATCGCGGCATCTGCCAGGTCGATGAATTAGGTTCGCTCGACTAAGTGACACGTGTGTCAAATCATGAATAATAATATTAATTTATGTTTGTGTATATAAGTTAAGAATCGTATACGTGACGTGTCAGTGCATGTCATTATCAAAACAACTCATTCGCGGTTACCTCAGAGTTGAGGATCGTTATATCCCCTCAGGTTGCATCTGAAATCCATGCTCAGGCCAGGGGCAGGACTTCCACACCGGCTCTCTATCCCACTAGTCACCACAAGCCTTGTTCTGTCATGTCATGCAGGGACATCCCGATGATGTTCGGACATCGCGTTCGCGTGTACCTCCGATACGTTATTTTGGACTACGTTAGTGTTTATTTATCCATAGTATTCTTAAAATTAATACAAATTAAATTAATCAACTAGAAAGATATAGAGGTACAGAAAAAATATTTAGTTGCTACCGGGATTCGAATCTGGATTCACCGCAATATAAAGCTGATTATCAATTGGAAAGATAAGACTATAAGTTCAAAATTTGTCGAAAATGTATTCGATTGCTATAGCGAAAGTGGTAAACGCGCTTCTCCGCATAGGAAGAGGTCCAGGTTCGAATTCCGGTAGCAGCAAAATATTATTTTGATAGATAGTTATTTTTCGATGTATCTTTCCGGTTGATTAATTTAAAATGTTTTAAAAATACCACAGAACCATGTTATGAAAATGTAACTTCACAACAAAAATGTATTGTTCTAAAAAATTCTCAACTTTCTTCGCCAACGCCACAATTCTGATGAATCAATCCTTTGCCTGTCTTTTGAATTATTTGTCCACGTTTTCGATGCCGATGAAGGTATTTTGGTGTGCCTGATACGTTGAATTTCTAGCTTTGATCTAGGCTCGATATCTCACTATTTGCCATACCTATTATCTTTTTGATCTCGGCTTCTCACTTACCCGAGATGAAGATGAAGAGAAAAAAACCTATCTTTTATGGAACGCCACCGTATTCGCTCAATCTGTATTGAATTTTAAGTCTCTCGTTGCTGTTGCACCAAAAACGTTGAGAAATTCATGTGACACCTAAAAAGAACTGTAACACTGACAGTACTATTTCCGCACTGCACTGACCCGCCACGGATGCGTGTGAGCGCCCTCCTTTATTATATTCTCTCCCGTCCGATCCTGTTATACGGAAGTGTGTTGTGTTGTTCTGCGCTCTGAACCGACCACGTGTTCCACTGGAACAGCTGACGGGGGTGAATGACCTCGGGCGACCTTTGCGCGTACTCACACGCGTACACATAAGCGCACACACACGCACTCACTGGGTGCATCTATCCGATACAATCTTAGGGGGGGATTATATATAACTATTTTCAAACCGCGTTCTCGTTAGGGCCAGGTGATCGTAATTGTATTTACCACGTTGATTACTTTGACGTTGACCGGTTTCGATACTGCCGTATCTTCGTCATGTAGGATGTAATAGTATCTTATGGATTAGTTAGTGTACGACCTTATAAATAAAATAATAAAAAATATTATATTTAAAAAATGTATATAAAAAAAATAACAAAATTTAGCATTTATACGATTTTTACAACCTTGCCAAACGTACATATTCAATAACTAATGATCCTCCCTGAATTAATGTCAAATTAAGTTTTTATAAATATAGGAATTTTTATGTAGTTTTGTAAATTTAGCGTATTAAAAAAAAAAAACCTATTTAAAACAACAAAAATATTAAGCGATACACTGGGTGTACTTTAAACATAAAACAATCGCAAGACTATTGTTGTAAAAGTTGTAAATTTTTTTTAAAACTTCTGGAATCGAACCAGCGACCTTTGAACGTGTAATAAATTGCTTTATGCTATAGAAATTATAAAAAATCATTATTTTTACACATTGTATCAATGAACTTTGCTCTTTTGGCGAGTATGACAAATTTGGCCCATAAAGCATTATACATATTTTTGCTTACGAGGAGTATGTCTAAAATAGCCAACTACAATGTGTCATTTAAGTCGTTGAATTTTGTATTTTTGCTGATACGTGCAATTGTCACCTTAATTAACCTTTCCATTTGATTTACTTAATCCGTGTTACACTTCCAAAATGATATATTATATATTTGTAAAGTTGAGATTTTTTAGAATATGGCGCCTTTATAATCAAAACAAATGAAATAAATCACACATTAAATCTATCTGTAGAAAATAAATTAATCTTCAACGGAAGTCTTTGCGAAACCTGGCAGCTTCTGCTTGAAGGTTTTTAATTACGAAATATTTAAACCATTAAACTCACCCGGAACAGTCGATAGAATGTTCCGGGTTCGAGCCTCTGCGATAATTACTTATTTAACCACATTAGTTGCACAGGTAAATTCCTTTTACTTTATCAGATAAATAAAGACTAAACCTTAACATCGAATTCTTATCTTTTGTTTCAAATATTCAATTAAAATATATATTCTAATGATACGTGAAATATTTGAAACATTTTTAGGATAGTGTTTGTGCTTAAATTTATTTGTATTATTTTTACACGATTAATTTCCAATTAATAAAGTTAATTCTATAATTTTATTAAAATATATATGTCAATCTAACCACAATGTTTTTGCAATAAATATAATATCAAAAATATTATATAGTGATATACCTAATTAACTTGGTAATGTGGCTATTTTCTTTACACGTTTCCAGTACCTGTGTAATGTTGTTGCTTTTCATCTTGTTCACCGTCGGACGGTATATTAGTTCCACCCCCATTGTGGCTGTAAAGCGGTTACACACTCTAAAATAACACTCAACGAGAGATTCCTACCGCACATTATGTATGTACCTTGTTGCAAATGATTTTACGCTAATGGTATTTGTAGGAGTGGTCCTTGCATACACACGCAAGACACTCCCTGTACATAAACATAAAATAAAAGATAATTTTTTTATGTATCCGCGCTTTAAAATAAGTGGAGTTTACTCATCACAATTTTAAACTATATTTGTGACGAAAACTGCGCTACAATAGCGCGTTCATGTGGAAGAAACAATTTTCGTCACACATTAATTATGTCTGCGAAAATATTTGAAAATACTTTTGCAGATGATATTTACGTAGATTTTACAAAGACCATACAGATGTTCTTCGGTGAAAGAACACCTAAGACACTCCGAAACTGTAAGTGGCGTCCACAAATCCTTCCGTCAAAACGCTGTTTGACAAAATCATAGTTTGTAAATTATCTGTAGTCATTAAATTAATTTAATAATGAAGGTACTATGTTTGCATAGCTATGAGGCACCAATTGTGTCAAGTCAGCGTAGATTCTGCCACACTGCTGATAAGTATTGTGGTCTGTGACTAAGGATACATATTTTATTTTATCAAAATTATTGCGTGTATGTATCCATTGAAATTCATGTCGCGCCATTTTTCACCCTTTCACAACAGAAAATGTATTAAGAAATACTTTAGAATTATTTATTGGCTGAAAATACAGTTCAAAACTACGTGCGTTACAAATTTTTTCAAACTTTGAATTAAATCTGCATTTTTGCCTTTGTGGTTAGTTTATCGACCAATTTAATTTTAATTTTTCTGTGTTTTACGACCCGCGTGGAATAAATTATTAAGAAAATTAAATCTACATAAATTATGTTTAAAAAATATAATATGCTCGCCAGCCTGCAGGGGTGTGCGGTGTCATCAAAATGTTAAGTTTTTTTTTTTTCAACATTAAAAAAATACGTTTTTAGTCTACGATGCGCTGAGTGTTTTACACTTTTTTCTACTGTCTAGCTACAAAAATCATAAGTTTTAAACATAAAAATAGAGCATTATACCGCTACTTTACAAGATAAATTAATATTAGAGTGCCATATCAATAGTGTTTATAATTATTATTTATTTATATTATTAATAATTATAATTTATTTATTTATTTACATGTCACGGTATAGTGTTTAGGAATTAGTGTCTGAGAAATCTTCCTATTTTACCTAAACGACATAAGACTGACATAAATATGTATAACACTTTGGTATACGAGTATATACATTTTATTTCCAAAATTATTCCAATACACATACACAAACATTGAAGAAAAATCAAAAAATATATATGTAAAATTTTTCAAAAAAATATTAATGTATTTTCTAAAATAAATTGTTACAGAATGACCAAAGTGAAAGACGTCAGACAAAAAATAAAGTGTGTTATTTTGAAAAAACATTTACTAGTGCCACCGACTGTGATGGACATCCCAGGGCGTGATTTTCTAATTTTTCAGTTTTTTTTTAAACACATGAAATTTTCAATTTCAACTTAAATCCACTTAAAAAAAATAAAACGAGTTTTCACCTGAATTTAATTCTATTCTACATTTTAGTTGAGTTTATTTTTTTAAAACGTGCAACGTCGCAAAGCGTTATGATGAAATATAAGAATTTTTATTCTCATGAAATTATTTGAATATTTTATGTATTTTGGGACTTCCAATTAAGGAAATTAATAGATTTTTTTTAACCTGTATTAAAATTTTCCCATAAATTTTACACTTCATTTAAAAATAAATTGCGTACTTTAAATATTTTATTTGCAAAATTCTTTTAGTATAAACGATAATACAATATATTTCAAACAATTCTTACACTTAACCTTTGCGACTTCCAAATTCACAATAACTAATTTAGATTAAACAATGTCTTAACATATCATATAGCACATTTCTTTACCGTAAATACTGTGTTTTTCTTGGGGCTTAATTTTAGTTTTCTTTGAAAGCAAGTGATCAAAATGTGACCTTAAAAATTAAAAGTTTTTAAAAACTGTGTTCGCTCGAGAGACTCTTCACGCTCATCTGCCGCTGACCACAGCATCCGCATCACTTTAATCAAACTCCCGAATCTTCGAAAATAACTGGCTACATTGAAAAACATCTTATTTTGAGAATATTTTGAAAAAGCTTAATCGTGATAAAACCGTGTTCATCCAAGTCAAGTCAAAAAATGCAGCGTAAAAAACACATTTATTTACATTGGTTTTAAAATATATACGTACGTTATATATTGGAAAATTTAAAAGTGCCATATTTGAATGCTGATTTACCGAGGCCTAGAATAGGATGCCTTATTACTAATTATTTTCGTATTTGTGAGAGAATTTCTGAAATTTTATTCTGGTTGAAAGATTGATAAAAATGAGATTTATCACTGTTTGTAAAACTTTGCAATAAAATGGCCAATTTTATTCCAAGTTTTAATTCCCACTGCGGAAGCGAATAATTAATGGCTTCTTCTTTTGAAGATGGATATACCGCAATAATAATTCTGCGAGGAGATAAACTTTCGTCAAACGAATTAAATAGTTTTCTGATTATTTCTTCGGAAAACTAACATCGGTAAAGTTGTGTACGAAACTGAAATTTTTAGAAAATTAATGTATGTTTTGTAAAATATACAAAGGCATCTAAAATATATATTATATACACACAAAATAATGGAAATTTTGAACTCGATATATAATATAGACCAGAATAATTGTAAAACACAAAAATATACAAGAAATTATTCAAATAGATTTCACATCGGTTGAATTATTAAAGAATCTCTTTTGTGAGTTCATCACTTAAAAGTCTGTCAGTTGGAAGAGTTGGTAAGAAATTGTTTAATAAATTTTAAACACAAAATCGCGATAGTTATATATACTACTTCAAAGACAATCATAATTTGAGAAGCGAAGTAGAATGAGAGGACAAACGGTCGGGTGATTTGAAGAAGTCGTAAAAACTGTGTTAATTAAAGAGTGAAGAAACGTAAAAAATAAACATTTTTTTGATTTAAATACATCAAATAAAACAATATATTTAAATCAGGCGCGTTGTTGACGTCCAACCGAAGGGTTTTAGGAGTGTTTCACCAGCGGTCCGAAGCGCTGAAGATGCCCAGTGGTGGCGCCACTGGCCACCGTTGCGCGAGCCAGGTGCGCCCGGTCTGACGGCCGGATGGACCCGAGCCAGTATCACGAGCTGTTCGGCTCGCAGTGGCCCCCCGACTGCCTGGCGGGGCAGAGCGCCCAGCCGGGGCTCAAGCGCGAGGACGAGGCGGCCGGGGGCGCGCCGCTGGCCGTGGCCGACAGCACCACGCCCCCGCCGAGTGAATCGTCCTCGTATGGATCGCCGGTGCCGGGAATGTACGCGGATAAGAAAGGGCTCAATTCTATAAGAGGTAAATAACGAGATAAAGAGAAGACGACAAAGACTTTTTTTAAATTATAGATTATAATACAGAGTGTAACTTTGTAGGTGGATACCTGAGTAGTTGAAAATGTTCAAAGAGTATATACAAACTCTGTATCGTTATTATTTTTTTTTTTACAAAATCATGATAAGAGGGCGCAGGACACGATCCACTTGGTTTTTTTTTTGTATAGTTAATTTAGTATAAAGTTTTCGAATCGAATACGTGCTTTCAATTAATTTTATTATGAAAGATTCATTCAATCCTAAAGCATTTCCTTAAAAAAGAATGTCCAAATATATTGTAATCATCACCAAAAAAATATAAAACGAAAGGTGAAACTTAATTGTAAAAGGTTTAATCAGAAAATGCTATCTTTCACAAACCCTGTGTATTGTATTTTTCCCTGAAATATTGTCCCTTAACATTTAATATTAGAATTATTAGTGATTTTTTTATTCATTTTTATTTGTGATGTTACCATTTTTCGAAACATATGATAATTTAAAAATTAGATAAATCACTTTGAAATATACACAGAAATAATCTATTTACCGAAAAAGTATCCTTACCCATTAATGGTAATTAGTTACGCCGTATTCTGATTTTCATCTATATATGTTACTTTTTTTTTTTTTTTAAATATTTATTTTTCCAATACAATATTCGGGTTCGAGTCCCGATGGTAGCTATACTTTTTGAATAAATATACTGATTTTTATCTTTATTTTTCTAATGGTTATAATGCAGTCACGGGAATTCTCGGGACTTGAAAATGTTGACTCTTGAAAAAAGTCGAGAACACAGAATCCTCAGTCTGAGCGCGTCACCTTGTCAAGCTGCAGTCTCCTAATGGACCTGATCACTTGGCGAATTGTTAAATCCACCGCTCGCTACCGACAATACAATAGGTGATCGATTCTCAACGAGCCGACCGGCTTCGAGGATCTTCTTCTGCTCCGGACGGATCGTATCGCCCGCCGGCAATCGACATCTCTTCAACGGCCCCAACCCTCGTGTCGTGATGGACGAGCTATTTCAGTCCGGTGACAGATGATTGTCTCTGCCGCCCCCCGGTGACCCCGTTACTTACATTTCTGTAACTTTATCCGTCTCTCAACATTGCCTACGCGGCGTGTATCCGGTCATTACGAAGATACATCATCTAGGAAGATACATTCATCTAGTATCTTGATGTAAAAACATTATTAATTAAACTATCTGTCTAATCTAATTGCAGAGGACAGATCGCCATACTGTTCTTGCCTCTTCTTCACTTTTCCATTCGCGCTAGTCGATTGTTGAAACTTCTAATACAAATATCTGATTTACTTCGTTGTGCCACGTCTTTCGTTCCTTCAATACTCTCCTCTCATATTTTTTTTATTGTACTTATTCTGTCGACTATTTGACCAACAGACACGTAGATTTTCTGCTATTTTTTTCATTTTTCCTTTAACATATGTATTTTTTATACTTGTTTTGGAAAATTTACTTAAACAATAATTTGTTATTAATAATTATACAGGATATTTTGTTTAAACCACTATTTATTCATTATTCTAGATGTTTCGATACCAACGGTGTCTTCTTCAGGAAACAGTGTATACTGAACATAAAAATACAAGCATAGATAAAAACAAAAGTAAGAACTAATAAACAAAGTATTTTGTATAATTATTAATATAAAATGAGGTCACAAAGTAATTTTGCAAATATTAAAGAAATATTTGTTAACTTTGTCTCAACATTATAAGACCTCCCTGCAACAACGCTGTATGTCGTTTTTACAAATGTTGATAGGTAGATGGAGTATCGGTCATATTGGACGGTATATAGTGTTATTTGTGCCAAGTGTTTTATTTATTTATTTTATAGTAATTAATACACCATTGAGTGTCCCAAGCAAATATACTACAAAATTAACAACTCAAACTTAGATCTGCCTAAAAACGATATCGGGCGGGTACCCCGTATATTAGTCTAGCAAGATAGGCATGTACAATGTAAATTTATAAATATTTTGTATAGATTATTAAAATTCAATATACATAATATAATGAGACTTGTCGGAAACACATATAAAACAATGTGCCGTCTTTTGCCGAAAGATTGGCAACCGTGTTGCAGTGTGCCGATTTAACTTGTGCAAGATATTATAAGATCATCAGTATTTTGGACATTGAACCATTTTTTGAGGTTACGCAGTCAAGACAATTCTATACTCTGTCATGAGTGGATCTGCCACATATATCCCTAAGTGGTGTCATTTCCAACTTCCACACAGCAGCGTCGGTACCAGAACCGCCAGTCTTGTAAACAACACTGGTCTTTTGACATATTCAGGCCTATTCTCAAAATTGCAATATTGAAATGAAGGTGATTGTTACACCAACCCTCAAAAATAGTGTTATATTTGAATGAGAGAGAGGGAGAGAGAGTGAGGGAGTGAGGGAGATAAACGTACCATAATCTGTCAAAACTATCTGTCTATTTTTGAGGGTTGGTGTAACAATCACCTTCATTTCAATATTGCAATTTTGAGAATAGGCCTGATTATATCAAAAGAATATATATATTTCCAAAGCACTCTTGCGTCGAAAAAAAAAAACAGTACGAACTTACGCACTAAGTGTAATTTCTATAATTTTCTACAACTATTAAATTAATATAAAAATTAAATTTTTCAAAATCATTCGATACGTGTTTGCGGGTGGCGATGTGTCAAAAATAAAGGTGTGACGAATACCTCTGAATATTAGTGAGATTCCACGTACGCTCGAGCCTGTGCCCGTGTGCGCTCTGCCGGTGCATGTGTGCGTGCCGGGGGGTCGTTGACACTTTGGCAGTTGGCCGGCATGCCCACCACACACGGTATTTTCGACTGTGAAATAATATGAACGCACCTATGTTGCTACGTTACGTGCCGAATGCCAAAATTATACCAGCGTACCTACGTGCGCGTGTTTTGTTATTTTTTTTTTTCTCTGAAAGTGTTTCGCGATCGCCTCTGTACGTTCCGATTTAACTCTTCACAACGTTATATATCTTTATTTTTAAAAATACTTTTAAAAAAAAAATGTGGGTTTTCAGAATTTTCTAATCATTTGATAGAAAATGGTCATGGTTTTGATAAAAAAATTGGGATTGTCAATTTTGCATGTAAACGGTGTTGGCCATAAATGAAATAAGCGTGTAAAATTAATCAAAAAATTATAAACAACCGACTAAATTTAACTACGAGTCTCACTGTAAAAATTTTTCCTAAGTATATTTGTAACAATTTGAAAATGGTATTTTTCGAAATCGGTAGGTGTATTTAAACTCAATAAGTGGTTAATGAAACAATGTTAACAAAAAAAAAAAATATATCTTTATTGTATTTAAGATGTTTTAGTAAATTCATTTCTGTCTCAGCCTACCTCTCTCTCCCCTGATTTCTTTCGCCGTATAATGTACCAAAATCTCCCAATGTAAACATGTATAGAAATGCAATCCAACTCAAATACCGAGGCTCCATTGAAGTTTAGGGTCCAGCTGACCTCCAAAAAACCAGTTCAGTATACGTCTTGCGGATACTTAAATGCTTTTGGCGAGTCTTTACAAATCAAAAGTTCGTTGTATTATTCAATATAGCATTATGGTCTGGTGGCATTGTATGATTCGACGCAAAACAGATCTATTCAGATATTGGTTTGTCGAGGTGTCATGAAAATTGGTGTTATTCTAGGCAGTCAATAGTATTTTCATTTCTTTTTGCATTTGCTGCTAGGCATGGACCTCCGCTCGTTCCTTGCTCGCTTTACATGAAGAAGCAGGTAACATTATGTTGATTAGTGTTAATTTTCGTTTTTATCAATTCGTGGATCCGGCTCGAAAGACCACAAACTATTCTCTTCTGATATTTTTTCCGGGTTTCCGGCATAAGTTGTACATTGTTATGTTAAGTGCGTGATGTTTGGACTGCTAGCGCTAGCGCGAAACCCGTAATAAGGCTACCGGTAATTATTTTCTATTCATACATGTGTATTATACATCCCGATAAACAAAATAATAACAAATATGAATTAAATATATTAATTGTAAAGATATACATATAAAATCAATTTTATCGAAAAAATTTGTTGTTGCGCCATCGGGATCTCTTTCCTAACCGAGGAAGGTGTATTATCCAACTATGCTACAGCGACAATTTTCGACCCTATATGTTACCTTCTTGATATTAATACATTTAATCGTTCCATCATTTGACAGAGCCATCTACCTTATTTTTACAGAATCTCAAATACCTTTGAGTAAACTGATAGCAGACGCCAGAATTATCAATTCATTTTATATGTATATCTTTATAATTAATATATTTAATTAATATTTAAAATATCACAGAGCTATGTTCTGAATAATTACAACTTCACAATAAGAATGTGTTCTCCTAAAAAAAAATAATAACATGTATCGATATGCAGTGTCGGTGTTGTTGTGGTTATGTCATGAACATGAACCGCTCTCGCAGTTCAGTGGGCACGACACTGGTTCTTGTACCGAGGGTTCCTGGTTGGATTTCCAGTGAGATCACAATACAAATTGATTTTTTTAAAGTTTAAATGTTTTTATGATGTGCTTCGCTACTGTAATTGAGTCTCGTACTTTGTTATAGTGTTAAAAAATTATACACTGCGAGACTAACGAATGTCTCCATTTTTAAGGTGGAAAATTATTTTCGCGTATTTTTGCCACGTTGCTAGAGATGGATAAATGGAAGGTGAGTTGGATCTGCAATAAGATGGACACTTGCAGATAGTTGGTGTTGAAAAAGATAGAGAGAGAGATATGACAACTCATTCTGGGTATATTTTAAGAACTACTTATTTATTTAAAGATAAACGACATTCTTTCTGGTTTATTTTGACATCGATGGCAAATTTTCCCGCGCAAATTCCTCGCCTGCCGTGTGTCGCGACGCCGTCTCGACACTTGACACGAGACCACTTTGATGTCGCGATGATAATATTTTTCGATGGGTAATTTACAATCAAGCTCCGGAACACATCGGTTTGATTGCGCGGCAGCTGATTGTCCGTGACTCTCGAACGTTTTAGTTCTCCGCGTGTGGGAGAAAGTGAATGATGTTTTATCTTTATTTCTGGATTCGAGAACTGCGACACTTTTTAAAAGAAAATATTCAAAACGAAAGTTGGCAGATAAACATAATCATCAGAATGTTCATCCCATTATTCTAGTGGGATCGGGGAACTAAAGTGTCAACAAGACGTCTATGTCCCCCACCACTGTTTTGCCCTCTTTCAGTACCCGATGGACCAATTGAGGCCCAATCTGTCATAAACATTTGCCGCTATTTATCTCAATTTAGGGTGGTGTATGGTAGGAAAGAACAACCCTTACTTCAGCCGCAGAAAAGATTGTTGAAGCGATCAACCATTGCCAGAAGATTTAGTTCAGTAAATGGGATTTTTATTATTTTATTTATTCTTTTATAGTGCATACATAAGTATATTTATATAATATGCTCTAATATAAAAATATCAAAATCGTTCCTTTTTACTACAACTTATCTTTCACATATTTGCTTAGTTCCATTTTCGAATCTATGTAGTTTCTCCTCCTTTCTTATGTCTTCTGGCATCGCACTGTACATCATCGATTTCTGAGATTTAGCTTTCTTCCTGAACGGCAGTCTCAGTCTATCTCTTCTTCTTGTCTGATGTTCGTGCTCACGTTTATTTGCGTCAGTTTTTCTTATAAGTTCTGCCGATATTTTCTTAAGTCAGGATTTTATAAATAAATATCATGTCAGGTCAACATATTCAGATCTTTCAGCATTGCACTGATCCGAGTATATCTATTTTTTCTGAGTATTAATTATTCTTAAAGTTTTATTTTACAGCACTGACAATAGTTGCATATTTTCTTCATTATCAAAAAAAAACAAATATTGCTTCAGTAGTTATGTAAGAAATAATAATAGAGTTGTATACTATTTGACAAGACTCAGTACTAACAAATCTTCTAATCTTCCTAGAAGTAAGTTTTTTTAGCAATCTTTTTAGTCACGTGTCTTGTATTTTGCGATAAATTTAATTTAGAATCTTTATAATTTACTTGTTGCTGTAGCATAGTTGGATAATGCATCTTCCCCGGTTTGGAAAGAGATCCAGGCTCGAATCCCGGTGGCGCAATAACAATATTTTTCGATAGAATTGATTATCCAACTATGCTACAGCGACAATATTTTTAGCGACAAATTTTCGAAGCTATACATTTAATCGTTCCATTATTTTGAAAGAGCCTTATTTTTACAAAATCTAAATACCTTTGAGAAATCTGACGCAACAACAATATTTTTTGATAAAATTGATTTTATATGTATATCTTTCTAATTAATATATCTAATTCATATTCAAAATATCACAGACCTATGTCCTGAATAATTATAACTTCACAATGAGAATGTGTTCACCTAATAATAAAGTTGTATCAATGTGTCCAAAATTTAATAAAAATGAATCGATAATTCTGGCGTCTGCTATCAGATTACTCAAAGGTATTTGAGATTCCGTAAAAATAAGGTAGATGGCTCTTTCAAATAATGGAACGATTAAATGTATTAATATCAAAAAGGTAACACATATGTTCGAAAATTTGTCGCTAAATTGGATAATGCACCTTCCCCGGTTAGGAAAGAGATCCTTGTTCGAATGATTTTTTGTGTATATCTTTCTAATTAATATATTTTATTCATATTTAAAATATCACAGAGCTATGCTCTGAATAATTACAACATCACAATAAGAATGTGTTCTTCTAACTATTTATTCTATACTACATGGGTAGTTGGATATTATTATTTCACTAACCAGATTTAATATGTCTAAGGGATTACATGTCAATTAAATTAAATTAATTGAATCAATTAAATATCGTATTAAGTGGACATGTATATTGTCCACTTAATACGATATTTAAGCTTAGGATTCACGCCTCGGGTATCTCGGACCCGCAGTATATATTTTTAATATTGTTTATAATAAATTGTATCTCAGGCCAGAGCATGTATCGAAAATACATTTAGAAACTTTCTTACATGCTTACCCACAGGTATGACACATGAGCCCGGCCAGAACAGTATAGCGACGCCAGCGGTGTTACATGCGGGGCCCGAGGTACCGAAAGTGTTCGTTAATATTCCGTCGATTTTACATTACATTGTAAGTATTGTAAGTATTAGAAACACGCTATTTGTTATCACAACTCTAGCGAAAAAGCGGAGGGAAGTTTTACCTCCATCTCTCTCTCTCTCTCTCTCTCTTTCGGTCGATGTGCTCGTGAGCATTGCGGTTGTTGAATATTATTAACTCGTGAGGATCTTAATTGTGTGATCGTATCAGAAGGTTTTATGCATGGTGAGACTGATGCCTTCTAGTCTCACGCGTGTGGGTGCATATCGCGAGGTATTTAAATAAAAGAAAACTAGCAAAAGTTGTCGCTCGCTTGAGATGTCGACGAATGAATGATCTACGAATTAGTGGTCAGCTCGGTCTTATTGGTCAGTCTGTTTCGGCTCTGTATGGTTGTCAGGTGAGTCCTTACACGGAAATGTTTGTGGGGCACGTGTCTATTCAACTTCCATAGCGCAAAGTGCTTGCCTCCACTCTTTGCGATCTTGGCCTTTGTTAAGAGGTGGACCTCTCATGTTCCCCGCGATCTCCAATGTCTCCATCCCTTCTAGCAACGTGCCCCGAGTGTGAAAGAATTCTTTTTCTGCATTTTTTTAGTCCACGTTATGCGCAAAATGAAATTAAAAATTGTTAATTGAAATAATGAAAATAATTTTTCTTAATTAAATACAGTCTTTGATGCACTGTTCTTATGACGGAGGGCAAAGATCATAATACTACGGATGATAAGTAAGTCCCGCGGTCTTTTGTATTACTTTAATTCGATTCTTACAATTTTTTAATACAAAATCAACCATTTTTCAATATTTTCTGCGGATGTACTCTACCATCGAATTGCCGCGAATCAAAAATATTTTTAATCGCATAGGTTTGACAAAATTTACGTGTCGCACTTTGTTAAGTGAGAACGTCATGTTTAATTATTATTATTTCGATGCTTGGTGATTAGCGAGTGTGTGGGAGATTGACATGGGGGTCAATTGTACCGTTTTAGTAAAGAAATTAAAGAAATTTTTGTAGAAGGGACGCTGTCGGTTTTCCAGTATTCAGAATGTGTTTTTTTGAACTGAATGCGCATGCGCGAAAGTCGCGTACTTTAAAAGTTTGTTGATACGGAACGAATAATAGAATCCACCATCGCTGACGCGATTCGCAGATGTTCGAAAGATGAGAATGTATATGTATTTCAACTCGCTCCGTGCGCGCGCCATATCATAGTGTGTGTTATGACTGGTCTCCAAAGTACAGGACGTATTTATTTGCAGCAGTGCTGTTTTCGGCTAGAAACAAACGAGTCCAAAGATTTTTGACTCTAGAACACGAGGGATGCGGAGCATCCAAAGCATGTATGAAACGACCGCGCGTGGTGTAAGTCTGAAAACAGAATCTGGGTATTATTAAGTACTTGTTAGAAGCTCCACTAGGGGATAGTAATTTTTTTGGATTCGCAACACAAGGCCGCGTGAGTCACGGGTCGCGTGACGTCACGGGATCGGCAGTCGGTCGACTGCGTCACAAATCCATCGCCTTATTTGTCGATAGGTTTATTCTAATTTCTATAACAAAATTTGGATATCTGCCAGCCATGTTACGCCACTGTAGATAATTTAATTTAGCCAACGGGTTCTGAGAATTTGCCTTGAGTGTAATAACCATGCAATAAGATGGTCGGATTTTCCTTTTCATCTTCGTCATCATCATCGTCGTTAGAGCATTCCGTTGTCCAACAAAATGAGAGAATTACCTGTTGTATTTCTTTATCTTCTTCTTCCTCTTCTTCTCATTTGTTTTCTAGTCCGCAATAGAAGTTAGTTAACATCGCGCCAGTTTATCTGTCTTATTCAATTATATGAACCACTCTTGTTATTTATTTCCTTGGCGTATTTTTTTTTTTGTTTGGTTTTAATTATTTATAATAAGACCAATTGTGTATTCTCCATTGTTGTTGAGGACTTCATCCCATTTATCAATGGATTTGTTGATGCCTTTTCTATAAAAATCGGCTGCTCTGGTATCGAGCCAATTTTCTGAGGTCATCGTCGTTGCGGAACGTTACGCCACGCATTTGATTAGGGAGCGACCGAAAAAGGTGATAATCTGTCGGAACGAGGTCGAGACTGCAGGGTGGATGCGGCAGAATTTCCCAGTTGGGTTCCTGGGTGACCTTTTTCACCTTGATTACATATATTGCGAGATTAGAACGAATACAAAATAGGTTTATTCGACATCTGAATATTAGATCTATTCAACTCGTATTTAGATGCTGCAAACTTTCACATTATGATAACCCTAGAACATCGAAGAACACGTGCTGACCAAATGCTTCTCTTCAAACTACTGGCCATATTGATTGTACCAGCCAATTAGAATTAATATCTCTCCATGTATCATCTAGATCGACCCGGCAATCCGCACTCTTCCACATTCCCAGAAGTAGAACATCTTACGTACAAAATTCATTCATTCACCGGTCGTGCAAATACCATAACGAGAAATTTACAGAGTTCAACATTAGCCTTACTACGCTCAAATGGGTTCTTCTTATGAACCACCACAATCTCAATTTTGGCCATTAATTCTAACTATAAAAACACACGTTGCTCTCCCTTTACGGCAACAATAGTTGCAACCTCCCCACCCTTCTCCCTCTTGTTTCTTTTCATTAATTTTCTGCATCTAAACATACTTATGTATCTAAATATTTTTGTGGATTTTCATTATTAGTATATGAGTTTACACTGTCAAAATCCCTCAATAAAATAAAATAATTAAGATCAAAGACGTAAAGAAGTATCTGTTGGAAATGTTCTATTTTCTCAACTCGACACTTTTTCTTAAGTCCAAAAATTAAGAAAAACTATCGGATAGACGAAAACGGCGACATTGACGTTTTAGAGCATGGGTGGCCACCAACCTTTTCGGCAGCCGGGCCAGATTTTAGAAATTAGATTTTCTACCGGGCCGTACAACAAAATGTATTTTATTGTTTGTTAATACGAATATACCATACGAGAAATTGTCACGATAGTTGAATCAATGTACTGAGATACTTCCATATATGAGATGTGATACGAACTACGCACGTTGGAATGTTTTTTTGGTGGTTTTGTGTACACTAAAAGAAAAAAAATGTGTGCATATGCTGCGCGGGCTACAAGTAGACACTCGGCGGGCCGCGGGTTGGCCACCCATGCCATGTTCTAGAGCAAAATAAATGCTATTGAATAGTTTCTCATTTTTTGCCACAGCAGTACGCACCCAATGGTAATCGCTTACTCGACAGCTCGAAGGTGCAACTTCAACTGTTATCACAACCACAGAAATAGGTCGCGTTCTGGTATAGGAAGAGGGGGTGGTGGATAGGCAGTAGACAGGAACGATTCTAAGATGCGTTCATATTGCGCTCACACCGCGACCGGCGAACGCCGAGTGGCCGTAAATATGGAACACGTGTTATACCACCGACTCACTGAACAGTAGTTAAAACCTACAGCATAGACTATACACGAAACCTGAATTATTAATCAGAGAGAAATAGGTTGGAAACATTTGAAATGTTGTGCTGGACAAGGATGGAAATAATAAATTGGACTAAGAATTACAAATGAGGTTCTTAATAAACACTATAGATAGGATCTCGTCCATGGAAAGACACACGATGAGATAAATCTCAGTACCCAGTGGCGTAACTATAGATAGGGGCCTAAAATGCTCGTGCCCTACAAACTACTCGGCATTGATATTTTAGCGAGTGTCTTATCTCTTATCGATGTATACAATTGTGTTTATTTAATTATTTTTTATGTATATAATGTTACGCATGTGTTGTATTTATATATGATTATAATAAAAATAAAACAAATATCGGGTACGATGAAAGAAAACTTGGTATAGGTGGCTGCGCGATATCGCCCTATCACTGTGTGCGGAGCGGTATTAAACAGCCTCTTTTGTAGCATTAAAAAAAATGCCAACCAGGCGACGTAAGAGTAGGACCGAAATAGGAGCCTTGAACTTATTAAATTGATCCTGGGAATGTGGCGGGTCCGCTCTCATTGTATACAGTAGTGTCCCCGCTAGTGTGTCGTGTTAGGGACCAGACATATAAATGGCTCAGTCACTTAGGTATGATTTCTTTTTAAGTGTGAACATTTTGAGATAGTATTAATTCTTATTATTTAATGGATTAAACACGCAATAATTAATATTTTTATAAATTATACACTATACTATACTTATTTCCTCATTTGGAGAGGGGGGTGGGGGGGGTTTCTTTCACGACGTTTCTACCGATGCAGTAAGGAGGTGAAGAGGATCCTGTTTAAATCCTTCTTCATCAGCATGTATACCTGCCGTCCCGAATTCAGTACAACAACTCGCACAGAATACTGTCGGGATTGGCGCGTTATTGTAGCGAATCTACAATGTTTGCCGAAGGCCGTGTATATGGATTCGTTCCGCTTCTGAGACATCGAGTTGCTGGCGTAAGGCTGCGGCTGGAGCTCAGCATTCAGTACCGACTCTCAAAGCAAAACTGGCTTCCTGACCAGGGAATGGCAACGACTACAGAATAGCTACAGATACAATAATATCCGTGACTGAAATGTTGTATTAATTTTTTTTTCATACGTATTATATTTATGGTGGATCGGGTCTTCATAAAACAAAATAATAATTAAATAATAATAATAATTAAAATGTATAATAATTAAACTCAAAAAATCAGTTTGAAGTTGGTAGAAAGAAATAAAAACTTAAATTATTGTACACGTCGTTTGAACGTGCGCACAAACGTGGAACTATTTATTCTGAAATTTAAACAAACAAAAAATATTAAATTACATACATTGTAGCTGAGGGAGATTCAAATTCGGACAGTGTATCTTTGAAACTTGATGGACTACAAAAGCTCCAAAAAATCTTGTCAGAGCGTAATCCATGCCTGAGAAATTGTTTTGTGTCTATAAACTCATAAAAGATGTTGATAGACGCAATGTGTTCCACAGAAATGAATTGAGGGAAGAAGCCCTAGACAATGTAATGCATTGAACTTCTGAATGGTGATCTAGACAGGCATAGCTGGAGGGAGAGGAGGAGGATCCACCCTTTCCCGAGACCGGTTTAGAAGCTAGGACTCTCTTGTCGATCCTACTCATCAAAGCTAATTAAAATAAGCGATTTTAATTCATTAACATATTTAAAAAAAAGGAGAAAAAAAATTAATGTGATTATTAGCAATTTAAACCTTACAGCATTCAAGTGTTGTCTTTATTCATATTAAACTTATAAACATAAATCCATAGAATACACAGTTTGATTACATATGGATGGAAAATTGATGGTAAATTAAGGTGCAGTAGTTCAAGGCAGACACTCAGGGATTCAGTCATCTAAAACACTCCCAAAATAGGGACAGTGAACGAAACACAAAATGGTTTGAGTCACACTTACACGGATAGACTGTTGGAGTTGCAAAACACGATGTATGGAGAGAGGGAGAGAGGTGCGTAGGTAGATATACTTCCCACCCTCGCAGCTCCCTAAGGAGCTCCATCGTGTCACCCATACCTGAATAAATTCTTTATATAAAACAAGTTCGTACCATTACTAATTAGGTCTGCATTCCTGGGCGGGCGGTGTCTAAGTCCAGTTAAACCACCAATCATACAAATGACAGAATAAGTCCATAACCCCAAGGTCGCTATAGCCGAGATTCGCTGTGTTATTTACAAAGGCAATCGTGAATTTGCCGGCAGGCCATCGCTCCCGCTCGCCGGGCGACCAATCACAGCGCCGCGGCCGAAAATATGTAAATTTGAGAACGCTTCGCGGATATTGTAGCCCTGTCAGGTGACGTCACTAGACGGCCGGGCAGCGTCACGCGGGCGTGCCGGGCAAGAAAACAACTACAAGTTATTGCCCAGATGGAAAATCATGGCTGACCTATTCAAGTGGCGACATGCTCGGAATCGTATGATTGGTGGGCTCGGGCTTTAACATCGTAATAAATAAATATAACGAGTGAATGATCACTGAAATGAAACATGAACATCTTGTTACTGAACGCACCCTGCGGATCCCGGTGCGTGAAACAAAACTCCTAGCAGCTGTAAACACACCCATTAATGCGGTCAGCGACCGTCTCTCGAACGCTACTTTTCTCACCGCCGCCTTTCCAACACAGCTACAAGAAACGCCTCCATAAACCAGTGGTGGTCGGTGACTTTTTTGTAGAAGGCATGCTGGATAATAACTTACGCCTGCAATCAAATATACATATCTATAGACTGGCCCACGAACATTCACACAATTCACTATTTTCATTCACAGCGTTAGAACACGTTGGTGAAGGATCCACGTTATTTTCTGTATTAATTTTTTATTTAAATGAATTTGGCTTCAAGTATTCAAGTCAAACTGTCAAAAATGCGTCACACAAACAAATTTCTCAAAACAATCCGCTCGCTTCGTAATATGTGCAATAATACACATAAACATCATTAAAGTCATTTTTTGTACATCGGATACTGTTAACGAATACGTATACAGTATTCGAAGACCTTGACAGGCGGAACTGTATGCGCACGCACGAAAGTCGAATACTTTCAAACTTTGTGGATACCGAACGAATGATAGAATCCGCTGTTGTTGGTGTTTGTGTTTTTGCACGATTCATAGATGTTTGAATGTTGGGAATGTATGTATATATATTTCGACTCGTTCCGTTCGCGCGCCGTGTCGTAGTGTATATTATGACTTGTCTCTATGGACGGGGCGAATTTTTTTGCAGCAGTACTGTTTTCAGCTAGAATCAGAGTGTCTAAAGCTTTTTGACATGACTTATCGTGAAAGCATGTATGAAGCGACCGCGCCCCTTTTCTCAACAGTCTGGAGTATGCATTGATCGGTGTTTGATTGGTCATTCAAAATCGGTGTCAGTTGCAAACTCATCAGGATTCAACCAATAGCAGTCTTCGCTGGTCTGAAATTTGAATGGTCGCATTATTTTGTATTTTAAACCAGACTTGTCATCCGTAATAATATTCACATTAATAAATATATCGTTCTTCGAGCTGTTATCAGTTATTAAAAAAATATTTTTTACCATATAAAAAAAATATGCTGAGATTGCCACTGGCGCTTTCTACGATTATAATTAATTAAATCAAAATTATAAATAGGAGATGATATTTTTAAAAGTGAAATATTTATTTTATTGCATTGCTCAACAGATTACATACTACTATATAGAATGCCTCAGATTCAGATTCAAACTAATAAATTTATTTAAATGATTTTCAGATATTGACACAAAGGTTATCTGTGTGTTTAATATAATTAAAATAAAATTACATCAAATTTTATTAAGAAATTGTAAATTAAAATAATACTATTAGGGAGGAACACATTCGTATTGTGAAGTTGTAATTATTCAAAACATAGCTCTGTGGTATTTTAGATATTAATTAGAAAGATATACACAAAAAAACAATTTTATCGAAAAGTATCGTTGTTGCGCCACCGGAATTCGAACCTGGATCTCTTTCCTAACCGGGAAGGTGCATTATCCAACTATGCTACAGCTACAATATTTTTAGCGACAAATTTTCGAAGCTTTTTTTCAAAAAAATCAAAGCCATTTAAAATTTAAACAATTATATATACATACGTTCGTATATTGCATGTAGATGGTATTTAATAGTGCTTGAAAATTCTATAATTCATTAAAAGAATTTATTACAAAAATTAAAAATTCGAAATAAATGTCACATCAAAATCCTACCTATTTTTCGAACTAATCTAATCGCATATGCTATCGATAATATAGCTAATAGTCTCCTGGAACGAGGCTCTGACCACTGAGTCATCAGGCGAATGACCCACCGCTTGAGCGAGGTTTAAAAAGATAATTACAAGTTTTAAATAAAATTACTTAAGTTTCATTATGTATATGTGATCAATGTTAATATTACGCAGACAGATATTTTTTTAATAATAATTAAAAATCGTACTAGATTTAAATTTGTACTTTCATGCTCTAAAATCGAAATATTATTAACACAACACCACTCACTATACGCACCTAGGGAAAATAATTTTTAGCAGCTTACCTGAAAACATTAGGAATATTAGTGTTACTTAAACATGTACCCCTTAAACTTATTTATATATTAACGGAGAACACATTCTTATTGTGAAGTTGCATTTTCTCAGAACATTGGTCCGAGATATTTTTAATACAAATTAAATGTATTAATTAGAAAGATATACATATAAAATCAATTTATCGAAAAAATAGTGTTATTGTTACCGATCAATTTGAAAGTGCAACATAGTTCGAAGATTTGTCGTCAACTTACTGTGTTGGTGTTGTATAATTGATTAATACATTTCCCGCGATAGGAAGAGATCCAGGTTCGAATTTCGGTTATTTATTTCGCTAATGCTATCATTTTTATTATATAACATTATTGTAAACAATATTTTTTATTTATATATACAGTCCACTTCTCTGCATAAGCATAGACTTTCAAGAGAAGTGCAGTACAGTCCACTTCTCTGCACAAGCATAGACTTTCAAGAGAAGTGCAGTACTGTCCACTTCTCTGCACAAGCGTAGACTTTCAAGAGAAGTGCAGTACGAAAAAAAAAATTACTTACCTTAAATATTGTTGTATCATAATTTGAAAAATAAAAATGTATACTTGTTTGGCATGTTAGTTCATTTGTCAAAGATGCTTGCGGTGTGATAGCGATGATAAGCGTTGACGACTCATCATGCTCTAATTAATCATATTAAATTTACAAAGCTGTAAAAATAAGTTTATAGTTTTTATTTACTTTTATTATTTTTTGTTCGTAATTAATACCTACTTAAATATCATTTAATTACAGTTTTTTTTTTTGGTTTATTTTACCCTAAATTTCATTCTGATTAATATATGTGCTGAATGAAGTTTTTGCCAAAATATATGTTAAAAACGCTATTATTAATATGTCATATTCAATTATTTTAATTTTAAGGTACAACACCCCCTGTCCCTAGGTATATAGGTTTTTACCTTGGAACAATAGCAGATGATTTATAAAATGAAAAAATAGCTATCAAGAAGCTGTTCTAATATTCTCCCGTTTTCATTAATTTTGCACAATTAATAGAATATTAATAAAATATTGATCATTATATTACAAGAAAAAAAGCGTCCCTGGGTTGAACACCTTTCCCTACACATATTAAGTAATATGTTATTATATATGTATTAAAAAAAATTATAAATATTTTATTTCAATTAATTTAAATAATAAATTGGCACCCGCCGTGACTTTTCTCGCGCTGTACACCCCGTTGCTCTGAGGACGTTCGTTGACCCCGGCCGAACATCACTATCGGGTTGAACGGCCCCGCGCGGCCGGCGGTGGGTGGTGCGCGGCCCAATATTCCGCGTGTGTGTGTCACGTGTCACGTGTGACCGAACTTTGCCCGGACTGACTCAGCTGGAGGGAAGCGGGAAACGTCTCGGCGTAACGTCGAGTATTTTTCATTTCGAATTGGGAAATTACGACAGAAGCGTAAACGATAATGTAATTCGAATTAAAAAAAAAAAGTATTATCATAATGGTTATTTTTAACTGTCGACAAGTTAAGGTGATTGATTTCTGGACTATTCCATGTTGATATTTGTTTATTTATTTGTAATTATATAATATAAATGTAAAAATATGTTTGTACTGTGGCCGTCTCATATATATTCCGTGTTGAGACGGGCATAGTTAACAAGCAATTGTACAAATAAATTAGTATGATTATAAATAGTAGGTAGTGATATATGGCCTATCTGTAAAGGTAAAATTGAGATACGAGGAATTGAAAATGCGACAAAACTTCATATTTTTATTTATTAAAAAAATAAATATATTAACATTATTCTAACTATATAATGCCCTTCATAATAAATTAATCCCCTTCACAATACAAAACAATTAATTTTTATTAAATTGTTCACTTTTGTCATAGGAATATTACGAGTTGTATTATGTATTTAATTATATAATATAATAAATGGTATTTTGCATAAATTGTAGCTAAGAACAGCGTATTTGAAAGTACTGACTTTCATAGTTATACAAATCTTCTTCTTTTAGTGCTTGTTCGATCATGTTATTATTCTCTTCTTCTTCTTCTTTTAAACAGGTAATCATCCACCCTTCAAGAGTGATTTGTGCCGTTAGACAAGTTAAAACATTATTTCATAGAAAGCAGTACAACAATATTACAAAATAGGGAATATCGCGTTACAAGTTAATACCATTGACGTTCAAGAAATTTGCTATTATATAGTTTAAATGTGGCGAGTTGAGGGAAAGAAGATGACACAAGTTAACCGGGAGTTGAAAATTATCATTGACAAGATCATTGTAAAAAAAAACCTGCGATCCGCAATGGACAGACAAAAAAGACATGGTCAAGGGTTTCTTCCTCGGTACCACACTCACACATTGGGGAGTCTATTATGTTCAATCTGAATAAATGTGAGGCTACCTGGCAATGCCCAATTCTCATTCTAGAGATATTTGATATTGATAGAGACTTTCCTGTATCTCTAGAATGAGAATTGGGCATTGCCAGGTGGCCTCACATTTGTTCAGAATGAACATAATAGACTCCCCAATGTGTGAGTGTGGTGCCGAGGAGGAAACCCTTGACCATGTCTTTTTTCCCTGTCCATTGCGGATCACAGGTTTTTTTTATAATGATCTTGTCAATGGTGATTTTCAACTTCCGGTTAACTTGTGTCATCTTCTTTCCCTCAACTCGCCTCATTTAAGCTATATAATAGTTAATTTCCTGAATGTCAATGGTATTGACTTGTGATGCAATGCTCCCTGTTCTATAGTATTGTTGTACCGCTTTCTATGAAATAATGTTTAGACTTGTTTAATGGCACAAGTCACTCTTGAAGGGTGAATTTCCTATTTGAAAGAAGAAGAAGAAGAGACTTTCCTGTTGGAGAACCAAGGGGTGCGGGGAATAGATCTTTGGATTATTTTAAGCCGATTGCCCTTGTGATTGTTTGGATCCATCCATTGTGTAGACCGGATAGAATTCGTACGTTTTTTTACCATATTAAGTCTGTCATACATCGGGATATGTAATCGATGGGGAAAAACTCCGGAAAGGGTAGCCTTCTTGGCCAGTTCATCAGCACATTCATTTCCATGAATTCCTTATTTCGAATACAAATAAATAAATAAAAATATGAATCAATCAAAAATTAATTATTTATTGCAAAATATTAGTTGCTACCGGAATCTTTTCCTATCCGGAGAAATGCGTTAATCAATTCGGCTACATTAAAACTAATTGTTTACGACAAATTTTTGAATTGTATTCTGTAATTCTTTACAATTGATATATTATTAGTCTTAATTATTAAGGAGAACACATTCTTATTGTGAAGTTGTAATTATTCAGAACATAGCTCTGTGATGTTTTAAATACTGGCGCTATAACACAATTGGTAGTGTACTTCCCCGGATTGGCAATAGAGATCCAGGTTCGAATCCCGGTAGCGCAAAAACAATATTTTTCGACAAAATTGATTTTATATGTACAAATTTATAATTAATACATTAAATTAGTATTGATTATTATTCTATTTATCCTGGTAGCAATTAATATTTTTTCGATAATTAAATTTTTTCTGTGTGTCTTTCTAGTTGATTAATTTAATTTGTTTTAATTAAAAATTCCACAGAACTATGCAGCTTGACAACAAACATGTGTTCTCCTTAAAAAGATTATTATTTTGCAGCAGCTCAAATAGTTGTGTGAACTTTTAGAACCATTAGATTTTTTAAATAGGATGTCCTCGATTTTCGAGGATTTTTCCGAGTCATTTTACCTTGAATTATCAGACGCAGGATCTGGTACGTTTCTAGATGTGTGGCTCATCATCTTGGAATTTGGAGCGACGACGCCGAATCGGACTAAAGATCCTTCTCAGAATTTTGCGCCCAAACACCTGCAATTTCAGAGAACCGACAGAGCTCAGCATTCAGCCCTCTGCCACGTATATTATATAGTTGTGTAATAAGAGTCTTGTATAGACGAGTTTTGGATTTACGTGGTATACGGGTGGACTTTAGATCCTTTTCGAGACTAGATACAATTCGTCTTGTTATTTAATTACTGATTTTTGTTATGATCATTAATCATAGACACCACAAAGGGAAGGTCTACACCAATAAGCCGACAACAATTTGGATGCTACAAGACAATATTAGAAATGAAATTGCTGAAATAGCACTCTTCTAAACGGGAGGCAAAATTTCTGAAAACTGCTCGGCGCGTATTCTCTGTGATCGCTGCCATTTCTTCTCTTAATCGGTACAGAGAGGGAGCAATGTTACTGTATACCTTTGATTTAAGGTAGCCCCATAATAAAATGTCGGGGTATCGTGGAGGTCAGTTTATGTCACCTCGTCGGGATATCAATTTTCCAGGGAAAATTTCACGAACAAGTGGTAAGGACACCTTCCATAGCGACTGAATTCCTAAGGACGCGGCTAGCGATCAACATACCTCTAGAATGAACCAAAATGAAAAATACTTTTGCCACACACTGTATAATGTGGTACACTCTGGTGAAAACAGTGCTGACGTCATCATCCGATACAATCGTGTAATAAATTACACGGAACGCGAAAACTTTGTGAATGGAGTTAAAAAAATATTATTTTTACTATATACTAATAAATATAAATTGACGGCAACAACACAGACGACCTCGACTATTTATACAAGCTCGACAAAATAATGCCCGATAGCGGTTAGTTTGACAGTAATGCTAACGGATTCAGATTAATTTAATATATATATAACGATGAATTAAAATAATGGTCATAGTAGGGTAATACGGCGAATTTAATTTACACACAAGATAAGCAGGTTGACCTACTTGTAATATCAGTTTGAAATTCGACGAATTCGAATTCAATCACTTAAAAAGTATCAACGACAGAGGAGCAAAAAAGGATAGATGCTCAGATCTCAGCATTTTTTTTTTCACACATGTAAAAGTACAGTAATACCCCGACTTACGCGAACTCAGAGTTACGCGGTTCGTTTGGCGACACTGCCGCCCGCTATATTCGGTATTTATTTAAACTGATATCGCTCATGCGGTAGAAGAAGTTGTTCATCTTGGCGGGCAATCAGATTTGGAAGTCAATGCTAACGATGTCGACGAGCTGTTGGATCCACTCAGTCAGGAGCTAACGATCGATCAGCTCATAGAGATGCGTGAGCAAAACGACAATGAAGACACTTCAGACCCAATTCTACCAGAAAAACACATGACGATTGCAAGCTTGACATAAGGTCTCGGCTCAATTAAGAATGGCTTAAAGTTTTTAGAAAACATAGACTTCAACAAAAAACGCGTTATAGCTACAAAGCAAGGAAATTCTGCGTGAAAAAAAGAAGGCATTGTGTCGTCAGACGAATTTGGTACATTCTGTATTAATATGTATAAAGAACTGCAATTTTATTAAATATTTTTCTTCTTAAACAGTGTTTTTGTTAGTCCTTGGTCCCAATTAAACAACACTGTATATATTTATATGCAAAATTGTACCCCGACTTACGCGAATTCGAGTTGAGCGATTTTCGTCGGCCCCACCTATCGCGTAACTTCGGGGTATTACTGTATATTAAAATGTAAGGTATTACCATCATATCATCATTCTTACGACTGAGGATACTGATCTCCATGAACTTGTGCATGTCCAAAAATTAAAGGACGAATGGTTGAGAGTGTATCCTTGATATTCAGCTCTTGCAGAATGGATACATTTTGCGTCTCTCCATGCACACACTCACTATTCGACAGATATAGATAATTTAGTTATGTCAGTTCGTCCATCTCAATCGCACAGCTATTTTATATAACATAGGCATACATTAATGGATGTTCGTGTTGCGTGGCAACATAAAATAAACAACATATGTTATCAATTCTAACACTGTGAGAGTATGCGGTTGTCGCGTCCAACAAAATATGTATTATTATATACTCAGGCCTATTCTCAAAATTGCAATATTGAAATGAAGGTGATTGTTACACCAACCCTCAAAAATAGTGTTATATTTGAATGAGAGAGAGGGAGAGAGAGTGAGGGAGTGAGGGAGATAAACGTACCATAATCTGTCAAAACTATCTGTCTATTTTTGAGGGTTGGTGTAACAATCACCTTCATTTCAATATTGCAATTTTGAGAATAGGCCTGATTATATATTAATATTATTTATTGTTGTTTTTTTTAAGTTAATTAAGATTATTTTACAATTTTTATTGACCGATTATTTTTTGAATTAAAATTGAACAGTAATGTTGTATCAATTTGATCTGCCATTGCCGATTGCAAGAACTGTTTAGTTAATAAATCGCTTTGCTCCGGATGACGACGTATTTCATATTTGTGAATATTAATTGAATGTAACTAACGAGTATGTTTGTATATTTTATATACAAACCTTTTCATTGCCTTTGTCTAATACAAACCATAAGCTATTCTTTAAGACCCTTCTCGAAATATACGCGTCCTTCCCCTTACTATTTATCTAGCTACTCCAACTCGCCCATCTCTGGTATAATTTAAAAATATTAATTAAATATAAATGTAATAAAATCAATTTTATCGAAAAATATTGTCGTTGCACTACCGGGATTCGAACCTGGATCTCTTTCCGAACCGGGAAAGGTGCATTATCCAACTATGCTACAGCGACAGTGCAATATTTTTCGATAAAATTGATTTTATATGTATATATTTTTAATTAATACATTCTGAATAATTACAACTTCACAATAACAATGTGTTCTCCTTAATAACATTATATTTTTGCTCAATTGCACTCTGGGACTCTGAAGAAAATATAATCTCTTCCATGTACATATGAGTATGTGACGATTAATTTTTATATCATTTTTGACATTGTTCTCTCTCTCACACACACACATACACATACACACACACGCGCGCGTGTTGTGTATTTCGATGGCTCAATAACACAAAAAAAAACTATCTATAAATTGTCAATTTTTCAGTAGAGAGATAAACAAGGTTCTTTCAACATTGAGGATTCATTTTTAGCTAACTGAAAATCATAATCAAACCAAATTTTTAGAGATATGTATTATTTATAAATGGCATTTCCTCTTTTATACATTATTTATTCCGAATATAATTCAGAATTCTTTATTAAAAAAATGCATTTTCTCAATTATTAAACGCGTCAATTCATACGTTGTCAATAAATAAATGAAATATAGTAAATGTACGCGTGCGTTGTAATACGCAAAATCATGACCGTACCACATCATGTCTGTTCAGATAAACAATATTTGCAGCTCCGTTCCAAGAACCACCCCGCATAGCATTTTATTGCAAAATACGACTTCTCGGAAGCGTCAATGACGCCAGTCGCTTTCCTTTACCTAATTTAAAAAAATATTTTCCTTGTACACAGTAGTGCCTCGTTTATCGATGGGGATACATTCATCAAAATCCGTAACGTTAACAGAATTAATAAATAAGTCTTCTAGTATCAGGGGAAATTGATATTGCCCTCATTGCCCTCTTCTAGCATGGCTACTGCGTGCAACAATACTCACGCGGTAGCTGCACCCGGATGGGCCTAGTCACGAGCGCTATTCGGTTTGTCTGATCAAGCCAGGTCTTCAGCGGACTGTTCCCGTTGTCTTCAACTCTTGCCTTATATGTCGTCATTATCATCCTTTCCTCGCTCATATATGACACACGATCAAACCATCAAAACACGCATGGTATGTTTTTTTTGCAACACTTTTTCCAGCGACAGCTGACAGCTGATTTGTGCTCAGTTTGGTTTTCCATTTCACCATGAATAGACTTACGCCAGAACATCGCTTGTGAATTGTGTAAATTTATTTCAAAAATCTTGGTTCGGCTTGCGAAACTTACCGTGCGCTGCTACGTCCATTTCACGGTCGACATAATCGTCCATCCGAGCAAGTAATTCGAATAATCATGGATCATTTTTGCACCGCGCATACTGTAATTGATAATACGTATCCGCAGAGACATTGTACAGTGCGCACCGAAGAATCTGTTGCTGCAGTGGAGCGTAGTATTGAGTGAGAATGAGAATGAGTCGATTCGCCATCGTGCACAGCTATAGATCCATGATTTCTGATATTTTCGTTCTCCTATTAAATGGAATTAATGTGGACGAGCTGTGGTTTCAACAGGACATCGCAACATGCCACACAGCGCGCGCCATTTTCAATTTATCGAAGGAAACATCCGATGAGCGCATAATTTCGCTCAATGGACCTGTGAATTTACCTCCAAGATCGTGTGATTTAACACCTTTGGATTATTTTCTGTGGAGACGACTTGAAAGCTAACATTTGTCGCGTTATTGCCGATATACAACCCCAGCTGCTCCAGAAAGTGGTCGAAAATTGGACTTCCAGATTGCGCTTTATTCACGCTTTATTTAAACACTAATGGCATAAAATTATCTTTCCAATAAAGCTAATGCCACGGCCGTTATCACGGGTTTTATGTGTTTTATTTCATTTTTAAGTTCTATACCAGATATGTGACGATCATTAAATAACAATAATTATTCAGAATTTTTCAATCATCTTTTGGAAACAAACCATTCTTTTGATATTTAACAAGGGTTTTAGAAATTATACATACAAGTACTAGGGGTTTACAGTTTAAATTTTAGAAATAAGACAAAGTGTCAATAGCAATCCTCATTGCAAATAGTCACCTTTTAAATTTGTTTTCATATTAGTTCTTACTTATTCACCATTTCATAGTTATTTTTTAATTTCAGTATACATTGTTTCCCGAAAATGATACCATATGTATCGAAACATGTTAAATAATTAATTAATAGTGGTTTAAATATATATATATGCATATTGAACATTTCGAATAAAAGTGTCGCAAATCGAAATAATACATTTACAATACAGGAGAACAAAAGAAAATTATTTTTTTATTCTTTAATAAGAAACTGTTATTTGTCGTAAGACTTAAATTTTTTTCTATTTATTAATAGTGAATTGATACATTTAAGTACGTAATCGATACGTTTTACTATGCGAGAATTGAAAATGTTTAAATGATGAACAAATGGTCCAGTCGAAAACATACCGCAGAGGAGGGGTTAATTAAAATTAAATGTGGGGCATAGAGATAATTTTATAATATACTCTTTTCTATGTTTGTACGATACGTATTTATAAAAAATATATGTGATAATATAGTAATAAATAAAATGAAAAGAAGCAATGTATATTGATTGTTCCAGCCAATTAGATTTAATATCTCTCCATGCACCATCTAGATCGACCCGGCAATCCGCACTCTTCCACATTCCCAGAAGTTGAACATCTTACGTACAAAATTCATTCATTCACCGGTCGTGCAAATACCATAATGAGAAATTTACAGAGTTCAACATTAGTCTTACTACGCTCAAAGAGTTCTTCTTATGAACCACCACATTCTCAATTTTGGCCATTCATTCTACCTTTAAAAACACACGTTGCTCTCCCTTTACGGCAACAATAGTTGCAACCTCCCCACCCTTCTCCCTCTTTTTTCTTTTCATTAATTTTCTGCATCTAAACATACTTATGTATCTAAATATTTTTGTGGATTTTCATTATTAGGTATCACATGTTAAATAGTTATTATGTTTTGTTACAATATGTTAACACTGTCCAAATCCCTCAATAAAATAAAATAAAAATGTTTAAAAATTTTTGATATAAACCATTTATCTTTCTCTTATCTTCTTTGATTGTTGCAATAGTCGAGTACAAAAATCCCATTTGAAGAAACACTACACTCCGGCACACCCGGCACTGTCAACTCGGTGTACCTATTTTAATGTTGTCTTTAAATTTTCAATTTTCATTTATTTGACATATTTTTTTACTACAGGGTGTCACCAATCAATTATTTATAGTATGAGAATCTTGTGTATTTAAATGTTACGGTATAATTGATCTATTCGTCTTTGCCATAGAGTAAAAAAAAATCTTTTAGTACGAAGTACCCAGAAGTAACGTAAATCACTGTATATACTATCAAAATGTTTTGTTATTATTTATTTAGCTTTATGATTATTAGAGCCGCTTCTCAAAAAAACGTCAGTATTGTCACATATCTAAAAAAGGCGAAATATGTTCAACACTAATTATATATTTTGTAGTTGGCAAATTCCTCAAGCGCTTCTATTCTATCGAGGCGGGGATTTTAATTAAGATAGATTGTTGAAAGGCACAGCTGTTCAAATTGGTAATTACTTCTAAGAACTTGCGGTTTCTATGTAAAATAAATTTGTATAGTACATTCTATTCTAAAACTAGAATTTATTATGTTTTTTAAATCGTTAAACACAGCTGTTTTTTTTTTTTTCGCATGCGAATTGATACTAAAATTATTTAATTTCACGATATAAGATATTTTTCACCACTCTTCACAATCGATCGAATTAGAATACCTGTTTTTATTATATAATCAGATGAATGCTTCCGAGAGTTTACTGCGGTGCACTTTAGAACATTATCCTGCCGATCATACAAAGTGTCCATCTTTAAAAAAATTACTGGAATAGAAAAAATTCCGACACTTTTACTAGTCGCCGACCCATCCGAGCATTCGGGTGCCAGATTCAATCTATAAAGCCATATTAATCCAAATTCACAATCGAACTGACGAATTTAATCCCAGTTCACAAATGATCGAACCAACTTTATCCATATTCACAATTGAACTGATGAAAATACTATCCATTAATTTAATCCATATTACAGTATGCCATCGTTAGTTGGGGATTAGCATATATTATAATATCCCGTATTAGGACCAGTGCTGTATATTATACGTGTAAACGACATTTTTTTTCTACCAATACACGGTCGAATTACATCATATGCTGACGACGCGGTCCTAATAAGTGAAATTAATTGGTAAAGTGTACAATTAAAGGCCACCGAAGATATAAATACAATTAAGAACTTTTTCGACATTAATTTACTATCATTAACCCTTCCCAAACCATGCAGTAACACAGGTCCACCATCATAATTAAACCTGTAATATTTCGGTAAATACATGCAACATAAAATTCATATTTTAGATAATCCGAAAGAAAATATTAGCGTTTAGGAATAACTAGTGAAAAACTAATTATAAAAAGGGAATCGTACAAAAACAATTAATTTTTCCATTCAATTTGTGATATGAAAGACAGAGATCACATATTATTTTGACAGTGAAAAGAACAACGAACATACAAATATAATTGTATCTTTCTTGCTAATTAAATGAAAAGAGATAAGAAGGAAAGACGCATTGTGTAGGACTTAATGAATGCTTTAAATTATGTTAAAAATCATTTTTTTCAAAATTGAATGCTCAATATTTAGAGTAAATTCGTGCCATTAAAGCCATTTATGCTAGTAAAAACATTTTTCCCAACTGTTGTTTTCGGTAACACGAGTTGACAGCATGGCTGCGTTCGGGTATTTTATATCATGGTATGGTAAAGGTTAAATAGTGAAAAAACCTTCGTTACAAATTTTCAGAAAAAAATTGTTATAATAATTCATTAACATTTTACTCACAATCAAAATTATTGTCTCTCTAACTGCTCAACTTTAAAAACATCAAATATCTTGGGAGTAATCGTCGATAAAAATCTTAAATGGAAAGATCAAATTTGTCAAGTTGTTAAAAAGATTATAAAATTATTATATATATTTTTAAGAATCAGAACATTAGTATACTATGTATTTATTCAATTCATATTACAGTCTGCCATCATTAGTTGGGGATCAGCTTGTAATACTAACTTAATTCCAGTAAAAAATATACAAAAACTTATCATAAAAGTAATACTAAAATAACCAAAAGATTAAATGACAAAATTACTTTTCGAAGAATTCCAAGTACCAACATTTTGTGACTTATTTAAAAGAAATTTTATTCAAATATTAAAAGAAAAATATCAATTTATTAATGAAATTCGTATTTGTATTTTCGTGCTCTTAAATCAATACATTATTTGCACAACTACTTATAGAAAAATAATTTAACAGCTTAACTGAAAACATAAGAACTATCAAATGCTATTAAAAACATTACAAAGTGAGCTCAAAATGAAACATAATGTCCACTTTTCTACACAAGCAATAGGCTTTCAAGTGAAGCGTAGTACGAAAAAAATAATATTGTGCTACTATAAATATTATATCGTAATTTGAAAAATAAAAAATAATAATTTAAAAAGAATTTTACCCGAGTTCACAAATGATCGAACCGACTTGATCCATAATCACAATTGAATTGATCAATTTTACCCAAGTTCACAAATGATCGAACCGACTTGATCCATAATCACAATTGAATTGATCAATTTTACCCAAGTTCACAAATGATCGAACCGACTTGATCCATAATCACAATTGAATTGATCAATTTTACCCAAGTTCACAAATGATCGAACCGACTTGATCCATAATCACAATTGAATTGATCAATTTTACCCAAGTTCACAAATGATCGAACCGACATGATCCATAATCACAATTGAATTGATCAATTTTACCCAAGTTCACAAATGATCGAACCAATTTTATCCATGTTCACAATTGATCTAAATAAATTGATCGAAGTTCACAAATGATCGAACCGACTTGATCCGTACCAAATCTAATAATTGTTTTTTCTCTCTTTTTTCCAGCCCAGATAGAAATTATACCGTGCAAGGTCTGCGGAGACAAGTCCTCGGGGGTCCACTATGGAGTCATCACGTGCGAAGGCTGCAAGGGCTTCTTCAGGAGGTCACAGAGCAGCGGTCAGTACGGTTAATATCAAGCGAGAGCTTCTTATCATTTTTTATATTTATAAGTTTTATTTTACTCTTATTTTTGTGTTAAATATTATATTTTAAATATGAATTAAATATATTAATTAGAAAGATATACATATAAAATCAATTTTATCGAAAAATATTGTTGTTGCGCCACCGGGATTCGAACCTGGATCTCTTCCCTAACCGGGGGAGGTGCTTTATCCAACTAAGCTACAGCGACATTATTTTTAGCGACAATTTTTCGACCTTATATGTTACCTTTTTGATATCAATACATTTAATCGTTCCATCATTTGACAGAGCCATCTACCTTATTTTTACAGAATCTCAAATACCTTTGAGTGAATCTGATAGTAGACGCTAGAATTATTAATTCATTTTTATTAAATTTTGCGCAACAACAATATTTTTCGATAAAATTGATTTTATATGTATATCTTTATAATTAATATATTTAATTCATATTTAAAATATCACAGACCGTCTGTTCTGAATAATTACAACTTCACAATAAGAATGTGTTCTCCTAAAAAATATTATATTCCTTACCTTGCATTCGCAGGTTTTTAGAATAAACTCAAGTATGCATACAGAACACATCGCACACAGAGATCTACAATGCACATTCTACAATTTGATGTGCTTGTGATCTAGTGGTCGGGGGTTTGAGCCTCGTTCTAGGTCATAAAGTTAGTTCTATTTTCATTACAGAAGCATTTCGCTTAGTTTGAAAATAGTAAGATTATTGATGTGACACGTATTCCGTGAATTCCTCTATTGAAAAATAATAAATATTTATATAATTTTTTTTTTACTTACAAGGGGTCTATGATAAGCCCAAAAGTCTTTACCATTGATGCGAAAACTCACGATAATTAAATAATCTTAATACAAATTAAATGCATCAATTAGAAGGATATACAGGAAAATTCAATTTATCAAAAACATATTGTTGCTACCGAGATACGAACCTGGATCTTTCTTATCCGGGGAAATGCGTTAACCGATTACACTACCTCAGCATGATTTAGTTGAGTAGAGATCAGTCAGAAGCATCGCTTCTAAACATTCCAGCTTTATCACAATACAAAAATAATTCACCTCAGATATACAACGCATTTTTATTGTCTCTATTTTTTAAAATATATATCTCTGTCGAATCTTATTCTTTCCTTTCAATTTTAATTAACCCTTCCCATACCATGCTGTAACACAGGTCTACCATCATAATTAAACCTGTAATATTTTGGTAAATACATGCAACATACAATTCATATTTTAGATAATCCTAAAGAAAATATTAGCGCTTAGGAATGACTAGTGAAAAGAGAATAGTACAAAAACAATCATTTTTTTTATTCAATCCGTTGTAAAATTAATGCGTTGGTAAAAATACCATTTGTCATAAGAAAAACCGAGATTACACATTATTTTCACAGTGAAAAGGACAACAAACATACAAATATAATTGTCTTTTTATTACTAATTGAATGAGGAGAGATAAGAAGAAAGGACACACTATATAGGACTTAATGAATGCTCTAAATTACGTAATTATTATTTTTTTTAAATTTGAATACTCAATATGTAGAGTAAATTCGTGCCATAAAAGCCATTTAAGCTAATAAAAACAATGTGTTCTCCTAAAAAAAATATAAAAAAAATAAAAACATTTTTTCTAACAGTTATTTACGGTAACACAAGTTGACAGCATGGCTGCGTTCGGATATTTTATATCATGGTATGGTAAAGGTTAAATAACACTGCAACAATCCTGAAAAACTGGTAGTCTAGCAAAGTAGCCAGGACAATGCTTTATATATCAGAAGTGGATACAAATAAATAAATAATGATGTCCGAAATGCTTTGGAAACTGTGAATTTATTAAGTTGTTTAATTATTACGTTGATTATTTGCATTAAAATGCGGTACCAAATGCTCGCGGTCGAGGTGGGTGAGGTCGAAGCTGGCGGCTTTTGGATACCAACGGTCCATGCAGCCAGTGCTTTTTTTGCTATGACGCGCTTTACCGTATCGCATAGCTTTCGCCGACTTTGCTCAGATTACATTTGCGCAACAATATAATATCAATGTTTACTTATCAATGACATAACACTTTTTTACGGGTTGTATCGGATTGTTTGTCGATGCGGCTGCATTTTGTTTATAAATATATAATACTAATAATTTTCACAACACAATACGTGACCCATTTTAATGTGTATACCAACATGTCAAATGGTAAATTATTATCTATTAAATAGATAGATTATTTGTTATCTTATTGCATACCAGCCATTTCTATCCGGAGTTTGTTCGGTCTTCAAATTTACATACTTATGATTTAAAACGTAGTTTCAATGATAGAGGAGTGCGGGGGGGGTGCCTTTGTTTAGCGCGGACCTTAAATAAAACAATGGGCGCTTTGGTCCAAAATAAAGGTCAATTTTAGTAGCACTAGCTGTATTTTCTAGAACAACATCTGTTGATTTTAATATAAATAAATATGAATTATTGAAGTATAGTTAACGGGTCCAAAATCAGGAGTCCGTTTTACTTTATTGTTCTAAATTATATTAAAAATTTTGAAGCTCAATATCTCAATAGATACCTTGTTGTTTCACGGGCACGATATGTATGTTAACATTTAAAACATGTTGTTTATTTTTACCGTCATATAATTTAAATTTTTTAAATATTTTTTTTATATTAGCTGAATTTATCATTCTTCATTTCCACGAAGCCGTCGTCTCTTTTTCGGGTACGCGCGACGTTTTGCCCTCCACAATTTATTCAGCATTGGTGACATCATTTGCGATGGTCCTCTAAGCGTCGGACCATTCATCTTCTGCCCTCATGTGACTAACTGACGACGAACGAAGATGTTATAATTCGGATGAATAAAGAAAAATGAGTATTTAAAACAATAAAAAATCTAATACTTCAATTTCTGGGACATGTGATGAAACATCTAGACCATCGAGACCTCATAATGCAGGAAAAAATTTAATATGTGAAAATGACGCACGTTTTTTGATTCTATCCACCGTAAGATCACTAATTGGACATTGTTGTATTAATTCTAAAAATATTATTTGTGTTGGACTTGTGTTAAATTCCAGAACACCAAAAATGTCTCTCGTGCCGTATTGTCTTCTCAGATTGTATAATTATATAGCTGTCCTTTTGTATATATTTATAAAGTATCATTAGTGTTGAAACAGAATGGTTACATAGAATAATTATTTACTTACTTACCATCCACACCCTCTGTCTTGACACACAATTCTCGCCTCATCCGCATTCATACATCTTCTCATACAACTTCGCCGATTGATGAGGCTTCTAACAGAACCATCCACCATTATCTGGTTTACCTGGTCGTGCCAAGTCTTCCGCGGACGTCCTCTATTTCTGGTGCCATCAACACTTGCGTCATATATTTTATTTACCATTCTCTCTTCATTCATCTTAATCTTACTCGCTATAATAACATCATCTTTACATTCTTTCCTTATTTCTTCATTCTTTACTCTTGTCATAAATAGATTTGCCACATATACGCCTAAGTGATCTAATTTCTATAACGTTCAATTCGTTGAGTTAAATTGTTAGATTGATAATGCCCTTACAAGGTGAAACGCGTCTCAAGTAAATTAAACGAGTAGAAACAAAAAGTTAGTGTTTTTTTTCACATATGTGATTATGGAGTTTTACAAACTTACCTCGGAAACAGTAAACAGGGAAAAATTGCTGGTAATCGAGGCCCTGGAAGAAAGAGAACATCCTAAGGCAATGGTTTAGCAATGGTTGTTAATATCCGTTGAACGGATAAGGCACGACAAGGTACATTGCATTTGGTAAAATGTATTTACTTACGATAACAATAGCACTGTACGCGAATCGTTACGGTTTCGTGGTTCCGCCCTCAGCTCCACGACCAACTTCCGTGTTGGATCTCGCACCTGAACAGCGCTGTGACCGATAGCGTTATCACTGAACAACTATTGACCGTTGTTTCGTTGTACGCACGTGTGTGTGTGTGTGCGCGCGCGCGTGCTCTCTCCCGGCCGCGGTGATCGTAAAACGAACATTTGTATACCCAATGTGCTTGCTTACAAATACATGCATAGATGGCGATTGTTGATGTTTCCATCGCGAATCGAGTGTTTTGTCCGCGTTCAGTTTCAGTTGAGAATATATTAGAGCGATGCAAATTTACACTGAAGATCAAGATCGCCCAGACGGCTTCTCTGTCCGCTCGCCTGTTCCTCGGCCATCATAGATTGTCGCCATTGTGTGGAACATCATTTCTATTCGGCGTATATAACGATAAACGTGTAATTATTAATTAATATTTAATTTTGTATTTTTTTCACTTACCACATGTTGTAATACAATGATATACTAAATACCGGCGGCATGCAGTGCACACAAGCGAAAAGCTGTGCATGACTAAAAATTTTGGAAAACAAATATAAATTAAAAAATTGTATTAGTGCCATATGTGTGCCTGTAGAGACTTTAATTGATTAGTTCTAAAAACTCATGGTGCTCTTTTTTTATTCGCCGCATCGTGCTATTTACATTACACAGCACTGTCTTTAAGCCAGTGAATTACTCAAGTCATATAAATGTCTATTTACTGAATTGAAAATTCCTTTCGGTTGATCCGTTTTTATGCTGTTTATTAACATTATAAAGGGTTACGACTGCGTGCAAATCATTGAAGTGTCTACTTTGTCTTTTACTAATTCGCGAATTTTACTATCTTACTGTTTTTAACCTGTTGATTTCACGATTGTTCTTTAAATTTGGTGCATGGATTAGTTTTTGATTTGAGAAAAACAAAAAGCAATTGACATAACTATTTCCTACGTTAACCTATAATTAATAATTTTCCTTTAATTATTACGTGAAGTATTTTCAAACAATAAATGAATCATGTTCAGTCATATAAAGTGTTCTTAAAAACGTCCATATAATTTTGTATAGGTAAGAAAGTATTAATTTACGTTAAAACTTAAACTTTAAAAACACTATTAACAGTACTCTAAAATTACAAATAAATACATGATAGGGTCGTATAAACGACGAATTAATTTTGTCCAAAGACGTTGGTTAAACGAAAGTACATATATTATATATGATTGTATAATATCATTGGTAGCATAACTTAAATCTATACCTACTTCACGCCACTAGTAAATACTAATGGACAGTGACGGGTTTATCTTGTTTAGTAGCCGTTGTTTCCGTGAATGCCTTCGACAGATTGTTATGCTCGAGTTTCCAATTGATAACATGATCACGTATGCAGAATGAAAAATCACCACTAACCTTGATTGATGTTTCTCTGTCGCCGTGGGTCGATCCGATGTATTGTTCTTCTTCCCCGATGGATGCTACTTATTAGGAGATGTTCATCTGGCGAGGTACCAACCGCAGTTGTGCCCCGACCGCGGTTTGACAGCGATCCTTCGGTGTGCCAGTCGAAGGAATGAGAAAGTGCGTAAACAGCCGTATATCGTCGCACTGTTGCTCATTTAGGACCGATATGGGAGCATTCGCTCGTAGAACGGTCCTGGGTAAGTAGTGGAGTATGTTAATCCAGCGGTTGTCCTGTATTAAAAAAAGTCGTTTCATTTTTATATACTCATATCTGAAAGATACTAAATTTTCAAACTAAGCTAAACGCTTGTTCTATAAAAATAGGACTAACTTGCTGATGTCCTGGAACGAGGCGCGAGCCCCCGACCGCCAGATCACTCGACCAGTACACCAACAAGCTACTCGAAGTTGTCTTTTTATATTGTTTTTATTCATTTTTGATCTAAATTGGTTATTCAAAATCGTTGTTAGTTGAAAAATCCGCTGCCATTAGATATTTGAATTCAACCAATGGCAGTCTTCGCTGATCTGAAATTTAAATAGCCACCAGGTGTATGGAAACTAGATTTTCTTTTGTAAGGTGTATATATTTTGTATTTTAAAGGCATTTCAACCCTTATTTACCTTATGTTCTATTTTCACCTTCAATAGTGTGCATCTCCAAAACTTTTTAGGTAAGCACCGGGTAACGATCCCGGTATCTATCATTATTTGTGACCATTATTATGAAAGTGGAGAAATTAAAAAAAAAATAGAGTTTATCAATTATTTCGCATTGTTTTAAATTAATATAATATTATTGTAATAATTGTAAAAAATTTGGAGCGTTAATATTCAGTGTATTGTTACGACTTTCAACGGTATTCCGCTAGGTTTTATTTTGATAATAGAGTAAGTCATTTCAACCTTAAATTTTTTATTTCCTTATAAACTATGTGTAATATAAAACTATTTTTTAATCAATTCAACGAAGACTGCTATTGGTTCGAGTTCTAAGATAAATGGCAGCGTGCAAAAGTGACCGATTTTACAACTAAGCTCAAATGCGCTCTCATATTGTTACTCCCTTAATAGACTGTGGTGTAAAATTGTCACGTAAGCATATAATACTGATTTTTACATCTTGTGCTGCACACACTCCACTCTGAGACAGATCTCTTCTCACATTGTCGCTCCATCTTCATCAGCATCCTCCTGTGCGTTTGCGATTTTACCACATCAATTAAATCAAGATTTTGATCAAATTTTTTTAAATTTTCAAGTGTTTCGAATACGCTCCTGACCTGACCTGACCTGACTTGACTGATTACCTCCCACCGGCCCATATATTTTTCAGAGAATTTCAAATGAATGATTCAAGTCAGGACGGGCCCAAATTCTACTTACTTACTTACTTACCATCACGCCGTTTCCCCGCGGGGGTAGGCAGAGAGGATAGAGCGCCACACTCTTCTGTCCTGACACACAATTCTCGCCTCATCCACATTCATACATTTTCTCGTACAAGCTCGCCGATTGTCGAGGCTTCTAACAGAACCATCATCCATTATCTGGTTTACCTGGTCGTGCCATGTCTTCCGCGGACGTCCTCTATTTCTGGTGCCATCAACACTTGCGTCATATATCTTTCTTACCATTCTCTCCTCATACATCCGTTCCATATGACCAAACCACTTAGTGATCCTCTCTTAATCTTACTCACTATACTAACATCAGCTTTAAACTCTTTCCTTATTTCTTCATTCTTTACTCTATCATAAATAGATTTGCCACATATAGTGATTTCATTTCCACTGTATTCAGTCTACTTTCGTTCCTCTTCTGCCAGCTCCAGGCCTCACTTCCATACACATACTGTCGGTGCCAGGACTCCATTGTGCACCGCTAGTCTTGCCTCGGTTGACAGATTCCCGTTAGATATAATTCCATTCAAAGTCACCCTCCTTTCGATATCATTCTCATCCTTTCCGTTTCTATCAAACTCATCTACTCGTTCCAAACAGTATTTAGCGCGGTGTCTCGCTTTCCTCCTTTTCGAATACCATCACTTTCCACTTGTTAACATTCAACATGAGGTCTCTTTTCTTGCACACATCGCACATTCCACTCACATTAGACTCTGGTTTATCTAAATTGAAAGGTGGTTTGATATTTTTTCTCTTATAAGAATCATAATACGCGATGGCCAACTATTGTGCAGGGTAATCGTGTAATGATTTTGCAGGTAGTCTGGATTACGTAAAAAGTTGGCCCATCTGATACGGTTCATATCTCGATGATGTTAATATTCCCGGGTCGTAGAGAGACGTGTAGTGATGATAATTAGGTTTGAGAATATGAGGCTGTTGCAGATGGTAACATTCATTAAAATACTACCAAAATTCAACAGGTTTATCGAGTTTTGTTTCGATTGTTAAATTGATGACGTGAAAAATTGCAGTTTGTAGGAGATTTATCTTTCAGTTATCTCGCCGTTAGGTGGTCTGATCATATGGAGCGGATGAATGGGGTGAGAATGGTAAGAAAGGTATATGACGGCACAAGACTTCGCGGAAGACTTGGCACGACCACTGGAAGACGGTCTTGTTAGGAGCCATAATTGCCGGCGAGCATCAGAAGATGTATGATGTATGAACGAGAATTGTGAGAAATTTTTCACGACTTTCGATCCGAGAGTCAATATTTTTAAGTCTTGGAAATTCCCGAGAATAGAGACAATAAATTGTATTTAATTGAAATAAAATATATTTTAATAAATATTCATACGTATAGTGTACACTAGCTATTATGGATTATTATCTGTGTAAAATAACATAAGTTAATATCAATTTTATAAACAAATAAAAACTCACGATGAAATATTAATTATTTCATAATGTGGCAACGGTGATAATTGAATACAAAAATATTTTCATCTATAAAATTTACAAAACGATTCAATAAATAATTATAACCTATTAATTATGAAACATATCGTATGTATTTGGGCGAAGTCCCCTTCATCCCATACAAATTTTCTTTAAAAAAAATATCCTGAATTTATCGTAAAGATAAAAAAGATCACATTTTACAATTTGAACAAACCGACAAAACCATTTACTTCAGAATTTTTTTTTTTAGTAGTAAATATTTTTGGACAGACTATGGAAAATTCCCATTTAAAAAATATATATACTTACACACGTACACCGTTCGTCGCTGGGTCACCATCTGCTAAATGGCAATTGACAATAGGAGTAACTTAACTTAAAATTAATAATATCAAGAAGAATTGATAGTCTCTAATTTCGGGTAATTTTTTAAAAAAGTTTCGAGACTCGATACAGTATATGAACCATGGAATTGTTAACTACTGTATAGGTTCGTTTTATTGATGCTGAGTTCGCCTCTGTTATCGTAGCTCCACTCTAATTTCAGCCTTCGTCCAAGAGCGTGGGCGTCACTTTTGCCGCCAGGCGAATCTCCACGCGGTATTCACAGCTTCCGTCCACACCGGGTCCAGCGCCTCTAGTCAAGACTGCACCAGCTGCAGCGATTCTACGAGTCTGCAGTTGTTTAAAATGCACTATTCTTTTTGATTACCAAATACGCTTTGTTTGTCGGAATTCAGCGTTTGATGTATGCGCGCTTTCCCTCGGCCGGTATTAACCAATTGTTATCTTTGATGGAAGCTACTTTGGTATTGCCCTGGAGCATATTCAGTATACAGGGTGTAACATACCTAATCCGCAATATTTTATGGAGTATGCACAAATTCTGTACAGTTACGGAATATACAGGGTAATCCAGTGGGAATTTTCTCTTTTTTTAATCAGAGACAAACTGTCATTTCTTATTGATGAGTTTTTGGTGCCGCAATTGCAAATGTTTCCCGGATACAACAACAGAACGCAGATTCGCAAGACGGGACAACTCCTCACACTGGTAGAGAAGCTGAGGAATGAATGAATAAGCAAGTATGGAGACATATCCTTGACCACCTCGGTCGCCAGATTTAACGCCTTGGGATTATTTTTTTTGTGTGGATACCTGAATAATAAAAGCAATGATCCTCGAATAATACAGGTCGCACAAGATGACATCCGGCGTAAAATCGCCGCCATCGATACCCATGTTTGGTTCGGTTAAAAGCGTGCATTGCGAGAAGTGGACGTCACTAAGGTGACATAATCTTTAAAAAATTAAATCCGCAGATCTCTATTACCTGTTAAAACAAATATATATATATATTATACGTATTTTTTTGTTTTTATTACAATTTCAAAATGGATAAATTTCTACTGTAAGATTTTTACAGTCACATTAAGTTTTAAATCTACATTCATCGTAAATACATATTAGCGAAATCTTTGCTTCAGGCCCTAATCATCTAAAAAAATATTTTTACCGCACTAAGTCCTTTTGATTTTTGTGTTCAAATACATTTTTGAATCAATACAATATTTCAATTAATTTAAATGAATTTGGACGCAGTTTTTTTTTTTTACTATTCTAGTCACTGACCTTTTTGGCCGACGTTTAGGATCCTAATGCAGGGCCCATCGTCAGGATGTCGCTGGAGTAACGCGTTAGTTGTTGGTGTTGTATTTAGAATTGGCGTGCAATACCGTGTCGAAAGCAGGGTATATCGTTATTGATGTTAGTATTAGCTTGCAATACCGTGTCGATGACAGGGCGTTGCGATATGTGTACGTTCCATCTATTGCCGGATCTTTCTAGTTAATTATTTAGTTATCATTATTAATTAAAAACTACTTATAGTTTGTGTAAAATTAATATTTTTATGGAGAACACATTATTATTGTAAAGCTGTAGTTATTTCAGAACGTAGTTCTGTGGTATTTTAATACAAATGAAATGATTAAATCTCTGACGTCTCCTAGCGTATAGATTTTAAAAATCGAAAATTCGAAAATTTGTCTAAACAATTTTTCGATAAATTGATTTTATCTGTATATCTTTCTAATTGTTACATTTGAGTTGTATTAATTTAACATCGACTGATTTCGATGCTGTTGTATCTTCGCAGTACCCGGATGAAGATATAGTAGTGTTGAAACCGATCGACATTAAATTAATCGGTGTTATGATGAAAATACATATTTATTGAAATGTCGCAATTTTAGAACACATTATTTATAAAATATTTAGATGCTCAGCCATTTTGTGTTAAACCTAAATTTATATTGTTTGTTTTGCTTCTTTTTTTTTTAATCTATATATATTCATTTTATTCCATGCTACTTGTGTAGCTGCACATGTTAATAATGTCAATATAAATAAAAAAATAAAAATGTATATATATATTTGAAACAAATCACAATAGATGTTACATGGAAATAATAAGATGTTTCATTTATGAAAGACTACTTATATAAGTCTTAAATTTGTCGTAAATTTAAATTACGCGGTGTAATAATAATAATAATAATGGATAATTTGTATAGCGCCATTTTTGTAAAAACTTTCACCTCAAGGGCGCTTTACACATCAACTGTTTATAGTTGTACAATTATCTTTGTTTTTTTTTTTAAATTAAAAATCGTTATTTTCTCTTATGGAAATGATTTTTGAAAAGGTGCGTTTTTAGTTTCTTCTTAAATAAAGTCTCCGATGCATTCATTGTTCCTTGTGACGGAGGGCAAAGAGTTCCACGCTTTTGGGCCTGCCACCGCAAATGCCCGTTCACTGAATTTAGACTTCTGGCAACGGTCGGTCGGTTCTAGAACCCTCCCTGCAGCTGACGTAGAGGCTGACCTGAGAGTTTGACGTCTACCATTAAAATTGTCTGATTGTAATTAATGGTGACGCACTTTGCGAATCCGCCGATAGCCAAATATTTTTTCTGTATATCTTTTTACTAATTTATCTAATTTTTCTTGCATCAGAGTGGTTTATATAAGGTGTGTTAGTTTTTAAAATTAATAATATATATTTTTTTTAATCTACGGGAATCGAACCGGCGATCCGTCTAATTCACGAGGAGGACAACTCGGTGGCTCCGGGCTATAGCACCCGCACGCGACGAACAGCGTTACATTTGTCCTTGATCTAAATATCGCGAATGTTTGTGCTGAATAATTTTTATCGTGATGTCATACATACCTTATCATTTTCCCAACAGCTGATGTCGTGTTGTGAACGTTGTCAAATCTACGCGGTGCACATTACAATCTTACCACAGTTTCAAACCGATCATTTATCACATGAAAACATTCAATGTTGCCATACGCGTAATGTTTATAGCATTCCTTGTACACGTCATTTTTATCACAACTGAGGTGCTTCGGATATAGTCGAGTGTGTCGGGCAAAAATCATGGCAGGATCCATCACTCACATCGTGCACAAGACAGGGAAGAATGGAAAAGATGTGAGAGTGAAATCACATTCAGGACATTCAGACCTATTCTCAAAATTGCAATATTGAAATGAAGGTGATTGTTACACCAACCCTCAAAAATAGACAGTATGTAAATTAACGTCCGTGTTATATTTGAATGAGAGAGAGTGAGGGAGTGAGGGAGATAAACGTACCATAATCTGTCAAAACTATCTGTCTATTTTTGAGGGTTGGTGTAACAATCACCTTCATTTCAATATTGCAATTTTGAGAATAGGCCTGATTATCTATCTCTGTTTGTTCAATACGCGTCCATCATGTCTCTTTTTTGGTCGACGTCACAGACTACCAAATATGTAGATGGTGAATTAACGCAAATTTCTTGTTTCAATGTTTACCACTCACGCGCTCAAATAGCTCCGCGACTTTTTTTAAATACATGACTCGATTGGAACGAAAATTTAAACGCTGACAATATAATATGCGTTAATGTGAAAAAATACGTCTTGTTTACACAAAGATTTCATTTTAGAATTGTAAATACTTTTACTGTTGCATAAATGTGTCGTAAACTATTAGATTTATGTTTCCACCAAGAATGTTTGTAGAATGCTTCTCGTCCTGCAACTAATGTTCCAAACCCCTCTCCTGTATGTACACTTTATTTCATGCCTATTCATTTACTGGTCTTTGGAAATCACATATTTTTATGTAATTACGATATTTCGGAACATACAAAATACATATTATTTTTCTCAGTCGATGTGCTCATGACTGAGCATGGTTCTTTATTATGCTTCTACAGCGCGAGCTTCTTGCGATCCTGGGGCGTGTTGTGTCTCGGACTTGATCAGTCCACCTTATTGCAGATGGAACTCTCCCCTTCTCCCCTTGTAGGTCCCCCGTGATGCACAATGTCACCACATCTTCTAGCAACATGCCCTAAGTATGAAAAAAATATTTGTAGAGAACCTTGCTGACTTCCTGAAGAATACATATCTTTATTTACTGGTCTGCGGTCGATGAGATGTGATGATATTCCGCTTCCACAGCGCGAACTCCTTGCTCAGTGGTGTAACTATGCCATACGCTATATAACTATGAGATACGCTCCTGAGACTACAATTTATTTATAATAATTTAACTCTAAGTTTTATATTTGAGAGGTTTTTAATTGAAAAAGTGCGGCATTTGAATAAATTTAATTTGTTTTTTATTTACTTATACATACATATAACATAATTGGTCATTCAGTGTCACTACTAGACAATACACGTGCGAAAAATCACTCTCGTCACTAGAGATATTTAATGTATTAATTATAAATTTACACATATAAAATCAATTTTGTCGAAAAATATTGTTTTTGCGCTACCGGGATTCGAACCCGGATCTCTATTTCCAATCCGATTTCAAATATTGGAACGACAGATGTATTAATTTGAAAAAAGCGTAACATGTAGGTTCGAAAATTTGTCATGAAAAATACAATTGGTAGTGTACTTCCCCGGATTGGAGATAGAGATCCAGGTTCGAATCGCGGTAGCGCAAAAACAATATTTTTCGACAAAATTGATTTTATATGTATACATTAAATTAGTATTTAAAACATCGCAGATCTATGTTCTGAATAATTACAACTTCACAATAAGAATGTGTTTTTCTTAATAATATATTTACTAGTGGATCCTGAATAATATTAACATATGGTGTTTATTTTGTTTCACCGATTTTGAATGCAAATTTTATTATCAGATACATAATCATAATCATCGTCTTTCGGCACTTGTGATAAAATTGTATCCATGTTTATTTATTTTTTAGTTATACACACGAGTTCTGCTGCATACATGGCTGCAGTACGATGCAATATTTTCAAATGTTTTTATTCAACTTCATATGTTCGTCTGCCTGTCGGGAATACATATTGCGATCGTAATTTCACCCACTTACGACTAGATATCGCTCTGAAACTTGCTCGCTTCCAATCTTCGCGTCTTAGGTCATGTTCAGTGCGACGTTGTAGCGAGGCTCCAATCATATTTCGGACTCGGTCAGTACATCTTGTTGGAGATGGACCTCTCCCCATACGTGATCCCCAATGTCTACATCCCTTTTAGCAACATGCCCCAAGTGTGATATAACATTTTTTTTTAATTTCTGATAAATGGAGACACTCGTTTGTTTAGCAGTCCGCGATTCGTCCATCCACTGTTGTATAAAAGTCTTTCTTGACAATTGTCATTCCTCTCTACGTTCTGTCTTGCACATTGAGTACGCGACTTTCGCTTCATCATCTACCTCGTCGGTCCAATCGTGTCTGACAAGCTTCTCTAAGTTGTCTTCTCTTAACGCGAGATTCTCAAAAATTGAAGGATTCGTCTCACGGTTGATGTTCAGTTGTGTCTCCTGCATCACATCTCGAAGGCAATCAATCCGTCTTCTTTCCCTCGTCTTTAGAGTCTATAATTCCACACCATATGAGATTATTGAATGCGGTAGAGTCTGTACATGGCTGATATTCGTCGTCTTGGAAATACCGTGGTCTTCCCATATTTGATCAAGTTTGGACATGGAGTTTCGTTACATACCATACGTGCATAATATAATGATTATCGTTCCATCGATAAAGATGTCTAGCACATTGTTGTTTCAGGTTTGTTTGTTATTATTTAATTACATTTCTAATTCTATCCTGCAGGGAAATTCCAAGCGGTCGCCCTTTCCTCGACTAATCAGATTACCGTAGATTTATTTTATGCATCCGTGTTTCGGCTCCCGAGGTTTGGACTGGGGACGACGCTTTGATTGGACACTTTCGTTTTGAGATATTATCTTTTTTTTTTTATTAATATTAATACTGAAACATAAATTAACTCGTATACACTCCTTTTCTATGAGAGTAAGACTCGTGTATAGAGAAGGAGTATATACGAGTTAATTAATGTTTCAGTTAGTCTGTGTACATATTTTTTTTACTTCAGATACAAATTTATGATAGTCCGTAATTTTTCTAATTGTGATGGGGAGATTGTTAAAAATTTGATGCCTCGATAAATATATTGATTTTGAGTTGCGGTATATTTTAGTTTTGGGATATCAATTTGATCTCTATATCTTGTAGATCGGAATTCGCTTCTAAAATTTAATTGATTTTTAATTAAAAAAATTTGAATTATTGATTTTTTTTTTGTATATGTTTACTATTTTTGGTACTTTAAAATCTGTGAAAAGTTGTATACTTGGATAGTCTTTTTTTTTTTTTTTAGAATAATTTTATTATTGGTATTATTGGTCATATGAAGCCTTTTGTCTGTCTAGTGACGGCTGGGTTAATTTTATTTCTTTTCTTAAATGAACAAATCTACTTATCGGTATGTTATTATGTTTTTTTTAGTATTTTGTTCTTATTATTTATACTAGGTATATTTTATTCCATTCTTATTTTAAACTCTCAGTTTTTGGTAGTATTCCATTTTATGATTTAATTAAAACACTTTTTAACTTTTTAAATTGATTTTTTACCATTACCGATTTCAGCCTGTCACGGCCATCTTCACACTGGTCAGACCAGTATGAAATCAGCAATGGTCAAAAATCAATAAATAGTGGAAAAAAGTTAAACAAGTAATTAAATCATTATTCAATTAATTTTAACTTTATCCAGTATTGCAGTCGTGTCTGACGCTTAAATCTTCAAGTTGGATATTATTTTTTAGTTTGCTGTATTTAAAACAATGATAGATAAGTGAACAGACAAGAGTATTTGATTGACACTAGAAAATTTGAAACAAGCACATCATTAAGGTTTAAAAATAACTTTAAAATCCCTAAATGTAACACCAAACACTATCAGCAAAATTCTATATATTTAGGGATAAAAAATTTCAATAGCCTCCCTACACAAATGAAAGAAATAAAGGATGTAAAAGAGTTTAAAAAGAAACTAAATAAACACTTCAAAAACACATAATTGGACAGTAAACAGTATTACAGAATACTTCAGAAGCACACAAATGGACAATGAACAGAACATGTAAGATATATAAAATTATTGTAGTGTAACTCCCTCTCCAAGCACAAGAGCTGGTCTCTTTTTTGGAGAGGTAAGCGAAAAAAAAAAACATGTATGTATGCAACCATATGATGTATGTAACCATATATTAAAATTGAATTTATTAACCAAAGTATTTTCGCTAAATTAAATAAAAATATATATTTTTTTGTATAATAACTTAAAAACATGAAATGGTACTGGGCAGGCCACAGGCTGCCCTAAAACTCGTCGGATTGATGTGATCAGAGAAAAGTACAGACACTCGGGAAGCCTATATCCAGCGGTAACTAGAAAACGGCTGATACTGATGATGACGTTGACATTTAGAAAAACATCGCGGAACGGGCGCTCGGTTTAGATAATGAAGTGCTCCCTAGTCGGTCGGGTTGAGTATTCGCAATGGCGCATGAACGTGTTCGGTGATGCGTCCGGCGTCGTCGCATAAAAATGCGCGCATTGCTGCTGGCGGAATAGCGACCTCTATCCAATAACGTCATGTTTTTTTTGCAGAACCCTCGTCACCGTAGGTAGGTAGGTGAGATCAGTTCGATCATTTGCCGTACACCTGGGTAACAATTCCTGAATAATTTACATATATTTTGCGACACAATTTCCAATGCATCGTGTGACATCTCGTGCAGTTGGCTCTGCCCACAAATAAAATATTAACATTTTTCGTTACATCTGACTCAGCTTCACATCGCGACATCTGGTCCTTTCGGTTTTCCCAATTGAGTTGGTCATCCGCCGTCTGGTTTCACCTCGAGAATCCGTTTCGGCCGACCGTCTTCCGCTACCTGCGACACATGTCCAAGCCGTGGATATAAATACACGAAATGATATGTAATTGATACGTGACTAAATGCAAAATCATGACTTTTCAGTAATTTTTATTTTATACTATAGAGTATTAACAGTTTAGTAATAATTATGATTATTTGATTTAAGACCAACACCGTTTACATGCAAAATAGACAATCCCAAATTTTGATTATTTTCTAAAAAATGATTAGAAAAATTCTGAAAACACACTATTATTCTAATAGATAATTTAATAAATAGAGCATTTGAGATTGGGATTGCGAAATAAAGTTAACAATTAAAAATAATATGGTTATTAAATAACAGTGTAAGTAAAATGTTTGCTTCAGCACGGGCGAAGCCCAGTTTGGCAGATGTTGAAATGCTTAATGTATACACAACATGTGATATGAAATATATAAATGAATACACCATAAACCTAATCTAACAGATAATGAATATAATGGGCATACTTCAGTAACGTAATTCACTGTAAAGAGTATTTTTTTAAAGGTTTGTTTTTCGAATTGACAACACTTTTTCCAGCGACAGCCAATTTGTGCTCAGTTTGGTTTGAATAGACTTACGCTAGCACAACGTTTGCAGATTGTGCAAATTCAAATCGTGGTTCAGTTCGCGAAACTTACCGTGCGCTACGTCCATTTTACGGTCGACATAATCGTCCATACGAGGAAGTAATTCGAATAACCATGGATCGCTTTCGCACCGCGCATACTCTAATTGATAATACGCATCCGTAGAGACATTGTACAGTGCGCACCGAAGAAGCTGTTGCTGCAGTGGAGCGTAGTATTGAGAGGAGGACCCATCATGCAACAGCTATAGATCCATGATCACTTACTTTTTCGTTCCCCAATTGAATAGCATTGATGTGTAAGAGCTGTAGCTGTAAGAATACACATTATGTAAGAATTGTGCATTGGCAATGAAATATAACATATAGAAATGAGAAGTTGGCAGTATATTCATAAATCTGAACAAATTACGATTCAAAACACTTGAAAGCATAATGTAATGTGAATATACAATATACAGAAATATAAAAAATAAATGTAAACAAAATTTAGCACAAAGTTATAAGAAAAAGTTTTGTATAGCTTAGGGCCGGTTATGTGATGAGTAGTAAATTTTAACCATGTGCAAATTTTTACTATAGTAACTGTTTAGCATCGCCCGTACTAAAAAAACTTTTGCGGGTTGTTGGTACTTCAAATTGACGTACTAACGTCATATTTACAACTGTCAAAAGCATAGATAATCAATCTCGCCTCACAGTGTGACAAGACGAATAATCATCAAATACGTTTTAATTTATCTCTTACCTATGGCTTCATTCGCTTCTGCGTTCGAAATCTGTCACTTTGCTGGTGAAATATTTTCAGTTAATGTGCTAATGTATATTAAACAAACGAGAACATCATCTGACGAACTCTCGTCATTAAAATTAGCGGGATATTGAATGATTAATTGTCAACAGATGACTTTTGAAACAGCTGTAAAGAGTCCGCCACATTTGACTAGCGATTTTTGGTTTTTAATATCCTATATTCGAGAGTAAAATTAGTTAACCATTGCATTTTTACCAACGATCGAACAACCGGTTTTCGCATTTTTTTTTTTTTTTACTTTTTTACCGCAGTAAAAAGTTACCACTGATCACTGAATTGGAGATCATGTCCAACTCATTTACTGTAAATTAATAAGTAATATGTTTCTTTACATAATTAATACTATATTTTGTGTTTTATATATCTATTTCATTAGATTAACCAATTAACTATTTAATTACTTACTATCGTTTAATCCTAGGTAAGTAGGTAAATAGTCAGATTTTTAAAGCTTCTAACGTCCTTTAATATCTGGTTTCCTAGACACACCAGGATTTTCGTGGCTTAATTGCTATTGTTTCCGTCACGCGTTTAATATATTTTCTTTGCCACACTTGCTCACTCATACGTTTCACATGTTCTAACTAATCGCAATCAACTCTTTAAACTATGCTACAAACACTTCATGTTATTTATTCATATTTATTTTAATCCAAACTAAAATATTAAATAAATGCGGACCTAATCGAAGTCCCTGGGGTACACCTGCGATTATTTTGCTTGTGATCTCTCACACCAAATGGATAACTGTTCTCTACCTTTTCTATTGTTATTGTTGTTGTATTATAGTTGTTAAATGTTATTGAAAGTTGTGACCGTTGTTATCCCGACATTTCTCTCCGCAGTAGTCAACTACCAGTGCCCGAGGAATAAGCAGTGCGTGGTGGACAGGGTGAACAGGAACCGCTGCCAGTACTGCCGGCTGCAGAAGTGCCTCAAGCTCGGCATGAGCAGAGATGGTGAGTGATCAAACATTGTTCATAAACAAACAACAAAAATTCCCGTGTGCCACATATAAAGACAAAAAAGAACACCTGCATGCACAATACTTTGACTAATTCCTACATAATACGTATTGTAAAAACACGTGTCTTTAGGTTTAATATAATGGTCTATATATGTCACGTCCGTCCCATAAAATACATAAGTAAATAACACGCGGGTAGGAAATCTGCATATATAAGATGCCGGTAAATATTTTGTAACCAGTTCTCTTGAATAAGTTTAACATGAAACAACTTGAGTTTTTATTGACAAATGTTAAAATATCCAGAAGATTGAAAAAATCAGCACTTGAAAAAGAATATGATAACAAGGAAATACAGTCTCTATTCTGTACATAATAAGATTTTTTGACTCCTTAACTAGACCTAAGTCTTAATTAAGCTTTAAAAAATTAAGCTTTGTGGTTAAAATTCATTACTTTTATTTATTAACCACTTATTGAGTTTAAATACATCTACCGGTTTCTAAAAATACCATTTTCTTCTTCAGGATGTCAATACTAATCAAAATATGTTGTTTCTTTACCAGAATCTATTTTTAAAAAAACAATAACAAATAAAAATAATAAGTTTATTTTTGTTTTCGCTTTCCTATAAATTTTTTTTGACGGTACTTTTCTATGATATTTTCGATATAGTAACCCAGAAATGTCATGTGTATCATGCATGTAGGTAACTTTGAAAGGAAATTGATACATTTCATTGGATTGAAATATCAATTTCCTAAGAATTATGAATTAGGTTCTGTATATTTAAGACTATTTTCGAAATAACTCCGTTTCCAGTGTCAAAAATTAAAACAGCTGTAATGCTGCTGTAGTGTAGGTAGGTAATTATTTAGATTATGTCCTTGCATACTGCGTCCCGTACTGATGGGCTTCAAGCACAAGTATGAACGTGAAGACGGCGTTAGTGAGCGTACTCGATAGGATGCCAGAAATAACCAAGAAATCAGGCCAAATTACACACGCCTTCGCATCGTCACCGCCAAAGCTGTCAACGGACAGGAAGAGACTCGGCCGCATCCATCACAAACACTATTTTTATATTAAACCAATACGTCACTGAGAAACACGCAAAGGAAAAATCTTACATTTTGTATTTGATATCCGATGATTTCCAAGAGCAACGACGACATTCTATCAACGTTTCTAATTTAGCTCCGAAACTGTACAACTCACTTAACACTAACTAGAAATACTAGAATACGCAAATATGGACTCGATTGGGTAGAGATCAGTCAGAAGTATCGCTGTCCAACTTAATCATAATACAATAATTCACTTTAGTTTTACAACACGTTCACACTATATTACACTACATTTTCTCTATTTTTTTTTTTTGTATCTTTGTCGAATATTTTCTTTCTAATTGTAATTAAATTATACCACAACAGCACGATAAAAACTATCTACTTCAACACAGACGGTAGTCTATAAAAGTTGCTGTGACATTGCTATATGCATCAGAGGTGGATACCTAATGCATCCCGCAAGTTAATTAATAAATATATGTTCATTTCAGATTTAATAGAAATTTATTTTTATTCAGACACTTATAACATGTAAGCATTGTACGGCTAAAACAAAATACAGTTTGTTACATATATTTTACACAGATTTAAAAATGATAAGGATAAGATCCCGTGAACTGTATCGAGTATAATAGTGATTAGTAGGCGCAACCCGAATTGAAATTATGAAGGAATATGAAGGCAGATGGATTTGGCCTACCTTGCTTTAAATTCCTTGGTTGGACGTCGTCTTCACCTCCGGTTGACTAGCACGTTTGTTGTGCAAAACCGAGAGATCACTGCACTTCCGGCACTGTAAGAACACAGCGTCTTCTTGGTCCGAACGTTACGCACGGCGCGGCTATCGGACGGCAGAAAAAAGGCACAAGATCTTGATAGTTCGATGTCTGAGCGCAATCTGTCCCCCCATCGGCGAAATTGAAAGTAATGAGTCGGCCAGAGCGGTACAGGTATAGATTAAGATTGAAATATTAGATGGACAAAAGGGACAGGGAATTTCAACAAATTCCAATGTGTAATATAATATGTAAAAAGAATATAAGCACATACGAGGTAAAGGAAAATATGCAAGATCAATGAGATGGATCTAATAATAATGTTCTCCTTAGTTGAATCATTATGTCCAAAATTTAATAAAATTGAATTGTTAATTCTGGTGTCTCCTATCGGTTTACTCAAATGTATTTGAGATTCAGTAAAAACAATGTAAATGGCTTTCAAATAATGGAACGATAAATGTATTAATTTGAAAACATTAACATATAGGTTCGAAAATTTGTCGTCAATCTACTGTGTTGGTATAGTATAATTGGATAACGCACGTCCCCCAGATTGGAAGAGATCCAGGTTCGAATCCCTTTAGCAACAGCAATATTTTTTGATAAAATTGATTTTATATCTATTATATATCTTTCTAATTAATACATTTAATTTGTATTTAAAATTAGAAATGCGAATGTGCTCGGTTCAAAAGTATAGGTGAATGTAGGTACGGTCAATTTAATACATAAAACAATTCCGCGGTTTCTCAAAAAAGTCAATGGCATAAGTCCAAAAAATTTACAAGTTCCAATCGACCCAACTTGGATACTTAAATTAGGTCTCTCTTTCAAATTTAAGATACTCCAGGGATCCATAGAAAGCGTATTGTTCAGAGTGTCGAAAGTAAAGTCCGCCGAATAACAAAACAGAAATGGAAATGGGCTTGACTTGCTAATATACAGTTGCTATAGTGGAGGAAGGAAGTACTGGTGCGTGTTCCCTCTATGTTTGGATCCCGATGTGCGCATAAATAATCTTTTGTATAATTTTGAGGCGGGCCTGGCTTGATCACATTTATAAAAAATGTGATCTTTTACAACTCATTATGCGGGGGGAAATTATCATCCACTATGGTCCCCTCATGATCGAGGATCGCGATATCTATGAACTCCCGCCGTTTTGACTATGCTCCTACACTTTTCTCGGCATTCTGCAGATCTTAGGGCTGTCACTAGAGAAGTGCCTGTTGCCAGCACCACTCGGTATACCACCACCAACGGGTGGGGGAACTTCCTCTTCCTCACAGTCCACGTGGTCCGACGTGGTCCAATACAACAAGCTATCTTCCCTTCTCGCAAGATTCACAAATATTTGAATTCTCAGACAAATAAATGGTTGACAGCAGAGCTTGTAGTGTAGATAGAAGGAGATTATCTTATGTGTAACCTTAGAAAGTGGTCCAATGTCCAAAATGTTAGTGATCTTAACTAACTTACTCATCGTCACGCAGTTTAACCGCGGGGGTAGGCAGAGCGGATAGAGCGCTACACTCTTCTATCCTGACACACAATGCTCCCTTCATCCACCTTCTCATACAAGCTTGTCGACTATTGAGGCTTCTAACAGGTCCATCTTCTTCTATTTCTGGTGCCATCAACACTCGCTCGTATATATTTCTTTCCATTCTCTTCTCATTCATCCGTTTTATATGACCAAACTACCCAAGTGATCCTCTCCAGGCCTCACTTCCGTACACCAGTGTCGGTACCGGGACTCTATTGTGCACCGCTAGTCTTGCCTCGGTTGACAAGTTCCCGTTAGATATAATTCCGTTCAAAGCGCCGTTCACTTTATTCTCTGCAGTCACCCTCCTTTCGATATCTTTCTGTCTTTCCGTTTCTATCAAATATACTGCGTATTAGTGATCTCGAGACAGGTTAAATTAACATACTGCAATATGATCGCTAACCTGTGATAGAAGGCGCCACACGAAGAAGTTTTGTTAAAATGTATGTGTGCTATGATGCCAAATCGCGCGCACACCTTGGAGAGGATCGTCTCCCAGATCTAGAGGAGTGAGTATAAACCTGGTATACGAAGAGAATGCACGAGAAGACGGTGCATGTGCATGATGCATTAGCGGTCGTACGTATTCTGGATAACTGGCGTGTCTGGCGTCAGTCTGCAGCGCGCGCTTTGCGGTCACAGCACCATGAAAATTGACCAATCGTTAACCTGACGATAACGGACTTTTTCGCCATAACACGAACAAAAACTATAAATATTTATGTTGTATAATATATGCAATATTATACAATCGGCATTTATTGTGTTTTAAACATAGGCGAACGAGAATAATTCATTTTTATTTTATTTAAATCATTTCATATTTATGGTTATTCAATATATATTAATAAATAATTCGTTAACATTATTTTAAATCAGCGTGATAAGAAACTAAAACCATACATAAAATTATTCTTATGTTTTAATATTTTTTTTTAATAAGTTTATTATATTGTTTAAACAGAAAAAAACATTAGTAAACTTTTCCTTCTTCTTGTGCCGTGTCCTATTGTCTCCGGTTCTTCAGCCGTCATGTTCTCCCTCCTTCAGCAATTATTTCCTGCATTATTTAGGTGTATGATCTCATACTTCTCCATATGTCTCATTACATGTCCGAAATATTGAAGTTTTCTGATTTTTATTGTTTTTATTTTTTATTTAACCATAACATCTTCATTGGGTAGAGGCATCCAGCTTATTTTAAGCATTCTTGTGTAGATCCATGTCTCAGTCGTGTGATCATTTATTCGGTGGGTGTGTCCACGCTTCCATTCTATCAAATAAAATTGTTTAACTTAAAATTAATAAACAAAATAACATTTAAAATTTCATCAATAAAATATGTAATGATGAAATTGTACAATTAGGTTGTATAGCCTGGAGTTGGCAGAAAAGCAACGAAAGTAGACTGAATGTAGTGGAAATGAGATCACTTAGGCGTATATGTGGCAAATCTATTTATGACAGAGTAAAGAATGAAGAAATAAGGAAAGAATGTAAAGCTGATGTTAGTATAGTGAGTAAGATTAAGAAAGGATCACTTGGGTGGTTTGGTCATATGGAACGGATGAATGAGGAGAGAATGGTAAGAAAGATATATGACGCAAGTGTTGATGGCACCAGAAATAGAGGACGTCCGCGGAAGACTTGGCACGACCGGGTAAACCAGTTAATGGAGGATGGTTCTGTTAGAAGCCTCAACAATCGGCGAGCTTGTATGAGGAGATGTAGGAATGTGGATGAGGCGGCGAGAATTGTGTGTCGGGACAGAAGAGTGTTGCGTTCTATCCTCTCTGCCTACCCCCGCGGAGAAACGGCGTGATGGTAAGTGAGTAAGGTTGTATAGCGTCATAGGTTAACTGCCGAATCATTCGCTATACATTGCATTTAAAATGGAGATTGATACAAGTGGTAGGTGCGATATGTTCAAGGAAGATTACTCTCAGATTAAAGCGAGGTTCACATTTGAAGTGATCAATTTATTTTTTATCCGGCGCCATCCAGTACACTTTCTGTCTCCACCTTAACTATCGAATTAAGGCGGAGTCAATCGCCTACCTCACGTTCTATTCGAGAACTTTTAATTGTGATGATAATTAAAAATTTGTTAAAAATTACGGGTGTTTTATTTGATTTGGTTATTTTTGAATTGATGTCTCGCCTGCATAAAATATGCTTTTCTGTTAAACATTCATACGTTAGTTATATACATAAATTAAATATCATCCTGGCGGAGAACTGAACCCCGCTTTTCCTTGTGATAGGCGTGAATACTAACCATTGCGCTGCCGAGGAGTCTTACAGGCCTTGAGTGTTTCGATTTTGCGGTATTTTTGGTTATGAATATGCTATAGCTTATATGCCCAGCCCAGCTCTTAATAATTTATCTGTCCAAATCTCATTCTACTTCTTTTTCCCTCTGCTATTATGCCGCTAAGAAACCAACGAAATGTGAAAATATATTGCGATGTTTGAATTTGCGCGCCGAGTTCTGGGTAGCCTGTTTTACCGACTTATGACACTATCGGTGATTGGCTGTCTAAATGGACGAATCAGGGACGAGAATCCGACTCTGGCGGGCAGCTGAGTGAGACGTCACTTTTGAGAGGACGCTGGGAGAGGGAGTAGATTTAGAGTGATGTTACCGCGGTGGACCCGGAGATGTGGGCCTGGTTTACCCGCGAGTTGAGGAAAGAGGCGGCATGGCACACACCACGGCAGCCTTGGTTAATAAGTAACCTCCTATAGAGAAATGTTGACCTCAAGATAGATGATGCAAAAATGATAAATAAATTAACATAAATTGTGTTATCCATTATCATGCCATCCTAGGTAGCAAGGCACACCGCACACCGCACACCGCACACCGCACACTTGAAGACCTAGACTGAGTTAGATCGGTGGCGGCCTCTATGGCTTCATATCCTCAAGGGCCCAAAGGCTCCGCAACAATATATATATACAAAAAAATATAAATCAATGCATAAATTCAAACACAAAAAGCAGTACATTAAATTCTTATAAATCAATTTAATTCCACAGTCTATTAAGACAGTAGCGAGATGTTAGAGTGCTCGCTTATCATGTCAAAAGTAGTAAGATCGATACTTGGTACGAACAAGGGAGAATATAAAAATGTTGTGTCATAATGTAATCGTATATACATACTCCTCTATACACGAGTCTTACTCTCATAGAGAAGAAGTAAATGTTAAAAGAAATATATATATCCTACTGATTATTATAAAAATGTATTATATTTTCAAATATTAAAGTACTCTCTAATAAACTGTATGTTAAAAACATCACCTTATCAGTATAAGGCTATTTGTTTAAGTTTGTATATATGGAGCCTATCCACGTACCTAAAATAATTTGACCATCCAAAAACGTTAGTTAAAAATGGCGGACTCTTCACAGCTGTTTCACGAGACATCTGTCACATTGACACTTGCAGTACACGACAAATAATCATTCAATATCTCGCTGTTTCAGTGATGACAGTCCGTCCGATGAAGATCTTACTGTTTGAATTGAATTTATATATATCCGAAGATTGTGACAGATTTCGAACGCGAGGGTGAATAAAGCCTTAGATAAAGCATAACATTGTATGTATGTTAGTGTTTGATGATTATTCGCCTTACCACACTATTAGGGGGGAATTAATTTTGACAAAGGATACTATATTCAAAAATTATTATAGTCATTGCTGGCTACTTTAACACAGACGGCAGCCTAGCAAAGTGACCAGGTCGATGCTGCATATATCAGAGGTGGAGTCTACTCCATCCCACACAATAAACTACGAGTATTATACTTAATAGCAATATAATTGTATCTTATGGTTATACTTTTAAAATCAGCAATATTATCTTTGTGGTTAAGATTCATATTTTTATTTATTATCTTTGTTTTATTAACCACTAAAATGAGTTTAAATACATCTACCGGTTTCGAAAAATACCATTTTCTTCTTCAGGGAGCATTTGAGATGTTTGAACAATAGTGGGTTTTCAGAATTTTCTAATCATTTGATAGAAAATGGTAATGATTTTGATAAAAAATTGGGATTGTCAATTTTGCATATAAACGGTGATGGTCACAAATTAAATAATTTGGAATCGTTGGAGATAAATAGAGCTTGTAAAACTAATCAAAAAATTATAAACAACCAACTAAATTTAACTACGAGTCCCATTCTAAAATTTTTTCCTAAAAATTATTCGAGTAAATTTGTATTAAGTAATGATTTGAGTTAGGTACTAAAAAAAAAAAAAATTTTTTTTTTTTAAATATATTTTTTAAAAATAGATTCCGTCAAAGAAACAATATATGTTTTAGTTAGTTATGACATCCTGAAGAAGAAAATAGTATTTTTCGAAACCGGTAGATGTATTTAAACTCATTTTAGTGGTTAATAAAACAAAGATAATAAATAAAAATATGTATCTTATGTTTATCATGTTATATTATAATATATGCACATCTGTTACAACAAAAACATGTATGTCAATAAGGTCTAATAAATAAATAAATAAATATTCACTACTGATAGTACAACCGATGTCTTGTTAAAATTTTAGCGCGAACAAACATTGACCGAGATTCCATTATGTACCGTTAGCCTTGCCTCGGTTGACAGGTCTTGATTAGCATTAATTTTATTCAATGTACATCTTCCTCAGCCTTTCCGTTCCTATCATCTTCATCCAGAGCCGCGTCCTCTCAGAGCATCGCTGATATATGAATGGCAGTGTGCAGCAACCCCACACGACGGCCGTCATTAGTGCCAGTGGCGTACCTCCGTATAGTAGTTTCCGCGCGGCGCGCACGTTATCCGCTCCGAGATGACGCCGCGGGGGTCGTTGCCCCCCTTATCGGCCATGCACCCCGACTCATAGTTAATTGTATACAACGGACACAAATCGTTATTATTGCTAAGTGTTATTTGTGAAATTCAAACAGTACGCGCGCAGGATTATTGTTTCATCAACAGCACAGAGAAATAAATCTTCTTCTATCGAAAATTGGCGACTTATGTCCATCAATGTTTTAGAACTAAGAAACTCAGCCTGGAGAGCTCATCCTCATTGCGCATCAGATTTCAGTACTGCAAATGACGCTTGAATATAATATGAGAAAATTAGTTATACTCGGATGCTGAAAGATCTTAAACATACAGTTAGGGTGTTTATTTTTAAAATCAAATATCGGCAGAATTTCTAAGAAAAATTTTTAGGCAAATCTGCGCGAGCACGACTGAGACAGAGGCTGCCGTTCAGAAAGAAGGCTAAATCTCAGATGAAATCGGTGATGTGCAGTGCGATGAAGATTTTCAGTGAAATGCTAGTTGATATAAGAAAAGTGGAATAATTACATTTTAATAGTGACCTATGTATAGGTACACTAGATCAAGAATAAATAAATAAATAATTATCAGCCGTTTTATACCACCCACGTTTATTTTATCACCAGCACCGGCGTTACGCACAGGTGGAGCAGGCGGCCTGCCCGCGACAGCCAAATCAAGGGTATCTAATAAATGACATTATAGTTATTTCTTAATAAAGCAGTAATTTGTAGTCAACACTAGTGGCCAGAACGTCTTTTGATAAAAAGCCGGCGGCCAATTTATGGGGATGCTTTTACAAACATTGTAAACATCATCTTCACTTAAGTTACTAGGGCGGGAAAAAAACAAACTTGACTGTGGTGGCAAAAAGTCTAGCGCCGGTTTCCGCGGATTTCTGCAATGTGATAATTTCGCCACTGGATGACGAGCGGCGTGGCCTGCCCGTTGCCATTTCATTTTCTTGGTATTTCAATTATACCAACTACATTTTTGACCTCTCTTTTGTTGAGAGTCCTCGTTTTGTATTGATTGAACACTTTCCGCTTTGCTCATTGTGAAAGATAACTTTAGAAAATCATATTCAATCGTCCGCATGCACTCTAGAACTGGTTTGTTCTGTGAACAATTTCTTCGGATATGCCTCGCGCTATGCAAATTTGTTATCCTAGGCAGAAATAATTATCGATGTGTTCGCGCTGGGTTCATTAGCATTTATGACTTCCTTTCATTTAATAGTTGTTATTAGTTGTCTTGACTTATTCATGCGTCTTATTATAGGTGGTGCGGTTTAGCGTGCGTTGTTACATCCACATTTCAAACGCCTCCATCTCTTAATGGTGGATTATTTTATTTCATCCGGACCTCGACTCCATATAGCTGCACGGGTACGACGTGACGTTGTATTGTCTCCCGACGGCTGGTTTGGCTGTGTCTTGATACAGCATCGCCATTATTATTTAATTTAAATGTTTTGATGACTTCGACACGTTGTTGAGTAAAATGTAATCAACCACTCTGCGACCACCGAATGCGAACTGACAAATGTCCGTCAAACAAAATCACCCAGAGCCGAATTGAACTCTCAACACGTGGGGCACAGGGTGGCAATGTTGAAGTGTTTGAGCGAGGCATTTCATGAGACTGGACAGGGTGAAAATTAGTTGTGACCTCGAATGAAGTAGATCTGATCTCTACACATCAGCAGCGTGAGGAATTGCAGGAATTCCACGAGATCCACGGTGCCTCGACGCTGGTGGAAGATTTATTTTTTTCGGTTTCTGATCTGTTTCGCCGACACAAGGTACGGAAACGAGGTCTTCGGGAGAGTCGAACCCTGAAGCCAGAAGGGTTTCTTCAAGCATTGTTGGATCTTCGGTATTGAGAGACGGTTCTTCTTCTCTAATGATGGAGCTGAAGTATGGCGGTATCTCCATACTGCTGAAGGATACTGTCACGGTGACCATGACAAAAACAGTAATCTGAAAATTAAATAGATAGTCGTCATGTAAATTAAAAGTATTTATGGATGAAAATTTTATTATTTTTTTAGGAGAACACATTCTTATTGTGAAGTTGTAATTATTCAGAACAGACGGTCTGTGATATTTTAAATATTAATTAAATATATTAATTATAAAGATATACATATAAAATCAATTTTATCGAAAAATATTGTTGTATTGTCAAATGATGGAACGATTAAATGTATTAATATCAAAAAGGTAACATATAAGGTCGAAAAATTGTCGCTAAAAATAATGTCGCTGTAGATTAGTTGGATAAAGCACCTCCCCCGGTTAGGGAAGAGATCCAGGTTCGAATCCCGGTGGCGCAACAACAATATTTTTCGATAAAATTGATTTTATATGTATATCTTTATAATTAATATATTTAATTCATATTGAAAATTTTATTACTTTGAATGTAATTTTTAACATTTATTTTGCTGGCATGCGATTTGTTTTAATTCATAATTTGCGTTATTTCCTGCAAGTTCTTTAAATAAATAATAATAATAATTTAATAAAAATATATCATTGACGTTCTTGATATAGACAGTCTGTTCAACATCGAAGGCGACAGAGAAGTTTAGAGGGAGACACGTGTCTTGTACTAAACACAGAAGAATGAAAATGATGATATTATTTGGATGTGCAGCATTTGGGAAACATGAACTTTAATTACTCAAATCTACAGGTCTTAATTAGACCTGTGGTGCTAAACCTAGGACACATATGAGTACAATAAGCCTCGACCGCAAGTTTAAAGCGACCCAACTAGCCCCAAGTGTCCTTGCGAAATGGAATAAGAAATGAAGACATTCGCAGTAGGATCATAACAGAAAATGCAGTCCACCGAAATACAAATCCGATGTGGCCTGGGCACGTTGGAACTAAAAAGTAGGACAAAAAATAGAGTAATGTGAAGGTTTTAGTATTATTGTGTCATTACTTTCGGTAACGACTTCCACAGACCTCGTGGGCCTGTTCCTATATTCGTATTACTGTAAAGGTGAAATCGAGGCGAACACAGATTACTTACAATAGGCTCGGAGTTTATTGCACTAAAGTTACGGTTTAAAGATCGTAATGCTAGTCGTCCACTCTCGCCGCGGCTCCTCGGGCGAGGTGCTGCTAAAATTAGAGAAGAATATACTTCATACTTTTAAAATAATTTGTAATTATTGTAATTAAGTACCTAAGCGTATTTCTAATACTTTAAAAATAATTTTGCAAAATATGATATTAAAATATTTAAATGCAGTCATATACTGGGCCAAGAAAAGCCTCCATGATTTCATAAGCAAACCATACTGGTTTGTAAACGCCATTCACGTATGCATGATATCCCATATCACAGACTCATTTTGATATGTTTCCAAAAATGTATTATACAATTAAATTCGTTATCCGAATCAGCCATTTTCACTAGACAATATGTCAAATGTCAAGACACGCGACACGAATGTACGTTGACAAGAATGTACTGCGCTTCCCTTGCGCTCTCGCTCTCGCCTCTCTTGCCCTTTGACTTGCCCTCTTGACCGGAGAACGGAGCGTCGACGAGGCGAGGTGAGGGTTTGCTGTACACTCGCGACAACCCCCGAGTCGACACGAGAAATAGGCGGTGCAAGCCGAGAGCTGCGGTACATTCTCGCGCTCGGAATGCTAGCATTAATAATATCGGCTTGAATAATTCCATACCCTGGCGAGCGCAATGAGAGTGTGTTTACATCGCCACATCCAATTCACTTGACTTCATCGATCCCCACTAAGAGATCTTAGCAATGTACAATTTTTTTTAGTAAAATTAAAAGTTAATTATTGTTAATATTATTTAGTTTTTTCACAAACATTATTCTCGCGTGGGGTGTGTGTTTGTATACTGTTTGTGACCTTTTGGAGTCTCTTTCATCGGAAATGTCAGAGTTAATTGCCCGTTCAGTTGACGCCCGGTTTCCCCAACAGGGCGTTCAATGTCGCAAAATACAAATTCTCGCGTGTTATTAAATTGGGCGGAATTCTAAAATACGACATTCCCCTCGATACGGCCACCCCATCAGGACTCCCACTCTAAAGATGAAAAAAATTCGAGATAAATTCTCGGGACACTTTTATTATTAACCGTATATTTTGATTTTACCTTTATCGCGAAGGTGAACATGTCGGTCGTTTACTTCCAAACTCTTCTGTTTACCCGAGGGGTGGGGAAACGAGGGTGGTTTACTCGCGGGGGGTCATAGGAAGGATGCTAGGAATTTGGTATAGGAACAGGACAATGTTCAAGGACGACCGCGACTCACCTGGATTTGCTCTTGAACTTCAGGAATCTTCTTCGATGATCAGCACGAAGCACTGTGATCCACGCACACGCAAGGAACCGAACACACTAGCAACAAGTAAATTTTACAACAGCTTCAAGTTAGTGTCGAGCACATAGCCGGACATCCACTCTACTTGACAGTTAAAAAGTCATAAACAATACAAATAAACAGTTGTGCTCTTTGGTAATGGAAAGGGGGGGGGGGGGCAGATAGGTAGATAAACATAGTGGAGCATCTACACACGCGCATGGCGATCCGTGGATCTGTTATAAATATCGAACACCTTCTATAATCAAAAATGTATACCTATTTGAATGCAGTTTTACTAGGAATAAATTAAACTTGCGATTGGTTCAAACACTTTATAAATAATAATATAAGTAATAAAAAAAAATTACAAACATGATTTAAAGTTCTTGTCAAAATTTTGAAGCTCAATATCTCAGCTCGACGTAAATGTCATAGGGCACGGTATAAAAATATATTCCAGCGTGATCAGGTTTTTTTTTTAACCCGATTCGCCATACAGATAATACATATTATGTTATACATTAAAGGTTATGAAATCAATATAATGCTATGAAAATCTATGCTATGTTATCAGTTGACATTTAAAATGTAAGTTTGTACGTAGCGACAAATAAAAAAAAATTAGAACATGCACACTTCGAGTAATGGCACGGTAACTATTCAGTCTCCCGGCGGTCGGGGGTTATAACCGCTCATGGCGGACCGGCCATTATTCAATAAGACAGATCGCTGTTAATTTTTTAATAGCTCGACTTAAGATTAGACGGAAATTATTACACCGGTTCGACCTGTGAGTACTGCACACTTTTCGAAATCTAAACAATCTTAAGCATTTAAAAAAAATGTTGCATTAAGTATAATATCCTATCAGATCAGTAGCGGGCGGCGCTTTGCGAAATCGGGGGTGCAATGAAAATATATATTTAAAAAAAATATTAATTAAATATATTAATTAGAAAGATACACGTATAAAATCAATTTTATCGAAAAGTATTGTTGTCGCGCCGCCGGTATTCGAACCTGGATCTCTCTCCTAACCGGGGAAGGTGCATTATCCAACTATGCTACAGCGACAATTTTCGAACCTATTGATATTAATACATTTAATCGTTCCATTATTTGAAAGAGCCGTCTGCCTTATTTTTACAGAATCTCAAATACCTTTGAGTAATCTGATAGCAGACGCCAGAATTATCGATTCATTTTTATTAAATTTTGGACACATTGATACAACTTTGATAATTGATAATTCTGGCGTCTGCTATCAGTTTACTCAAAGGTATTTGAGATTCCGTAAAAGTAAGGTAGATGGCTCTTTCAAGGAATGGAACGATTAAATGTATTAATATCAAAAAAAGGTAACATATAGGTTCGAAAATTGGTCGCTAAAAATATTGTTATATTATTATTAAAAGATAATGGAAAGAGATCCAGGTTCGAATCCCGGTGGCGCAACGACAATATTTTTCGATAAAATTGATTTTATATGTATATCTTTCTAATTAATATATTTAATTCATATTTATCCGCCTCTACAAACTACGCACAACTTTTTCGTCTCGCCGTTCGTACGTACACGTGTCTGAGTATCATAATATACCCACCGTGAATGCGTGTCATTTTATTATTACCGTTTTTGTTTATTTTTAAATACGATCAGTGATTTAGCCAAGCTTAAAACAATACACTGCTAGAACGACAGTTGAACTGAAAAATAACAATTCATTATGATGTTTGAAGGTTGAACTCTCTCGCGTCATAATGAACAATCATCTGGGAAATCGATCAACTTCCAACCGTATTTGAGATGGAAGATACCTCACATAGTAAAGATAGTCTCTATCAAAAACTGAGAATTTTTTGTTGTCCACGGATGGCAAAATTATTTTAAAAATATGACTTTTAATCCAGTCAAAAAGTGCGTGTCAACACCCTCGTGGCGTGGTGTAACATGTAAAGTTTGGCGTGTTTATGCGCTCACGGTATTAAAAATGTCAATACAACTTGCATTGATCTCCTGCAACGACTATATAAAGAATTTATTCGGGTATGGGTGACTCGATGGAGCTCGCTAGGTAGGTAGCTAGGCCGGATATCTCCGTCAGTGTGTCCGTGCAAGTGTGACCGAAACTATTTTGTGTCTCGTGCAGTCTGTCCCTCTTCTGGGGGGTGTTTTTGATGAACGGATCCCTGGTCTAAATTTTAACTTTGCGAAAATTGCTAATAATTATGTTAAATTTATTTTTTGTTTTATATATTGCACGAATTTAAATATATTATTGAATTAAAGTCGCGTATTTGATGAGCGGTACCGAAAAGGGAGCTCTAGCTTCTAAACCGGTCCCGGGAAAGGGTGGGTCCTCCCTCTCTAGCTGTTCTTTATAAAAAAATCTCCCGTAACTAACTGTGTACGAATACCGAGGTTCCCACTGTACAGTGTAATTATATGGCCATACGGGGTGCAACCAGAGTCGGTCCGTAATATTTTTGGTATGGAAATATTTTTTAATTTTGTTTGAAAATATGTAGTGTCGCTTAGATGGTTTGCGAGCGAACAAGGAAAAATTGGTAAAACAAATATATGAGGCGAGCGTTGAAGATAAAATAAACAGAGTGTATCCGCGTGAGATCTGGCGTTATCACATAAATCCAATATTGGAGGACGGCCCTGTTAAAAGCTTCAACAGCCGAAGAGCGCAGGAATGTGTACGAGGAAGTGGCAGGACAGATGAGTGTGGCGTTCTATTCTTGCGGGGAAACAGCGTGATGTATATGTCGCACACCTAGATCAAAACTAAGACAACTCAAAAAAACAATAATTTAGAGTTATTATTGTATTCGGATACTCTGTCATATTCGCAACTAACTTAGCCCCAGTTCTCTAATAATGTCATTTTAGGATATATTTATGATCTAAAATGTTATTTAGTTTAATAACTTTAGTAACAAAAAAGAAAGAAAAATGTTTATATTTTTTTGTTTATTGAAAAATTACTTTTTGAGTTGTCTTAGTTTTGGTCCAGGTGTGCGATATGTTTATCATCATCGATGATGGATAAAGGTGCCGTGACTCTACCACTACCTTTTTAGAAGAATCTGTTATTTAACTTTAGCTTAATAATGGCTAATACTATTATTTAAAAAAAAATTATTTACACCCAATCCTGAATAGTTTTGAGAGTTGTTTACCCTCGTTTCGATTCGTCATAATTACATATATTTTTATTTATTTTATTACATTCAGTCATATCTGAACCATACCTGTACAATATGAGAGACTTGTCACATTAATTTCAAAAGGCAGCCAGAAAGAAGCTATAGAAATCACACACCCCCAAAAGGGGAGTGTAGACGTCACGTTTATGTGTTTCAGTCGCAGAACTCGATCACAGTCCGGCAGAAATTCACCCTGTCTAGGTCGCAAGAGCCAGTAGAATGCTCCATTAGGTCTCTCTAGCCACTGCTATTCCAGGCATCGCCCATCCCAGCAACCCCCAGCGGGAGACCCACACCTTAATAAATTTCCGAGATTCCTTTCATATCTTAATAGATCATCGTTCCTGGGGATCCGATGAGCTATTCCTTCATGATCTCACGTCCATCATACACAATCACACAGTCCCAGAGGATAATACTATTATTGTGATACTTTGATTGGCGTGTTCGCGTTTTCGCGAATCGCCTCCAGACAATGTGAATCATGCCGTTGGGTCAATGAACACTTTTACCCGCATTGACGGGAGACGTCAGGTCTGCAGTCACGTCGGTCGTATAAATAAATACACGGACGCGTACGATCGGGACGGATCGCCAACCTTGTCGCGCGAGCGAGACTCGGAAGACGAATCAAACAATCCGCTCTACATTCATTTCGGTCCACTCGTATTAGACGATCAAATTAAAAGTTGCCCAAAGAGCAATGGACAGAGTGCCTAATGTACAAACTCGCCAGATAACCGATACATTAAAAGATGATATAATGGATTAGAATAACCTCGCTATATGGTGTACAAGCTAGGTCCAGCAAAGGATGGCTGTAATTATCACAGATTAAAACGATTTATTCAATACTCAGCTGCGGGTGGCACTAGTAGAAACATATCGAATGCTATATACTATGTTTTGGTTAATAGTTCATAGACGTGTGTGTGTGTGTGTGTGTGTGAGACGTAATGATTGGCGTTGCAGTGCACACAAGCAAAAAAGCTGTGCATAACTAAAAATTCTGAGAGACAAATATAAATTAAAATATTTGATTAACATTAACGAAAACATTATTTTGCAATTAGTGCCATCTGCGTGCCGGTAGAAACTTGAATTGCTCAGTTATAAAAACTCACCGCTGTACTCATGGCGCTCTTTTTTTTATTCGCCGCATCGAGCTATTTACATTACTCAGTTCTGTCTTTAAGCTAGTGAATTACTCAAGTCATATAAATGGCTATTTACCGAATTGAAAATTCCTTTCGGTTGATCCGTTTTGTATAGAGTCGTTACCTATGCCGTTTATAACAAAATAACATTAGAAAGGGTTATAACTGCGTGCAAATCATTGAAGTCTCTACATCCTTTTTTACTTATTCGCGAATTCTACTATCTTACTGTTTTTAACGTGTTTATTTCATGATTGTTATTTAAATTTGATTCATGGATTTGGATTGGCAATTGGAACTATTTCCTACGTTAACCTTTAATACAAATAATTATTTGTTATAATAATTACGTGAAGGATTTTCAAACAATAAATGAATCATGTTCAGTCATAGAAAGTGTTCTTAAAAACCTCCGTACATTTCTTATATGGGTAAGAAGGTATTATTTTACGTTAAAACTTAATCTTTAAAAATACTATTAATAGTAATCTAAAATTACAAATAAATACATGGTAGGGTCGTATAAACGACGAATTTATTTTGTCTAAATACGTTGGTTAAACGAACGTACATATATTATATACGATTGTATAATGTCATTGGTAACAGCATAACCTAAATCCATACCATTATTAAAGAGAACACATTCTTATTGTGAAGTTGTACTAATTTTAATGTATTAATTATAAATATATACATATAAAATCAATCACAGACCTATGTTATGAATAATTACAACTTTACAATAAGAATGTGTTCTCCTTAATAATATAAGTTGTATCAATGTGTCCAAAATTTAATAAAAATAAATTGATAATTCTGGCGTCTGCAGTCGGTTTATTAAGACAGTTAAACGACAGATGTATTAATTTGAAAAAGTGTAGCATATAGGTTCGAAAATTTGTCATGAAAAATACTGGCGCTATAACACAATTGGTAGTGTACTTTCCCGGATTGGAAATAGAGATCCAGGTTCGAATCCCGGTAGCGCAAAAACAAAATATTTTTCGACAAAATGTATATATTTGTAATTAATACATTAAAATTAGTATTTAAATCTATATCTACTGCACGCCACTGACTGCATGTCCATTGAACCATGGAAACATCAGTACGCAACAGGAACAAATAGATTTTTCTGCCTTTTTTATATTTAGTTGTTTAAAAAAATATATATTTGTGAATTTTGTAAGACCACTCTAGATATTGTAAAGAAAAGTGAATGGTTGAGGATCCAGCGCTGCTGAATTGGATATGTTCACTCCGGATTATAATTCACAGTATTTTGTTTCAATAATGAAATATCAGATTTAAAATAAAATTCGCCGTTTATTAGCATTCGATCAAATTCCCAATTTATTTAAATTAGATCAGTGTACTGACGACGATACGGTGGTATCGAAACCGATCGACGTTAATATTATCAACACAATTGATTTATGCAAACTTTCTCATATTTCAATATAAATCAATTATAACTTTTGTGAGTTTAATTTAATACCATTTTCTTCGTCAGCATATCAAATAAACAAAGACATTTAGAACATTTTGAATGAAGGAAATTATGTTATCCGAAATAGGTTAAAAACGATAATTACGTTGAAATGAATGAAAAGCTAAATATTTATTAAAATCAGATAGATCTACACAGAAAAAATATAGATACTACCGGGACTCGAACCCTTTATATTTCCAATAGTATTTCACGTGGCAAACACGTGTAGATAAAATTTGACATCTTCTATACAGAGCATCGTAGCTTAACCGATTAAAACTCTAAAATAGTTTTCTGTGTCTTTCTGAAAAAAAAAAAAAAACAGCCTTTGAGATATGGTGTTAGCGTCGTACGGCTGCGTACACGGTGGACTTCGAGATGGACGAATGTTTCTGTTCTTCACGCGCAGGAAAACAATTCTTTTCTACTTAGGGCATGTTGCTAGAAGAAATGGCGACATTGGGGATCACGAGGGACATACGAGGTGGCGAGGGGAGAGGTGCATCTACAATGAGGTGGACTGAACAAGTCCGAGACATGACTGGAGAAGTTCGCGCTGTAGAAGCAGAATGAAGAACGATGAGTGATTTCTTTAAATATCACAGTAATATGTTCTGGAAATATCGTAATTACACAAAATTATGTTATTTTTACAGACCAGTAAATGAATAGGCATGGAAATAAAGTGTACATATAGGAGAAGGGTTTAGAACATTAGTTGCGGGACGAGGAGCATTCTACACACATTTTTGGTGGAAACATAAATCCGATAGTTTACGACACATTTATGCAACAGTAAAAGTATTTAATCTTCGATAATTAAATCTTTGTGTTTAAATAGTCGTATTTTTTATATTAACGCATATTATATTGTCAGCGTTTAAATTTTCGTTACAACCGAGTTAATTATTAAAAAAAAGTCACGGAGCTATTGCGTTAGTTTGTAAATATTGTAACGAGGAATTTGCGTCTGTGACGTCGACCGAGAAAGAGACAGGATAGATGTAGGTAGATATTGTAATATTTTTGAAGTCGAGTCATATTTAACAAAAAAAAGTCGCGGAGCTATTTGATTACGTTTATGATATCAAAATGAAAATATCAAGACAAAGAATTAACGTTAGTTCATGTCTATATATTTGATGGTTTGTGATGATTTCATTAAAAGACATTCCATATTTGTGTCCAACCACAGACATCGATAGTGACATAAAAAGTGCGCTGTTTCAACGGTGAAGGATCTAGTACCCGGGCCTACGTGACTGGCTCCGAACCTTGAGATGCCCAGCGTCGGGACAGGCGGCGACACCTCGCTTCCAATCACTGAACACTGAACCACTCCAGGAGACACATATTTTACTGGTCGATACGATGTTCTGTCACCGCGGCCGAGAGACGATGATGACGTATGACACAATACGGGAAGAGTATAATTATGCTGTCCAAAATTGGGCGTCGTCACTCTCCGTGCCCTATTGCATTGCAGGGGCGTGTCTCGTTGGACATTTTGGCGCCGTCGCAGAAATAAATACAACATTAATTCAAACATGAGCAGGTAGGTGTATAAAAGGATTGAAGGAGTCTGCTTTGATTTATGTGTCAAGTCACCGGTATAGGGTGACTGATGTTTTTGGATTATTAACATCAGAAGAATTTGTTTAAAGTGAGTTTGAGAGCCCTAATCTCCTCTAATCTCACGCGTGTGTGTGAATGTCGCAGTGTATGTATTGTTGTTGTAAGTGTTGGTGTTTGCGGCTAAAGCGGATTGATGGAATGAAACGGGACTTATTGCGTTATTATTAGCGTTTATTGTAGGATGATACATAGGTTGAAAGTTAAAATGCACGATGAAGTTAGTGTTCAGGGCCAGGGTAGAAGTGATTGCTTCATCTGGCTTCTCGAACCGGTTGCGTTGCACTCGACGACTTGAATGGCTGTAGAGCGCCCGGCTAAATGGCCAGGTACTGTGTGGCGCGTTCGGGACCTCTACAGGTACATATAAAATATTAATTTAAAACATTTTCGCGGTTCAATCAGACCCTGCCTCACATCATCCAAACCAAAAATGCTAGTTTAAGAGGCCTTGGAAGATAGTCACCTTCGTAAGATAGCACGAAATTAGAAGAGCTTCTGCTATGGGCGTCGGCCGAAAAGGGAATGATTGCTCTAAAAGATGGCTTGCCATCCAAAAGTGCGCAAATTGAAATATTTTATCGATTTCAAATTTTACATTGAATACATAAATAAAATGTCATCGTATTTTGAACTGCCGAAATGTTTTTTGTTACACGATTTAGGGCCTGAACCAATGATGTATAATAATAAACATTACTTCATAGTATCATTAATTAACATGGCGGTTACCATGTGGTGTAACATGACTATTTAAAGTTTTCAAACAAAACTTTGTACTACACACACGTTGGGTTATTTTCACTACTAGTTTCAAGGGGTGCAGTCCCTCTCATCATCAGGTGATAACTAAACTGAATACAGTATTGTGGTCTATTCGGGCAATGAAAAAGAGGGGGGGGGGAGGTTATATATATATTGTATTTATATGCCATCTAAGTGCATTTTGTTTTATTCTTTATACAATACATTGTATATGCTATCCATTTGCATCTTATTTTACTTATTTTTTATACTTTAAATATTGCATTTACTTTATTTGTTTTATTCTTTGTATATATTTTTTTGTACATTGAATATTACATTTTGTTTACTATTATACCGGAAAAGCACTGTCTGTGCAATCATAATACAGTAAAATACTAGTGTAGCAGGCAGGGCACCCAAATATATATCTTACTTTGCTACAATATTTATCCTGTTATAACAATATAACACACTGTATTATGATTTAAAAAATCTAATTATTATTATAAATGCGATGTGTTACGGAATATTATGTTCTTGATTAAAGTTTTCTCAGAATTTAAATTCTTTTGTATTTCAACGGTTTCCAAATAGTTGATTATTAATCCTTTATAAGATGCGAGGGGAGAAGTTTTAGTCTACGATTATCGAAAAAGTGCTTTATTTCAATTATGTGATTAGAAAATTCCGAGAAGTTATTATTTATACGTGATTTTGTAAAAAATCTCATACATCTTGATCATTTTCAACCCGTCGTCCGCCCGTAATATATTGCGGATTTGGGTCTACGACACCCTGTATAAGCCTCACGCGCGCGCACATTGGTTGAAGTGCTATGTGCAATGCTGTCAGTGACAGAAATAGCCGCACAAGTGTACACATAATATTATTATTAATAGAGTATTAATGTTCGCGAGGAATAAATAACATTATTTACAAACACGACCCGATGCACTGACCTATCGCAAAGTAATCCGCCTTGTGATAAGAAACTACGGTGCGCTGTACTCACCGGCAAGTTTGCTCACGACGCACTAGAGCCTTCTCCTGATGTAGCTCCCGCATCACACTCGCGTGCGTTCGATAACTTTTTCATCTTTGGTCCCCCAGGACGCTCACTGAAACAATGCTAAAGCGACTTGGGACAACCGCTCGGGATTGTGGATCTACAGATCAGATTGACAGGGGGTTACACGTGATTGTGTGATGATACGGACGCGATTGGAAAAATACATTTTTACAACAATGAAAAACTGAATTTTGGCATACCGTGAAACGTCCAGAAATCCCGTATCCATCTTGTAATCTAACGATGTTCGGAAACTATTTCGAGCAGCTGCAAATAAAATAATAATCTCTAACGTTTGCTAACCGTACAAGCGCCAGAAGAAGAAGAGTATCTGTAACGCGGGCGTTATCCACACACGAGTGTATGTCGAGACTCTCCTTAATATTTTACAATGCTCTTCCATCTTTGCAAGGCTCCTCTTCCAAAATTCACTTGTACATGACGAAAAATGTTCTAGTACACAATTCATATTTTTACCTTACAAATGATTTTGAAGGCTGCGGAATAAATGATAATCAGACGAATATGGTGGGTGGGGCATCGTTTCCAAAAAAGGTTCATTCCTGAGACGTGACATCAAAGAAGACTCTCCACGCGATTAGACTCTGAGAGTTTGTGAGGAACCCATTGATCCAATTTGGTGACTTTTCCGATGGCACGCAGGTGTCGATGAATGGTCGAATGACCAAATCCAAGCCACTCTGCTAGTTACAATGGAATTGTGTACTACCAGGATTTGCGGAACGACCTCGTCGAACTCTACGACGAGGCTCGTCTTCTAGGCTGTGGTTTCCGGCTTAGAATTTGTTGGACCGCCGTTGACACTGGCTTACGCTTGTCCGATCGCCATATATGTACCGCATTAATTAACTCTTCCATTATTGCTATTAACAAATAACTGTTAAAATCAAACAGCATCTTTAAAACATGCACTAAGAATAAGTTACTACCTGCTTTTGTAGCAATTAAATCTGATACAGGTAGTTTATCCCGCCCCCCTCCGACTTTTAATTGGTGCAATTGTAATTTGGTGCGCAGAGCAAAATGATGACCAACTGATGCCGACTTTTATGGCCCGCGCCTTCGAGTGAGATTTCTCCCGAGTGAGCGTGTATAGGACAGTGCATGCGAGCAGTTCAGCGCGAAGCGATCGTCGCCGCGTGTTTTACTCGCGGATTAAAATAACGCGTCTGGTACACACGTACCTTTACCGACTCGCTGAGATCAAAATGTCAATGAGACATCATCGCGAGAGAGTGAAGTTTCATTTCCGTTTCGCAAATACATTTAATTATTGTATTTAGTTCAAATTAGCGCGTATGTCCCCCGTATGAATGAACGTACTTTATTTTTGGTGAAAATATTGTCGGACGAGGTTTAAATTATTAGACAAGAAAATGATCCAAATACGTTTAGCATATTAAACCCTATGTGTATTTATTTTCTGCACACTCGACATTTTCGAGATGCTGTGTTGGCGTCTGCGAGACGAACGAATTTCTCAATTTTTCAAGAAAAAATCCGGAAAAATAATTCTATAATGCCTAATTTGGGCGTGTTGCTGGCAAATTGGAGAAGTTAGTGATTATTGGAAATGACCGGAGGCCTCGCTACACAGACTTCTTCCGTGGCTTTGAATCATTTATTCCCGATTTCTCTCAGCTGGAAATCTTTCCACTACACTTATGTGTTGTAAACTTTAATTTTTCAAAACTGGTCGGTAGACGACGCAATAACATCAAAATCGTTAAAATGTTGAATAATCAACTGCCAGAAATGAAATTGTAAGCGATAAAACTTTTATGCTTACGGCCGTTACATTTTCTACCGAATCAAACATTTATTAAATGATGTCTGAAGAGAGGCAGATCGGCATCATACAACGTTCAATGCACTCGGGGCGTCTGGTTAACACGACTATTATATGAGTGGTCCCTGTCGACAATGCAAAGCACCACTGGTATAATGTAACCGTAATTAGAATACGGTATAGAATAATTCTATAGCTAATCTTTTTATTACTCCTTTCAGCCTTATTTAGGGTGGTATTTATTAAGAAACAAAGAGTACACAGTGAAAGTTAATAACATAACATTACATTCAAATTGTTTACATACGTGTACAATTATTATGAGAACACATTCTTATTGTGAAGTTGTAATTATTCAGAACAGACAGAATTAATTAGAAAGATATACATGTAAAATCAATTTTATCGAAAAATATTGTTGTTGCGCCACCGGGATTCGAACTTGCATCTCTTTCCTAACCGGGGAAGGTGCATTATCCAACTATGCTACAGCGACATTATTTCTAGCGACAATTTTCGAATCTATGTGTTACCTTTTTGATATTAATACATTTAATCGTTCCATTATTTGATAGAGCCATCTACCTTATTTTACAGAATCTCAAATACCTTTGAGTAAACTGATAGCAGACGCCAGAATTATCAATTCATTTTTATTAAATTTTTGGACACATTGATACAACTTTATTATTTAGGAGAACACATATAGGTTCGAAAATTGTCGCTAAAAATATTGTCGCTGTAGCATAGTTGGATAATGCACCTTCCCCGGTTAGGAAAGAGATCCAGGTTCGAATCCCGGCGGCGCAACAACAATATTTTTCGATAAATTTGATTTTATATGTATATCTTTCTTATTAATATATTTAATTCATATTTAACATGTATAATTAATTAATTTAATCAACAAGTGATTTTACTTCAATCCAACGGCGTTACGTATTGATCAACTTTATCACTAATTATTATTGTTAATCCGAATTATTTTTAACAGTGAAAAAAAAAAGATTTTATTCATCACAAAGTCTCGTGTGAAATTGATAAATAAACGCACCGAGCGATAGGTGTTCAAATTTATACAATACACAGTACAAACGATAATATTTTATCAACAGAAATTGTTCTTGTTGCCGTGTGAGATAATAAACTCCAATTGCACCGGTTGTCAAAAACGTGTTCGCAATTCTATTCATTTATATACAGTTTAAATCTATTGTTAGGGGAACACATTCATATTGTGAAGTTGTAATTATTCAGAACAGACGCTCTGTGATATTTTAAATACTAATTAAATGTATTCATTAGAAAGATATACATATAAAATTAATTTTATCGAAAAATATTGTTGTTGCGCCGCGGGGATTCGAACTTGGATCCCTTTCCTAACCGGAGAAGGTGCATTATCCAACTATGCTACAGCGACAATATTTTTAGCGACAATTTTCGAACCTATATGTGTTGTCCTAAATAATAAAGTTGTATCAATGTGTCCAAAAATTATATAAAAATGAATTGATAATTCTGGCGTCTGCTATCAGTTTACTCAAAGGTATTTGAGATTATGTAAAAATAAGATAGATGTGGCTCTTTCAAATAATGAAACGATTAAATGTATTAATATCAAAAAGGTTATTGTGAAGTTGTAATTATTCAGAACAGACGGTCTGTGATATTTAAATACTAATTAAATGTATTAATTAGAAAGATATACATATAAAATCAATTTTATCAAAATATATTGTTTAAAGAGTCATCTACCTTATTTTTTTTCACATAATGGAACGATTAAATGTATTAATTTGTCATACAATACAGTCACTGTTGACGTGTATTGCCGAATGATCGACGAGTTTTTGGTACCGCAACAATAGAACACAATTTCAGCAAGACGGGGCCGCTCCACGCACAGTTAGAGTTTCAACGGAGAAGCTGAGGGGAATTTATCCCAATAAATTAATCAGCAAGTACGGAGACATACCCTGGCCACCTCGGTCACCGGACCTTACACCCTGTGACTTTTTTTTGTGGGAATCCTTAATCTTTGAACAATTCAGGCTCTACATGAAAATATCCATCGTGAAGTTGCTGCCATTGAACCGACGCTTTGCTTTCGCGTGTTCGCAAATTTAAGAGTCCGATTGCAAGAGTGTCTTGAGAGAAATGGACAGTATTTAGACGATATTGTTTATAAAACGTAAAATCTGCATTGTTAAACTCCATTTTGCATAAATAAAATATGAGAATAACATTTGAGTTTTTTCGTTGGACACCTTTTAGTTTCTTTTATGCTGCCTACCTCATCCGAATGCGTCTCTGATATCTTATACCTTTCTCTAATTCTGTGTTTCTTGTTTTATTTTTTGTCTCCTAATATATATGGGATTCATAAGTAAATAGAAAATTATTTTTATACAATTTATTGTATTAAGACGTTACTTAAATAACTTTTTTTTTATTGTCCTCTCTCGTTAATTGTGTTCGCGCGCACGGTTTGAGAACCCCCGCGACGGTGCAGATATCCCGAATTATGCGAAACAAGATAAACGCGAGTTCACTAACCTCCAAGAATAATGTTGTCATTTTGCAGTTTATTATTTTCGCACATTATGACTCTACATCAAAAAAATAATAGACATATACAACAAAAAAAATCAATTAAACTTTAATTGATTTATAATTTTGAAATCGACAAGATTTAGTGACGAAATTGATGTTCCAAAACTAAAATATACCGCAACCCTAAATCACTATATTTATCAAGACATCAAATTTTTTAACAATCTTCCCATCACAATTAGAACAATTACAGACTACTATCTATTTGTAACTGAAGTAAAAAAAAAATATACACAGACTAACTGAGACATAAATTATCTCATATATACTCCTTCTATATACACGGGTCCTACTCTCATAGAGAAGAAATAAATGTTAAAACAAATATATATTAATTAGAAAAATTACAACTTCACAATAAGAATGTGTTCTCCTAAATAATAAAGTTGTATCAATGTGTCCAAAATTTAATAAAAATGAATTGATAATTCTGGCGTCTGCTATCAGTTTACTCAAAGGTATTTGAGATTCTGTAAAAATAAGGTAGATGGCTCTGTCAAATGATGGAAGGATTAAATGTATTAATATCAAAAAGGTAACATATAGGGTCGAAAATTGTCGCTAAAAATAATGTCGTTGTAGCTTAGTTGGATAAACCACCTTCCCCGGTTAGGAAAGAGATCCAGGTTCGAATCCCGGTGGCGCAACAACAATATTTTTCGATAAAATTGATTTTATATGTATATCTTTCTAATTAATATATTTAATTCATATTTAAAATATCACAGAGCGTCTGTTCTGAATAACTACAACTTCACAATAAGAATGTGTTCTCCTAAAGAAAAATATACATATAAAATCAATTCTATCGAAAAATATTGTTGTTGCGCCACCGGGATTCGAACCTGGATCTCTTTCCTAACCGGGGAAGATGCATTATCCAACTACGCTACAGCGACAATATTTTTAGTGACAAATTTTCGAACCTATATGTTAACTTTATGGTATTAATACATTTAATAATACGGAAGCCCAGCTCGTCGTGGATGATTTCATGGGCAGAACCGCGACTGGTGTTCAGATAAGACACCGATGGTAACTCGTCTATTCGCTAGAACCATCTCTCCAGCTTGCTGAATCTTGCCGTCCGCGGTGGAGCTTGACGGGCGGCCTGCTCTCTCTTCGTGCGTCACATTCGTCCGGCCGCTTGATCCACGATAAAACATTTCAGCCCCCTTTATACCCTCCGACTGTTGTTCCTCCTTGGTGCAAACTGCCAGCGGAGCAGATGGCAGTATGACAACCTTAAAGGTGTGCTATGACGAGAGTGTAGATAATTTTTGACCCGCCCTGGTGCGTACATTGCGTCCATCTGCCGCGATACTGCCTCTTATCTTATCTCTTCAAATTAGACTTATTGGGAATATCATGAGTAATTAACTTCTAATGACTACACAGAGTAGAGTAGTAGGATGGGGGGATGCACCATCAAAATTGCCCTAAAACCTCTGGTTTCAGCACAACAAATATTACTTAAGGTTATATTCAAATTACCAATGAGAACAAGCTCGAATATACTTATCAGCAGCCTGGGGATACTGGACATTGTCCAGATCTACGCTAAAAACATTTCTAACTACATATTCATCAATAAGGATATCTGGGCTTTCCGTGGAAATACCAAAAATACCAGAATCTCACAGGAAAACAATTTAGCAATTTCTAGAATGTGCACCACATAGGGCAAAAAAGCTATGTTTTTGTAGCACCAAATTGTATAACTCTCTACCTTAATACATTGAGCAACACAGACAGTTCAAAGCCGCAATAAAATTCTGGCTAAAAAAACTCAGACCGAACCTATGTTCATAGCATGGTCACTCTTTCAATATGAACACATACAGAGTCAAAACTTCAGACCCAACACCAATGAGTGAGCAGCCTCTTCTCATTCGTATGTTCTGATCTACGAGGGTTGTCTGAAAAATTTCCGACCTCAACATGAAGATGGCAGCACACTCGTCAACGAAACATGTTTGCACGTGCTTCGATAAGTACTCACCAAAATTTCAGCCATTTTGGACGCGCACTTGTTGTTTGACAATCGTTTGAGTGAATCGATGCGAGTGTTTTTGTGAAAATGATAATTCTGGGGGCTGCTATCAGATGACTCAAAGGTGTTTGAGATTCCGTAAAAATAAGGTAGATGATTCTTTCAAATAATGGAACAATTAAATGTATTAATATCAAAAAGGTAACTAACATATAGGTTCGAAAATTTGTCGCTAAAAATATCGTCGCTGTAGCATAGTTGGATAATGCACCTTCCCCGGTTTGGAAATAGATCCAGGTTCGAATCCCGGTGGCGCAAGAACAATATTTTTCGATAAAATTGATTATTTATGTATATCTTTCTAATTAATATATTTAATTCATATTTAAAAAATATATATATTTTATACACACACACACACACACACACACACACGCTGAACCTTGGACATCACAGTGATGTTATCACATAAATAGGACAATCATAGGAGTGACAATTTGCGATACACTCCCTAAGCGGGAGAAATGATATTTTTGAGTCACGCTGTCTTACAACCTATCTTTGGCTGGCTTAAGTGATTACTTTATATAAATATAACGTTCACCATTCTCACTCATCAATAATAAAAATAGCCTCGTCTCTATGAGATATCTATTATTTGTGTAAAAAATTTATTGTTTTTTTTGTTGCTTAACTTTCCATTTTTTTTCTTTTAAATCAATTTGATCAATTTCTGTTATATACAGTCCGTGCTACTTGTGTAGCTGCACATCTTTATTAATAATTAATTTTGTAAAAGTCCAAGCATCAATTCTGTCAACCTTAATGTAGTGTATACACACTTACTCCACGATCATATTCAAAAGAACACGCGAGCGCTGGGGGGGCATCGTGCGCTCACAATCACAGTCGCACACTTGATCGCAAACATTCAACAGTTGTCTTTTGTCCCTTGCAGCCGTGAAGTTCGGGCGCATGTCCAAGAAGCAGCGGGAGAAGGTGGAAGACGAGGTTCGCTTCCATCGGGCGCAGATGCGCGCGCAGACCGACGCGGCTCCCGACAGTAGCGTGTTCGACCAGCAGACGCCGTCCAGCAGCGACCAGTTCCACCACTACAATGGGTAAGTCCACATGATCGATGGTGACTTCCCTCATATTAGCCCTTGAGCCCTTGAGGTGAAAGTTTTTACAAAAATGGCGCTATGCAAATTATCCATTACTATTATTATATCATAATTGATTTCGAATACAAATACGAAAATCATTATTTTAAACGGCCAAAAGAAGAATATCAATATATATATATATTTATTTTAATGTAGATTATTTAACTTTTTAACCACTTAGGGCCGGTTATTTATTCTTAATTTAATGCATACATAAGTATTTTTATATATACTCTAATGTAAACAAATTCTAAATCGTTCCTCTGTACTACAGCTTATCTTTCACATATTTGCTTAGTTTTATTTTGAATCCATGTAGTTTCTCCTCCTTTCTTATGATTTCTGGCATTTCATTAAAAATCTTCATCGCGCTATACATCATCGATTTCTGAGATTTAGCCTTCTTCCAGTCTATTTTTTCCTCTTGTATGATGTTCGTTCTCATGTTGATTCGCGTCAATGTCTCGTTATTTAGTGAGTATATTATAGATAAATACCATTATATTAAAAAAAAGTTTTTGCTTAAAGGTCATCATAATGAGATCATTCAGCATTGCACTGATCCGAGTATATCTATTTTTTCAGAGTATTATCCTGAAAGCTTTATTTTGCAACACTGATAATTGTTGCATTTCTTGGTACGTCAAAGTCAATGCCGATTTTTTATGGCCTACCCCCGCGTTCGAAATCTGTCACTTTGTTGTGTAATTTTTTTTTCGGTAATTGTAAATCAAACAGCGAGATCACCATCGGACGAACTGTCATCACTGATATGGCGGAATATTGGAATGATGAACTTTCAAAGTATCAATGTGACAAATGACTTTTGAAACAGCTGTGAATTTTGTGTCAGCCATTTTTAATTAACGATTAAAATTATTTTACCACTTTACGATCGAACAACTAAAAAATACTTCATTTTTTTTACCATAGATTATTACGATAAGTAATAAGTTATCACTGTTCATACAACCGGCCCTCAATGTGTTATATTTAATACATCAACCGGCATCAGGATGTCAAATTTACTGACTACAACCGTACATGTCAAATATTCTACTTTTAAAATCAGCAATGTTATCTTTGTGGTTAAGATTCATATTTTTATTTATTTTCTTTGTTTTATTAACCACTAAAATGAGTTTAAATACATCTACCGGTTTCGAAAAATACCATTTTCTTCTTCAGGATGTCATAACTAACTAAAACATATATTGTTTCTTTGACAGAATCTATTTTTAAAAAAAAAAAAAAATTTTTAGTACCTAACTCAAATCATTACTTAATACAAATTTACTCGAATAATTTTTAGGAAAAAATTTTAGAATGGGACTCGTAGTTAAATTTAGTTGGTTGTTAATAATTTTTTGATTAGTTTTACACGCTTTATTTATCTCCAACGATTCCAAATTATTTCATTTGTGACCAACACCGTTTATATGCAAAATTGACAATCCCAATTTTTTATCAAAATCATGACCATTTTCTATCAAATATTCTGTTAAAATATTCTCCGAATTATTGATAGAGTTGTGGCTTTACTCGGTCACATCAGGTAGGGTCATAAAATGTTCGGGTCCTGCAAAACTTTTGGCAATAGATACTTTTCTGTATCATATGGACTGATAATTTTTAAAATCCACCACAGCATAAAATAGAATTATAAACACATTAAAAAAATTATGGATGTATTATTTAGTAGTATCATGCTGGTGCGTCAGATTATGAAATAATTCATCGTCGCAAAGCATAAATTTGGATATATTTTACACGTACGCTTGAAAAAATATTTTAAAAACGATAAAAAAGTAAAATTTAGGTTATCGGTAAATGAACACTATACATACAATAAATAATAAGATATTATATATATGTTTTAGTTAGTTATGACATCCTGAAGAAGAAAATGGTATTTTTCGAAACCGGTAGATGTATTTAAACTCATTTTAGTGGTTAATAAAACAAAGAAAATAAATAAAAATATGAATCTTAACCACAAAGATAACATTGCTGATTTTAAAAGTATCTAAATAATAAGACGTCGTTTTTTTTTCGGAAACCAATACATCTTATTAGGAGACCTTTTTTCCATTTTGTAGTTACGCCACTGCTTCGGATCGGCTCTGTGTATAAATATTTTCGATAAATTATTTTTATTACTTGTATTGCAGTGACATCTGTTAAAAAATAAAGCAAGCTAATGCTCTTCTTTCAAAAATATTTTTATATTTTTACCTTCGAGACGAGAACCGTTATAGCAAGAAGTTTCGTTATATTTCGAGAGATGTCTCTTTTTTCTGATTCAATTGAATTTATTATTATCGTCGTAAATCGGTTGGAAAGAAAATGAAATTTTGAAGATGAAAATGAAGATTTTTGCAAATCTGTTGTAGTCGTGTATATAGAGTAAATAAATATTGCAGCCCTAATTTTCTTTAACATATACATATTACAGTAAATTTTTTTTATAGTTGTATGTTATTCTTCTTCATCGTTATACTCTTGGCAGAGCTACCGTGATCACCATGATAATTCCGATCTGCAATATTCATTGATTGCAGACTTTGCCAGATCCATTTCTGGTAAAATGGGATTCACAATGTACGCCCTGCCAGCACCACGTCTCTAATGCTTCTACCTTCCTACACCCTTGTCTCAGACTCATACAGAAAGATTGGGAAGACTAGTGTTCTTCTGACAATCTTCACATTAGTGAACCTGGTGATACTTCTGTCTTCCCATATTTTCTTCAGCTTCTCCAGTGCTGATTGGGTTTCTTCATTCCTCCTTTTAACATAACCACGTATGGAAGACCTCACAGTTACCTATTATCTGTTCTTGTGTTGTTAGTAAACAATTAGTATTTTGGTTTTTTCCCTGTTAAAGGTGTTAAACTACTGGTCCTTTCTAACTATGTGAGGAACTCTTCAACGTTTGCATTATTTCCGAAGCAAAGTTATGTCAGGTTTGAGATTCTCGTTTACTCTGTCACTTTTCAAGGATAATCCTCATAATCATACCCTTGACATCCGCTTATGACTGAAATCTACACTTCACATTATCCACCCTCACTGACAGTACTGTTTCCATAAAGTTGGCTCTGAAGGAACACCATTCGACTGAGGTGAAAGCTTTCTTAAAGTCGACAAAGCATATATAAAGGATATTAGCACGTTGACTGCTGATCACGCCCATGGGTGTTATTACGTTGTCTCGCTACGTGTCACTAATGCCCGAGGGCGAACCATTTCTATACATGTTTATTTGCATTTGCATGTCGCTGGCATCCCCTGCGATTTGTTGTTTTTGTGGCAGATGTACGCTTGAGCAATAATATATAATCGGCATTTGTTAATAGTCCAGAAGAGAGCTGGCAATCGATACGTTAAATTCTTTAAGTGATGATACTGTCATTTATTTTATTTGATCCGTTCATCTTGCAGGAGATTGCAGTCTCATACTTCTACTTTATCTACAATTCAAAATTTTCCCTCATAAATAAATATCTAATAAAATAATAACAATTTATTTCAGAAATATGAAAAAGTGTTAATATCAAATTAAATATTACAAATATGCAAATCCTTTTTGCAAATAGTCACCGTTTAAATTTGTTTTCATAGTAGTTCCTACTTAGTTATCCACTGCTTATACTTTTATAGTTTTGTTTTTATCTATACTTGTATTTTTAATTTTAGTATACATTGTTTCCTGAAGATAGGTATTGAAACATGTTGATTTATAAAGTGTTTTATCTCATTATTTAAAAACAATTTAGTTAATATATGTATTACCGTTTCAGCGAAAGGGTTACCCGCATTAGTTCCCATCCACTCACCTTATATATTTATTTAAAGAGAGTCCTTCTATCTAGCGTAACAGTCAGTAGAATCCTTACAATTTGTCATTATTCATTTTGTTGGAAAAATTGTCTCACGATTTGCCTTTTCTATAATCTAGCGCATAATGAGAGTTTGCTCTGAATGTGCCGAAAAATAATAAATTGATTATGTTACATCTAACAATATTGAAAGATCGTATCTCTCAAAATGTTGATACACTTTGATAAAATTTGAATCTTCAATATTCAAATATAATAATTTATTTGTTCTCAAGACTAATTCATACTAATTCAGGTACGCGTACAGCTCCGGCCTGTCCAGCCCGTACAGCTACACCGCGCCGTGCGTGCCCGCGGCGCCCGCCCCCCTGCAGCACGCGCCGCACCCCCTGCAGCAGCAGCAGCAGCAGCACCAGGCGGGCCCGCAGCAGCAACACCAACCGAGCCAGCAAGGCCAGCACCAGGCGCAGCAGCAGCCCCCACCGCAGTACGCCGACATCTCGGCTGACTACGTGGACAGCACCACTGCGTTCGAGCCCAGGCCGCCCAGCATTATGGACGGGGACTTCATCGGACACGGTGAGAGATGGATCATCAGCATACCGATAAGGACTATTAATTTTTTTCAAGCAGTACTCATCGGTGAAGGAAAGAGCCGGCGTGTGACTTAATGTCCAAATTTTATCCAATCTGTTGTTTCAAGAATTCTCTATCACCACAGTGCAGGATCTTTTAAATCAATACATGAATTGTGGCGGGCTTTGCTCAGTTGACTAAAGCTGAATAAAGACATTATATTCCTGGACCTCTTTTTCTTTCGCACAGTGTCTTAATATATACACTTGACAAAAGAAGATCCATCTATTTCATATGAATGTTACGATTTACTATTCTATCAATATTTTCTCTACGCAGTCTGCTTAACGTTATTGTTGCGTACAGCCATAAAACAAAGGTGGTTCGCCGATCTCCGCTTCTCTGATGATGATGATGATGATGAAGTCAGAAGAAATGAAACATGTTCTTTTTAGGGAGAAAATTGAGAATACGTTCCCGCTTGCGTTGAATTAATTAATATTTTTGAATAAAGCATTATTATATATTTTCCCTACCATTTTGGCGGGGTGCTCAACAGGCTCCAGCAAGACATATTTTATCACAAAGTGACAGTCTTGCCGATAATTATATTTTTAAATTACTACTTTGTGTCCTTCATTGTGTTATTAGATCAATTAATTGGCGTCACTTCGGCGACCTATCAATCCTGTGCAATATAGTCATTACTTTATCGAGCTTGTCATTTTTACTGTCTTTCTCTATCTAAGTGTCTCTTTTTCTGAATTGGATCGACTTCCATATTAATGAAACATCACAAACAAATTTTTTAATATCCAACATCAAATGAAACGTCTAGAAAATGAAATAATTATGTCACAATTTCTTCTAATATCTGACAAAATATGTTCTTGTACTATCTTGAAAACAATGTACCTTCGGAACTAAAAGGTCTTATGTACATTTTCAATGAATTTTAACACCTCTTTTCAATGAAATGTACGAATTTCCTATTTAATTTTGATTTGTGACATTAGGGTTTTATTTATAAGAGGTGTAGGGATGAATTCTAACAAATGGGTCATCACCGCATATAAACATACTATTTCCGATTAGGTATACAATTTTTGTGCAATAAGTTTTTCTCCACAATGCAAGATTTGAGGCCATATTATAATTTATAATTTCAAAACATTGCCTGATTACTGTTAAAGATTTTGATGAACCTCGTCTCTCGGTTGATGAGCAGTGTGAAGCGACCAGGTCTTATACAATTCTGTCAAAATGTTATACCAAATTGTTTATATGTAATATTTTCTCAATTCCTCCTGGCATATTATAAACAGTTTCCCTCTCTCTTCGGCGGTCCCTCGTTACGAGGATGACGTCTGCCATGGTTAACGATTGTGAGTCCGAGTGCGGCTGAGGCGTCCAATTCTCAAACCGCACACTCTTCCACATGTTGTGGACATGCATTCACTGGGCAGAAGGGTTCAGAGTAATGGATCTTTCTCCTTTTCTTTTCTCTTTTTTCTTTTTTCAGTAATTGTATCTGTCCTCTTCTGTTTGCAAGTTTCCCCTGCACAATGTATATACTTTTTGACGCCATTGTTCGTGTATCCCTCTAGGTTTAAGTGTGTCCGCCATGCTCTGACCTTGTATTGTGTGGGAATGATGAAGATTGATTCAAATGGAAGTTGATTTCTTTCCCCTGATGAATTTCCAGATGAAAAGATCATCTCCATTAACTTTTTCTAAATAAGAAATATTGGTTATTATGATGTACTATTTTAAATGTTCAATATCTACAAAAAGGTGTTTATTGTTACAAAATCCAGCAGCGGAGCAGAAACCACAACAGCAACAAAGATCATCTAATGTCATCCAATCTTCTTCGTCATCGACCACATCAAACATCCAACCCACGACGATAACCCTGAACGATATCAGGATGTCGAGACTACAAAATACGTTGACCAGCCAACAAAACGATTTTGACAAATTCACAAATCAAATACAGAAGAACGAACGCCAAAGTGCCCTCCCCACGAACGTGATAACGATCAAACAAGAAAATTCGATGAACTCAGTTGACAGTTTGGTCGCCAGCTACGTGGATTCGACGACGTTTTTGAATTCCCCGACTGGAAGCGGCGGTAACAGCAATGTGATTCAGACGAATCAAGGAGTCTTGAGCAGTCAAGGATCGTCGATACACATTCATCAGGGAACCGTTCTGGTTTCGGGACAGACGACCGTACCACTGGGGAGTCTGAGTCCGGACGACTTGACCGGGTCGTCACACCACCACCACCATCACAATGTTAATCCTTTGAGTATCAACGTGAACATGTCCGGAATGGGAATGGTGAACCCTGTCATAGTCAGCAATAATAGAAGAACAGTCGGGTCGATATCCGGAGATGATTTGACGAGTGAGTTAAATGTGGTTCTAAATATGCAAAATTGCTTCTTTTTTTTAAGAAATTATTTCGGCATGATTGATCTTGGTTGTACTGTAGTTCGGCGAATGTTATTATTTGAAAGCACTCTATTGTTACCAGTGTTTATTCTATACGCAATGTTATGTTATGTTCCAAGTGCTATGTTACTTTGTAGTCATAATTATTTTCATTAAATATTATTTTATTCTGTTTAAATATATCTCTGCTATCACAATTTTTTTTAACCTGCCTCTTTTTATAATATAACTAAAAGTGAATTGGTAATTTTTGATATCTATTTGAAGATGATATATATCTGTTGTTGTATACAAATTGATTTGAATTATTTGACAAATATGCATGATTTAATTATTATTTTGATTCAAATAGATATTACATATTTTTTTAAATAATATTTTGTTCAATAATTTATAAAATAGTTTTGTAAAAATGGTTTTACATCAAAATTTATTTCACAGTTGATTTAAATTTAAATTTTGTATCTCAAATGAATATTCATAAGACATTGAAGTTATGGAACCTCCCGAAATTGAGTAGTCCTTTGTAGAAATTAATAATTTTATTTTTAACATTTATTTGCGTTTGTTTTCAGCGGAGGGCCACATAAGTGAAGTCCTCGTGAAGACGTTAGCGGAGGCGCACGCAAACACAAATCCCAAGTTAGAATATATTCACGAGATGTTCCGGAAGCCGCAAGATATGTCGAGGTACCTTCAAAATATTTCAATAAGAGTGTATAATATAATACACATGGCGCATAATATTTTAGTGGTAGATATGAGTTGAAAATGTTCAAGCTGCGAATGCCTAATTTTAACCATGTCAGAGATATGAGCATTTCAAAAAAATCTTATGCAATTATTTTGATTAATTGAAATATTTAATTGATTCTAAATTAAATATTGAATACAAAAAATGAAAGGTCATCGAACTTCGAGCGGCCAGACTATTTTCTGTGAAATAGAAAAAAATGGGTCAATTTTACAAATATTTATTACGATTTTGTAAAAATCTCATAAAAATATATTTTCTTTACAGATGCAGAATTTGTACAAATTCCTTGAATATTTTCATCTCATGATTTAGTCATAAAATATTGTGAATTAGGTCTGTAATACCCTGTAGCAACACCCATAATACATAACCATTACCGGTAACATATTTTGAGTTTGCCCTTACTACAACAAACACATTTCTAATCTAAAATCAAATTGAAAAATATAAAATTCACTCCCCTTTGGTGGTTGGAAAACATCCCTACTATTTGGACTATTAGTGGCAGCTGGTCTGTACAATGAATGTGAGGTGCGATGTAGTCAGTCGCGCAAGTCACGTAACCAGGAGACGCGTCTTCTTCCTGCGCCGCGTCTCCCTTGAATCTTCCCCTACAGTATGAATTGTACTACTCCCTCATCAATCACAACACACCCGGAGTGCTCAAGTTTTCTCTTCTCGATAGAGATCAGTACTTTTTTTATTTTTCGTATTACGTTTCAAGATGTCTCCGTTTTGCGCTTTGTTCATCTGGGAAATTTTCAGTATCCTCCTGTGGTACCATATTTCGAAAGCCTATAAAACGACCATTAATCTAAGCTATTCTAAGAATTGAGTTTTTCAGTCAGGAATGTGTCAGGTTTATGCCGCAGAGGGTTAAAATGTATATTATACATAGTTATAATGTACAAATCATGCTGCTTGATTGTCAATGTGTGGCGGCTCGCACGCATCGTCCAGATTTTACTCGTTCTGTCATTTCTTGGTATTGTGCCATCCTGCAACAAAGCAAGACCGTTCGAGGAAGGCCGGGTCGCATCGCCCGGCGGGCATGGCACACATGCACCACAGATGTGCACCAGATGTGCAAGCAGAAGAAACTAAAAATGCACTTATTCAAAAAATCATTTCCATAAATGAAAATAACGATTTTTAATTTTAAAAAACAAAGATAATTGTAGAACTATAAACAGTTTATGTGTAAAGCGCCCTTGAGGTGAAAGTTTTTACGAAAATGGCGCTATACAAATTATCCATTATTATTATTATTATTATTATTATTATTATTAAGAGGCGGTCTGCGAAACAATCTGCGCCCAGTATCCGAACCGATCGGATCGCAGATGCACATCCCGACTCTCACCTTCCACTAACCGTGCATCGTTTTTCCATTGTCTTTACGTATTCTGTGTTGTTTATTGCTTTCGGTGGCTTCTCCCCGATGAGAATAAACAAGTTTGGATATGAATGGTTTTCACTTGAACACAAACCTTCCCACAAATGTAACTAACAATATTTATGTCAATACAAAACACAAATTTTTCATTATTGTTATCATTCTATCAACATCACACGTATCAGGATAAATAAGACTATTATATAAGTTTGATTTAATGTTATTATAAAAGGTAAATCACAACATAAATGAACGACTCAGCGGTGATTATGTCCTGACCTTTGGATCTATTCTCGATGCAATATTTTAAATGTTGTGTTTATTAACAAAAAAATAAAAATATTCTTGCAGAATTATACATATAAAAAATATATTTAAATTCCAGATTACTTTACTATAAGTCCATGTCACAAGAAGAGATGTGGTTGGACTGCGCGGAAAAGCTGACCGGCATCATTCAGAACATTATAGAGTTTGCCAAGCTGATACCGGGTTTCATGAAGCTGTCTCAGGATGACCAGATACTGCTTCTCAAAACCGGTGAGTTACCAAATTTACAACTCTCCGTCATCATCATCCAAATAATACAAATACAAATTTTTCCTAATGAGTAACTACATTTGATAAAAAATACAAATATTTAAATAATATTTTTTTTAAATAATTTAGTTGTTCAAAAATAAACATTGCAGTATTAATATTCCAAACTTTTAAATGTAATTTTGAGAGACATTCAAAAACACTTTTTTCTAGAAAATGTTTATGTTATAATATCTTTTTTTCAGGTTCATTTGAGCTCGCCATCGTGCGAATGTCTCGCCTGATGGATCTGTCCCAGAACGCCGTGCTGTACGGGGACGTCATGCTGCCTCAGGAGGCGCTGTACACGGCGGACCCTGGGGAGGCCAAGCTGGTGGCGTGCATCTTTGAGGCGGCGCGCTCCATCGCGCAGCTCAAGCTCACCGAGACGGAGCTCGCGCTCTACCAAAGTCTGGTGCTACTGTGGCCAGGTAAGATTCTCGTCTCGTGTGTACTTAGAACTGTAGACCAAATTAAAGATGATCTATTAAACATTTTTGGTTTTTGAAAAATGGAGTTACATATATGTAATTTTGTAATATTAAAAAAAAAAGATAATTATATTACTATCATTTGATAAATTAATAGTATTAAATTGAGAACCAGATACAAGCGTGTACAACCCGTTGAAATTCTAGAAAAAAATAAATTATAATTTGAAATAGGGAAAAAAATTATTCAGATTTGGAATTGTCAACCACATACAGAATTCATCAAAAAGAAAAGATAATAGTTAGATGATGAGATGGTCTGGAATCTTATCTTATTCGCGGAGGAATAAGGTCTTTTTCATGAATCAGATTTCGGGAATCTATTTTGATAACCCTTAGATCAAATCATTAGAAAATTCTCTTTCATTTTAAATTTATTAAAAAGGACAAAAAACCAATACAATAGGCAAACATATCGTGTAACATATATATAAGAGTACATAAAAGAAATCTTTGAATAAAAAATAATGTCAATTATAATAACAATATTAATGCGAAGCAATTTTATATTTTTAATACGTCCGAAGCAATATATTTGATATCCCAAAATTAATTCAAAATGTGAATCCCAAAAGTTTTGGCATTATTCATACTAATCCTGGAATTCATAAATGCTGTAAACTGGGTCAGGATCGCAGGACTGGATTCCGTAATGATGGATGGATGCTACCAATGTTTGGAGAAATGTGTAAACTGCATTTATGTAAATTAACCAGTCAGTTAAAATATATTATAACAATATTTGGTCGGCTTTGTCTAGAGGATACTCGCTTTTAACTGTATAATTAAATTTTATTTTCTTTTCTGTTACAGAGAGACACGGCCTCCGAGGAAACACGGAGATCCAGTGCCTCTTCAACATGTCCATCACGGCCATGCGGCACGAGATTGACATGAACCACCTGCCCATCAAGGGAGATGTCACGGTGCTTGATACTCTGTTAGCCAAGATACCCACATTCAGGTGAGATATATTTTCATCATCGCTATATATGTTGCACGATTGTCTTGTTACGAGAGTGACGTGGAAAATGTATTTAAATTCTTAGAAAATAGACTTTGACGCACTGATATAGAAAGAAAATTTTCAGATTTCAGCGTATTTATTTTAAATATTTTTTCCAGAGAGCTGTCACTCATGCACATGGAGGCCCTATCCAAGTTCAAAGCTGCCCATCCACAGTACGTGTTCCCCGCCCTCTACAAGGAACTCTTCTCCATAGACAACTCACATGACTTCAACACGTAGTCTGCGTCGTCCTCAGCACAGCTAAACCGACCAATCACGATTCAATCGCGCGGGGGTGGAGCGCCAGACCCCGCGGGGACGGGTCGTCTTCCGCTCGTAGACGCATTCTACCATACAGACAGGACTGTCGCAGTTTGTGCATTCTCGCTTTTTTTTTTAAATTTGTACAAACTATGCCGGGACCTTGTACGTTTGACATTTTTGTTCTAATTTGGCATTTAAATGTTTTGTTTTACAAGATTCTTGAACGCACCGATCGAATACCGGTGCTCGGTTAGTAATTCACAACTTAATTTGATTGTTTTTAAAAAAAATGATGTTTGTACAAATTAGCGAAGCAAATTCGTGCAAATCAGACGCGGGATGTACTATTTTGTATGAAGACATTTTTTTAAACCCGACGATTATCTGAAAGAGATATTGTTTTGTTGAATAAGTCTGTTCTGTATATTATAATGTTGATTTTTTATATATAATATAAACTTCAGACTGTGTAAGTGTGTATGATCGCTGCGTACATACTTTGGACGTGGTAGATATTATTCTTAAAGCGCAGTTTTCTCTGTTATTAATAAGTTATTTTGTTATTTCTACGTTTTAGACTTCGATAGTCTGAATGTTTGCTGCTTTCATTTTCGATTTACCGAAAATACATTACCGTATTTAGGCGCGGATTCTTAAAATTGCTACAGTATGTGCACGAAAATATATTCTGCCTCGACAATTTGTTGCCGATAGATTTTGATTGTCTGAATTTGAACAAACAAAAATATGTGAATTTGGCAGTTTTGCGAATATATCGACACAGTTGCACGATCAATCAAAATACTTTTCGTCAGATTGGAAAATGTTTGCAAGAAGTCATTGTCGTATTTTCTTGATCATCAATTTTTAAATTTTAGAATTTCCTTGTGAATACAATTTATTAGCAAAGATAGTCAAAAAAATGCTAAAAATAATCTAGAAATGTAGACCGCGACGGTAATAGATTTTGGTACAATACCAATCTGCAATAAACATTCGCATATATTTTCTCAAATATTATTTTCGCATATTAAAAATTTATAATTTGATTTTAATTTCCTGTAGTCGTATTAAATTTTGAATACGCTTATTAATAAATCCGAAATGACCTCCTCGACAATACGATTTTCGGATTACATTGTAATTTTTTTTTTTTAATGTATAATAGTATCCTTTCAAAAATTGTCCATTTGAAATTATGAAAAATGTTTTGTAATTTTTTTTCACATTTGATCGACGTAATACTAAAATATATCTAATATCTACAAAATTTGTTAAATGTGACATTACTTTTTCACTGCACAAATTTTAATTAGCAACCTCAAAAATACGTAAAAATTAAATATTATTCGGAGTCAATTTGGATTGAAATTTGTTTTTGAAAATTTTCACCGAGATCTCAGCAAGTTGTATTTTTAATAATATGATTGATTTGAAATAATCATTTCGAATCGGGTATACCATCAAATTATGAACAATATGAAATATAACACATAATATAGAAAACTTAGATTTTGAAATGTTTTTTTAGAAATTATTACTCATTATGAAACACCATCATTTAATCTTTTTATAACAAAACGAAGACTTAAAATTAGTAGACATTTTTTATTTTCATCTCTTGAAAGTGCGTCACGCGCTGTCTATTTACACTGTCGTAACATTTTATAACGCGTTTTAATATAAAGTATAAATTTTAGTTCTGTGCATTAGTTTTGTTGGGTAAAAAATTAAATATATGCACTGATTAAATGTTAAAGATGTAAGAAATATTGTACCATGTCTTGGCAAATGGGATGTTTGTCATTCAAAAAAAAAAAAATTTTTTCTCTTTAGTTTTTTCTTACATTCTCGACTGTACCATGGTGCCTTGCGTTGTTATATATACATATATATGCGTCATTATTCAAAATTTGACGCCGAACGGGCCCGGCCCCGGTTCTGATTTACTTCACGTACGAGGGCCTCTTGAAGGAACCGCTTTTCTAATGATTCAAACCAAAGACGGTCCGTAGCCGCGTTCGGTTGCCACTTCATGGTTTTAGCGATGGCGGTTTTCGGTTCTGGGAGTGATGTCACCCGAGATGGGTGAGCGTTGCGTGACATTACTCTGGACGGGTGAACCTCGCGTGTGCGTACTAAGCATCTTAGAGAGCACAGTAAATGCACTGAATTTTATTATTTACGTTTTGATAAATATTTAGCAAACTTGAAATCGTCCATCATATGTCGGATTTTCCAATTGGTCGTTTGCAATGGAAGCTTGTGTGAAAGTCGTTAGAATAGAATTTTTGTAAAATACGTACGTGTTTTAAAAACAGACGCTAATTGTTTTCCTTTAATTAAAAAATAACACAATTGATATCTCTCACCGTAACATCTCGACTAGAATAAAAACGTTTTAATTTTGTCATCGTTTTATGCTTGTATTAAAATTTAAAACCACGTTGGCACAAATTATAATATCTGAAATTAAAATAAATAATTTTTCCAATTGGCTAAAAATTAAATAAAAAAAATTGTACAACAATCCTTTTTATAATTTTATACGCTGTCTTTTGCGGCCAGATGGTAAACATTTAATATATGTATCGTATAATTAAAAATTATGTAATGATAATGTTGAAAGTTATTATTGTAAATCTTTCTGAATAGGGTGTCTTTTACTACTGATATTTATTTAGCGTAACACATAGTTGACTTTTGTGAGTAACCGTACATACTCGAGTGTGATATCAAGAAATTTGTTTAACCGTAATTTAAAAAAAAATTAATACCGCATTGAGTGAATATTTAGAGATTTGTAGAAAATCAATTGTGGGAGTTTGATATTAATGAAACTAAACTTTTTCATGACTGGCGAAAGATTAAGCGAATAAAATCATGTTTTAAATATATAGAATCACAATAATAAACTATGAAACCGTTGTTTTATAAAAACTGCCTACCTTGATCGCTTTTTACATACTCGAGTATATATGGTATTAAATTTCCGAGAAAAATGTTACATGTCAAAATTCAAAAAAAAAAAAAAGAAATTTTGATTATTTTAAATAATTTTATATTTATTTGAATGGTTAAGCTGTGTTGAATATTTAACATTCTCAAGACCGCTGGAATAAAAATTTAAACAAGGTATGTATGTATGTATATTTAACAAAATAAACACTTTCTATATTCATTATATAGTCTAACTCACACGACAGATGTATTTGCTATTTGTTTATATGTTTAGTAAATGTGTACTATGAAGTTCCGGATATGTAGCAGTTCATATAAACTGTGGACAAGTGCAATTCCTTGGAAATAAATCAAAAGTATGTTTCTATGTGATAAAAATCATAGTAGTGCTGCAATAAGTTCGTCAGCGTTGCCAGATTTTACTAAATCGGGATTTTTCCCATGTGAAATAAAAAAAAAAGGGATTTACAAGCACAATGCAGAACAACCTCGAAAAGGCACAGTTCAATATTTCAAAATGTTTTATTTCTATTATATTAATCATAAATGACGCAATACAAACTACAAAACTCTGTAGGTGTCAAAAAAAAACAATAATTTTTCCAGATACTCGCTTATTTCTACTTGGCTAAAGATTTTTCGTCCTGAAGAGTTTCTTTCTGCTGCATAATGCATTGCCATTTTTCTCAATCTCATTAATATAATGTTTCAGCGAGTTAAATTCTCCATACACCAGGTCCATACTATTTCTCCAGTCAAATTTAATACAGACACCGTATTCTCTATACTTTCAAAACTTATTTCGTTCTTCACGGTTATGAAACATAGCTGTGCAGAAACTTTTATCTTAATTTAAAAGTCTTATTTGTTGTTAAATAATTGTGAATTTAACTGTCCCACATGGGACAATCTATTTTTGCTTAAAAAGCAGGCTGTCTGGCAATGCTGACGACAGTTCACTACTGACACACCATCGAGCCATTTCAAATTCAGCCTACCTAGTGTCATTCAGATCATAAAACAAAATTACTTGGTCTTTCATACGATGCAGGTACCTCGGCAGGCATTAAAATATTTGTTTCATTCAGTCTTTCCAAGTTTCTGATAGGTTAGTGTTTTATATATGGCCAAAATAGCATCTGATTGATAGCAATATTATGTTTATCTCTTCACTCTTGCTATTGAGTTACTCGTGATCCGACATATGAGAATCGTTCAACAAAATTAATCTTATGATTGTTGACGAAATTGAGGTGTATCGCACTGTTAATTGAAATAAACTTTGTTTTGGCCTCGTTTATCATTCATTTCATTTTCCTCGCTAATATTTACGGTTTCTCTCGGTGCTTGATGTAGCGTAATTCTAATAAATCTTAATAATATTATTACATAAATACATATTTAATTTTGATTTATTTCCCAGATATCCGCAGTTTATTTGAATGTATGTATGTATGCCCGCCCCTGCGTTCAATACCACATGCATAAATCGAAATATTGTAATGCAATACGGCTCATATAATCTCAATAAAGATTCTGGTTACGTAATTCTACCACCTTCAGCCTTGCTAGTATAATAGTCTTCTGACTTCCCGGTTATCAGAGCTGACCACTTGTAAAATGTAAGAATAAATCAATCAAAAATTTCACCGTAATATCGCTGATTATTTTTACTGTAAAGAAATTCACATTGTGTCCCGATTAATTGATATTGTAGACACATCATAGACTCGAGAAACTGCAAAATAAATAATTTTATTATTATTATTTAGGTCTAATACATTTTTCTTTTGTTTCAGAAAATATAATAAAACATTGCAATTTATATGTAGAAGATTTTTCAAACATAATTTTTTCGCCTGCGTAATTAGATTTTGTATTAAATAACGCACAATTGAAATTGTGCCGACTGTGACATTAAATGTGTAATAAATATTTAGAAAATTTTGATTTTCATTATTTTAAAAATTACTCTCAATTTTTTTTTTTTTTTAACGTCAACAATGTGTTTTTACCAAGTACAAATTAGTGAACAGATATTTTGCAAAAAAAAAAAAAATTAATATTATATATTATTCATATTTTATATCTCTGATGGTTTTTGTGTGAATTTTCCCAATACACATTATTTTATAAATTTCCTACCTGGCGTGTTTTTAGCAGAACTATTTTTATTTTTGAGTCAATGGGTGTTTTTTTTTAAAGGGATGTGCGTTTATTTCAATGTTATATATAAATCAAACACAACTTAAAAAAAATTATACATGCAATTTTTTGAATAAAATTTTATTATTGTTAATTTAATTTTCTTTATTGAAAATGCAGTTTTATATAAAAGAAACAATGTATTTATATGAAAAATCTTATACAGTCATAAAAATTATACAGACATTTGAATAAAACAAAATTTGTGACAATTTTTTTTGTTGTATACGTAAAAATGGACGCTATTTGACTGATTTTATATTTTTTAGTTTTTTTTTTTCATGCCATTTTTTTTTATATTATCGTTAAAAATTTATGAGATCTGTTGAAAGTATAAAATAAAAGAACATGTGTAAAAATATTTTATAATGTCGATATGAAATGTGATTATTTAAAAAAAAAACTTGAAAAACATTTTTTTAGTGTATTTATTTTGTATAATAGATATTTTATTTAAAAATAAATAGCAAAAAAACATAATGAATTTATATACATATAAAATGATATATTTTATTTTTTAACTTATAAATTACTTTTAATAACTGTTGTAAATTTATAAATATTTAAATATTTTTTAATCGCCTCTTAATACAGGGTGACACAAAAATTGTAAAACAAACATCACATCGTAATATTTAACATTCATTAAAATTTGATAAAGAGAGGTCTCAGTGTCCCATAGGTCACTTGGATCAGGTGAATTTTATTATTTTTGTTTGACTTAGGTATTAGAAATTATAATTTTAAAATACAACCAGTCGATTGACAGATTTTTTAAATTACATTTTTGTGCCACGCAGTATGTTGTTCAGAAAAATTAAATATTTAAATATGAAAATATATGAAAATTTCTTGTTCAGACATTGTTTTTTTTTTGTTGTTAATAATATTATAAATGCGAGTTCTGTGTTCATGATTGATATTTTTAAAATAAAAATCTTTAATTATTTTTAAGTATTTCATATTGATAAAAAAATAACAAGATTTATTTTTTCGTGCGTCCGGATATAAGATGTGTTTGGTGTGCACGCACGAAAAAATAAATTTTTTAAACTTTGTACCTGAGTGATATGAAATACCTATAATCTTCCTCTTTTCTTTTATTTTTTGATTGTCTTGTTTTTTAAATAAATAAATAAATAATTCTATATATATTTTAATTCTTTGTTTGTACATATGGATGCAAATACGTGTTTTTAAAAGTGTATTTTATATGAGAATATTATTAAATTAATAGTTTATCCTATTCACTTTGGTCTTTGCAAGAAATTTTCTGAAAATTGTACAGCATTTTATTTTTTAATTTTTATGTTTAAGGTTTATTCGTACATTCGTAATTAAGTATGTGTTTTTTAATTTTAAAATTGTTTGTAAATAATCTGGTGCTTATGTTTTTTTTTGTGATTTTGTTATCTTTGAAAAAGAAAAAAAAAAAATTATCCTTTTAATATTCTTAAATAAATCATTCGCAATGATGTCCTCCAAAAAGAAATCAACCCGATTCGCTATCAAAATATTTATACTTATTATTCCCAAACATGTTGTTGATATTATAAAATGAACATTCAAATATACAGAGATTTTCGATATAAAATATATCGACCTCTCCTACATAAAGTGTAGTAATTAACAAATAGGTCATTTTTAGTCATTTTAGTATTTCTCATATTTAATAAATTTTGCAGTAATTTTTTTATATATTGTATTCTATTATGTTCAATTGAATACAATATATAAAATAAAAAATTACTGCCGCTTAAAAATGTATTAAATTCATGTGAAATGCTAGAACAATTAAAAACTACCTATTTGTTAGTTACATACAAAGAGGGGTTTGATATGTTGTACATTGTCTCAATTGAACTTGTTCAGTTAGTCTACAGAGGGATGTCATTGAGGATTCACATGAAAAAAATTCAGTCTGTCAATAGACGTGTTGCATTGATTAATTTTATTTTAAACTTTGTTGGGATAAAATTATAACCTGAAATTTGGAAGTACCTTGAACAATTCAATATCTTGACAAAAAATATATCAAAACCTGAGAAAACAATATATGTATATCTACAAATTTTCCTTTATTTATTTATCGTAGATAAATCACGATAACTTCAAAATCCAACAAACAATTACTTAATTTCTTAATATAATTTTAACATTTAATATATAAGCGTAAATTTGTTATAGTTTTTTTTATATAGTTATATTTAAATAGTAAGAACGTTATGATTGATCACATTGAGTTTATTATATTGATAATAACAATATTATTATTACTACACTGAAATAAAATCATCTGCATAATAAGTTAAGATCTATGATTATTATAATTATGTTTAATTTGTACGGGATATTGCTAGGACCTACTCTTATTGATTCTATAATGTAACCAATTATAATTCATTTAATACTGTTATAGAAAAAGAAATCGATTTTTTTTATTTTAAGATTACATGAAATAAGGAGGGATTATAATACAAACAAATATATATTATACACTAGATACGCTCTACTCATTTACGCTTGTGAACCCAACAAAAACTGAGATAATTACATTGCGTGTATTATATCGGGTAAAAATTTCCATTTCTTACACCGAAAAAAGAATAGTTGTGATATCTTCTTCTTCGCGAGTCCCTCGTGAGGGAGACGTCTGCCATGGATTATAGCGGCTGAGGAGTCCTATCCTCGAACCGCATATTCTTCCACTTGTTGTGCAGGTGCATCTGCTGGGCAGGGGGCACTGAGGGATGGATCTTAAAGTAAACTCACAATATGCATAGGCCAATATGAGCTAGCATTTCATCTTAATACATAATACCCATAGATTCAATTCAGGATCGTATAAAGTAAGGAGGTTAAGAAGAAAAGGTATGCTAATGAGTACTTTATGTAATGTAGTAAAACAATAAATACTAAAATTTACATTAGTTTTGTAAAAAAGATCTTGAGTTATGGCGAAGTGTCTTACCAGTAGATCAAACAACACATCTCCAAGTGATGCAAAGTGTGTGCATATCATATGGTAGGTATTCTTGATCAGAGCATCGACACACATATTCAGACATAATTCATAAAAATATATTTCTCTACTTTTAATGTATTTCAGGTCTTCTTTAATGTTGAAGTAATGCCTTTTTGAAGAGTATTAACCGCGTAATGTTGAATTAATTCAGCTAGATACTTTTCTGCACTATTCAAAACGGAGACAGAGTGAGCAAGATCTTTTATTGTTTACTCTTATTCCTGCAAAAGCCTGGCCAGTTGTTACATCACATTTCTAATAGAGGACAGACCCTCCACTTTTGACAGTTGTCCATGTATTGATTATACAAGAAGTGGCAATAAATAGTATATCAAACCATCAATCTTCTTTTTGTAATATTCCTGAAATTACTTATTGTAGCATTAAATAGGATATCCAAAAATGAAAGATATTAAAAGGAAGGAGGGAAATGCGAAGGAAATTGATCAGATATGAAGAATGCTCAACTTACTCGACAGCTTCAAGATGTTGCGTCAGCTTCTACTGGTCCTTTGTATTTACTAGTTGCAGAAGAGTTATGCGCTGGTGTTCACAATCTTCACAACAACACAATATATCAGGTTTTAAAAAAAAACAATTTATTCTGGCATTCAAGCAAAATGAAACTCCATTCCATACCTACTTGTGAACCCGCTTTTTGTATAATTCATTCAGCAATAAACGCCAACCTTTGTAAGTGCTCTTTCATTTTAATGCCATGCTCTAGACTAAACATAAATAAACACACGCAAACACCATATTCACTGCGACATGCACTAACACGCATGAGACTAGAAGAGGTTAGTAGCTTCAGTCTCACATCCACAAATCCTTCTGATACAATCACAGTCAATCATATTCTATAACCACAACTCCTACAGATATATAAGGATTACCTAACTTTCTGAGGTAGCTACGGAACAGCATAAATCATTAATTGAAGCTATTAGAATTAATGTGTAAATAGGGCTTAAAAAGGACTCCTTGGGTCTTTCGAACAACATATTTTTTTCTTACATATCTTCCTGAGAAATATGTCTCACAACCAATATTCTAATTCCTGGCCATTTAGCTGATGAGCATTGTGATTCAACGAAATTGCATGCTGTACGTATGCTCCTCTACTCTTCTCACTTCTGAGCCATGTCGAGTGCTGCACTAAGAACTCTTATTTATTTGGTTGCCCTTCTACACTTCCAGTGACCACTGTCTTCTCAAAACTGTTACTGACTCATTAGGCAATATGCCTACTTACATAGTTCTAAAAATACGCAGCCTATATTGTGGTGTAGAGAATGCTAGTGATTTTACCAAAGTTAGTAATTGTAAGTATTGGTCATCCCAAATATCATTATAGCAATTTGTCTCTATACTTTTGCTTCAAGGAATAAGAAGACACAAGAAATACAGTAGGTATGTTTGTAACCAATTTGATTTTTTTAGCAATTTTATTTCCTCTACCCATTTAACCTTTCCTTTACGGTACTAAAATAAAAATGCGTGTTCCGGTGGTGTAAACTCAGTGTACATGTAGACTTTTGCGATTTTTAAGTCAGATAATAATATAAATATTTTAAATTTATTACTTATATTAATCATTAATAGTCGACACATATATAAGTGAATATTTACATCAATTATTGCGTAAAAGTGCTAAAACTGAGAAAAAACATTGATCATTGCAAAGAGACGTCTAACTCGGCCAGCACACGCTCTGCCACTAAGTGGCGATCGACACCCTGCGCACTGTACCGTCCGCATCACTCCGCACGTATTGACAAATTCATATCGGGTTCTTCGAGAAAACATTTTTTATTTACCAAATGGGAAAAAGTATGGAAAATCTGAGAACAATTAAATTATGGCTGGACAATAACCTGCTCACTCTAAATACAGATAAAACAAAATATCTCACATTTAGCATGAATAAAGCAGGTCAACCATTTTTTTACCCCAACATACCCATACACACGTGTGATGGCAAATGTGAGTCTTTAGGACACGCTAAAACTATTCAATGTATAGGGATTACTATTGATGATACACTTAGATGGGAAGCTCATATCGACATGTTAACTGGAAAGCTTAAGAAACTTACGTACTGCTTCTAGATTTTAAGGAACCTGCTGAACCTGAAACAAATGTATATTTAGCACTCTGTCAGAGCATCATAGGATATGGTATAGTTGGCTGGGGTGGAGCCGCTATCACAATACTCGACTCACAGATTAAAATGTAAAAAGCCATAATGAGAATAATTCTCAATAAATCCTTTCAGCATGAATCAGAGCCGCTATTCCAAAAACTCAAAGTGCTAAATATCAGGCAATTATTCATAAAGACTCTGCTTAAAGACATACATAAAAACAGAATCCTGTGCCTTATCACACATTCTAAGTATACTCAGAAAAAAACTCAAAGAAAACTAGCTGTTCCGTTAATGAAATCCTCATTTGCTCAAAGACATGCGTGTTTTATAGGACCGCAGATATACAATGAGCTAGCACAAGAGATGGCAACGGTATTGTATCCTCAATTCTGTGTGCTTATAAAGAAATGACTTTTCAAAATTGGAAGAAGTCAGCTGGAAGAGTTCCTTAAATGATCAAAACTACTCATTTTATGTAATTATTTTTGTTGTTACATCCTACCTCGTACTTATCATGTTTTGTTTGCTCCCTGTTTGTTTCTTTTCTTTTACTTCTTACATATCTTTAGTCTGTATAAAAAATTTACTTTGTTCAATTTTGATTTTGATTATTCTGTTTTTTACCATTTAATTTAATTTGTAACCTTACTTCCAACTTATATTGTGGCTGATTACCTCAGAATAGGTACTTTATATGTACCTAGCGAGATAGGAAGCGGCCAACAGGTTTGCATGTAAAATGCAATGAATTATAATATTTGTATTTTTATATTGTTTTTATATTATTTTTATATTGATGCAAGCTATATAAAGAATGTTGTTATAAAAATAAACGCCGATTTATCGGCACTGAAACTGGAAATTATTTTATCCAATAAATAAATATATTACGGAGGAATACCTAAAATATGAACTGTATATTTAGTATATATATACACATAATTCACATCATCGGAGAGGAAAGGTTAAAGGTTAGATGATGTAGTAAAAATAAATTATATGGTTCGATGAAGTATTTTATTAAAAGATTTTGAGTGTCGTGGTTTTATAAATACTTCCTTTACAAATAGTGAAATAGAATTTGATACTTCAAACAATAAAAAAGTTAATTGGATGGAGAGTTACAAACAAGGCAATATATAAAGTAAATCAACACGTAATGATACAACTGTTTAAAAAATATTATAATATGAAGAAAATAATGATAAAGATGTTACAATATTCATTTTTGCAGCTCTGTTCAGGGACAAGGGCACACAGCAAATTTACGCTTGAACTGACAAGAAATTACTTTTATTATTATATTATTCTTCATATGTGTATATAATTCTGATGCATACTTATTCACCACAGGATTTAAATTTGAACGAATAAAATGTAACGTAACTTATTATAAAATGAAAGCATAAATAAAAAGTATCTGCCCATAGAAGAAGCGAGATAAATTATTTTTGAACAACCATAATTAAAAACCAACTTCAAACCAAAATACGGCATTATTGATAAAACAGGCGACTGCAGGGAAAACATAAAATGTCAGAAGTGACAGTAAATTTGATTCGTGGCGAGTTCGTGAAAACCGAATAAATTGTTATATTTCAGTGAAATTCTGACAGGATTTTATTGTTTTTAATGAAAGTGTATTTACACATATGTAAGTGTTTCATTTGATATTAATAATTATAATCAAAACACGAAATAACAAATTAATCTAATTTTGCCGCACTGTCAGGCTGATTCTTTCTAGAATAGTTGTTAGAATTGGTTGAATTATTGAATTAACAATCCATTTGTTATGTTTTTAATTAATTTAATCAAAGACGGGGGTAAAGCGCAATACGAAATAATTGAGAGTGTCCGTGCATGTTTGATTGACATATTTCATTTTTGATTATGTTCGGTGTTTTCGTCGTCTTGCTTTGATACGAGTGTTTAAATGCTTGTCTTTAGCACATGTGACTGTGAATTTAAAATACAAATTTTCTACAAGTGCCAAATATTAGGGTCTTGCACAACACGATTTTAAATTGTTCCTGAAAAAAGTGATTGTCGATTTTAACTGTGATCTAAAATGAATAACCATTTATAAACCTAGGCACATAAGCTTTTGTGTAGATTTGAAAATCTGAGAACTTAATTGATTTAAAATTTTTTGCTAACGTTTTTCAGAAAAACAGATATAAACAATCCATTCTAGGGATGTCAAAGGAGTTTGATTAAGGTGCTTAAATACGCCAATATATTTACAGTACACGCCGGTTATTGTGTTCATTAGAATCAGCTATGTAGGATTTCGATTTGCATCGACGCGACATGTGTTATTTCGATTTTCGTTGCATCAAAAATATAATACTGAAAACCTGGTTTATATCGGTATGGTTCAATGTGCGTCCTTATAAACTAAATAAATCGAGCATTTGGAGGAAACTGTTGTCAGAATCTTTGAATAAGAATAACTTTTTATTGTTAGAATTTCGTTACCTAAGTGGCAACACCGGCTATCTCAATTTTTTGCGATATTGAGGTGGCTTCATGAGTGATTGTACGTTTGGAAAGCCTTGTTATTTAACTGTTTGCCAGTAAAACTGGACATTAAAAGGTTGTCACATTAAAGAAATAAGTATTGGAAGTAGTATTAGTCATACATAGAAAACAGTTTTATTCCTTTCCAAAAAAACTGATAAAAAATTAAATAGCCGGTGTTGCCACTTAGGTAACGATTTGTAATTTATTACTTAAGAGTTTATATTATGTATGTCTTATTTTTTTTAAATATGCATAATTTTATTTATGATTTTTGATTGAATATTTTATTAGAAAACTTTCCAAAGTTGATACCTGGAACAGTTTTGTTTTTTCATGAAGTTTTTCCAGTAAGACTTTCTTGGCATTTGATAAAGTGTTCACGACGACGATCGTGGAACGCATCTCGAAAATTTCCATGGGAACTTATGAGAGAATGTGATTCAATTTCATTGTTTCGATATGCGTCACACTTTCACAGACCCACATGCAAATCGAGATTAATGAAAATAAGTTTAAATAAATTACAGTAACTGTTAAATTATCAATTCAAATTTGCTTTTAGTGTAAGGTAATATATTTTAAAAAGGGCGCTAAGATGGTTTAGTTATTTTGATTGTATGCATATGAGAATATATAATATTTACAGACGTTTTTAAAATAACTTATTAGTATTATACACAATGAATTTTTTGAATGAGCAGATTAGTCATGGGCACTGGTGCGAGCCACCTGTCCCAGCTGGACAACAACGACCTGCTCTTGCAGCTGTCGGGGCACGACCACCTCCCGCCGTCAGACGGGTTCTGGCCTCGGCTGCTCTCCTTCCATCTGACGCCCCCCACCAACAAGTAACCACTCTTGTTTATATTTATCCTAAATATACTATTTTTTATATTAGTTCAGCTTTAACAGACGGGTGAGTAGTTAGGTGAACACTGTTCTCAATGGTGTACATCGGTTCGACCAATAACCCTGGTTATGATCCGTTTCTACTTATTATTTATTTTGAGACATCCATGTTAACAAAGCTACCGTACCTTCTTCTTCTTCTTGCGCCGTATTCATTCAACGGACATTGATTATCATGTTGACTATCATCACTCTACAGTTCTATAGTAGACTGACAAAACCACTGCTTCAGATTCTTTAGCCACAATGTTGTCCTTCAGGGCCCCGACTTTCAGCAATCTTTCGCCGCATTATGAGGTGCAAGATCTCGTACTTTTTCAGATGTCTTATCACATGTCCGAAATGTTGAAGATTTTGGATTAATTTTTCATTCGTAACTCTGTTCATCCAGCTTATTTTGAGCATTCTTCTGTAGATCCACATCTCAAATGCTTCAAGTCGCCTTATCATTTCTTCGGTAAGTGCACATGCTTCCATTCCATAAAATAATGCCGAGAACACAGCATCTGACCATTCGCATTCGATAATCTAAGGTTGAGATGATAACTATAGAACATGTGGATGAAGGTTACACGAGCTTGTTCAATGGAGTATTTGATTTTAACAAAATGATCCTATCTTTTATTTATAATGCATTAATTTACAATACCAGAGTGATTGTTCTGTACAGGAATCAAGAGCTGTGTTTTAGGGGTGGTTCACTGGTTCAAGCTTGAGGTACTCGGATGAGCGATATCAGCGGTCCAAAGGGTGTCAAATCGTCGTCCAGAGTATTCAGCCAAAAGTCAAATCCCAAAAGGTCCAGTAGTGTAGGAAGGGTCAAGACGAGGCGGTGAAGAAATAATACTCAATGTGTCGACTCAAAGAGTGCAGCGGCGAGAATAAGTTTCGTTCTGAGCGTACAAGGCTTTCCGTTTCCCGCCGGACCGATGCGATCCGGCTCTGTCGTCGCCAAGCTGCAACTCTGCAGCCCCAGGCCGGCAGATATAAGTTTTCGCTTACATTACATGTGTTTTATTATATAAAATTTAGATTTAGAGACACCGCGAGCATTTAGTGGTATTCTGGCATATGAAAAAATTGTGCACCGTAAAATATCATTTTCAGGGCCGCGATCCGTCACGGCCCTGCGAGGCGTGATCCTGTGCGGCACAGTGATGTTAATATCGCCTACTATGAACTATTATTCAAGTGAGAATAGAAGGCAAATGGTAGAAATAAGCTGCCCCGGTTGCCAAACATCTGAAAGTAGACCGGTCTCAGAGTCATGTAGCTGTTCCAAGTTTCCGAGGACAGACAGCAGTTCTGACAGACGGTGGATACGGTCTGTGGTTCTGCAACTAGATAGCCTCAATGAAGGCACAGCACCAGGAGAAGAAGATGTATTTATTTTTTTAACTTAACTAACTTCCAGGTAGGCAGAGAGGATACAGTGGCACACTTTTCTGGCACACAACTCTCGTTCCATCCACGTTCATACATCTTTTCACGCAAGCTTGTCGATTGTTGAGATTTCTAACCTGACCTATACGGGTGCAGGGGGCAGAACAACAGTCGCATCATATATATTTCTTACCACTCTCTTCTCATTCATATTTTTTTATAGAATTATTTAATATATGACCTCCTGTAACAACACTGTATATCGGTTTTTTACAAATATTGATGGATGAAGATGGAGCGTCAGCCATCTTGGATGGCATTTTTACAGTACTGTTGCAGCGAAGCTCACTTAGATCAAATTGTGTTTAATAGTATTTATTGATATGGTTGTTTAATTATACTAGAGGTTCCCAAACTTTTTTGTGTCGTAGACCCCTTGCCATGTTTTTCGGTTTTTGGTAGACCCACTACTTACCTGATATTGATTTTTTGTAAATTTCTGATTGTAGTGAAGTTTAGTGTTAAAAACTTAAACCACAAAGCGAATGCCTACATCCTACAACTTACACAATTTTATAAACATATATAATAAATTTTTTACTTCATAGGTACTTTTATAAATAATGTATATGTCTTTATATTATAAGATTATAATGTAAGTAAATAGGTACTATCAGTGTATGTTGAGATCTACTATCGTGGACCCCCAAATTTTTTTTTCGCTGACGTAGACCCCTTGCAAGTTATCATAGACCCCTCGGGGTCGATATAGACCACTTTGGGAATCACTGAATTATACCATTGGATGCCCAAAAAGATATACAAATCTGCCCAATAACAATATACAGTGTTCTCGCAGAGGTGGTGCACCGGTACATACAAGTATATAAAGAGTTACATATGAGTAACAATTTTATGGCATTTTCAACACTTTCACTTGAATTGTTGAACTTCTTATCAGTATTTAATTGCCCGTCGGCACTTGCTGAATATACACATGAGGTGGATTCTTATCTGTGCGATGCCGCACTTGTTTACGTTTCCATTTTTGTATGTACTTTGTGTTTATGACGCTATAATATCGCAGTAAACTGTGTTAAAATATAGCTTAAGTAAGAATGTTTAGATATTATAATCTATTTTACACGATAAAAATATTTAAATGCAGTTCAAAGTGAAAGATTTTGATAAATGTTAAAACTTTCATATTAAAGTAAATTTATATATTTGAATAAAGTTTCGAAGAATAATTCTCCATGTGATCGTCACAAGGGCCGGTCGTGTGATCAGCGGTAGCTTTTTACTATGGTAAAAAAAGTAACACACTTTTGTCAGCTGATATTTGGCAGACATCTTTCCCCTGCGGCTTGCCTGTTCATAAATGCATGCGGGGGTACTTTATTAGCATTTTTGCTGGCCTGCCGATGTTTCAGTTGGATAGATTACAATGTACACTAGTTTTCAACTGCAGTCTGCATATTGATTGTAAATTTTATTATTACTTTTCAGCGAAGAGCAGTTAACGTTGGATGGTGTGACAGAGGCCTATCTTCAAAAACTGGTCACCAACAATCCTCGGTCGGGGAACATCGCTTCGCTGGTCCAAGTGTTTATAACGAGGGCGACGGATTTCTTGGCATCTCCTAGTGCTAATAAGTAATTAAGTTCTGCTGATTATTTATTGATTTGGTTGACACGGTAATATTTTATTATATTATATTTTACTGCTAGTCCATACTCGGTGTTGCCCAGGATTCGGATAGATTTACATCAACGCGTGGGAGAGAGTGGACATGGTCCTAAAGAGTAACTATGCAAAATCAGGTTTAGATTGGTCAAAGGGTTTACAAAACAGACATACGTTACATATTATTATTCTATCTACAGTATTCAAATATTTAAAAAAATACAGGTATTTAATAAATTGAATTTACTCGATTTTAATTGCAGCGTGATACTTTCATGGCAGACCTTGAACGCTCTTCTGGTGGTGCGCTGCGTCACCAAGTTCTTGGTGGAGAATGTGAGCGAGTCTGTACTCCGGCAGCACCTGTATTCCTGTTGGGAGCCGGACCACAATCACGGGGTTCGTATTAGACAACTCGCTGTTTCTCTGAAGAAGATCCACGACCGAGAGGAATGAAGACGGTTCACGCAATGATTGGTCACATTACTTATATTTGTGCTCATTAACTAGAAAAATATTTTCTGACAATGCTATTCTCTTAATATTATGTAGGGTTTGTTTCTGATGGTGAGAATGCGACGTGTAGTTGGTGTTGATTAGTTTATTTGGTCAGAGATAGTGGAGGAAGAATACAGAATATAGTGGAACGTGAAATATGAAGAGTTAAAGGAGCGGGGCGGTGATGTTCAGTCTCAGGCGGTCTGGTGACGGCGGTGAATTTGATTCGCTATACCCACAATTATATTGGGGTACCCAAAAAGGGTGTTTTTTTTTTTTACCTCTTACCTCAGTAACTTTGTCGGTCAGTTGTGACTCGCTTGCCGGCTTGACTGCACATCTTTTTGTCGGAAATTTCTTTTTTTGGCTAAAAATGCATTTAAAAAATCGGAAAGGTTAGGAAACACGGGATATGGGTACCGCATGAATGAAGCGAAGAGAACAAAGCGGCACGTGTATGAAACAAATTCACCTCTTTTGCATCATATGGTAACTGGGGACGAGATGTGGGTATTGTATTATGATAACAAAACGCGCAAAATGAATTGCTACCGAAGAAGCAGGCAGCGAGTATAACCCCAAAACCCGGTCTTACTTTAAAAAAAGTGCCTTATTGTCTGTTTGGTGGAACATCCATGGGATCATTAATTTTGAATTACTTAAATCATGCAAAATAATTATGTCAGAGAAGTTACTGTGTATCGATTGTTGAAAACAAAAAGACCTGATTTTGTAAATCGAAGCACAACCCTTTTGCAACATGATAATGTTCGTATAAGAAAATGGCAAAAATCACGCGAGAAAAACTTAATGTATTAGGATTGAAAATTGTGGATAACCCTTCTTCTTCAGGCTCTAGCTCTAGATCTAGATCTAGCTATGATGGAAGAAGATTTAATAACGTTAGCGATGCAGAAATAGCCCTAAAAGAGTATTTTGTAAATAAAAACTTGCTTGAACGATGGAAGAAGGTCATATCAATGGAGAATATATTTTAGAATAATGTTAAAATTAATTACTTTTTATTTTAAAAAAAATACAACCTTTTTTTGAGTACTCTCTCACTAATTCCCATGTCAGAAAATTATTTTAAAAGTTATCCTCAAAACACCGATCACGACGAGCACTGACGAAATTTTTAATAAATTCGATGTCTTTGATATAAAACAAATATATGCTAATACAGTAAAACCGCGATATAACGAAACCCGATATAGCGAAAAATGACGTATATCGAAAAAAAAATCGAAATTTAGTCCCTAAAACCAATTTTTCATACAAAAATGCATTTATATAACGAAATCCCGTTAATATTTATAACAAAATCATTTTTGTCCCGTACGAAAAAATGCCAATACATTTACGTAAATTTATAATGAAATAAAAAAATGTTAAAAGATGAAAATATTATTTCGCACTTACAAAGCCGCGCCGCTGCATCTGCCGTATGCGAACGGTTTAATGGCCTTTTCGGCGGTGCGCGGCGGTCTGCCGACAAGGTAGTAAAACAATTCAAACTTCTTCTTGGGTTCATAGTATCATATTTTGAAGTGGTTGCCGCCGTTACCGGTAAGTACCTTCGTCATTTATATACGACTCATTTTATAAAAATGCCGCGATTCAACTGTCAAATTTTTATTTTTGAATTATTTTTTATGTTTCATGCCCAAAACTATGTTTGAAGCGGCTCTACATTTAAACACAATTAAAATATTGTTTTGTGTTTGCAATATTCTGGAATTTACAAAAATATCTTCCAATTGGTGTTGAATAGGTTCTGTTCTTAATTTAATTCCTTTGATTATCCATTTGCTTATCCGTTTTAATAACAAAACTACTAAAAATATGTAGGTATTCAGTTCCCTATGGCCTTCTTCCTCCTTTGATTTTTTTATTTATTTCGTTATATGTGGGAATTCGTTATAACGAATTTTTATTTTTTGGTCCCTTGGATTTCGTTATATCGCGGTTTTACTGTACTACTTTTAAATACATATATAAATACAAACAGACACATTAATAAAACAACTCAAAATATAATTTCCACATGGACAAATACAAATAATCTACAAACCCCGAGAGCGCATACAACATGTGGCCAAAGGAACTACAAATATTTTGGACCTAAACTATTTAATAGAATGTTGAAAGATTTTAATCAATTGAATTGTCCCAAGAACATGAAACAAAATATTGAAACAAAAACTTGGATTCGTAATATGGGTAGAGCCAGTATTGGTGCACTCACCCAAACATATTGCCTTTATTAATTATTGCTACAAATTTATCCAAAATAATTTATTTGAAAGTCCACTTTAAAATTGTATTTCATATATGTACACCTATATATAAAGTAATAAATGTTAATTCTTTCTACTACTTGTAATAATAATTCATTGTACAATTGCTTGTAAACTATACTCGTCTCGACACAAAATTTCTCCAGTGAGACGGGCACAGTCCAAACATATTTTTTACATTATATTATGTAGTTATAAATAAATAAAACTACCCTTTCAGGCCCTCCCGACTCAGAATTCCATGGACATGGCCAATGGCAACCTCACGCCGGACCCTCAATCCCAGCACTCGCAGCCAGAGACGCCCCAGCCCGGCGAGAGCCCGGTCCCGGAGCTCTCAGAGGCACGTGGCAATGGAGACGTCACCCCTGTAACTCCGGGAACGCCGGCCAGAACGCTAGACGGACACAAGTATCAGGACGGGCCGGTGGAGATGCTGATTGACGCGTTGTTTGGGCTCATTATTGACGTGCCTGTTACGTAAGTGCAACTTTCTCTAACCATGGACAATTTGTAAGGTCTAATATGATATTAAACCGGTTTTAGGTAGATTGCAATAAAAATACTGTATTACAAAAGGTGTCATCATGAAACTTCTGAAAAAATTCAATGGATTTTCTTCAACCATGTCCAGGAGACTTAAAAATTTGACCTTGGCTATTCTAACAAAAAATAACTCTTAATTTGGTGGTAATATTATTTATTCATTCATTTTTGTTTAAATCTTGCCTCTAGTGACAACAGTTACTACCTTCACCTGGAGGCCATCAACACACTGCTCGTCCTGCTCTCGGTGCATCTGTTCTCTCCCTCCTACGGGGATGTATCCAATGTGGACAACTCACAAATATACAGGTATAGTCTTCCCTTGTTCAGAGGTATGCATACATACCTACTTATACACATGAAAACACTGTTGTACACTAGCGATGGTTAAATCACTACTTTGATTGTGATTGTGCGCGATTGTAACCATGATTGGAAATGGATTATTTGTAATTCTTTGAGCAATGACTGGTGGTACACTAGAAAGTAACAGTTAAATCTTTTTTTTATTTTTTATTATTAATATTAAAAATATAATACAATTTCAATAATCAGTGGATATATATACAGTAAAACCGCGATATAACGAAACCCGATATAGCGAAAAATGACTTATATCGAAAAAAAAATCGAAATTTAGTCCCTAAAACCAATTTTTCATACAAAAATGCATTTATATAACGAAATCCCGTTAATATTTATAACAAAATCATTTTTGTCCCGTACGAAAAAATGCCAATACATTTACGTAAATTTATAACGAAATAAAAAAATGTTAAAAGATGAAAATATTATTTCGCACTTCAAAGCCGCGCCGCTGCATCTGCCGTATGCGAACGGAAACGCCGCGCACAGCCTTTTCGGCGGTGCGCGGCGGTCTGCCGACAAGGTAGTAAAACAATTCAAACTTCTTCTTGGGTTCATAGTATCATATTTTGAAGTGGTTGCCGCCGTTACCGGTAAGTACCTTCGTCATTTATATACGACTCATTTTATAAAAATGCCGCGATTCAACTGTCAAATTTTTATTTTTGAATTATTTTTTATGTTTCATGCCCAAAACTATGTTTGAAGCGGTTCTACATTTAAACACAATTAAAATATTGTTTTGTGTTTGCAATATTCTGGAATTTACAAAAATATCTTCCAATTAGTGTTGAATAGGTTCTGTTCTTAATTTAATTCCTTTGATTATCCATTTGCTTATCTGTTTTAATAACAAAACTACTAAAAATATGTAGGTATTCAGTTCCCTATGGCCTTTTTCCTTCTTTGTTTGCAGAATTTGCGATCTTTTTTGAAGCCGCGCAACATTTTTTTGCGACGGCGCGTAACATATAGTAAGATTTTTTTTATTTATTTCGTTATATGTGGGAATTCGTTATTACGAATTTTTATTTTTTGGTCCCTTGGATTTCGTTATATCGCGGTTTTACTGTATATATATTTTAACATTTGTTTCTTCTCTATGAGAGTAAGACTCGTGTATAGAGAAGGAGTATATTTGAGTTAATTTATGTTTCAGTTAGTCTGTGTACATATTTTTTTAACTTCAGTTACAAATTTATGATAGTCCGTAATTTTTCTAATTGTGATGGGAAGATTGTTAAAAAATTTGATACCTTGATAAATATATTGATTTTGAGTTGCGGTATATTTTAGTTTTGGGATATCAATTTGATCTCTATATCTTGTAGATCGGAATTCGCTTCTAAAATTTAATTGATTTTTAATTTTGAAAATTTGAATTATTGAATTTTTTTGTACATGTCTACTATTTTTGGTACTTTAAAATCTGTGAAAAGTTGTATACTTGGATAGTCTTTTTTTTTTTTTTTTTAGAATAATTTTTATTATCATTTTTTGAGTGATTTCTAATTGTGACATTGAAGTTTTATATGCACCTCCCCATCCAATAATACCGTATTGCAAATGTGACTGTACAAACACGTAATATATTATTTTCAGATATGTAGGTGATAAGATAAGTAATTACCAATCATCGTTAAATCTCAATTACCAATCATCGTCACAATTTCAGTCATATAACAGTTTACCATGATGATGATAGAGTTTAACAAAGATATTTTTTAATTAAGTAGGTTTACAACACATAACTTTCTTCAGACGCTACACACCTTAAACTACTTCTTAACATAGTCACCATAATTATTAAGGTACTTACGGGGCACCAATTTTTATATACCTTCGTCATAAAACGATGCTGCCTGGAATAAAAACTACGTCTGTACTCGTCTTTGAGTTCATCGTCATCATTAAAACGCTTGCCACTAAGGATCCGCTTGAGATGAAGGAAAAGATGGAAATCACTTGGCGCCAAATAAATCACGAACCGTATCTCACAGTCAACAAATAGAAAAATCAATGAATAATTAAAATTTTTCACTTCAGCACGCTGTGTAAACGTTTGATTTTTTAAATATTTCAGGACGGTATTTGGCGGCAGATATTCCTTACACGCTGCTCTTCTAGTGAGGGCTCTCCTGAGGGACGTGGCGGCCATGACGGCCCCACCTCCACCACCCGCCACGGGCAGCATCGTGCTGGGCCTGGCATGTAAGCAGGGTTTATTATTTATTGTTTTAGGATCTTGATTGATTGATGATTGGTTCTGTATGAATAAAAAAAATTCTGTAATAAATTAAAAAACCTTATGAAACGTAACTCACAAATGAATGCAATAAAGTATGTTTGCAAAATTTTCAGCGAGTATCTGGTCCTTGATGTCCGGTTCGCACTGGCGAGCCGACCCCGTGGACACGACCTCCCTGCGGTCGAACCGGCCCGCAGCCAGTCAGGCCTGTCTGCTCATCCTGGTGCTGGCCAACCACTCGCCCAGCTCCAACTTGTACCGGGAAGCCTTGTTCTCCTGCCAAGGTACAGTGCAGTGACAGACATCTTTAGACAATTACTATTGTGAATTTTATCTCATTTTAATAATCATCGTTGTCTGTGCCTCTTCATTTCTGGATGTAGCCTCCCCACTGATCATCAATCTTTCTGATGTCATCGCTCCATTGTGCTGGAGCATGGTTATCATTTCCTCCAGCAGCACAAGTTCTCCACTTTGGGTGGGATCTTCTTTTCTTACCAAAAGGCATCTAAAGGACCCCAATCTTACCCATGTACTGGTTCCTCTCAACAAAAGTACGAAAAGTTAAACTCCCGAGAATTTATATGCAATAATTTAAGTTGTATTATACAAAATATAAAAGAGAATATAAAGTTAATTACAGTTGATAAACTTAAATAACAATTATCAATAGATTTCTTTCCTTACCATCAATTATCTCTTTGACAGATATGTCAATTCCGTTGTCATTTGAGAATGCTGATTTTTTGTGAAACATCTGTTTTCTGGATTATCTGGCAAATTTGTATCTAGGTATTCAGTCTCTCAGAAATACTCCAAGCTTTCCATTGTTCTTTGGGCCACTGGTGTTAGTTTTCAAGGATGGTGATATTTTGACTTTGAATATACGCCTAGGTTTGCAGTTTGGTCGTGTAATCATATTTGATATGAGTTTTTAGGTTGATCTGCCGTGTTTCTTCAATCTCTCTGGCCGACTTCTCGGAGTCCATAATCAGACAGATATACGACAGAATAATTCAGAAAATTTAACACAAGATTTTGAACCTGAATTATTATTAGTTTTTTATTGGTAAGGATTTCTCTCAGTATTGCATAACCGTATGTGCTTGTCGTGTAGATGTTCAGCAGGCGGGCGCTCTCGGAGTGGAGTTTGGGTCCCTCTATACGGCGATGGGTAATGCAGCTGATGCAGAGCACATAACACTACTTCTCTACCTGCTGCTGCACAGGAATCAGCATTTCAGGGGTCATCTCCTGGCCAGGCCGGACCTCCAGACCCTGGTGAGTAATACACACTCTTTTTCTTTGTTATTTTCTTGGTGGAGCATCGTAGTCACCGTGACAATGATGCTCTATCTGCTTCAATCTACAGTATTCTTGAAGTGAGTCATGGGTTGCTGACTTCCAAGTCGGTGATCTTCCCTCAATCTTGTCTTGTCGAATTTTTGTTGTCTCACACTCTATGGTGAGCTGGACACAGATTGACATCTTTGTATACAAAGCTAAACCGACGCGTACCAAAGTAGCGCGCTCACCGAGCATGTAGTGGGTTTCAATTTCAAATAATATGTACCATTAAATTGTTTTTTTTTCATTATAAGTTAAAATAATTTCTGTAAATATTTGTCACATTAATTAATCAAATGTTTCCTATTTCAGGTGGTACCGATAATGAAGACGCTGTACGACGCACCCAGCAGCAGCTCGCACCACATATACATGTCCTTGATAGTTCTCCTCATACTGTCAGAGGACGACAACTTCAACAGGAGCATTCATGAGACGGTAAGAACTGCGCCATTGCCATATTCATGGAGCGTATGTACTACAGACTGAACGAGGCTCGAGCGTGTGAAGAAATACTATGTTAAACAGTGATTCTTCATGTGGCGGTTAGGTTGTTAATGTGTCACACGCTGGCTTTGTATCCATGTCCCCGGAGCTATTATCTCATTTGTTCAGTGGTTCAGTTTATTCTTTCCATCCTTCTCCAGCACCACATTTCGAGTACTTCCAGTTTATTTCTCTCTCTCTCTTAAATATTCAACTACTATTTGAAATTTCAGCAACCTCCATATATTTTTATTTGGAGAAAAATATGATAAACACTTCTTTTTATGAATCCCTGTATTCTGGATTAAAATACTAAATAAATACAATGCCAATTCCAAAAACAAGCTAATTCCCATACTAGCGGCTATTTAAATTTTATTGTAGCAATGTCTGCTATCGGTTGAATTCTTATATAAATGGCAGCAGGCAAAAGCGATGGATTTTGTAAGTAATTCTGATTTTAAATTACCAATTTACATAAAGAAGAGCTATGTTTGACTGTTCATAAATTAACACAATGTGTAAAAACTGTATGAGAAGAAGAAGAAGTAAAAACATTAAAGTCTTTGCAACTAGTACTCTCAAATATACAATGTATTTAGTAAATCGTAAAAGTAGTATGTTACTTATCAACTAAACCCTTAATTTGTTTTTTTCTCCCGACTTCCTCTTCAACTTCTTCTTGTTGGTTTACTTGAACTTCATTAATGTTAAAATTATTTCAGATGTTGAAGAATATAACGTGGTACACGGAGCGCACCATCCCGGAGATATCCATCGGCGGGCTCCTGATCCTGGTCATCGTGAGGACCATACAGTTCAACATGCTGCGCTCCAGGGACAAATACCTCCACACCAACTGTCTGGCAGCCCTCGCTAACATGAGCAGTGAGTTTATTGAATGGATATGTGGACAGTTCATGTTTTATGCTGCATGGAGGAGTTGTCTCTCAAACTCGTTTCTATGCGCCTGACAGTTACCTAGTTGGTAAACCAGGCTCGCATCGATCTTAATGGTACAGGTGTGCCAACTCGCAAACCGACAACAATAATATACGCGGGAAGTCACCCTGCAAACTAACCTTTTTGCATCACTTCTCTCTCGGTCAGCTTCCTGACCAGACCGCCACCCAGCAAACGCTTCACATCCTTACTGTGTCTATTTACCTGGAATTGTACAACTATATTCATTGAACGATTTGCGCATCTATCTTTAATAAACGATATCAACTATATCAACAACCCCTATACACTGTTACCTCGCGGGGGTAGGCAGAGTGGATAGAGCGCCACATTCTTCTGTTCTGATACACAATTCTTGCCTTACACAAATTCATACATCTTCTCATGCAAGCACATCGATTATTGAGGATCTAACAGGACTGTCAGGTTTACCTGGTTATGCCAAGTCTTCCGCGGGCGTCCTCTATTTCTGGTGCCGTCAACACTTGCGTCATATATCTTTATTACTATGAATTCTGTACATTATATGTTTGTAATACTGCATCTTGAAGTACTCCAGCTTGGTCATGACCTCAGATAATCTATGTCACAGCAGTGCAGGAGTACGGATTGACCTTTTAAATACCACGAGCGCGTTAACACGCCAAACTTTGTATGTCACGCCAAGCTATAAACGTGTTAACACGCACTTTTGGACCGTGCAAACTTGCAGGGCTTGAAGTCATATTTTTAAATCATTTTCCATCTGTGGACGACAAGTCCCAGCTTTGGATAGATAAGTCAAGACCCTTAAAGCCTAATCTTACCTTATGTGGTGTCTTAAATTTCAAATAAAGTTGGCAGTCAAAAGGTTAAACACAGTTTGCATCGACCGACAAGTTACCATTGAAGATGAGTGTTTGCAATGTAAACCAAATGTCTTAATTTCCAGGTGAGTTTAGAAACTTGCATCCCTACGTGGCGCAGCGCATCGTTTCCCTATTTGAGACACTGTCCAAGAAGCACACGCGCCTGGTGGTGAGGGTGCACCGGCCGCAGCCGCCCTCCACGTCCGCCCAGCTCCAGGAGCAGGAGGCGGAGGCCAGCCACGAAGTGGAGCCTGCGGAGGAGGCTCTGACGGAGGAGATTACTGAGGAATTGGTTTGTTTTTTTTTTTACATATATTAAATCCCATATGAGTTAGTGTTCCATATAGGAAACAAGAAATGTAGACAAGGGTGGTTCGCTAATGTAAGCATTGCCTGTAATACTACAGGCAATCCTCCTCCGCGTTATCTAGGATAAACAACGTACCGAGTCCCAAGGAACAGGATAAACGTCAGCATTCCTAGACGCGCTTCCCTCTGGTTCGTCCGGTATACCAGTTATGATTATAATCAGGGTCCAGCGACTTACCCCCACTCCGTCTGCCTTCACTAGAATTTGCTGGGCTTTATATACTCAATTTCTGGGTTACATCTCTTTCTCACTCAAGGGTAACCCTTACTTAGGGAGAGATGTCTTTTTCCCATTTATTGGTTTAAATGGCCTGTCAGCTTTCTCCTCTGTCGGCCTTCAACCAATCTCTATTCCTGGTAAAAATGACAATATTAGTTTATTCTGAGGGCAGCTTTCTAAAATAATTACATCTTCAATAGTCCCGCTCAGTGTTAAAAACTATTGTTTCAACAAGGATCGCTAGTAATAAAACTTTGCAGTCGAGGACGTCTGAGAAGTTTTACTGTCCTTTTACGATGATCAATTGTCTATTCCTCAGACTCGAGCACGTACCCAAAAACATCCCTTAATTGCCGAGGTCGCCGGTGCATGTTCAAGTGAAGGTCCCAAAGATTTTTTTTTTTTCATTACAATATAGTTAGTATAGTAAATATAGGGATTTAGATTTTAGAAATTTTAGGAGTGTAAATAAATTATAAGCTTTGAGCTAAATAATTAAATCAAGACCGCGTTCACATTATTTTTGTTTTGTCGAGAGAACTGGCAAGAGAGTAACCACTCTTAAAACAGTTCCTTTCTGCAGCTTTTTTATAAAATTTTGTAGAGAATATGCGCAAACGATCCGGCTTCACTAGGCGAATCGTGTTTGGAAGGTGATCCTTAGTTAGAAGTTTCAATATATTGCACATTCTGGTGCGGTGAGACATCTTCTATCATATGCCTACTATCTGTCTCCAGCTGCAAGACATCGCCGTGGTGGAGGAAGTGCTGAGGATGGTGCTGGAGATCATCAACAGCTGCGTGAGCTGCCAGCTGCGCTCCAACATCCACCTGGTCTACTCGCTCCTGCACAAGAGGGCATTGTTCCAGAGGTACCGGGGACACGCGCACCTCAACGATCTCATACAGAACATCGAGATGGTGAGTTGAAGAAGTTAAGAGATGGTTTTGTAATTTTGTTTTTTATATTGGTCACGTACCTTTATAAAATAGCAATGCGTACATGTAATATGCCTATTGTCAAACACTGGTCGGAAGCGCACCTGTATTTTATTGTCAAAATTTATTTTGGAATATTTAATGCTATAATTTTAGATATTGTTTGTACCTTTATAAAATAGCAATGCGTATATGTAATACATGTCACATCAATATTCTTACTATTTTCAAACTAAGCTAAACGCTTGCGCTATGAAAATAGGACTAACTTGCTGGTCTTCTGGAACGAGGTGTGAACTCCTGACCATGGACAGTCGGGTCACGTACCTTTAAAAGGCAATGTTTCTGCACTCGGTACCTTATTTATATTCAGGGAAAACACTAATTAACAACATAACATTCCCTTACACTCCACCTTTACTATCCATATTCCCATTAACGACCGAAACCTCCCCTCCCTTCCCAAACCCCGCCTCACTACCCGAATAGATTACCACGCTGTATTTAGTTTAGTTATCACCTGATGTTGAGAGGGACTGCACCTCTCTAAACTATAGAAGTGACAATAACCCAACGTATATCTGGTACAAAGTTTAGTTGTGAAAATTAAAATATATACTCAGTGATTTCACCCACGGCACACACAAACAATAATCAACAGATCAACACTAAAAATAGTGCATCACAGCATGAGAGGTGACTGGTCTACAACGCAAATGATATCACTATTGTCCAGGTCAAATTCCTAGTGGCACCCGATAGCGCCAAAAATTAAATTCATACTAGGGTCGAGCATTAGGAATGGATCGAGGATGGAATATGGATGCAGACACATGACAATAACATTATTTGCGCAGCAAAGTGTGCTTATTCAAACACGAAACACTATGTCTAAAATTGAAATGCTCAATTTGAATACATGCTATAATTGAAATGCTATACTATTTGTGAAGTAGACAAATTTTATTTCAGATCTAATGCGTTTTATTATATTTTGAATACGCAGGTGGTCGGTTACTTCTCGGCCAGATTGCAGCGAGCACAAGAGCAGAGGGGAGCGCTGGGAGCGGCCGAGGTCCTGGCCGTCATCACGCGTGCGGCCGATCACTGGTCCAACGACCGACTGAGGGTGAGTTTCAGAGTGGCAGTAGACATTTGGATGTGTCACCCTGTAGGGATTAATTAAAATAAGATAATGTACCCGATTAATTTCGAATGTTTCATGGTTTTTGGACTATGGTGGGTTAGATTGTGATTCATGCATGCGGTGAGCATTTGTGAGAAGTAGTCTGAATGCGGTGGAACTGAGGTAAGCTTTTGTAAAAAGCTGAACACAGAAGATTCTGAATGGCCTTGAAAACCTAAGAACATTTTAGAACTGAGGTAATTTGTGAGTATGTGTGACTAACCATTTATAATAGAGTAATAAATCAGGAGGAAATCTAGAAGCGATGTTAGCATATGAGTGAACTGGATTAAAAAAGGGGTTGCTTAGGTGGTTTGGTCACGTAGAATGGATGAGTGACAAGAGAATGGTAAGAAAATTATATAGTGAGAGTGTTGATGGCGTCTGCGGAAGACATGGCGTGACCAGGTAAAGCAAATATGTACTGAAATCGATGAGCTTGCATGAGAAGATGTATGAATATGGATGAGTGCGAGAGCTGCGTAGCAGACTGAAGAATGTGGCGCTGTATCCTCCCTACCACAGGCGATGGTGGTAGTTGTTTTTCTGTTTGCATGTACAATTATTTTATTAGTTAAAGAACACATAAAATGCACCTAGTTAACTCCTTGGCCGCTCCCACGTTGCAAGTTTCTGACAGAGAAAGAGATGGAATGAGAACTGTCAGAATTTAAGTTGGTTATCGTGAGTACAGCGGACAACCACGTGACATTCCGCGGCGTCTTATTTCTTACGGAAAATGACCATCAAATAACGCATGATATCACCGACGCCGCGGATCGGATCTTTAATATTATTAACTCAATATTAATAAAATCTGATGTCGTCCTTCCAAAAAACAAATATAAAATAAATAATAATGTTCTAAGTGTTATGGCCTGACAACACTATCAACTTTGCTGTTTCACCTACGATTTTTCTGGGTTAACAAAATAAAACCAAATTATAAAAGCTTTACTAATAAAATAAAAATTGGAAAAACAAAACAATTAAAAGATGATTTAATTATATTAATTACATTTCTTGTGTGATGGAAGTTCCGGCTTGCTTGAAATAAGATTATGGACATTTGGCTCCAATGATGTTATGTACTGCAAGACAGAGAACTGCATTTATTTCGAGCCGAGATCGGTACCGTGTTTTCATTACCTTTTCACATAAACAAGTAATGGAGAATTGAATCAGAATTTTCATCAAAACATGTGCAATACAGAGTTACATGTCTTACGAGATTGAGATGATTTCATCCATCTTGCATTGTTCATCCGTGTAAGTCACTTTATGTATCTGGGTTGGTTTGCTGTGGATTAAAAAATGCAAATAATGTCCACATTTCTCTGCGGACCAGCAAAATTTTCTCGCAGACCACCACTTGGGTGACCGCTGTTCTAGATTATTGGATTTTCATCGTCATGTGATTCATTACTGTAAAACCATTCCCGAGTAGTGTAGTCTCGTGCGAGATACCATCGGGTAACTAGTCGATGGGCAAGGGAGTACATCGATCCCAGGGGAAATTGTTAGTTAATCGATGATTATTTTTATTGATACATTTCATAAATTATGTCATCAAAATGAAAAATTAATTATAATAATCACGTATTGCGCATTTCAGAAATTTCCGGATTTGAAATTCCGCTACGTGGAGGAAGACCAGCCGGAGGAGTTCTTTACCCCGTACGTGTGGTCGCTGATCTGCGCGCACGGAGCCATCCGGTGGTCCATCGACCCCAGTCTGCTGCCGGACCTGTCGTGCTGATCTGTCGGTTAATTATCAATACGAAGCGGCCGGTTTAAAAATCATCAGTGAAATGAAACCGGAGTCGCGTTATGGCCCGATTATTTATTATTAACTGCGAGGAATCCTGTATTTGCGCACTCGAATGAAACTGAGATCTCGTTCGAGGGCTACAATACTAACGTCTTCCAAGGATTGCAACGAAGATTCAAATGCGGCAAAGTGTATTTCTTATTTAATAACGATGACAAAATTGCAATAATCACACGTAGCCGTTCACTCGTAATGTTGATGCGGTTCAGAAACTTGTCATTACTGACTGATTGACGTTTCGCATATCGATTGCAATAGCACTTCTATTACACTCGTACGAGGGCAGGTACCACCAATTATGTAACACATTGTTTATTCCACGTAGATGAAGACTTTCACTAAGTAAGCAATGAAGATTGTTTGTTTCTCTAAGTCACACTCTGTAAATTCCTATAGTCTGCATGGACACATTCCGACAACTAGTGACAACGGTGCATTACATATGTATATATAACTATATAATATATATGAAACTCAATATCTGTTTTCTATACAACCCTATACATTCTTTGAACAATCTAAACCTAATTTTGCACAGTTACATTTTAGAATTCTGCCCCCTCACATTGGATAATTTATATAGCACATTTTTATAAAAAAAATTCTTCAAGGGTACTTTACACATCAACTGTTTAGTCCTGCACTAGGATTTAAAATTAGTCATTCGAACTTATGGATATCATCATCCACGTCGGTCCCTCATGATTGATTGATCTCTTGACTATGCTCCTCTATTCTGCTGTCACCGGAGAAGTGCCTGTTGCCAGCACCACTCGGTCGGTCCAACGGGTGGGGGATCTTCCTCTTTGTCCTTTGACGTGGCCCACCATAACAAGCTTCACTAAGCTATATTCCCTTCTCGCAAGATGCTCAAAAAATTGTAGGATACATTTCAGGCAAATCTTTGAGAGTCTGTTCTTGATGTTTAGCTCCTGCAAAATGGAGACATACGTGCGTTTCGCCATTTATGATGTGTTTAATGTGTCTCCAGCACCACAACTCAAAGGCATCAAGCCGTCTTCTCTCTCTTCTCTGTAGGGTTCATGATTCCACACCATATAATGCACAGAGATGCCTGACCTTCGTTGTCTTGGAAATGATTTACTGAAGAAGTGCATTTTCAGTATCTTTTTAAATAAAGTCTGATTCAAATCCCCGACTTCTGCCCATGACTGGTTTGGTTTCACAACCCGGCTGAAGTAGAGGCTCTACCATTTAAATTGACTGGTATGCGGAGCTCTTGAAGATATGTGTGTATTATATTGAATGCCATCCTAATTTTGTTCAGTAGCATTCTAAGATCCTGAGGATAATATAGGCACCCCCTCCCTATAAACAACCCCATTAAATTATAACTAAATCTGAATATTGGGCAATGCAGGGTAGGGACCGCTAGCACTCTATAATTATTAGAAGATTAAGAATTTAGATGATGATGGGTTAATTAATAATGGCTTAGTAGGCCTTGTGTTCTAACATGAACATTTACACCGATGACTAAGTATCAGAATCTTTCAGGGTCAGATTAAAACAGGAGAATAAATCATAAAGGTTACTTATATATGGTCCAGGCTTATTTAGCACAGTTCTATAATATAACATAATTAGTTAAGTGTATAATAATATTAATATATTGCACGGCGAGCTCTGATTTTGATACTGACGTCAAGGTAAGTATAATATTAGCAATCACGAATTGCACTCAGGTCGGTGGCTGGAAACGGTCTGCACCACCGGTGCGCGGACCTCTGTGATGTTATGCACCGTCGTTACTAGCTGTCGAGGTCCCATGCACACCGCACATTCTTGATTCGTTTGAAATCGGAAAACTTATCAAATCTCTGGCACAATTTATAGTGATAGTAGCCTTCTTCACTCGTCAAACATTGTCACACGCAATTGAATTGTTTCAGGTTTCCTGAAGGTGCGTTATTAGGTGGTCAGTCAATTTTTAAATGAGGGCGTTTAGATAAATTTTAACTTTTTGACATATTTAAGTTTGAAATCTATCTAAAAGCCTTAACCTTTTAAGAAATGTATGACTGTATGGAGTGCTGCTATTTTATTTTGGTTGTATGTTCATACATGGTACGTTTGCAGGCTTTTTTTCAGAGTGTATTAATTTAATTGTGATACGGCCATCATACTGCCATACAGATGACATGTTAGATAATTTTTGGAATATAATACCCACAACTAAAATAGCCAAACAATTTTTATGTATTTAAAATGCCGTATTTATTTGTATAATTTGAGGTGACATCGGGCATTGGTACATTGTAATGATGGCAGGCGGCGGGTGATAAATGTCGCAAAAAAATATGACAGTAGGTTAATAATAGATTGCAAGGTAATGGTCGTATATTAATGTTATAAAAATTTCAACGTATGATTCTGTAAGCTTATTGAAACTTTCATATCAAGAGTGTATAAATATGTAAAAATATTATCTTTCTATCAAAAAATAGCTTGTATTATAATAATTGTTATATTATATAACACAATACCACCTATGAAAATACACTTGAAGGCATTTATTAAAGCCGTTTAATGCAAATTTCTTATAGATTTTGATGTAGAATATTATTTTTTGGGAACTCTCGGGTGAAATGTGTTACGGAGCTGCGTTAAAAGTGTGAAACGTTATATATGAGGTTCGTGAGCTGCGATATAACATTTTCGACTCCTTCTAAAGTATCGTAACTATCAAATAGGTCAATTTTAGTTGTTCTACATTGAAAGGTGACTCTCATATAGATTCTTCTCATTCGCTGCCAGTTTCAATGCTACATGGGCAACAGGGGGCGATGCACAGCTACCAGATGAGATATACTCCTCACTGTTCTCCTTTATTATGTATATAATGTATTAGCTCGCGTAGAACAATAGTAAGTGAAGAAATACATAATCAATCGGTACATAATTTGAAAACAAAAACATATCACCCCGTATAAACAAATAGAATTGGTATTCCTGGTCTCACATGATGACAATGAACCAGATAGTCCAGAAAAGAGGCAAACTTGGAAAACAATACGGCTTTTTATATATATTATGCTATGTTTTGAATACAATACTCACCAGCGCCATACTATTCTGGCTTGACATACAATTCCCGCCTCATCTTCTCATACAATCTCGCCGATTATTGTGACTTCTAACAGGACCATCTTCTGTTATCTGTTTTACCTGGTCCTCTTCTTTTTGCGCCACCAACACTTATCTTTCTTACTATTCTCTCATTCATCCATTCCATATGACCAAACCACCTAAGTGATCCCTTCTTAATCTTACTCATTATACGAAGATCAGCTTTACATTCTTTCCTTATTTATTCATTTTTTACTCTGTCATAAATAGATCTGCCACATATATACGCCTAAGTGATCTCATTTCCACTGCATTCGGTATACTTTTGTTCCTCTTCTGCCAGCTTCAAGCCTCACTTTTATACACCAGTGTCGGTACCGGGACTCCATTGTAACCGCTAATCTTGCCTCGGTTGACAAGTTCCCATTAGCTATAATTCAATTCAACACGCCGTTCCAGTCATCCTCATTTCGATATCTTTCTCAGCCTTTTCGTTTCTATCAAACATACTTCCCAAATACACAAACTTGGTGTGTCGCTTTCATCCTCCTCGAATATCATCACTTTCAATTTGTAGACATTCATTATATGGTTGCTTTCCTTGTATATATCATAAAACGTATATACATATGAAATACTAAAACATCTATAAACGTTAGGTACAATACTTTACATAGAAGGGGTCCGATATATGAACGTTGCTACGGGTATTTAGTATTTTTATACACATTAACGATGAAGAAACATTTTCACAAAACAAAAGAACATCTGAACTTGAAATAAAATTCAGATGATGTTTAAAGAGACTAAAATAAAATACGCTTCTTCTTTTCTCCTTCATGTCATTATTGACATGTAGTGACCTCAATTAGATGAGACTCGGCTCGTAATGCAACTTCACAAGTTCCGCTCCCGGACCGCCCTCATGGCCGACTCCTAAGTTGTGTCCAGGATAATCTCATTTTCTAGGTTGTCACTTTGACGTATAATGTGACCAAAGAATCTTGTTTACGGCTGTATATATATATAAGGCTTGCTGCGGTTAGATTTGTCGCTGTCCACGGAATGCTTAACATCTTTCTAACGTCTATCGCTGACTGTCCAAGTCTCCGCCGCATACGCGAAGATTGGAAAGATAAGAGTGTGAAACAACATATTTGTTGATTGCTTTTTACATTAAAATACACATGTTTTATGATGATGTTATACATGTAATGCATTTTTTCTTTGCTTAATCTTGCCGTTTAATCCTGTCCGCAGTGCGTGCATTTCAGCTAGCAGCGTGCTAGCGCCGTCATTTAATTTGGGGATGATTAATTCATTGTTTATATTTAATAAATAAATGTATTTCTAATTATTATTATTATTATAAAATATTAAATTCCATGACTAACGTGACTTATAGCGAGTCCTGTATTAAGAAGTATATATTATATATGATATGTTAAATTTTAAGTTTTCACTGATGTCATTTTCTTGACTAGTTTTATTCTCTCCACGCGTATTCGTAAGCTATTAAAATACAATTAACTCACGACTACTGCGGTGGTATGTTATTAAAAATATTTCTGAATTAAAAAAAAATATATATATATACTATTAGGATGAGACTCGTCTCGAAATTTGCATAAGGAACAGTGGAGAGCCGGGCGCGGAGCCAGCTGTCATTCGTTGTCTATTGTATTTCGTGCAAAATGTAAAATGACCGACTGATGCGTTTTCCGAGTCAAGCGAGCAAAGTCTTATCTGAGTACACACGCAGTCTTAGAGGAAACGAGATCGCGAAAGAAGGTGTATAACCCGGATATTTTAATCTAGTCATTTATCGTTTCAAATGGTGGTCTCGTGGTTGTTCTAAATGGTGGTCTCTCACCAGGGAAATTATGTTTCATCACTCCGATCTGTTCTTTTCCATTGTATTTATATTTAAATTTGTTTAAACCACCGTGTTGTTTTTACGTCAACCGGTTTCGATCACCTTTTAGAGACAGGACACAATTTCGTAAAAAAAAACGTCATTGAAATTTTACTCATTTATAATAAAAGATTGGATAACTTAGAAACTATAAGACCAATAAAACTTTACAAATAACCCGCTACATATTTATTACATTTTCCATTTCAATGTCTCCCTGTCAATCACCTCCCCACTCTTACCGAGACTCCGCCTACACCCTGTAACGGATGTTATTTCAATTTTATGGAATAGTTCAGTTGTACGCCAGTCTTGAAGAAGATACGTCAGTGTCGAAACAGGTTGACATAAAAATAACACAGTGATTTAAACAAAAGTTAAATATAAATACACTTTTAAATTATATCTAAGCACAAGGTTAACGCAACAAACATCTACAATGTTCTTTTCCAGTTTTGCAATATTGACTGCTTGAGTGTCCCAGGTAATGCCATCTAACCATCATAGCTTGGCTTTTCCAACACTTTCTTCACTGGTTGTTAAACGTGACCAGCCAGTTAAACGTGCTATCTCGATAACTTGAAAAACGTTGGGTTCAGCAAATTCTGCGTCTAATTCGTGGTTGTAGTGGATATAATCAGGGGCGTGCATTGCATAAACCTAACTTGTTTTTTCAATCCTTATAATAATTGTACTGAACTAAATATTTTTTAACTGAATCTTTGTCAGCATTTTTAACGTCTGCGGATTTTCTGAATTTTTTAAACAATTTGTGTTTAAGGCTGCCGTTTTCGAATGGGATCAATCCTTATTGAAAACTGCGTAGAATAACATTTCTACATATTTGTTTTACTTGACAGACTAAACGTTTTATGTTCTTAGTGTATTCCGACCTATGATTCAGCTATGCTAATTTGTAAAGCTAGTTAATTAAATACATGTTTTTGAACACTGTTATTGAAAGATTTTAAATCTGTTGTCGGAAGGAGAAATCGTAGAAAATATTTTAAGCGAAATCGAATGCAGAGTACGGTACCGAGCAATAAAAGAATTTGCCTATTTTATAGTAATAAATTTACAATTATAGTCTATTATGAAATTGGTAGAATTAATTGTTCTCAAATTTTTTTTTGATACGTAGTATACCTACCTATTGTATACTTAGTTAGCATCGTCGGTAACAGTATAATCTAAGTTTATGCCTACTGCACGCCACTGGATATAATAGGTGTACCGAAAAGAAAGATCGATTTTTTCGTTTACCGTTTTCAACAGTAGTTGCGCTTTTACTGCCATCTTTACACAACGTGTTTTGTGTTTTTATGGTGACTATACATTGCCAAGAGTGAATTATAATTTATAAAACTTAAATTTAACAACCTTATTTATAATGGACTTGAAGAAAGAGACAGCAACAATTGCCACTAATAATATTTGTGATGTACTGGGAGATGTTTTGAATGTTCGCAAGTGTCAAAGACGGTTCAATAAGGAAATTTTGATTTAAATATAGCCCTGGAAGTGGAAGACTTATTAAACTGGCTGCCCAAATCCAAAACAATCCAACTTTATCTATTGAAAAAATCGCAGACAAACTCGGATACTCGTGGTCAAGCGATCAAATGCATTTTAAAAAAATCGGCAAGGTGTGGAGACAAGGAAAATGAATACCGCACGAACTAAGCGAAGAACACCTAGGCCAGTGATTCCCAAAGTGGTCTATATCGACCCCCAGCTATGATAATCTGTAAGGGGTCTACATCAGCGAAAAAAAAATTTGGGGGTCCATGATAGTGGATCTCAACATACACTGATAGTACCTATTTACTTACATTATAATCTTATAATATAAAGACATATACGTTATTTATAAAAGTACCTATGAAGTAAAAAATTTATTATATATGTTTATAAAATTGTGTAAGTTGTAGGATGTAGGCATTCGCTTTGTGGTTTAAGTTTTTAACACTAAACTTCACTACAATTAGAAATTTACAAAAAATCAATATCAGGTAAGTAGTGGGTCTACCAAAAACCGAAAAACATGGCAAGGGGTCTACGACACAAAAAAGTTTGGGAACCTCTGACCTAGGCGATCGAATAGACTCATATTAACAACTTTTGGAAATGGATCAGAGACGCTATTTTTACGACATGTGATAACTGGAGATGAGAAATGGATGTTATACTCGAACCAAGGACTCAAAAGCAATGGCTTTCGAAAGGTCAGATAGAGAAACCCACCACTGAGCTCGACCTCACAATGAAAAAAATCCTTTTGTCTGTTTGGGGGGATTGCAAGGGCATTATTCACTTTGAAGCTTTCAGATTTGGACAAATGAAAAATGCACAATTGTATTGTAAACAACTGGACCGTTAATCGGCGGAATTTTTTTTTTAATAAGCATTCAAATCTTTTATTTAAAAAAATGACATTCTTTTTTGGTAACCTTAATATATTATTCTTACAATGCAACCTATGCATTAGGCTTGCATTAGGGCGATACTGAAGTATCTTCTGCATTCATCTGGCTCATATTTGGTTTGGACGTTTCTCTCTGCTCTTGCTCAATTATATTTCTGGGATATGCATTGTCTATGAATTATGTCCTACTCATTGACCCCTTTGATTTTCGATGGTATCTATCATGAACCTGTTTTCTTGTAGAAAACCCTCATTTGTCCTCTCTAGGTCCATCTCGTTCTTTTCATCCATCCCCTGCACCACACCTCGAAAGATTGGAAATATTTTAAATAAAAAAAATTCCACCGCGCAAATAGATGACACATTTTTATTCAATGATATTTTTAATATCATTTTTAAAAAAATGTTTGCATCTATCGAGTCAATTATTTACGTTATACAAAATAAAAAAATTACAAACTCGTAAAATGAATGTACAAAATAAAACTGCGTAGGTAATAAAATATATTTTATTGAAATTATACATCACATATTCTGCGTCACAAAATACTTTTAAATGTAAACATTTTATCCAAAATATTTCACACTAAAGCAACACGACGTCTTGCTAATAAATACGTCACATTCGTTGCCATGCTGACTACACATTTTATTCAGTACCTACTAAAATTTTTGAAACATACACTTTTTACAAATTCACATGTTGGAAAAGACACAACATGTAGCATGTTTGAAAATTAAAGTACACATTCCGGTAGGTAGGCAAAAAAAATACATACCTACCTGTAGTACCTACCCACAATATTGAGCAATATTTTTTTGACAAATGATATTTTAAAATGTTAAAAATAAATGTAATAAATTTTTATTCTTTCCTTCCTTTTCTGTGAATTGTACACACAACACACACGCGATGTTTACACATAATTTAATAATCTTGTAATTATCAATAATCGTATATTTAAATGGTTAGAATTTGTCTAGGCGTTATGTACAATCGTAAAAATTATCAAATAATTATGATATTTTAGTTTTGCTTCTTGAAACGTCTTGAACATCTTAAACGAACACTTTTAGGCATTTGACGCATGACCTCACACGCGACCCACGTGTATTTTCAAATTTGCGATAGAGTTCAAGTACAAGCTTATCCATCACTGTAGGGGACATCACCGAGGGGACAGACGACTGTATGATCGTTGTTCGTCTATTCCTTTTGGAAATTTATCATGATGATATATAAAACATCCACTGCATCATATAACCAATAGTAGTACAACCTGATAAGGCTGGCGTTTAGAAGATTTAATTTTGAAATGTAAATTTCAAATTTGTTTTAACGATTATTCACATTTAGATAAAATTAAATAACTCGGGAACATGACCGGGTTGCATCAATGTCATTTAGAAGAGGCTGTTATAGAGGTGGTTGTGGTCCGTGGACTTACCTACCATCCACTCGCATCGGTTGCAATTTAAACTTATGCACGGGCTATATGCAGTACTGATAATGATTTGTTTAGCTTATCGTGATATGGCCGGCGGTGAAGTCAAATGTATCTCTCGGCACGATGAACGTTGTTTGTCCAGCTAGTGCCGGGCTAAATGCATGAGATTATCCACACCATGTTGTGAACTTGCTGTAATATTTTGGTAATTTAAAGATTACTGTACAATTCGTCGTTCATATTTCAAAAAGGCGTATCTAATTTTTTGTTTAAATTGAGTTACAACTTGGGTTGCATTGCCCAAATACATGCCCATCATCCATTCCAACAGGTGTATCTGAATTTTATTCCAATTAAGTAATATTACATAAAAATATTCTTATTTCCATGTGTTATTCTTAACAAATGCCAGTAATAATTAATATTTATGGAATAAATACACCTCACACTATCTGTAAATCAAAAATACTTTTGAAATTAGCAAACTTATCTTTGTGGTTAAAATTTATATTTGTTAACTTTGTTTTTTTCCTAAAAATTATTCGAGTAAATTTGTATTAAGTAACAATTTGAATTAGGTACTAGATTTAATTGTTGTTTTTTTAAAAATAGATTCTGGTAAAGAAACAATTATATATGTTTTTAGTTAGCAATGACATCCTGAAGAAGAAAATGGTATTTTTCGAAACCGGTAGATAAACTCAATTAAGTGGTTAATAAAATAAAGTTAACAAATAAAAATACAAAAAATATCTGTAGAAAACGGTAAGATTATTTTTTTAATAATATATCATCTGTTGTAAAATTAACGAATTCAAGATACGCCTCTATGAAAGACATATTCACTAATTTTCAGTATACTGTACAATACTTCAATGACTCGCGGTTCGCGGTGCGATATTTTAGTGACATTAGCAGCAATTATAATATTTACTATAGACAAATATATTTTTGCAATCTACCAAATATTTTAAATGCTTTTTTAATATATTCTATATATTATTAATAGTCTGTAGTCGTAGTTGTCCTATATTGTCGTTTATTTCACCATTTTTGTTCTTTGAAATGTAATTAAGATAATGTATAGTCAACATATTACATTGATGTAAAAATTAATATGTAAGACTATAAATATTATTGATTTGTGAATTGTTTTAAAAATAAAATTACATTTTTGCGTTGCTGTTAAAGTGTGACAATTGTTATTTCATGTGTTTTATTTATTTAATTAATTATTAAAAATAAACTGTCTTGTAAAGTCGTTTTCCATTTAAGTTAGATTTGAAGTGGGGGAATGTCAACTTCCTTTCAATTAATTAATTTACTTCTTCTAACTTCTCCTTACATGACTAGGAGGTTTTCTCGAGCATCATTAGAATCCTTCAGACATTCTTAGGAAGTGTCTTGCTAGTTGAGGTACTCATGACAGAGCATTCTACAGTGTGAACTGTTTGCCTCCACTCTTAGGGATGTCATGGAGAGCCTTTCTTTAGTGCGGGTTCCTGAAGAAGGGAGACATTCACCGTTTCGCTGTCCATAGTATAATATGTAGCATGCGACATCAACATCACATCTCTAAGATGTTAGTCATGCTATAAAGTTATACTTGCCGAGTTATTTTAGAGAAGAATAAGAAAGGAGAGATCTAACAGGAGTATACTTTTAAGATTGTCCATTGCAGTTCTTCTCATATCGCTTCTTTTCTGTAACCCTTCTTCATGTGCCGGCATCTATCAAAGGTTGGCAGTATACTGATTTATTCTGTGCAAGATGTATATGATTACCGGCATTTTGGACATTTTCTGAGGTTACACCAAACAAAGATAACCCCTTTCTACTTCCTGCCTTCTATCTTCCCCTGTTTAATGAATTGCGAGATATTATCACATCTCTCATTGTGGAGAATGTGTTTGTGCAGCTTTGATAGTTTTTATTAGTTCTCTCGACTAAATCATGACCTCATTATTGGTAATGCAGTTAACTCAGGTGATCCTTGGAGCGCAAGGTATCATTGACTTTTTAAAACAAAATTCTGGCAATTGTACAACTGTTGAATTGAATACATATAAAATGTTATAATAATGTGCTCAAAATATAATAAATATATAGACACATTTTTGTATTAATTTAATCTCGTGGGTGATGGACTAAAATCCGTTGAAGAAATAGAAAAAATAATTTTTACATTCCGGAACCTTCATTTAAATATAAGACAACATGTTATTTTTATGTGTGGCAATGTAGGTTAAGATTAGGTTCAATAGTTGTGACAAGGGTGACCGTGGAGTCCCATCGCATGAATTGAAATAATGACATATTGTCTGCGTTACCTGTTTAATGAATGAATTATCTCAATATTCTACGAAACACCTGCAGTGTGCACTTTAACAGCAACTGTGACATTTAAATACATGTAGTATTATTAGAAGAGATATTAGAATTTGTATCGGTGATAAGATTATTGAATGGAATTGTTTCCTAATACGAGCTCTAGAATTTCATTTCGATAATTTTTAAGGTCAAAATTGTTACGTGTATAAAAATATATCAATTGTATATTTGAATAAACGATGTACCGTATATGAACTTGTGTTTTTATCGCAAACATTCCCGATTGAAGACCCGCACACAAAATCACAAATTGTGAATCAATCACCGCTATCGGTAAATCACAATCACCAACTGTGAATAAACCACTGTTGCCTGTGTGACTCGCAATCACTAACTGTGAAGTAGTGATCACTGTTATCTGTAAATCACTAACTGTGATTCAGTATCTGAAAGTATCGTGATACTAGATGGCTTCATTGAGAGTCTTCGCTTATTTGCCAGCGTGGTGTGTAGACATCCTATGTAAGTTATTTTTTATTACATTCTACATGTATGATTTTCTCGTGTCTGTCCGTCCGTGACGTATGGCAATATAAAAATATTGAGTGATTATAATTAGAACTCTCATGTTTTGTGGGATGGTTTAGTTGTAATTTTTATTAGGTACATCCTTTTCATTATTTTTAAACATAATTTATCAGAAAACGGTTGGTTAGCATTATATTTTGCTTAGGTAGGAACTACAGGGTGGCCCAAAAAAAGTGAGAACATCTCGTAACACACGAGTTATTTCAAAACATGATATAATTAATTATAATTCTTAATGTAATTTGTTTTGCACAATATTTAGCTAATCAGAAATCATTAAAACACCCCATATTGCATCATCTAGTGGGTTTAAATCTGGACTGTTCGGTGGCCACATGCCTCGCTCGATAACATTCTCAAGACGAAGAAAGTTGATTGTATTTCTGGCTGTGTGAGATGGAGCTCCGTCCTGTTGTAATGTCTAGTTGTTTTGAAACTCTTTGATCATTTTCCTAGTACCCCAACGTTTTTCAATTCGCAAATTTTTGATCAGAATACGGTCTTCTGCAGTGATTTTTGTCATTCTGGGCAACAATTTGATAAAACCGAATATAAAACAATGGGAAAATTAATAATCAAAGATGGTGACCGTATATTGTCGAAATAAAACGTAATATAGGTAAATAGGTAAGTAAGTAAATTAGTAAACTATTTAAGCTATTGTTGATGTAATTATATCACATTTTACGAAATGTTCACTTTTTTTAGGTCACCCTGTAAATGTGTATTATTTTTTAATTAAAATTTTTAGGTAGGTACCGGTAAGGTCACAAATAAACTCATTAATTTTTAAAATTTGATGTAATATCACGGTCATGTGTGAACTTCGCCCGTGTTACGTGTACAATACAATGGGAAGGAAGGAAGGAAAACAATTTTTTATTTGCTAGAAAACAATAGCTCGGCGTTGTTACTTTGTGTGGATTTAATTTGTATGTAGTTACCTTAATAAATGAAGATATTAATTTTATTAAAAAAAAATTCTTTAGGAGAACACATTCTTATTGTGAAGTTGTAATTATTCAGAACATGTTCTCCTAAATAATAAAGTTGTATCAATGTGTCCAAAATTTAATAAAAATGAATTGATAATTCTGGCGTCTGCTATTAGTTTACTCAAAGGTATTTGAGATTCTGTAAAAATAAGGTAGATGGCTCTGTCAAATGATGGAACGATTAAATGTATTAATATCAAAAAGGTAACATATAGGGTCGAAAATTGTCGCTAAAAATAATGTTGCTGTAGCTTAGTTGGATAAAGCACCTTCCCCGGTTAGGAAAGAGATCCAGGTTCGAATCCCGGTGGCGCAACAACAATATTTTTCGATAAAATTGATTTTATATGTATATCTTTATAATTAATATATTTAATTCATATTAAAAAAAATTTATTTCATAACAAAATTGTTTAACTCATCTAATTCGTATTTTAAATGGGTACGATTTAACAGGGAATTATTTTAAAATAAATACTTTGTTTTATAAAACGAATTATTTATGCATTACAATAATAATTAATAAATATTTGTTTAAATAAATAAATTTCAGATATCTCATAGAGACGAAGCTATTTTTATTGAGATATCTGATATTTATTTAATAACAATGCCTTTATAGATACAAATCCAGTAATTGTGTGTTCTTGGACATTTTAAAATATTGCTAAAATAATATACTGGTTAAATAAGAAAAATATATAAAAATTGAAAAATACAGATTTTTCAGGCGTATTCTAAGTATGTGTTAAAAACACTATATTGCTAAAATATTTCTTTGTTCAATAAAAATTAGCTAACCTAACCTTGCTGAATTTTTATTATTTTGTTGCACAAATAATTCGTTCTAAGGAACAAAGTATTTGTTGTAATGTACGTATTCATATTTCACATTTTAAATTAAAGTAACATCTCAAATTAATACACATCGAGCTACTGCGCCATAGATGGCGGTAACCGCACGAATATTATGACCTCCCCGTCCCGGAGTGTTCAGATAGTCGCCTTTCCACTGCATTCTAGAAGATGGTGTCTTTTGATACCATCTTCAGACACAAGTGAAAATACTAAGGTTTAATTTGTTATCGATAACAAAACAAGTTTATCAATAATATCTACGATTAATATCCGAGGTAAAGGTAGGTGCCTCTATAATATCTTCATTGGAAGCAGAAAAGGATACTTCACGCAAGCAGGCACATTTAAATTCATTTTATTATCAACCAAGCAGAAAGCAATTGTAAGATGTTAAGAGAAGTGTGCAAGTCTTGGGTATTACAGGGCTTACGACCTGTCACCGGCTGAGCTGGCACACTTTTCGTATAAAAATAATAGCTTCGTCTCTGTGAGACATCTTAAACATGATGACAACCCCCCAGGGGATAAAACCCAGTAATTAGTTCCTACAAAGATTTGGACTCACTCAAAACTATTGTAGAAAGCCATTTATTTGGGCTAGCTGATCAGGAACACTGACGACGGTGGACAGGAAATTCCACGTCGCATCAGACTATCTAAAGTTGCTACGCACCAACTGCAGAGAATATGGAAAGACAGTGACATGAAGCTAGCAACTAAAATGGTGTCGGTCCACACTCTTGTCTTTTCAATTTTCGCGTAAATGAGATTAAATTATTTGAAAAAGGTTATTAGGGGACTTCAGTTTGTCATTGATTTTGACCAAATATCTTCCGATGTGTTTCTTTGTCAACTGTTTTTTTTTTTTTAAAAGAAATGTTTGTGTTTTGTAATTTTTATAGATGTATTTGTTTTTTGAAATCAATTCATAAATGTAAGCTTAATTTCATTGAAAAAACTACTAATAATTATTTAATCAAACAATTTTTATTCGATTTAATACGGATAATATATTCCCAATAGCTACTGTACATAATACATATGAATATTTAGTTATTCAAGAGTTTTGTTGGGATGGAACTGTTCCACATCCGCCCTATTCTCCTGATCTGTTAGCAGACGCAACAACAATATTTTTCGATAGAATTGATTTTACATGTATATCTTTCTAATTAATATGTTTAATTCATATTTAAAATATCGCAGAGCGTCTGTTCTGAATAATTACAACTTCACAATAAGAATGTGTTCTCCTAATAATATGTCATAATTTGACAATTCTACCATGATAAGAAACTGTGACCATAAATGACCATGAGACATAGATGAGATGACAGGATGACAGATGCTCAATATATTTGCCAGCCGTAATACGATTACAATAAGAATGTGTTCTCCTAATAATAAATAATCGTCAATTATCTGAGAATTTGACATGTTTTAAATATTCACCATTGGCTGTATGAATTTAGATTTATTCACTTTGCAGGCGTTAAATTTTCGGTCAATGCTAATATAAATTCAACAGCGAGGACGAACTCTCGCTGTCATATACTGTTGCAACTGTCAAAGTATCAATGTGACAGATGACTTTTGAAACAGCTGTGAAGAGTCAACTATTTTTAACAAACGATATACCATCCGATATTGGAAGTAAAATTGGTGTGAAACCAGCGATTGAACAAGCCGTTTTCGCAAATAATTTTTTTTTTACTGTTGTAAAAATTTACCACTGACCGCTACAATTGCATCAGCGTTGGTTGCTTTGACATTTTTACTAATTATAGCAGTATACACCATTATACCATATATTACAGTATATATAGTTTAATAAGATTACACAAATATGGACCCAATATATGATCTTATCAGGCAGAGATGAATCAGAAGCATGGCTATCCAACATTATAACATAATTTATACAATACCTACACTAATAATTCACTAGTCACACCACAACTGGCTACTTTAACACAGAGTTCAGTCTAGAAAAGTAGCCAGGACAACGCTGTATATATCAGAGGTGGAGTCTACTCCATCCCGCACAATAAACTATGAGTATTGTGTCTTATGTGTATTATGTTATAATATATTCACCTCTGTTAGAACAAAAATATGTATGTCATCTAATAAATAAATACCTATAACAATTACAGATTAAGAAAAATGCATTTTAAAGTAAACACCAAAGCTGAGTAAATATCTAAAACATTTTGAAAAGGTTTACACCAGATTACTCTTCCTTGAAAGTGCAATTTTAGTAAATGTGTCTAAACTTTGAGAATTTTTAGAATAAAAGAAGTGTATGTTCCAGGGTTCAAATTTGGTGGGTGAACACAACCAGAACCCACCTCTTTGTAAAAGAAACTTTTGACATGTAGATTTTAAGTATTCCAGCAAAAACATCCCCTTGAAGATGGAGCTTTTTTAAAAAAAATTATGGCTAAAATTTCACACTGTAGGAATGCATGTAGGTGAAAATATGTTAAAGCAATATTGTATCCTATTTCTTTTTGAATAGATTGCTTTTAACCGCATGTTGATAGGACAAATAGGAGATGAGGTATTTCAATTTCCGCAAACCCTTTACATTGCAAAATATGCTCCGCCCCGTAAATAAATTAAATAAATTAAAAATACTAGTCATTTTGATTGCGCAAAATATATGAGAATATTTAAAAAAGGTCAAGCGACTATTTATTTAATTTCTGGACCATTTCAGATGGGATGACCCCTTATTACTATAAACATCATACCTTATTGTTGTAAATTGATAAATGAACTGGAAGGGTAAAATGTCTAATAAAAAAAAATCTAAATATTTTACTGCAGTATAAAAAAAAAATTAACCACGCGCAGACACTTTTTGTGCAGAGCCTACATGTTACTAAAATAAATTAAATTATGTATTCTTAAATATGTATATACCGCAACTAAAAATCAATATATTTATCAAGGCATCAAATTTTTTAACAATCTCCCCATCACAATTAGAACAATTACGGACTATCATAAATTTGTAACTGAAGTAAAAAAAATATGTACACAGACTAACTGAAACATAAATTAACTCGAATATACTCCTTCTCTATACACGAGTCTTACTCTCATAGAGAAGAAACAAATGTTAAAATATATATATATATATCCACTGATTATTCAAATTGTATTATATTTTTAATATTAATAAAAAATATATATATTTTTACAAGTTAAGTTTTGTTTTGTTCGCTCGTGTGCATCTCAATCCGGTGGATCGAGCGCCGTTGTTCCGCTTCAGAAAATAGCGGCTGGGCAGTTGGGCAGTCGACGTTTGTACCCGAAAGGCACAAGTCTGATATAGTGCTTATTTGTGGAAGCAATGTGTGATCGTGTCGGTTTAATTGAACTAAATTTGAGTTGAATAAGATTTTAATAGCATTGTTTTGAATTACTTGTAGCTAGATTTGTAGATGCTACTGAAGACAGGCGAACACCTATCTAGACGAGTGTCCTCGAGATCTGAAGGCGTCAGGCGAGCTTCTCGGCTTCTTGAATGGGAATGGGGAGCAGATAATCCACCCTGGAAGCAAAAACAACGGCCATCAAGGCTGTACCTGCGAGCGAGAAAAATTATGTTAGTCATTTCAAAACAGAATAAACACATCTGCCATTTTTAAAATATAAAAATACCTTATTATTTCCGCAAATCAGAGGTACATAAAGTAGCGATGAGAAAAAATGGTATTCTTGCCTCACTAGTGTGATTGTGATTGGTATTAGAAAATATCAGTGATTAAAAACTGTGACTTGTGATCACAGTTTCTGAAATAACAACACACAAAATAGTTTTTAAAATATATAATTTGGAGCGTACTTATTTATATGATTAGAACTTCATGTGTGTAAAAAACATACTCTAGCATAAATAATTAGTAGAAAATTATTGCACATATGTATACACATACCTACAGAATGTGAAAAAAAAATACCAACAAAATTAAATAATCAGAAAATTAGAAAAAAATTGTCAACAAAACAGATTCCAATAGATGACGCTAATCAAATTACGGAAAATCCAGTAGATGGCGTTGATTATAATTTAAGCGGCGGCGTCAGAAAAAAATTGTATCACGAATCACGATATTTCCAGATATTCAATCACTGATGGTGAGTGTGACTCAATGATATCAGTGATTGACTCACGGTTCGTGATTTTGAGTTGAATCTGCAAATACATATACACTTATTTTAGATTTTTACACAAGTCGAAATGTACGTCATTCGTGTCCATCCTAGGACGGCTTCTAAACAATAGTAAGCAAATCGCCATGAGCTCTCGCCCTCTTAACTTTTCTCGGCATCCTGCAGGGCTGTTTATTTTTTTTCTTCCAATTCCTTAGAGTCTACGATACTCTGAGTACTCTACATGCAGCTAGACCGCCAAATCTACTGCTACAAGTGCATCAGCGCTAATCGCTTTGACACTTTTACTAACTACCTTATTGTAATACACATCATATGTGTGTTGTCCAACGGATGGGGGTCCTTCGACGTGGCCCAGCGCAACAAGCGCAAGATGCTCAAAAAATTAAGGTCTCAGATTGAGAGTACTTCCTCGGTGTTCAGTTTCTGAAGAATGGAGACATTCGTGTCTCTTGCCGTCCATGGCCTTCTGTCTCCTATCTATTGTTTGTGATTTCATTCTGTTTGGGACATATTTGTGCTTGAGCGAGAATGATGTACTGTGTCTTCCACCTCCCCCCCTTCCTCACCTGCTACGAGCCCGGTCGATCGGCGACCCTGAACCGGTACGGTTACAAAGGATTTCGCAGTGTAAAATGTCTATGTGACCATCTATTGCAGCCTGAATCATTCAAGATCCTGAACGGAGATAGTGTCAAGACCCTAAGTTACAGTCCACATTGGAGGTGCCAGGAGAACGGGATTGTGGTGAGTGGAACTTCCGTCCGAATCCTGTTTCTTCCGGCATCTATGCCATCACGCAACACATTCCATATAAAATTAAAATTTTTAAACAATCGGTACCTATGTAATAAGATACGCAACGTTGTCTCGTCTCGAGCCGGAGGATCCTCCGCACAGCGGCCAGATGTGAAAACAGCGTCGGATTATTTGGGCAGAGGCGATTAGGTAAATGTATTAATTATTGGCCACATGAAAGAGTTGTTTGACCGCTTACTAACCTCCCAAACTACCGTAACCCGGTAATGGCTAATTATCGTTACGGCCGCCAAGTTAGTCCGGCGCGGTTTGTCAACTGGTGTCCTTGGAATATCGAGGTGTCATCTGATGTTTACATCAAACTGAGAATTAATTTTTCCGTGAAATTTGCACAAAAAGTTGGCCATGACGTGATCTCCATGAACTCCCGTCTTTTTGATACGTCGTTTACATTTTGCGCTCGGTCTGGGACGTCCTTCGACGTGGTCCACCGCAGCAAGCTTCTCCGAGCCATCTCGCCTTCTCGCAAGATGCCCAAAAAATTGATGGATTCATCTCAGGCAAATTGTTGAGAGTCTGTTTGTCTTGATGTTTAATTCCTGCAGAATGGAGGCATTCTAGCGTTTCGCCGTCCACGGTGTCTCGTCTCAAAGGCATCAATCCGTTTTTTCTCCCTTGCTTCCAGGGTCCATGATTTCAGACCATATAGAATGCACCAGAGACTGTACACGCCTGTCTGTGTCTATATAATATAGAGGAATATATAAAATTGACTCCTGATTCGGGGCCCGCTATATAATACAACTCGTATATTTTATTAGTATATATTTAATATAGTGCATACATCAAAGTGCATTCAAATAAATAATTGTTGTTCTAAAATATAGTTTTGTTTTCCTGTTATTAAATTAAATTAAAATTAAAAATTAAAACGGTTTTAATATAGTTTTAAAGATACAATTATTGGCAGCAATTTGTCAATTTTGATCTAAATGCCAGATGATATCTTGTTATTCTAATGTCGTAATATGTAAGGATTGGCAGAATTCCGTGGTCAACGACTCTTCATTTAATACATAATAGCGTGTTGCTTTTACTTCTCCACCGTACTTCAGGATCTTTCAATGTATATTATTGTAACCTGTATTGAATAAATCAAGTGTTTTTACCTAAGTACTATTTTCCTCATGCCACACATTTATCTGATTCATGTTGTTTACACGCGTTTGCTTCCTTCGATCGGTAACCCCTGGATCTTTTGGTGGTATTGGCTGTAATGGTATAGAAGAAGTCGATTTTATCTTATTTTTTAAATTGTTTGGATTAAAGTCATCTATTGTCAAATTGTAACAATTATTTGCGAAAAGATTTATCAAAGATGCAAACTGAATATTTTTGATTTTCTGATACTATTTTGTGTCTCCTGTGGGAGTCGCCAGGACCGAGGAGGATAAAGCGCCCAATGATGCGTAAAGAAATCTAAAAAAAATCAATAAACATTTCACTACGTTAAATTGTTATAATCACCAAGTTTTGCAGGCAGGATTTTCGCCTGTAGTGTAGTGTGTGTTAAGGTGTTGATTGCCTTGTTGCGAAGACTGGACCGCGCTCAATAAACGCGGTCGTTTGCATATCCCGCCGCTTTGTTACGGAGTCTCTTACAACGATTAAATTTGAATTAAATTGGATTATATGAATTAAGTTTTATAATAACATACATGAGCTTTAATGGTTTAACGCATTTTTTTTAAATATACAACATAATACACGCACGTACAACGTGTAGTGTGTGGGTGCACGACAGGACGCCGTGTCACATTTCAATTTTGATGATAGACTTTTGATTCTAGAAAGAGTTCGAACACGATTTTAGTAAATGATCTTCTGTTGTGTCTGAAACGAAGAGTATTCAAGCGGATGCTGCGGTACGGCTGCTGAGCGTGCACGCTTCACGTTCAAAACATAGAGCCATGGAAAGGGACGTCGTGCGAAGAGACGGGAGAAGATGTAATGGGCAGGCCTCATCGCTCGTAGAACGGATAATACAATGGCGCACCGACAGGCCGACCTGAAACTCGTCGGACTGACGAAATCATCAAAATGAATGGGAGACACTTGGGGAAGCTTTTATCCAACAGTGGATTAAAAAACAGCTGATTATAATGATGAAGGTTATATCATTCCACACTCCATCCAGATCGACCCGACAGTCAGTACTCTTTCACATTACTAGAAGTAGAACGTCTTATAGACAAAATTCATCCACTCACAATTCGTGTAAATATCATAAAGAGATGTTAACAGAAATTGACTTTTTTAACATTGCCCTTACTACACCAAAAGATTTTTTCTCACGAACCATTAAATTTTCAATTTAAACCAATCATTCCATCTACAAACATATTTTGCTCTCAGATGGAAGATGTCCAGCGGAAAATTTTCAATTATAATATTTTAAATATGAATTAAATATATTAATTACAAAGATATACATATAAAATCAATTTTATCGAAAAATATTATTGTTGCGCCACCGGGATTCGAACCTGGATCTCTTTCCTAACCGGGGAAGGTGCTTTATCCAACTAAGCTACAGCGACATTATTTTTAGCGACAATTTTCGACCATATATGTTACCTTTTTGATATTAATACATTTAATCGTTCCATCATTTGACAGAGCCATCTACCTTGTGGTGGCGCAACAACAATATTTTTCGATAAAATTGATTTTATATGTATATCTTTATAATTAATATATTTAATTCGTATTTAAAATATCACAGACCTATGTTCTGAATAATTACAACTTCACAATAAGAATGTGTTCTCCTAAAAAATTATAATATTAAATTTTAAAAAAAAAAAACTACAATGTTATTCTCATATTTTGCTACAGATGCTAATTAAACGTTTTATAAACAATATCGTCTAAATGCCGTCCATTTCTCTCGAGACACTCTTGCGATCGGACTCTTAAATTTGCGAACACGCGAGAGCAAAGCGTCGGTTCAACGGCAGCAACTTCACGGCGGATATTTTCTTGTAGGGCCTGAATTGTTCGAGGATTGTTGCAAAGAATAGTCATTTTCGTTGAGAAACTGCACGATTTAAATAACATGCACTGTTGATTTTTTTATTCCAGTACAGGCTGCAATCTTCCTTATCGATTTACGCGGATTGCACATTTCACATCGAACTTGAGCCGCATGCTCTGGCGTCGCTGCTGACGTCGATGGTCCCGGAGGAGTTTGGTTAACCGTTGTCCCTTCTTGTCTGAACTTTTGAACCCAACGCTAGATAAGTTGCGTGCTCGGCCAATGAATCACCGCACTTTAAATATTGCTCAACCGCGAACGCGCGGTGCGCTCCCGACCAGTGACTCATTGCGACTGGAAAACACGCAAATCACGCGCGTCGTACAATACCCTGATGGTTTACGAGCAATTACAATTTAATATTGAAATTTTTCCGCTGAACACCCTATATTAAGTCCAATTTATTGTCAGTAACCATTATAATGGCCATATATTTTAATACCCATCCCATCTTCCTTCCTCTTCTCCTTTCCGTTCACTCTGGAAATTTTTTGTTTTTTATTTTCCTTCTTTTAATTCTCTTATTTCTTTAACTCCTTCAATAGAAGAGATGGTTGTCACATTAATCTCTGTTACCAAACCCACACTGTATCGTGTAAGTGTATTTAATAATTTAGACATGTAATTGGTTGAATTTAATATTATTTTTGTTACTATTTTAACCAATATTGATTAATTATATGTTTTCTCAATAAATTAAAAATATCTCAGTACGCGCCTTTTTCCAAAATTTTAAAAATTAATAATATCAAATGTATTAATATATTAAAACGTACGTTTTAACCCCTATTAAAAAATAATATGTTCGAAAATTTAATTTTTCGTAGATAGGCACAATACCTACCTACCGGTTGATTCTTTGTGAATTCAGTACCTAAACAGAATATCTAAAAAATAAATTAAAAAAATAATACACACCTATTGCTAACGTGCAATTCTAAGAAAATGAATATATAATATTTAATGTTTACTTTTTAATTCGTTTTCTTTCGATCTATGTCCAGTGTTGAATATAGTCTTTTATAGCTCCTCATCTCTTGAGCTTAGCGATCAATTTTGCCCTACCAGCTATTTGCCTGATAACCATCTGACGATAGGTATAAGTTACTTTATATAATTTATATCTAATAAAATCAATATAAATATTTACCTTTTTTACAATAACTTATCTTGCACATATTTGTTTAGTTTTATTTTGAATGTATGTAGTTTCTTCATCTTTCTTATATCTTCTGGCAATTCATTAAAGATCTTCATCTCACTGTACATCACCGATTTTAGATATTTAGCCTGAATGGTAGTCTCAGTCTATCTCTTCCTCTTGTATGCTGATTTGCCTCAATTTTCATTATAAATTTGAGTTAATTAATGATTTTAAAAATTGAAATATATTTTTTCTGTTTAAAGGTCATCATATTAAGGTATATATTTTTATTTATTATCTTTGTTTTATTAACCACTTAATTGAGTTTAAATACATCTACCGGTTTCGAAAAATGCCATTTTCTTCTTCAGGATGTCACAACTAACTAAAACATATAATATTGTTTTTTTACCAGAATCTATAAATATTTTTGTACCTAACTCAAATCATTACTTAATACAAATTTTAGAATGGGACTCGTAGTTAAATTTAGTTGGTTGTTTATAATTTTTTGATTAGTTTTACACGCTTTATTTATCTCCAACGATTCCAAATTATTTCATTTGTGACCAACACCGTTTACATGCAAAATTGACAATCCCAATTTTTTATCAAAACCATGACCATTTTCTATCAAATGATTAGAAAATTCTGAAAACCCACTATTGTTCAAACATCTCAAATGCTCCCTTACTCTTATATTAAAATTTCTACCCGTTTTACCAATATAAAATGCAACACAATCCTTGCAACTAAGTTGATAGACACCAGAATTGTTAAATTTATCATCTTTGTCTATAGAATTTATGATAGAAATAGATTCTGGTAAAAAACAATAATATATGTTTTAGTTAGTTATGACATCCTGAAGAAGAAAATGGTATTTTTCGAAACCGGTAGATGTATTTAAACTCAATTAAGTGGTTAATAAAACAAAGTTAATATTGCTAATTTTAAAAGCATATTAAGGTCTGTCTATTTTTTCACAATATTATTATCAAAGCTTTATTTTGCAGAACTGACAATTGTTGCATATCTTCTTCATCAGCCAATAATAAAATGCTGCTGCAGTAGTTGACGTGAGGAACATCAACAGAGCTGTATACCATTTTACAAGATTCAGTACTCATAAATCTTTTAATCTTCATAATCACGTATCTCGTATTTTTCGAAAACTTTTAGACTCAGATCACAAAAAAACAGCTTATAAAATTATGGCTCCGAATAAGACAATAAAATTCCTTATTTCGGCACTGCAACTCCCGACTGCCGAGCTTAACTCATCAGCCAATCAGTCACCCTCATCACGCTGATGAAGTTACACCAGTTCCTGACACAAAACTCTAATTACCCATTTAATTAATATTATTTACGATATGAAAAGATCAAGGATGCCAAAAGTAGTATTTTTTCTTTTGCAAGGACTTATTTTAAAAATTACAAATGTGTCGTTGGACCGTCTTTTTCTTCTTCTTGAGCCCTATCCGTTCAATGGATGCTGGCTGTCATGTTGGCTATCATTATTTCGTTTACTGCTGTTACTGATGTTCTCCTTCTTCCAGATTGAGGACTTGCATCGGACCCGTGGTACGGCTGTGTGAGACAGACGCCGGATCACATCCTTTGGAATTGCGCTATACTGATGGATGCTAGACTCCAGGACTTTTGTCAGTGATTCCTGAGAGTCCCAATATTTGATGGGATCTCCCAGTGTGTTTTTTTTATTTTTAATTAAGTTTTCACGTGTACGTGTAATACTTTTGTAGTTTATTGTTTTTTCTTTGGGCTATAATCTGTCGGCAGTGGTGCTCTGATTGCAAGTCTGATTGTGTTTTGTCGTTTTTTCACTATCGGGAGTGTGTTTACATCTTCCCCTCTACTCCACGACTATTTTAGTGTTATTTTAATCTGTTATTTGTGCTTTTGCTTCTTTGTTTTTATAGATATATATTGTAATGAAATTGATTTATTTGATATTATTTTTTTTTTTAGGAGAACACATTCTTATTTTGAAGTTGTAATTATTCAGAACATAGGTCTGTGATATTTTAAATATGAATTAAATATATTAATTATAAAGATATACATATAAAATCAATTTTATCGAAAAATATTGTTGTTGCGCTACCGGGATTCGAACCTGGATCTCTTCCCTAACCGGGAATAGTTAGTTAGTTGGATAAAGCACCTCCCCCGGTTAGGGAAGAGATCCAGGTTCGAATCCCGATAGCGCAACAACAATATTTTTCGATAAAACTGATTTTATATGTATATCTTTCTAATTAATATATTTAATTCATATATGATATGTTTTTGTTTGTACCTCAATAAAGTAGAAGTTCTATTGTCCATGAGGGCAATTTTGTGTTGACAGCTGTGCGGGACGTTCTTGCACTGTTGCTATAGTAGCATTAAATAAATGACAACCTGCCGGCGAATGAGCAGGACTATATAGGAGCTTGTCTGGTGCAAGATGTTTCACCACATGTCCGGGATATTGAAGTTTTCGGATTTTTATTGTTTTATATGCTTATTTATCTTTATTCATCTGACATCTTCGCAGTCGCCCGACCACGTCTTCGGCAAGTGTTCATACTTCCATTCCATCAAATAACATCGAGAACATATAGCATCTGATAATTCTCATTCGTTTTGAGTTTTTTTATCAATCTCAAGCTGATCAAAATTAGATTGAGTGCCATGATATTGAAATGTATTTTCTGCTTAAGGGTCGTCATATATTCTCATACAGCCTTATTTTGCAGCCCTGACAATTGTTGCATTTCTTCTTCGTTAGCCAACGATACAATGCTGCTGCAGCAGTCGATGTGAGAGATAGATGTATACTATTTTACAAAATTCAGTACTAATGAATTCTGCCCCTTACCAGAAGTGAGATTTTTTTTTTAGCAATCACAAACACACGTGTCTTGTATTTTGTGATAAATTTAATTTAGTTTCTATTATGCCTTACAAATATTTAATTTCAGTCACTTCCTTCAGACTTTCATCACCAACTGTGATTACTGGTGTGATTGGTATTATTTTACTTCCAATGTTAATGAATTTAGTTTTGTGTTCTTGTTTTGAATTCTTATTGTGAAGTTGAATAAGAATGTGTTCTCCTAAATAATAAAGTTGTATCAATGTGTATGAATTGATAATTCTGGCGTCTGCTATCAGTTTACTCAAAGGTATTTGAGATTCTGTAAAAATAAGGTAGATGGCTCTGTCAAATAATGGAACGATTAAATATATTAATATCAAAAAGGTAACATATAGGTTCGAAAATTGTCGCTGTAGCATAGTTGGATAATGCACCTTCCCCGGTTAGGAAAGAGATCCAGGTTCAAATTCCGGTGGCGCAACAACAATATTTTTCGATAAAATTGATTTTATATGTATATCTTTCTAATTAATATATTTAATTCATATTTAGAATTTAGTTTTGTTTACATTTAGTTTTGTTCGCCGAGTTGCTATTGTTTGGGACACATTTGCGCTTGAGCGAGGATGATGCACTGTGCCTTCTACCTCCAATCCCTTCCTCACCAGCAATCGGGCCAGTCGATCGGCGACCCTGAACCGGTACGGTTACAAAGAATTTCGCAGTGTAAAATAGAGTGAGAAGTGTGTCTACGTGACCATCTATTGGCATCTGAATCATTCAAGATCCTGAAAGAAGATAGTGTCAAAACCCTAAGTTACAGTCCACATTGGAGGTGCCAGGAGAATGGATTGTGGTGAGTGGAACTTTCTTCCGAATTCTGTTTCTTCCGGCATCTATGCCATTACGCAACAGCTATATTATTTAAGTCATAGCTAATTCATTGAGTACAAGTTGCGTAATAGTCTCACGCAATGTGTAATATATGATTGAACGATTAAAACTTGCGTATAAAAAAAAATTCAAATGCATACTGAGTTATTTAAATATTTTGAAGACCTCCAAGACGTTTTAGAACCTCTTTTTTTGCACACATTTATATTTGCTGCTACTTTAATTGATTTCAGCAGTTGGTTATACAATATATTACGCATCTTCACGTCTATCGGTTCCATATGATTTTGTTGTGCTGTTTTCCTCGGTAATATCTGCCGGCAGTGGTGCTCGGGTAGAGAATCAACATGTCTTGTTTCCCGCGAGGGAGTGTTGGTGTCCTCCCCTTCTGTGTTATTACTGTATTGTATTATTATTTTTCCGTGCATTATATATCTTATATAATAAAGATTTTTATATGCGGTTGTAGGTGTGTAATGAAGGATGTTTTGGTTGGCGGCCGTGCGCCATTGCTTGGACGCTTGTGCGCTGCGCTGCGTTGCACCGAAAAAAGCCAACCTGCAGATTTAGGAGCTTTTGCTTATAAACGGTACTGGATTAGCGGTGGGTTCCTTCATTAATTTGCATTTGTGATGCCGTCCCAAAGCCGTAATTCCAGGTTCCGCCACTGCCGACGATGGAGCGACACTGCATCAATTGTGTCAACACTGAAATTGCAGGCTGTCACGGCGGACGAGCTGCCCGTAATGGCTTAAGGGCCATTTAATTACGTGCGAAGGCTGTTAAAATGGCTCCCTGAAAACTGGTTTGCTCCGTAATTTCATTTTGTAAGGAATCGATCGCTTCGAGGGGGAAGCCCGGCCTGAGGAAGGAACACGACCTGACAGGAAACAGGAAGCGTATCTACCTGGCCGTGATTGCATTTTCTTTCATGTTATTGTCGGTCGTCGTTCGGTTACGAACGACAACCATACGAGGAATGAAAAAAACTTCGGATACTTTCGAGAGTTTGCGGGTGTGTGGGTGTCCTGCTGGGAGATTTTTGAGCGTGCAAATGCCGCGATTGAGGGCGAGGGTCATCCACACTTCTCCTATCCATCGGATATCTGCCGGATCTAGTATCCTAGCCGGAAGTAAATGTTTTAATTAATGTAATTACAACTTCACAATAAGAATGTGTTCTCCTAAAATAATAAAGTTGTATCAGTGTGTCCAAAATTTAATAAAAATGAATTGATAATTCTGGCGTCTGCTATCAGTTTACTCAAAGGTATTTGAGATTCTGTAAAAATAAGGTAGATGGCTCTGTCAAATGATGGAACGATTAAATGTATTAATATCAAAAAGGTAACATATATGGTCGAAAATTGTCGCTAAAAATAATGTCGCTGTAGCTTTGTTGGATAAAGCACCTTCCCGGGTTAGGAAAGAGATCCAGGTTCGAATCCCGGTGGCGCAACAACAATATTTTTCGATAAAATTTATTTTATATGTATATCTTTATAGTTAATATATTTAATTCATATTTGGAAGTAAATGTATTTATTGTTGTTCACTCTGTCCTTAGTTGTCTTAGTTTACTGTCACTGTAACAATTTTTCCCTTTTTATATATACTAATATATATATGTGTAAAATAAATCAAATAAATATTCTTAGGTACAAGAGCCGAATTGGATAGTGAATGGTATTGGTTTTGTGTCCTCGCCACGTCAATGTCTTGTGTTAAAAAGATGACAACCTGGCGGAGAATTAGAAGGACCGATATGGTAGCCTTTGCTCATAGAACGGTCCTAGATAATAATGGTGGGTCTCATTCACCATCCACTGTCAGGTTTGTGATCAGGTTTTTTTTTTAACCCGATTCGCCATACAGATAATACATTTTATGTTATACATTAAGGTTACGAAATAAATATAATGCTATGAAAAAGAAATCCAAAGAAAATATTAATAAATAAAAAGTTCATATATACATATGAAAATAAATACTTCAGTCACGGCCATATGTAGTTATTCTGTAGGCGTTGCCATTCTCTGGTCAGGGAACCAGCTTTCCACGAGAGCGCCGCTTGCACCAGAGAGTTGGCGCTGAGCTCCAGCCGCAGATTTACGCCAGCAACTCGATGTTTCAGAAGCGGAACGAGTAAGCATTGTAGATGCGCTGCAATAACGTGCCAATCCGAACAGTATTATGTATGAGTTGTTGTACTGGATTCGGAGACGGTTATACGTCACTTGCTTGTATTTCGACCAGAGTTTGCAGGTATACATGCTGGTGAAGAAGGATTTAAACAGGATCCTCTTCACCTCCTCACTGCATCAGTAGAAACGCCGTGACAGCATATTTGCACGAACCCTCATAGTGCCACCATCTAGAATATTTTCTTCCCTTAATCTTTCTATCAATTACACTTCTAAAATATGCATCGTGTATGTGGGGGGTTATTGCATCCATTCTCGTTAGCCATGTTCGGAAGAACGAAGCTGAATTATTACCAGCCCCGAAGACTCTAAAGACCCTGGAGGCAAGGAAGAAAAGATGGATTGATGGCTTTGAGATGATGCTGGAGACACACGGACGGCGAGACCCAAGAACAGACTCTCAACCTGCAGCCTGAGATGAATCTTTCAAGTTTATAGGCATCTTGCGAGAAGGGAAGATTGCTCGGAGAAGCTCGGTGAAGAGGAAGATCCCCCACTCGTTGGACCGACCGATTGGAAAAGGCAATAGGCATAATCAAGAGGGCGGAAGTTCATGGAGATCGCGATCTTCAGTCACGAGGGATCAACGTGGATGATGATAATGATACTTTCTGCGTGCCACAGCAACACGCATCATCAGCGCCTCGGGCGAGCCAAGCCACTCTCTTCACTTCACGTACTGACGACACCGCAACAGCAGCTTTGTAGTAAGTTTGCTTGAATAAATTCAGTGCCAGTAGTAAGTAGTTTCCATCCATAATACCTACCCACCTGTTACATCTATATTACTATACATAGTCCAAATATTTCATGAGCTTTGTGATACGAGCACGAGACTAGCGGTTGATCTATGAGACAGCCGTGAGTCATGAAACACACGACATGCATCTCCTCATATATACAAGAATGAGACCTATCTATGGATGCCCCCATACATGCCCAGCGTTCACATGTTCGTTTAAATGTGTTGTGTAAGTGTGTGTGGGCCAGACTAGAACAGGTTGTAGGCGAGAAAGACTACATACAGTTACGCGCAAGTTACTAAGCTTGTGGTCGGGAAGACAGCGATAATAAGTAAAGTGGTAAAATGGCGCCCGGGACCCGGTTTCTTGGGCGGCTGCCGACGCATGTTATTGTCGCCGGTACCAGGCGTGTTTTTGCGGCTGATGAGAGCTTAGTTTCACGCCCAGATATCTGCAGGGGTCGTCAGCGTTGTTGATAATCGCGGAAGCGATAGATCACAGCTTCTTCGATTGATGATGATGATAATTATAGACATTCTCCTCTCAAGATTCTTTATAATTCTTTCAGTTCAGGTTATTCTTCCTTTATCAACTCCTCAATGAGCTTGTTATTACCGTACGAGGTGTACGATTCAAAAATGTGTGTATTTCGTTCTTTCTCCGCTACTCCACACTTCTCTGTCTTACGCAAGTGTCGGTACGAAGACCCCACCGGTTGATTTATTGCCCATTAAAGCGTTTTGCCTACGAGCCCCGCGAGCGCGGGCGGGGGGCGCGGGGGCGGAGATCCGAGCCGGATAAGGTCGGGTATTTTAATGGATATTTTTATAAAGTTTGATATATTAACAGCGGATTCTCGGCGATCTGATGGGCTATCGAGTTATTTATGACCCGAACTGCGAGCGGACTGCCCGGCAGAAGCGCCCGGCCCCGGCTCCACGAGGAGTTGTGACGGGAATATGTTTAGGGCCTCTGAAACACTCAAAATGCAGTGCAACTTCTATTCAACGGACTCTCGCTTACGACCCGTGTCCACGTAACGAGACAAGTCTCAGAAATCAATCGAAAGAAGTTGAAACAAAGCTAATATTAATTTTCAAAATGAAAGATTTTTAATATTTGCAAATTGAACGTTATGGTTTATGTTAATTTTAATACAGATTATACAGGGTGATACCTGACTAAATTATGAGTAGAAAATGTTTAAGGAATATGTGCAAACAATACGTTGTTCGAATTTCTTACAAAATCGTGTTAAGCTTTAAGTTTACGTACTCGGAGTTAAATATGTGCGAAATTTATACATTATTCAACAAAAAATAGTCTGGTTGCTCGAAATTCGTTGACATTTATTTTTTTGTATCCAATTTGGAAACTTTAAATAATAAGTATAATTACGTTTTTTTTTAAATGTTTGTATCTCTGACACGGTCGAAATTAGGCACATATTCCGTGAACATTTTTAACTCACAATTTAGTCAGGTTTCCATCCATAAAATATTGTGAACCAGGTCTGTCACACCCTGTATAACTTTGTTTTCAACAATTAGGTATAAAAATATTTACTTCTCGAAAGTACATTCCGTAGTAAACTCATTTTACTCTGCGATATCCGATAGAACATACGAGAATCGATAGTTAAATATGGCGGACTTTTCACAGCTGTTCCAAATGTCATCTGACACATTGCTACTTTGAAAGTTGCATTATTGGACATCCAAAAGTCCATAGATAATGCATAAAATAAAGCATAGTTTGTGATTATTTGTCGCGCCTATAGACATCTCCATCTACGCTCTGACAGTAGTAAATTTGACGTATCAACAACCCGCAAAGGATTTTTAGTACGGGCGTTAGTAAAAAGTTACAACCGGCCCTTAATGAGTTATTCTTTTATCGCTACATAAGAATCAAAGAACATTTAAGATATTTAAATAGTAATGGTTTATTAGAATTTTTCAATCATGCGTCATAATTGCAGCGCATCTACAATGTTTACCGAAGGCCGTATACATGGATTCGTTCCGCTTCTGAGACATCGAGTTGCGGGCGTAAAGCTGCGGCTGGAGCTCAGCACTCAGCACCGACTCTCTGGTGCAAGCGGCGCTCTCATGGAAAGCTGGTTCCCTGACCAGAGAATGGCAGCGCCTACAGAATAGCTACATATACAACAACGGCCGTGACTGAAGTAGTTATATATGTAATATTTATATATTGTGTGTATATATGTGTGAACTTTTTACTTTTTATTAACTTTTTTAATTTTTTTTTCATAACGCTGGAATAAACACATTATTATTATTATTAGAAAATTATCGTAATTTAGATAAAAAAAAAATTGGGATTGTCTGTTATACATATGCGCAATGTTGCTCTCAAATTGAATAATTAAAAATAAATAAAGCATGCATAAATAATCAACTATATTTAAAATAAAAAATCTTAAAAAGTTTCTAATAATTTTGTACCATTAAGTCAATTTTCACATCTTTCAACATCGTAACAATTTTGGTTATGTACTGTATTTATTTTTAAATATATATTTTTTTAAAAACATTACATATATAACGTGACATATATTGTTTTAGTAAGTTAATTTGACATACGAATCAAGGAAATTATATTATTAGCAGAACACATTCTTATTGTGAAGTTGTAATTATTCAGAACAGACGCTCTGTGGTATTTTAAATATTAATTAAATATATTAATTAGAAAGATATACATATAAAATCAATTTTACTGAAAAATATTGTTGTTGCGCCACCGGGATTACAACTTCACAATAAGAATGTGTTCTCCTAATAATAAAGTTGTATCAATGTGTCCAAAATTAAATAAAATTAATTAATAATTCTGGCGTCTGCTATCAGATTATTCAAAGGTGTTTGAGATTCTGTAAAAATAAGATAGATGGCTCTTTCAAATAATGGAACGATTAAATGTATTTATATAAAAAAGGTAACGTATAGGTTCGAAAAATTGTCGCTAAAAATATTGTCGCTGTAGCATAGTTGGATAATACACCTTCCCCGGTTAGGAAAGTGATCCAGGTTCGAATCCCGATGGCGCAACAACAATATTTTTCGATAAAATTTATTTTATATGTATATCTTTCTAATTAATATTTGAAATGGTATTTTAAAATAACTCATTAAATAATGTTAAATAATCTATATTAAATGAGTATGTACCGTATCTTTAAAAAACTAGTTCTCAGTTTTATCATTTTATTTTTTCTCAGTTCAAATCTATAAATTAAAAAAAAATATTTTTACATATGTACTTCGTTGATGGCAATAAGCTCCTAGCTGTTGACCAGATACAAGGGTTTTATTTTTAACTCCCATCTTCGTTTTACATCTCAAAAAATGACAGGTTTTATAGTTCGTACTATCAAACATTTTCAAAAATCTTCGAAACATCTTCTGAATACAGTTTTTTGGGCTAATCTGCCGTGTACATCTCCTGTGGCCAGAAAGGTCAGATATACACGCTAGATTAGCCCAGAAAACTGCACATAAAAGATTGTAAACGGCCGTAAAAACTTAAGAAAAACTGCAAAAAACAAAGTACGTAGCATAAATAATACACAGTAAAAAAAAAATGTACTAAGTATTGAAATTTTGTCAAGCAGTACCTTTAAACAATTTCTTATAAACATACATAATAATTAAATATATCTACATATTAATTTTTTATTTATTCTTTGTAGCTTGTGTTGGTCTGAAATCTATCGATAATTCGATAATGCTATGTTCCACACATCGGCAATATTTGTATACTGGTTACCCAAGTTTTGATATCTGTGTAATGCAGAATTAAACTGAGCAATCGTCCCAACATTGTTACAGTAATTAGACAATGCAATTTTTTTAGTAGATATACTAGATCAAAAATAATTGTTGCGCAGATTTAATAAGTTCATTGTATTATTATTATTTTAATACGTATTTACATTTATTTAATAGCGATTGTCTTATTATCTCAAACGGCTTCAGGCATATTTTCATTATCATTATCACATGATTTTCAACGGACCATTTTGATATGCCATGGAACGGGTAACAAAAAAAAAATCTGGCGGAACATCTGTCGCCGACTAGCGGGTCCACCTCGTGCGTCTCGCCCCGCTTCGCATGTCCAAGCCGCCCACATTCCGCATGCGCGTCACGTCCGCGGCTGCGCAGCCCGAGCGGCGACCCACGCGTCCGAAATATTATAATTTACCATTTATAATTATAGGGCGCCCTCGCTACTGCACTTCCTGACCGTGTGAGGAGATGCTGCCGAGGTTCTGAATCCATTCGCATCCTCGGTCTAAATTCCTCAGGCGTCTATCTGCGTTTTCTTCTTCTTCTTCTTGTGCCTTAACCGATCAGCGGACGTTGGATAACATGAGTTTGTTTGCCCAAAAAAGTTTTACAGTAGACTGGCCAAATCATTAGGTTCTTCAGTCATGACAGTTCAGCGCTTGAGGGTGATTACTTTAGTAAGTTGACACCTCTGGGGAGATGCACTTCTTCCTTCCTCCTATCTGTTGCAGTCCAAGAGAAAGGTCAGAGAGGTCCTGCGGCGTTTGATCATTACTCAGTGCAGCTTGTTTCGGGAGACGGGAAATTTAGGAGCAAGCTTTGTGATTTAGGACTTGCATCTGCAGCCGTGTGAGACAGACGCCGGATCACATCCTTTGGCATTGCGCTACACTGACGGATGTTAGAGAGAATTTCATTGAGGGTCTGGTGGGAGTGGATCGGGTTTCTATCAGAAATTCCGTTGTAAAAGGAATTTAGATTGGTTCAGGACTTTTGTGCGAGTGTGGCTGTCCAGATGGGAATTCTCGCGAAGCCTGGTGATGTCTGAGAGTATTTGATGGGATCTCCCAGTGTGTTTTTTTATTTTTAATTATGTTTTCATGTGTATTTTTGTAGTTTTTTGTTTTTACTTTGGGCTATAATCTGCCGGCAGTGGTGCTCTGATTGCAAGTCAGATTGTGTTAATTTTTGTTCTTGTTTTGTCGTTTTTCCCTATCGGGAGTGCGTTTTCATCTTCCCCTCTACTCCCCTACTAAAGGCACATCTATTTATTTGTTTATAATAATGTTATTTATCTTTTATTTTAGTATTAATTTAATATATTTTTTATGCTTTTGAACATAAACATATATATTGAGTTGAAATTTTTTAATTTAATATGTTTTTAAATATGAATTAAATATATTAATTAGAAAGATAGAAATTGAATGATTCGAACCTTTCCTTGCATTATCCAACTATGCTACAGCGACAATATTTTTAGCGACAAATTTTCCAACCTATATGTTACCTTTTTGATATTAATACATTTAATCGTTCCATTATTTGAAAGAGCCATCTACCTTATTTTTACAGAATCTCAAATACCTTTGAGTAATCTGATAGCAGACGCCAGAATTATCAATTAATTTCTATTAAATTTTGGACACATTGATACAACTTTATTATTAATATCCAACTATGAATAGTTGGATAATGCACCTTCATCGGTTAGGAAAGAGATCCAGGTTCGAATCCCGGTGGCGCAACAACAATATTTTTCGATAGAATTGATTTTATATGTATATCTTTCTAATTAATATATTTAATTAATATTTAAAATATCACAGAGCTATGTTCTGAATAATTACAACTTCACAATAAGAATGTGTTCTAATAATATGTTTTTGTTTATACCTCAGTAAAGTGGAAACTGTCGGGGTCTATGAGGGCAATTTTGAAGCATTATATAAATGCCAATCTGGCGGTGAATGAGTGGGCCGATCTATGAGCTTTTGTCGTTGTTTTATTAGCCAAGATGTTTCCTGCATTACGATGAGCAAGATCTGATTATCTCATCACACGTCCGAGATACCTATTGAAGTAGATCCTCATCTCAAATGATTTGCCTGGTCACTTCCACAGTAGGCGTTCATGTTTCCATTCTATAAAATAATATCGAGAACACATACCATTCTCATTCGTAATCAAAGTTTAAATCTTTTGCGTCAGGGTTAGCTTTGTGATCCTTTACAAGTTCCATAGGAAAGGAATAATGTTTAGGACTACGCAGCCTGTACACATAAGCCTGAATCTTCATACCCTTCTGGTGGACATTTCGGATACCATTATAGGGTCCATCGTCAGGGCTGATGCGGCGTGGGAGTGTAAGTATTGGCTTGGACATACTCTCATATAAAACAGCAAATTTCACCTTCTGTTCAGGCGATAGTACGCATTCTTGTCTTACTCCCTTTTTAATGTGGGCCTTGTTTGAAGTATTATAATATTACCGACTGTATAAAACTTAGGTGCAAGGATTGTGCTGCATTTTATATCGGTAAAACGAGGCGAAATTTTAATATAAGAGTAAAGGAGCATTTGAGATGTTTGAACAATAGTGGGTTTTCAGAATTTTCTAATCATTTGATAGAAAATGGTCATGGTTTCGATAAAAAATTGGGATTGTCAATGGTGTTGGTCATAAATGAAATAATTTGGAATCGTTGGAGATACATAAAACTAGTCCCGTTCTAAAATATTTTCCTAAAAATTATTCAAGTAACAATTTGAGTTAGGTACTAAATTTATTTTTTAAAAATATATTACATATGTTTTTTATTAGTTATTGACATCCTGAAGAAGAAAATGATATTTCTCGAAACCGGTAGATGTATTTAAACTCAATAAGTGGTTAATAAAACAAAGTTAACAAATAATTAATAGTTTCGTGGTGTGGAATCGTGGACCCTGAAGGCAAGGGAGAGGAGATGGATTAATGCCTTTGAAATGTGGTGCTGGAGACGCATGTTGCGCAGACCATGGATGGCGAGACGTACGAATCTCTCCACTCTAGGAGCTGCACATCGAGAACATACTCAAAATCATTTGCCTGAGGTAGCTTGGAGAAGCTTGTGGCGGCAGTGGAAGTTAGTGACCGACATGAATGAACATTATCAAAGGTCTTTGAGTAGTCAATTAATTCATATTTTTTTTTTTTTTTTTAAATAATAAAGTTGTATCAATGTGTCCAAAATTTAATAAAAATGAATTGATAATTCTGGCGTCAGCTATCAGTTTACTCAAAGGTATTTGAGATTCTGTAAAAATAAGCTCTGTCAAATGATGGAACGATTAAATGTATTAATATCAAAAAGGTTAACATATAGGGTAGAAAATTGTCGCTAAAAATATTGTCGCTGTAGCTTAGTTGGATAAAGCACCTTCCCCGGTTAGGAAAGAGATCCAGGTTCGAATCCCGGTGGCGCAACGACAATATTTTTCGATAAAATTGATTTTATATGTATATCTTTATAATTAATATATTTAATTCATATTTATAATTAATTCATCGATTGTTTATTTACATTATTTTGTTATTGTTATCGCTACACACTCGCTGTTGCATTGCCCTCGCGTAATTTGTAAGCGAGCTCGCAATTACCGAATCTCCCAAACAAATTATCGCTCACAATGTGATATTAATGTGGGTAGTAGGTGGCCGGGCAGCGGCCTGTCCGGGCAACCCCGGGCTATGTGGAAAAAAAAAACAAAAGCGAGCTAAGATGGCGGCGGCCGAAAGAGGCGGGAAACAGAAGACGGATGTCGTGCTTGGTTAGCTTTTTGTAAACTCGAGACGGCCGTCGCGTCAGCCATTTTTGTAACAATGTTAAATGTAGGCTTAAATCGATCAATTCGAAATTTTTTCAAGAAACAATTCTTTAATTTTATAGTAATATTATGCTACAGGACGATTTTGTTTGACCGCCATTTTAGTTTGGTTGACATTTGTCAGTTCGCATTTGGTAGTCGTAGAGAGTAGTTGATTACAATTTATTATAGAGCATCTAACGCCTCAACAACGTGTTAAATCATTAAAACATTTTATTTAAATAATAATGGCAATGCTGTGACCATTAATGGTGATCGCTATCGTCACGTGTCGGAAAACTTCTTGGTGACCGAATTGGATCAATTGAGTCTGTGGTTTAAATAGGACAGTGCCACCTCACACACGGCCCGAGCTACGCTTGAAATTTTACAAGAAATTTTTCCCGGCCGAATAATATCAAAAAGTGGTGATATCGACTGGCCTATCGAATTGACGGCTCCCGACTATTTTCTGCGGGGGTACTTGTAAGGAAAGGTCTACGCCAATAAGCCGACAACAATTCAGGTATAACAGGATAATATTCGAAATTAAAATGTTGTATTAACACGCCAAGTGTGCGAGAATGTTATGAAAAAAATATGGTTAAAGGAGCACGCGTTTGTGTCACTACCAGAAGCGGCCATTTGACAGATGTCATATTTCATAAATGATTGTAATAAACCAAATAGTCGATAAATAAAAAACTATTATTAAAAATTTGTTTTTTTTATTTATTAGTTATTCAAAAACAACATCTGTTTGGAAATAGTAAATTCAGCGATGACCAGATCTATTGTAAATGAACTAAAATATTCTGCTGAAATGGGATGCTGAAGGCGGACCACGTGGCGTACATCCATCACATCACAAACATCCCCCAGAGCTTATGGATTACAGAAAGGCTTTCGACAACATGAAAAGGATACAGAGTTCCCGAAAAATTAACATGTGTTGTTGAATACCGAGGTATGTATGACATTATAGTATGACATTTTTTTTGGTCAATTTTAAAGACCAATGCCAGTATAAAGCTATTGTGGGTTGACCACATTACTAATAAAAATGTATTAAGTCGCATAAATGAGTCAAGAGAACTAATAAAAACTATCGAGGAAAATATCCTTCGGACACATTCTACACAATGAAAAATCGGATATTTGACAAGTCACCATGCAGGGGAAGATAGAAGGCAGCAGAGTAGTGTAGCTAGAAATATGTTGTCTTGGGTGGGTAACCTCAGAAAGTGGTTCAACATCGCCAACCGAAAAAATTGTGTGCGCGCTGTATATATATGCCACCCGTACACAGGAACAGTGATGGTGAAGCAAAAGCTCCTATATGGTCCTGCTCATTCGCCGCCAGGTTGCCATTTATTTAATGCTACTATGACAACTGTGCAGCATCGTCCTGCACGCAGTGACAGGGCGGTGCCGCACAGCTGTCAACACAAAATTGCCCTCATAGATCCTGACAACTTTCACCTTATTGAGGTATAAACAAAAACATATCAAATAAATAAATTTTAATACAATATACGCGCACTAAGGGATGTTTCAAAATCAGTTCATTCATGCGCTCCAGTCGGATGTGAGTGGCGCGAATAACTCCCGTGACGCATTTTCATCTCCGTAAGTAGTAAAAAAAGTGTCAAAATATGCAGAATGGCTCGCTCCAGCCGCTACCACTACAATGATGCGAATGGTTTAGTAATTTCCGTGACACATTTTCGTATATTTAATAAAAACATAATTATAATGTTCTTCGATAATGGCGTCACGCGTTCCAGCCGGTACTGTGGCGAAAAAACTCGCGTGACGCATTTTCGTCTCCGCGAAAAAATAAAAAGATGAAATGTGTCAAAAATCGAATGTGGTCGTGGGTCCGCCTCCAAATGCCGGCGGCCACGTACGCTAAGATGTGTTTTGCGTGCAATGGATGACGGCCGCGTGTGTGCGGTGCGGTCACCTTCGTGCATGCTTCTAATGGGCGGTAGTCTTGTCGACAAAAAATCCAAACTGGAATTCCGTAACCCAGTACCTGCCTAGTTCCTAGTGTCCGGTGCCCAGTGCCTGGCCTCCGCTCACACAGCTCGACGACATGCACATATATACGAGTACATACACAAAGCGTATCGCGGCTTGACATGTGTGTACGCCGCTGGGGGCGTGGCGGTCGTTCGGGATGCGTCGTTTTCAGGCGGAGGACTCTGATGACGAATTTTATCATTAAACACGGAAAGTGTTTTTCTGATTCCGCGACGACTGCACACAAAACAGACGCACGCAAGACAACTGCACACAAAACAGGTGCATAAATCTTTTAATTTTTTTTTTCTATGTTGGTTCTTTTTGTGTGGTAGTGCCACTAATATTTTTTAATTTTTTTAAAGAGAACACATTATTATAGTTCTGTGGTATTTTAATACAAATTATATTACTGAAAGGCATTCGCAATAAAAGGTGATAGCTTTTAAAAATTGAATAATGGATGTATCAATTTGAAACAGCTGCAACATATAAATTTGTCGTTAGTTTACTAGACTGGCATCCCGGTGGCGGCCAAAATATTTTTTTGGCTAAATTGATTTTGTATGTATGTATATTAATTGATTTAATTCGCTTTAGTAATATTCTGAATTGCACTGTTAGTGTTTTAATATTTATTTGTAAGGATCATTGTTGAATTTAATTCTTTTAACGGTACCTATATGTAATACACAAATAAATGAAATGTATTAATGTTATTAGACTATATTTTTTATTAAGGAGAACACATTCTTATTGTGAAGTTGTAATTATTCAGAATAGACGGTCTGTGATGTTTTAAATACTAATTTAATGTATTAACTATAAATATATATACATATAAAATCTAATTTGTCGAAATTCAATGAAAACAATGTAGATGGCTTTCAAATAATGGAACGACAGATATAACATATAGGTTCGAAAATTTGTCATGAAAAATACTGGCGCTATAACACAATTAGTAGTGTACTTCCCCGGATTGGAAATAGAGATCCAGGTTCAAACCCCGGTAGCGCAAAAACAATATTTTTCAACAAAATTATTTTTATATGTATATATTTATAATTAATACATTAAATTAGTATTTAAGACAATATTTTTAATTATAATTCGTATCATTTTTTTTTGAGTCATTGAACCCTGTAAATTATAAAATAAATAAATTTCCTACAGTCGAGTACGGTTGTATTGTAATTTTTTGAGGTGTCGCCTTGACAATGGCACGTGTTACCGTGCCGAAACGACGGCCTATGAAACGATCTACAAAAAAAGCTATCTAACTTTGAAGAGACACCAGTTTCGTACACTAGTGCTCGCGGAAACCTTAAATCAAACATATGTATGTATGTATATATAGGGTGGCCCATTTTCGTAAAATGTGATATAATTACATCAAAATTAGTTTAACTATATCAACAATAGCTTAAATAGTTTACTAATTTACTCACTTACCTATTTACCTGTATTAGGTTTTATTTCGACAATTTCCGGTCGCCATCTTTGATTATTAATTTTCTCATTGTTTTATATTTGTTTTTTTCTAATTGTTGCCCAGAATGACAAAAATCACCGCAGAAGACCGTATTCTGATCAAAAATTTGCTAATTGAAAAACGTTGGGGTGCTAGGAAAATGATCAAAGAGTTTCAAAACAAAGCCTAGAGTATAGATATACATTACAGCAGGACGGAGCTCCATCTCACACAGCCAAAAATACTATCAACTTTCTCCATCGTGAGAATGTTAATTTCATCGAGCCAGGCATGCGGCCACCGAACAGCCCAGATTTAAACCCGCTAGATAATGTAATACAATGTGTTTTGATGATTTCTGATTAGCTAAATATTGGGCAAAAAAAATACATTAAGAATTATATTATGTTTTGAAATAACTCACGTGTTACGAGATGTTCTCACTCTTTTTGAGCCACCATGTATATCAAACATATATACATATATACAATAAAATGATTCAAAATTTATTTAGTCTACTAAATTTATAATTTATTACGGTATAATTGTTGCATGTGGCTTATGAGGAAATAAAAATTTTAAGGTTGAAATGAATGAACAATACACATAAATACGCTTCAAATTTATCACAATTGCTACAATTTATACAATGTGACGCGAAATAATTGATAAACTATTTTTTTTAATGTATTCACATGTGGTGACCCTGCACGCGCCCGTAGACGTAGTCGTGTAAGGGCTCACCTATCAACCATTAGGGCCCGATTCAGAGCGACCAATAAGCAGACGCAAATAAACCATTAGCACCAGAGAAGGAGACTGCCCAAGCAGGAAGAGGTTAGGAGCTTCTGTCTTACAGTATCATAACCTTCTGACACAATCGTAATTTGAATAACTTCAACACACACACCCCAACCCCTACACACATAAAAAATATAAATGTGATTAATCAGAACATGGGTTTGCGATGTTTTAAATACTAATTAAATGTATTAATTATAAATATATATACATATAAAATCAATTTTGTTGTTGCGCTACCGGGATGTAGATGGCTTTCAAATAATGGAACGACAGATGTATTAATTTGAAAAAGTGTAACATAACTGATCCAGGTTCGGATCCCGGTAGAGCAACAAAAATATTTTTCGATAAAATTGATTTTATATGTGTATCTTTCTAATTAATACATTTAATTATCAATATTATCGTTTTTTACAATTTACTTAGTTTAATTTTGAATCCATGTTATTATATCATCTGGCATTTCATTGAAAATCTCCATCGCACTGTACATCACCGATTTCATCTGAGATTCAGCCTTCTTCCTGAATGCCAGTCTCTTGCACGATGTTATATTTGCCTTAATTTATTTATAGAGGATTTTATATATAAACACATCGTACTGATCCGTGAATATAATATTTTAAAAATATTTCTCCCAGAGATTGAGAACTTGATTTGAATGACGTTACCGAGAACGCACTGGACTTGTTCCCCTCATCCGACATTTAATCCGTTTAACTTCTTGATACAACTCAAGACTAATTAATCAACGAAACATGTATTTTTAAACCCGAATAATTGCCCTCAAACTTAACTACGGTTTAAGTTACCGGTTAATGACGGTCGTCGGTCCGACGGTGGCCCGCGGCGAATCCAAACAATTTTTAAAATATACAAAGTTTATTGCGGGACAATGGGTAACTACCAGCTTCCTCCCAGCTGCACTGATCATGTCTACAGCATCTCCCGAGTCTCATGTATCTATGATAGTCTCAAGAAGTTGGTGTAAAATACGTTTTCGCTATTTTCAGTACCGTAGAATAATAACGTAGATCAAAATGAGGGAAGTAAATCTAATATATGTGTTTACAATACTTATATATTAAATATATTAATTATAAAGATATACATATAAAATCAATTTTATCGAAAAATATTGCTGTTGCGCCACCGGGATTCGAACCTGGATCTCTTTCCTAACCGGTAACAAAAAGGCAACATATAGGGTCGAAAATTATCGCTAAAAATAATGTCGCTGTAGTTTAGTTGGATAAAGCACCTTCCCCGGTTAGGAAAGAGATCCAGGTTCGAATCCCGGTGGTGCAACAACAATATTTTTCGATAAAATTGATTTTATATGTATATCTTTCTAATTAATATATTTAATTCATATTTAAAATATCACAGACCTATGTTCTGAATAATTACAACTTCACAATAAGAATGTGTTCTCCTAAAAACTTGTATATTATTAAGGAGAACACATTCTTATTGTGAAGTTGTAATTATTCAGAATAGACGGTCTGTGATGTTTTAAATACTAATTTAATGTATTAATTATAAATATACATACATATAAAATCAATTTTGTCGAAAAATATTGTTTTTGCGCTACCGGGATTCGAACCTGGATCTCTATTTCCAATCCGGGGAATAATATTTTTCGACAAAATTGATTTTATATGTATATATTTATAATTGATACATTAATTTAGTATTTTACTTATATATGTTTGATTTTCGCTATAGGTACTGGATGTAACACACCCAGATAGATACATATTAAAAATATGAGTTGAAAATGTTCAAGATGTATGTACCTAATCTCAACCATGTCAGATATGTGAGCATTAAAAAAAATTCGTAGAAATGCCATTATTTTGATTAATTGAAATATTTTATAGATTATAAATTATACATTGAATACAAAAAAAAAAAAAAATTTAAGCCGTCAGACTATATATATTTAGATATTTATTTGCAAGTACATAAACTTTTAACTATTAAAAATGTCTTACAATAATACTTTTCGTATCTTTTGTGTACTGTTTTCTGGGCTAATCTGCCGTGTATATCTGATTTTTATTGTCGATGTTTCGGATTCATTTTTTATATTCTCCGTAACTTTGAAATATTTACACATATTTCGTGAACATTTTAGACTTGCAAATTTAATAAGTTTTCAAATCCTTGTACGTTTTCTACATATTTTTATATCTCAACTGTTAATTATTACTGTAATTTTGATTTATTTTTAGTTATGTATTTTATATTTAGAACTCGTTAAAAATAATCGTATAATTTGATTTTATTTCTGATGTATGAAAAATAATAATGGATTATTTCCACAATATTTACAACATGTAGGTAATGTGTTTAATGTAATTTTGTATAAATATTCTCTACCATGCTTGTTCAATAATCTGTCAGTAAGGATAATATTGTTTTAATATTATTTTTGTTAATGCCACATTGAACCGTATAAATTTATAAATAAATATATACATATGGGCATTGTACGTCGGCAATTAAAAATACAATGATATTTAATGGAATGACACGTGACGAGATTAGTCTCAGAGATTTGTTTTTGATCAGTGATAGCTAACAGTAATAATATAAATAGATAGAAACACAAAAATTGCACGTGACATGTGCGCGCAGACGTCACGTGGACCCTACAACGATTGATATCCGAAACAATTTATTACGAATGGTTTGTCAACTTGACCTATATTTGTTCGATCTCATATTAGTATTCGCGGTGTGGACCTTTCAGCTCCAGTGCACCAGCACCGTATTTTGTAATATTGTGCTTTGATCTCGTATTATTTGTGTGCCGTGGGTGAGCTCGCTGTGACATCGCTGTATTTAATTGAGATCTGAGATCGGTGATCTCGGCGGCGACTGTGGGGATTTTGGAAGCGACATATACAAGGTAAGGCGAGCAGTCCTCCCGAATCCCTGTTCCCGAGATCACTGGTCCTTCGACTGGAACCCCTATCCTCTCACCGACCTCATCCTGTACCATGTTTCCATACTTCCCTTCTCTACCCTGCGATGATTCCGAATTACGACCGGAATTGCCGTATTTCATTCCGCGGAACGTGCGACCCAGAGATTGCACAATTCATTTTGATCCTATCGATCCGGATTTACAGTTCGAATTCAGTTGTAATGAAAATACATGGAGTAGGTAATGGTATATAATATTATATATATATATATATATAGAATTAAAAAATTGTGTTGCACTCCCAGGCATATGCTATGTTCCCAGTAACCTGCGCGCTATTTCACCATATTTCATTATAAATAATAACGAATCATTTTTGTCAAGATAATATTGCAGGCACAACTGGAAGTACAATCTCACGGAGTTTGCAGCGAAAGTTTGAAATACTCGATGTGTTTGTGCCATTGTTGTCTTACCGACTCAAAATTGATATAAAAATGGATAAATGTATGTTATATAAGTAAAATTACGTTATATTTCCATCTCATGCACTATTAGTCTCGTCTTACAAATTTTTTTTTTTTACAATTAATTTATAATACGAATTATTAATTAAGTATTGTACATTATTAAAAATTACATGTTTTTTATTCGCTTACCCCTTGTGCTCGGAGAGGGGGTTGCACTCATCATTTTATATAGAGAGTTATACATTTGTAGTCTATAATTATTTATCGTCCATTTGTGTGCTTCTGAAGTGTTCTATAATATTATTTATTTTCTAATTGTGTGCTTCTGAAGTATTCATTTAATTTCTTTCTAAGCTCTTTCACGTCTTTTATTTCTTTGATTTGTGTAGGGAGGCTATTGAATTTTTTTTATCCCTAAGTACATACAATTTTGCTGATAGTGTTTGGTGTTACATTTAGGGATATTAAAGTTATTTTTAATTTTTTAATTTGACAGTGTTATTTTCTTTAAGTAATCGATTAATTGAGATTTTTTTTTGTAAATTTGAGGTATTCAATTATAAAAATTTATTCCGTTCCAAATTGGCCGAATTGACGAACATGAAATCATTGATCAATACGTTTGTAATTATTTTACTCAATTGCATTCTAGGATCCTGAGAAAAACATAATCACCCAGCTACATGTCCAGGATATGTCACGATGCAAATTTAGCCAATTTCTCCTGAATCCCGAGCAAACGCCGGGCACGACGGACCGCAAGTATGTAATGTATTTGGTATTTTAATTTCATCTCTATGATCTATGTCTATGTGATCTCCATAATCCCTCGCTCTCTTGACTACGCCAAAGCCAGTTGCCTTCTATTTGGTCAATCCAACGGAACTCTCCGTCTCTCGACGCGGCCCACCGCAACGAGCTTCTCCAAGCCATCTTCCCTCGATGTTGAGCTCATGATTACTCACGATGTCCTGCGTCCACCGCCCTACCTTCTCCCGCACAGCATCCCACCAGATGAAGACAGCGAGCTCTCGGTTACGTAACGTAAGTAGAACGCCAGCGGTTATAAAACAACTCAGCCGAGCGCCGGGACAAGATAATTTCCGCAATTTAAAATGTAGGTAAGTGGTCAAGTGTTGACGCCAAGAACGTATTGTGTTCCGATGGCCACGACTGCGTTAGATTTATGCCTCGGCCTGGCCTCGATACAAAATCGCTGCGAGCCCGTGTGCCTATTACATCGAGACTCTAATTCGGAAGCGATTATGTGTAATAACGGACAATTATGTGTTTTTTTCACCCGTTCCCGCCGCTTTAAATTGTCTTATCTAGTTAAATATGGCGTTCTGTCCGGCGTTGGGGCGATTATGTGCCTCGTATAATAATGGTAAGTAATTTTTTGTTATTATTTTCGTATCTAAAAGTCGGGAAGGCGGGTAATTTTTGATTTTAGTACGGCGGCCACAGCGACGAGGCGCGCAACTCGGCCGCGAATCGCGCCATTTTGTGTGCGTTCGAAAATGGAGCGACTTTCTTCCGTTTTGCTTTTTTTCTGACGTCTATGGTGCATTTAGAAAAATGTAACAGTGTCGGATAATATAATATAATAACCATTTTTGGTATTATTAGCGAGACTCTCCAAGTTCTGGATCGCGGTGTGCGCGTAGAAAATCTTTTGTGCAATTTTGAGTACCTTATTTGTGCGCTGGCGGAGAAAATAGGACAAACGTTACCACACTAGTATATGGCTACTGGAAGTGTCTGGCTTGACGACGCATAAACAAGTCGAGAGAACTGACAACAAGGAAAGCTGCACACTTTTGCAGGGGAAGATAGAAGGCAGCAGAGTGGTGTAGGTAGAAAGACGTTATCTTGGCTGCGAAACCTCAGAAAGTGGTTTAATGTCCAAAATGTTGGTGATATTATACTGGATAAATCAACATCAGGTCGCCAACCTGACGTGGAAGAAGTTTGGCGCGCAAATTTTTTTGTGTGCGTCGCAGTGTCATTATTAAATGTTATTTTAAAAGTATTTGAAACAAAAGTGATTGTAAAAACAAAAGAATGGCGTACAATTCGCGTGTGACTCAAGTGACGTCACTTTCCCGGCGAGATTGGGTGGTGCAGTGTTGTTTAGTGACATTCTTTCAATGTCACAAGTGTTTTCGATGTCATAAAACATGGTGTGTTTATTAACTTATTAAATACGTTCAGTAAACGACATCTGCGATGTGTGCGTCGAAGCTGAAGTGAATATAAAAGTGTATAGTATATCACATTGATAGTTTGACAGCTGTCAAAGAGCATGCGTGACGCTAGACATTCTTCCACCAGCCGGTCTTGACATTCGCAAGGATCGTGACCGTGTCTCCATCTATCTCTGCTGTCAGCAGTTGGGATAGTTGAAATAGATTGCCGCAGCATCTTCGATCTGATCGCTGCAGTTCCTCTTCTATCTTCCAGCTTCTTCTCTGCGCAGAAAAAACGGAGGATCGTCTCAGATAGGTCGTGGAAAAATAATCATTAAATATTCCAAAACTTCTTTTATAAATACTACATAAAAAGAAATAGAATATACTACGAAATAAACTCGCTGGACTGACGAAATCGTCAAATTCCGCAGCCAATAACAATGGACAGAAAAGACTGGGTGACACTAGGGGACGCCTTAATCCTGCAGTGGAGAGAAAACGGCTGAAGATGATAATGATGATATCGCGAAATAAGCCAAGAATCTGTGATATCACGTTAAAGGTATCGAAAGAGATCGAAAGGACCCCATTCTTTGTCGTTCCCGTTTCTCTCAACAAAAGTTGAACTCTAGAGAATCTATATGCATTTATTTAAGATGTATTATATTAAAAATAAGATATTTGTTAATAGTAACAACTTATACAATTCATTAACTACAATTGATAAATTAAAATAGAAATTATCAATACATTGCTGATTCAGAGTTGTTTGTAATACTGAAATTAAGTATTGTATTAAGTTTAGTATACATTCATTTATCATCAAGTCTAAGAGGTTCAGGTCGATGAGTAAAAAGACTTCAATAGAGGTGTAAAGAAGTTGGCAGAAACAAACTGACAGCTGACAGTGAATAGCGATCTTATACTTTTAAAATCAGCAATATTATCTTTGTGGTTAAGATTCATATTTTTATTTATTATCTTTGTTTTATTAACCACTAAATTGAGTTTAAATACATCTACCGGTTTCGAAAAATACCATTTTCTTCTTCAGGATGTCATAACTAACTAAAACATATATTGTTTCTTTGACAGAATCTATATTTAAAAAATCTATCTGCATTTTATATTGGTAAAACTTGTAGAAATTTTAATATAAGAGTAAGGGAGCATTTGAGATGTTTGAACAATAGTGGGTTTTCAGAATTTGCTAATCATTTGATTTTGATAAAAAATTGGGATTGTCAATTTTGCATATAAACGGTGTTGGTCACAAATTAAATAATTTGGAATCGTTGAAGATAAATAAAGCGTGTAAAACTAATCAAAAAATTATAAACAACCAACTAAATTTAACTACGAGTCCCATTCTAAAATTTTTTCCTAAAAATTATTCGAGTAAATTTGTATTAAGTAATGATTTGAGTTGGTACTTAAAAGGTATTTAAAAATAGATTTTTTAAATATAGATTCTGTCAAAGAAACAATATATGTTTTAGTTAGTTATGACACCCTGAAGAAGAAAATGGTATTTTTCGAAACCGGTAGATGTATTTAAACTCAATTTAGTGGTTAATAAAACAAAGATAATAAATAAAAATAAAAATAATAATAGTGATCTTCCTACAAATGGAATGGTAATGGAAATAAATGAGTAAGATCTGTATGCAGAAATGGAACAAAATATGGCCCCCGTAGTCCAATGTGCATTACACTGGCTTCTCATACCGGGGACTCTGGGTTCGATTCCCTGTGATGACACAATGAATCTGAATGATTTGATTAAATAGGGGTGTTTTTGTGACGTATATCACTACAGTAGTCGATTGTAGTGATTCGATATTGTCTAGAAGATGGACACGGAGGATCCTGCAGTGCGCTGACCATGATGTGACGGTAGAAACAGAAGCGGAAGCTCACGAAGAGAACTGCTGACCTTGCATGGAAGAAAGCTTCACGAGACGTTGTCAGGCCTGCACTCGAAGACGGATAGAAAATTGTAAAGAAGAAGACGTTTAAAAATGAACTGTAAGTAGAAATAGGTTGCTAATGTTTTGATTGAATATTAAAAGTATTAATTTCCATTGAAATTTACGGGTAGGCGGATATGTGACCTTTATGTTATGGAGGTATATTTAAAAAAAAAGTAATTTAATGAATTGAAGTCACAGTGTGAAGTAGAGTACTTTGAATATGAGCCACTAATATACAGTTCTATATGCATTCCGGAAATTAAAATAGTTAGAATTATATTTTATATACCTTCGATGTCTTCTTCTTCTTCCAAGATACATCCCAGGGGGAGGGGGGATTTGGCCTCCACCACAAGTGTTCTCCACCGACTCCTATCCCTGGCCGATCTTGTCCAGTTCCCAGACCCTCTCATCCTGCTCCAGTCCTCTTCCACACGGTCAGCCCACCTCTAGATAGCTTCCACTGGAGCATCCACTCGATTATCTTTTGCTCATTTAAGTTTTCAAACTCATTCATTCATTTTTATTCTGTAAGTTTCATTTTGTGGTGTAGGTCCATAAATTTGTATATAGTATTGCGCTTGTTATCCATTGTATCCTATGGTAGTGCCATCCATTTTCTTTAAAAATTCGCTAGATGGCAGTACAGATTAGCAAAAAACAATAATGAATATTAATATTCATTTAAAATCTTTCAGAATTGTGCAATAGATGTCACAGATGTCTAACGATGTTGTCAAAAAATGCTGTGAATAATTATTTGAATCATATTAATTGAAGATAGCTACTATTTTGTATAATTTGACTGAAAGTAAAAACAGAGTACACTACATGAATTGTTAAAGAAATCTAATAAGGGATTTTCACATATTAATCTGTGACGTCACACGTGTGCAAATTTTGTAAAAACCACACCGCAAATATATGACGTCATTGCGATCGATTTTATTTTATTTATTATATATTTATTACACTACGCAAAAAAAATTAATATATAATTTGAGACGGCCATTTTGTTAGATTTTTCAATTCGTTCCAATTTTTGATAACTTTCTTTGGTTTGAAACATATATATTTTTTTTCTGTGATTCGGAATTTGAAATCTAATTTGGAATCAATTCTGGACCTTGGTAAAAATCGATCAAATTTTTTTTTAACCGAAAATGAAATCTATTTATGCGGTTGTATTACTTTCTGCGGTTGATTGGTACACAAAAAACGGAAATGAAATACTAGGTATTTTGTCGTGAAGTTATTTGGACGTTTACAGTGACCATTGTATTTTAGACTATAATAAGTTAAAGCGATATTTTTAAATGCATCTTTGAACTCATAAATAACTACACTGTTTACAGAAAAATGTCTCGTGTCACATCTGTTTTTAAACATTTCTCAGTCAGTGTAAGTGCAAACTCTACCAATGATGCGCAACATCTTGGTTGGTTGAAGAAATCGTTGGAGCAGTGTGAGTGACATGATGGAAATTGCCAGCGGCAGAGTCGCATGTTACAGAGGGAGAATTGCAGCGGATTATCAACAATCTAATATGACAATTTGACACGGCAGTCTATCAGAGGAATAACTAAGATGGCAGAGCACTGGTTTAGCGTGTACAAGCAGAACGTGAAAGTAGCAGTTTACAAATTATGCTTAATAGGCGACTCTTTATTAATATCGGCTTATTACAGAGTTGAAAATTTGATTTTAAAAGTTTATAAATAGTTCTTAATGCGATCTCTGGTCGTACTACAAGCAAGTGACGTACAACCGTTTACAAATTCAATACTGAATACTGTTCGGATTGGCGCGTTATTGTAGCGCATATACAATGTTTGCCGAAGGCCGAGTGCATGGATTTGTTCCGCTTCCGAGTACAACTGCTGCTGAAGCTCATAACTCAGCGAGGCGCTCTCATAGAAGGTTGGCTCCTTGACCGGAGAATGGCATTTTCTTTTTATAACATAAATATTTTTGAATGCATATATTATTTTTATAAACGACTATTATAAATCACGCTGGATTAAACACATTATTATTATTATTATTAAATTCTAACATTACAAAATAGAGCAAACAATAAGCACTATATTATTCTTACATGATAATCTGGCACCGCAGTCTAACAGGGGTGTAGATTTGTGGAGGTGTACTTATGTATCTAGTCGCGTTTCGTCTGAATGAGACCACCATGTCTGGATGCTGACATGAATGAGAAGAAAGATATAAATGCATGTTTCATTAAGAGTACCACAAGGATAAGTTTTTGGATCTATTATTTTTATTATCTATAAAAAAGACTTAGTAAAAATGGTTAAACTTTATTTCGATCTCTTACAGTGCTATGTAGACCACTAAAGCTTTAACCAATCGTGCTTTTACGATTCATCAGTTGGTTCATCTCAATTTTAGTCATCTTCGACTTGATATATCATTATCATTTAAATGCGTGAAAACTACACAAAAATTTTAGTTCATATAATCATTTATCGGATCAGGCTAAATTTTACATTGTGAAGTTGAATAAAGTTATGCAGGATATTTTCTCGGTAGAATATTTAAAATTTCAAAACGCAATTATACCCCGAGAAAAATTTAACAAGATCGAAGATTTGTATCGAAATTAATTCATACCTGGAACACCGACAGCGGGGACAGGTGCTGCTGCGGAGTCTTCGGCATGCGTGCGTCGCATAATGCATGGCGTGTCCAGCGAGGCCAGGGGCTCCGAGGGCCCCAGCGTCCACGAATAAGCGTTAGCGATGACTTAAAAAATGTTCCGAATTATTAGTTCTCTCGACTTATTTACACATCTATATGTATTTCAAAATAAGCTGGATGGAAGAGAATTACGAATGAAGATGTCACGATTCGGACGAATAAAAAAAAAATATAAGAAAGTTATAAAATAAATAATAAACAATAAAAATTTGAAAATTTTAATATGTCGGACGTGTAATGAGACATCCGGAGAAGTGCGAGATCATGCACCTCATGATGCAGGGAAAGATTGCTGAAAGTCGGGGCCCTGGAAGAAGGAGAACATCGTGATTAATGAGGACAGATCCACAGTTTATCCAGGACCGTTTATAAGCAAAACCTTTTATATAGTCTTGCTCATTCGTTGGCATTAATTTAATAATAATAATAATAATAATGGATAATTTGTATAGCGCCATTTTCGTAAAAACTTTCATCTCAAGGGCGCATTAAATGCTACTATGACATCTGCAACAACGTCCTGCACATAATGTCAGGGCGGTCAACACAAAATTGCCCTCATAGACTCGGACAACTTTTACTTTATTGAGGTACATATAAACAAAAACATATTAAATAAATAAATTTCAATTTGATATGTATGAAAACAAAAAAGTCAACGGAAATTTCAGAACATCGTGGCTGAAGAACCCGAGGCGGTCTACTGGAGAGCTGCACCGGGCCGCGGTAAATATTGTCATGATAGCCAACATGATAGCCGACGGAAGAAGAAGATATCTTAATTAATAATGTGGAGGAGTCAGGCCCTCCCTCCCAGCAGCCTTATACTGTTATGGTAATGTTTTCGTTATTTTCTTCGCAGCGCACAAATAATAGTATTGATACATAAAAGATTTTTTTTACGCACACGTGAACCAAACTAGAAAACAATAATGTATTTCTTTCTCTCTATTTAAAATAGTTTAATCTGACTACTAACTACAGAACAACAGTGACATTTACGCACCTCACGGTCCACTGAATACGCAGCATCCGCCTCCAGCGCCACATCTCGAAGGCGTCCAACGTATTCCTTTCCTTCTTTCATAATATACAGTGCTATGGTGATGTTTTCTTCATATTTGAGTTTATCTGCGAAGAATTAAACTTCACCTGTCGATGAGAGTGACTGTTTCTCTCGAAACTCGAGTAGTGCTAAAAAACTCAAGTAGAGTCATAACATTGTTTTATTTATATATTTTGATGATAAGACTATAAAGTGAAGGCCGACTTTAAATGTATTAATATCAAAAAGGTAACATATAGGTTCGAAAATTTGTCGCTAAAAATATCGTCGCTGTAGCATAGTTGGATAATGCACCTTCCCCGGTTTGGAAAGAGATCCAGGTTCGAATCCCGGTGGTGCAACAACAATATTTTTCGATAAAATTGATTTTACATGTATATCTTTCTAATTAATATATTTAATTCATATTTAAAATATCACAGACCGTCTGTTCTGAATAATTACAACTTCACAATAAGAATGTGTTCTCCTAATAATAAAGTTGTATCAATGTGTCCAAAATTTAATAAAAATTAATTGATAATTCTGGTGTCTGCTATCAGATTACTCATTTGAGATTCCGTAAAAAAAAGTAGATGGCTTTTTCAAATAATGAAACGATTAAATGTATTAATATTAAAAAGGTAAAGGTTCGAAAATTTGTCGCTTAAAATATCGTCGCTGTTGCATAGTTGGATAATGCACCTTCCCCGGTTTGAAAAGAATACCAGCTTCGAATCCCGGTGGCGCAACAACAATATTTTTCGATAAAATCGATTTTATATGTATATCTTTCTAATTAATGTATTTAATTCATATGTTTAATAATATAGACTGTTTTTTGGTGATTTTGTCATTTGTCTTCAGATTTCTGTTTCGTGTCCTTCCACAGTGTTGTGGCCAGAAAAAAAGTTGTATTTTGGTGTTTAAAAACAACTCTACCATATAGCGAAGGAAATTGAGTTCGGAATATGTAATTCTGGTTTAGCATATAAATTGATCTGAGTATGGTCTTCATTATAAGGCCATTACCTGGACCATGGCGAGATCCCCACTGAGCAGACTGGTTGCATTATTTATAGCCGTATCTCTTCATCTCTGAGTGAGACACTCTACTACGTAATACATATTAAATAATACTATATTTTAGCCTGTGCTGAGCGTTAACACGTGCCGGCCGTGCGGTCGAGGGTATGGGCCAAAATTGTATCTAATTTTTGGATTTTAAGACTACTTACTTTGCGCTGTATCTCTGTAGGGGTCTTCTTTTTCCTTCTTCATGTCAATATTGACATATAGCCGCCTCAATCAAATGAGACTCGGCTCGTAATGCACCTCCACAAGTGCTCCTGGGTCGCCTGCAACGCATCTGTCTGACAAGAATGTATGAAAGAGAAGAAAAATTGTTTTGAAAGATGTAGATATGAATTGGAAAGATAACAGAATATTAGTTCTTCTTCTTCTCCTTTTAAATAGACAATATATATATTTTATAGAAAAATGTACAATAATATTATAGAATAGAAAATATTTCATTATAAGTTGGTCACCATTGTTGGTCAAAAGATTTGCCATTATATAGATTAAATGTGGCGAGTTGAGGGAAAGAAGATGACACAAGTTAACCGGGAGTTGAAATATACCATTGATAAAAAAAACCTGTAATCCGCAATTGACAGGCAAAAAAGATACGATCAAGGGTTTCTTCCTCGGCACCACACTCACACATTGGGGAATCTGTTGAGATCAACCCGAATAAATGTGAGGCTACCTGGCAATGCCCAATTCTCATTCTAGACATCTTTGATACTCTTCTTTTGGAGACTTTCCTTTCGGTGAACCAGAGAGTGCGGGGAATAGACCTTTGAAATATGAATTAAATATATTAATTAGAAAGATATACATATAAAATCAATTTTATCGAAAAATATTGTTGTTGTACAACTGGGATTCGAACCTGGATCTCTTTCCTAACCGGGGAAGGTGCATTATCTAACTATGCTGCAGCGACAATATTTTTAGCGACAATTTTCGAACCTATATGTTACCTTTTTGATATTAATACATTTAATCGTTCCATAATTTGAAAGAGGCATTTACCTTATTTTTACGGAATCTCAAATACCTTTGAGTAAACTGATAGCAGACGCCAGAATTATCAATTCATTTTTATTAAATTTTGGGCACATTGATACAACTTTATTGTTAGGAGAACACATTCTTATTTAAAATATCACAGATGTTCTGAATACTTCACAATAAGAATGTGTTCTCCTAATAATAGATTTTTGAATTATTTTAAGCTTATGATTATTTAGATCCATCCATTGTGCAGTCCAGATAGAATTCGTCCTTTTTTTTACCATATTAATTATGTAATATATGGATATGTAATTGACCGGGAAAACTCCGGAAAGAGTGGGCTCCTTGGCCAGTTTATCAGCACATATATTTCCATGAATTCCCTTATCTGCAAATATTAGTTCAAAATTTGTCAAAAATCTATTCGATTGCTATTGTTATGTGGTGAACGCGCCTCCTCGGATAGGAAGAGGTCCAGGTTCGAATCCCGACAACTAAATGTTTTTTCAATGCATAGATTTTTTTCTGTACACCTTTCAAGTTGATTTATTTAATTTATATTAAATTACTGAAATAATTACAGTGACTGAAATGAAATATTCGGGAGTTGTAAATGTGACCACAGAGATTGTTGATAAATCTCATTTCTGGGAAGAATTAAAAGATTCATTAGTACAGAGTCTTGTAAATTACAGAAGAAATACAACTGTACTGCAAAATTGAGTTTTGAATCTGTATCAATGATGATACCTTTCTTTATATGAAATATATAATTATAATGTTTGGGTGTTTATTTTAGAAATACTCACTAAATAAATATCCGTACAATTTATGTCGCAAATCAGAGCAAATGATCACAAATATCGCACAAGAGGTAGAGATAGACTGAGACTGCCATTCAGGAAGAAGGCTAAATCTCAGATGAAATCGGTGATGTACAGTGCGATGAAGATTTTAAAGGAATGCTAAAAAACATAAGAAAGAAGGAGAAACTACATAGATTCAAAATGAAACTAAACAAATATGATTTACATTATATATATACACAGTAATACCCCGACTTACGCGAATTCAGAGTTGCGCGGTTCGTTTGACGGCACTGCCGCCTAGACTGTTTCTCTTACTGTGATTGCTAGAAACTGATATCGCTCATGCGGTAGAACAAGTTGTTCTTCTTGGCGGGAAATTAGATTTGGAAGTCAGTGCTAACGATGTCGACGAGCTGTTGGATTCCCTCAGTCGGGAGCTAACGATCGATCAGCTCATAGAGATGCGTGAGCAAAACGACAATGAGGACACTTCAGACCCGATTCCGCCAGAAAAGTACAGAAAGTGACAGAAGGTCTCAGCTCAATTGAAAATGGCTTAACATTTTCAGAAAGCATGGACTCTAATGAAGAACGCGTTATAGCTACGAAGCGAGGAGTAAAAAAAATATTAGCTTGCTACGAAGAAATTCTGCGTGAAAAAAGAAGGCATTGTGTCGTCAGACGAATTGTTAGACTTTAGGAAATCATGGATATCGAAATGACTTTTTTACGTAAATAGTTTATTTTTTTAATATTTTGTATCAATATGTATAATAATAATAATAATAATGTGTTTATTCCAGCGTGATCAAGTTTTTTTTTTACCCGATTTTCCATAGAGATAATACATATTATGTTATACATTAAAGGTTATGAAATAAAAAGAAAAAGTTAATAAAAAGTAAAGAGTTCACACATATATATATACACACAAAATATAAATATTACATATATAACTACTTCAGTCACGGCCGTTGTTGTATATGTAGCTATTTTGTAGGCGCTGCCATTCTCTGGTCAGGGAACCAGCTTTCCATGAGAGCGCCGCTTGCACCAGAGAGCCGGTGCTGAGTGCTGAGCTCCAGCCGCAGCCTTACGCCCGCAACTCGATGTCTCAGAAGCGGAACGAATCCATGTAGATGCGCTGAAATAACGTGCCAATCCGAACAGTATTCTGTATGAGTTGTTGTACTGAATTCGGGGACGGTTATATGTCACTTACTTATATTTAGACCAGAGCTCGCAGGTATACATGCTGGTGAAGAAGGATTTAAACAGGATACTCTTCACCTCCTTACTGCATCGGTAGTAAAGCTGCACCGCTATAAAGAACTGCAATTTAATTTTAAAAAATTCTTCTAAACTAGTGTTTTTGTCAGTCCTTGGTCCCAATTAAATAAAATTGTATGTATTCACATGCAAAGTTGTACCCCGACTTACGCGAATTTGAGTTAAGCGATTTTCGTCGGTCCCGCCTAGCGCGTAACTTCGGGGTATTACTGTATATATAGGAATATGTAGCCAGTATTTTGTGTATTCATTCTCGTTTGACTAGTGGCCCGAGAGCAGCGATGTACGTTCAACTCGCAGGTAGTTGAAACAGGAAATGCATAGAAACCTCGAGAACATTGATGAATGATGCCCGGGGCAAGGTCACATTGGCTTCTTAAATTTTACAGATCAAAGCGTGATGTTGAAAAGCAACATGCCCCGGTGTCATAAGAAAATAACGATCGTTCAGTAGACTCATCAAAACTTGTACTTTTGACTACTGAACTGACTCAAAAACTCAACAGAAAGACAGTGGATGGAGAGGCGTATAAGGTTGTTAACAGAAGCCTTCACTCAATAGGGGATGGACATTACATTAACCAATCTCAATTAATATATGTTAGGAGAACACATTCTTATTGTGAAGTTGTAATTATTCAGAACATACGGTCTGCGATATTTTAAATATATTAATTAGAAAGATATACATGTGAAATCAATTATATCGAAAAATATCGTTGTTGCGCCACCGGGATTAGCGACCAATTTTCGAACCTATATGTTACCTTTTTGATATTTATACATTTAATCGTTCCATTATTTGAAAGAGCCATCTACCTTATTTTTACAGAATCTCAAATACCTTTGAGTAATCTGATAGCAGACGCCAGAATTATCAATTCATTTTTATTAAATTTTGGACACATTGATACAACTTTATTAATAGGAGAACACATTCTTATTGTGAAGTTGTAATTATTCAGGACAGACGGTGTGTGATATTTTTAATATGAATTTAAATATATTAATTAGAAAGATATACATGTTAATTACCTTCCCCGGTTAGGAAAGAGTCTCCAGGTTCGAATTCCGGTGGCGCAACAGCAATATTTTTCGATAAAATTGATTTTATATGTATATCTTTCTAATTAATATATTTAAAATATATGTTACATATTTTATATCACGCGTAAGGAAATTTGATAGAAAACTGTTACCATTCCATTGGAATGATATGTCATTCCTTAAAAATAAAACAATTAGTTGGAAATGAGAGCATTTTGTTTTAAATGTATATCTTTCAAAATTTAAAAAATATTTTATTCTAACCCACAGACTCAAATATATAGACGGATAGATATAACGGAAATTCCTTGTTTCAATATTTTTGTGTGACTCACGTGATCACTTACGCAATCAAATAGCTCCGCGATTTTTTTTTAAATATATGACTCGATTGGAACGAAAATTTAAACGCTGACAATATAATATGCATTAATGTAAAAAATACGTCTGGTTTACACAACGATTTAATTTTAGAAGAGTGAATACTTTTACTGTCGCACAAATGTGTCGTAAATAATTGGATTTATGTTTCCGCAAAGAATGTGTGTAGAATGCCTCTCGTTCCGCAACTAATGTTCCGAACTTTATATGCATGATATGGCGTTTAAAAAATGAACGATTGTGATAAAACTATACAAAATTTTTAAATACATTTATAAATTTTATACAAATCGCTAAATATATTTGAAATTTTAATTCTTTCTTTCAATTCATCTTCGATTGGGTGTAATTTTTTCTCAGAAGATGGCGTGGCTCATCTCGCCGGAGGGGCCGGCAGTCACGGAGGCTATCCTACAGACGCGAAGCATGTCTGCACGCGAACAAGATGCAGAAACGGACTCTCTGCTGATGCACGTGACGCAGCATCGGGCCCCACATTTTTAAAAAAATACTCGTCACTCTGTATAGTAATTCGGTCCATATTTAATTGCTCAATTAGCTAACGATGACCATGGATGCCATAAATAACTAAAATTCTTTTAGCTATTCTAATCCATTATTCAAATCACGTAATGCAGATATTAAGAATAAAGGAACAATAGAAATAGTGCATCATATTTCAGACATATCGGGAAATCAAGATGCTCAACACTGACCGCGATAAAGAAGAAGAAGAAGAAGAAAAATAACGCCACGACATAACTGTGTTGCTCTATTTAGTCGAAATATTGAAATTTAAATAAGCTGTCTCCAAGATAACTTTGTAGCTCTCCATAATCACATGTGTGAAAATAAAATACGTTTTTTTAATTTTTATTTTACTCGTTTTATTTACTTGAGACGCGTTTCGCCTTGTAAGGGCATTTTTAAAGGGGCGCTAGAAGGGGAACCCTTTCACGGAACCGTTGTAGAAGTTTCAACTTTTATAAACACAAAAGAAAGGAGATAAAAAACAAAAACCTATGTAAGAGATTGCGAAAACGAACAGAGATTTTAATTTAAACTTTTCTGCACCCTTTTATGTGCTATTTTTATTTATTTTTAAAATACAGGTATATAACAACATAAACAAACAGATAATCAAGTGTTATGTACGGAAGTGAAGAGACCAGTGGGTACAAGACAGCCATTAAAGGGTTAACTATCGAGTACACTCTCCCATGAAGGGACTTGGACGAAACACAATGATGTAAGAGTCACGCCATACACGGTACAGGTACAGGCACACACGATTTTGTTTGTTTTAAGAATTTGACTTATGAAAAGTGAAGTGTCCGCGTTCTCGCTGACACGATCTTGTCATCACCTGCCTAATATACCCCAACTCGTAGTCCACGTTTTGATGTAAGTGCATTATCAACCTAACAATTTAACTCAACAATTTGTATTTATTTCTATAATGGGAGACCGGTAGTCACTTATGGCTGCGGAACGTTGTGCCTAACACAAGTCGAAGAAAACATATTAGCAATCTTTGAGCGTCAAATATTAAGAACATTCTATGGACCTACACCAGAAAATGAAACTTGCGGAATAAAAATGAATCATGAGGTCGAAAATTTGATTCAGCTCGTAGCTCGAAGACTGCGATGGGCTGGCCATGTTGAAATAACGCCAGATGACAGGACACCGAAGATCATGACCGAGTGGATACCTCAGTGGAAGCAATCTAGAAGAGAAGAGGACTGGAGGGTCTGAGAATAGAAGTCGGCGGAGAGCACTTGTGTAGAAGAAGAATACAATTTTTCTTCTTCTACTCTACTGTAAAGAGTTTACGATGGATATGATTATCACCACAGTCTGAGATGAAAGGCTAACTAGCACACCTGGCAACTGCCTAATTATGATGGCTTTTACTGTTTTTTTTTTTTTGTATATATATATATCTTTGCAAAGTGTTTTCGCTTCGTACCTTCGGCAGCGAGCGAGGAGAGTAGCAGAGACAGGGGCGCGGCTGTCTTCCGTCTCGGGGCAATAATTATTTTATTTTACCTTTGGGGGGCTACCGGGGAATAATTGCTACCCTGTAGGCCAGTTGGAGCATTAATAACTAACTTCTGCGAAGGACTTTGTGCGTTTGCGCGGCGGGAACTACGAGGAGTTGCTATCATCACTGATACACCAGTTTCTAACTATTCAAAATAACAAAATGGTTAGAAAATTAAATAAAACTAATTTTTCATTTGTGCTATTGTATATTACTGACAATAATATTTTTATAACTTTTTTTCAATATCTTTTTATAACTTCTGATTGACGTTTACAACTTTTAAAAACTGTACAGGTAATTGTTTTAAAACAGACCACGTCTAGTAAAGCAATTATCTTTATTTTTCATATGTACTATTTATGCTACAAAAAAAAAAATTCTAAGATTCTGGAAATAGAAAATATCTAAATAAGAGTCTCATCGGATCGAGATGAATGTCGAAGACACCTTTAAAAGAGTTGGCCCTTCGAGTCGCCAAAAACGGTGTTAAAATCCAAAAAAAAACTGGCGCCACTAGACCCTGCGGCCGGCGCGGCAACTATCCGCGCACATCCGGTGAAATAGCCAGGATCCTAACCTTAAAATGGCGGCACGCTATAATTCATCATCGGGCCGTAATTACATCGTTCTGATTTTTAGCCGAAATCCTGGCGAGACTGGATTCGCCCGAAGCTGTGGGAGTAGAAGTCGTCAACTGTCGATATTAATCCCGAAAATATTTATTTTATTTTTATATTTTTTTCAAACGAATTTAACTGATTCTCAATGTTCTGCGTGTTTATCTAATCCACGCTTGAATTCATCTACGAATTTTGATGTGAAGATGTCGTCATGCCAAATTTGAAGAGCAGCGTCGTTATTAAAGGAGATTCCAAGAAGATTATTGGATAGAAAGCGAGAATCTGATGGAAAATTGGGTCGGATGTAGAATAACCTCTCAACTAGATTATTCGCTTTTGATTGTAACAGCAGCGATGTATGTAGTGGGGCCAGGGCTGGCCAAAACCTCTGGTTTCAGCACAAAAAATATTACTTAAGGTTATATTCAAATTACTAATCAGAACAAGCTCGAATATACTTTTCAACAGCCTGGGGATACTGGACACTATCCAGATCTGCGCTGAAAACATTACTAACTAAATATTCATCAATACGGACATCTGGCGTTTCCATAGAAATACCAAAAATACCAGAATCTCAAAGCAAAACAGTTTAGCAATTCTAGGATGTGCACCACATACGGGCAAAAAAGTAATATTTTTGTAACACTCAAAATGTATAATTCTTTCCCTAAATACATAATCATTGAGCGACACAGACAGTTCAAAGGTACAATAAAATTGAGACCAAACATATGTTCATAACATGGTCACCCCTTAAATATAAACATATGTGTGTGTGTGTGTGTGTCAAATTAAATTGTACTGTATTATATTATAAACTTGTTAAATGTGTATTATCCTTACAAATATCAAGTAGGTTATAAATATTGCGTCATACTTTGATACTCACATTTTTTTATTTTTTCCTTCTTACTTATAATAAATTTATAGTTGATAAACTAATTGTGTATAATATTATTGTTGATTAAAAATGGAAAATGTTGGCCTCAGCACGGGAGAAGCCCAGTGAGGCAGATATTAAAATGCGAAATGAATTTACAACTTACTTATATTCTTACACACAAAAATTAACATTTTACACTTATATGTCAATTTGACACCACTGTTTGATAGCAGCTGGCTTAGCAGGTGACAATCTAAAAATACGATTCGAGTCAAAAATGCAATACTGGCGCAACTACTGGATAAACTAAATTATTTTTCTAAATACTAGTTTGGCACCCCTGACGCAAAGCATTGTATCCACAACAATAAAGGAAAACTAATGTATAAAAAAAAAAATTGTGGAACTGCCAACTCGGAAACCTGGTAATTTGGCGCTGGTCTAATTGGCGAGGTCGTCTCTGGACCGACAGCATCAAACCGGAAACAAAGTTATAAAAAAATGCGGTCTTCAGATGAAACCCAAACACAAAGGTGATGCCTTGTAATTGAAACGAGCCAAAATATTTTTTCGGCATAAATGTCGAAATAAATTTATGGATTGTGCTAAATTTCAAAACGCGTACAAGTAGTTGACATTGCAATGGACCAGCTGTAGTGAATACGGAAAGACAGTGATATCAAATTAGCAACTAGCATTATGTCGGTTCGCACTTTTGTCTTTTCAATATTCATGTATTTATTTATTTGACATTTGACATCAATTTTTAGTACATCAAGGGTGATTATTCTTTATTAGTTGACCGTGCGGGATGTAGTAGGTATCCACCTCTGATAATTGAAGAAAAATAAATTATCACGCCAAAAATTATCATAGACGGTGAAAGTCTGAAGGAAGTGACTGAAATTGAATTTATCGCAAAATACAAGATACGCGACTAAATAGATTGCTAAGAAAATCTCACTTCTGGGAAGGATCAGAAGATTTATCAGTGCCGAGTCTTGTAAAATAATTTACAACTCTGTTATTATTCCTCACATCAACTGCTGCAGCAATGCGATACTGAAAGATCAATCAAAAGATCAAAAGAAAGAAAATATCAGCGGAATTCACACGAAAAATGGATGCAAATCAACATGAGCACGAGCATCGTACAAGGGGAAGGGATAGACTGAGACTGCCGTTCAGGAAGAAGGCCAAATCTCAGAAATCTATGATGTATAGTGCGATGAAATTTTTTAATGAAATGCCAGAAAACATAAAGGAAGAGAAATTGAATAGATTTAAAATGAAACTGACCAAATATATAAAAGATAAGTTTTAGTAAAAGAAAATACTTTAATCTTGTTTATATTAGAGCATATATAAGGAGTGCTTATGTATGCACTATGTTAAGAATTAAATAAATAAATATATAAAGCATTGTAGATAGTTTTTTCCGTGCTGTTGCTGTGTTATTTAACAAAAATTTAAAAGAAAGTCAAATTCGACAGAGATATAAAAAAAAAATGTGTTGTAAATCTAAGGTGAATTATTAGTGTATTATACAGAGATGCTTCTGACTGATCTCTACCCAATTGAATCATGTATTGAATTGAGTTCATATTTGGGTGATTTTTTGTGAATGAACGATTTCCAGTTAGTGTTAAGTATGTTGTACAGTTTCGGAGCAAAAAACATGTAGAAACGTTGAAAAAATGTCGTTGTTGCTCTCGCAATTGGTGTTTAGATGCTAATTCGCTGTCATGTGTTGTGACCATGATTTATTGCTAGCGGTGAGATTTTGTACGAGTCTCAACATACAGATTTGTCTTACGTTTTGAATGCTGTACTCTTTAAATATTTAAAATGATGGATATTTAAAAGGATGACAATGTAACGGAGACGCATGAGAAATGTATTGCTGGAGAAGGATGTTGCGCATTCTGTGGATAGCACGACTTCTACAGCAGTGAAGAAAAGATTCTTTCAATTCACTAGCCATATTTGCATCAAAGTGAGAGTCAAGAAATGGAGATTACCCTGGAAACAACGATTGGCTGAAGAATATCTGGAAGAGAGAGGCTGATTGAGATCACTATATGTCAATTCTGACACATTTATTTATTTATTTATTATAATTTAATATGTTTTAAGAGGCGTCAAAATCAGTTTTGATACGTTAACTATTCTACGAAAATAATTCTCAACGTATTTTATACGCATGAGTGGTATAACATATGTGTCTGAGTGATATAACGCGATTTTTTTTTTGATTAACGGACGCGCTCCGCCACAAGGTCCAGACGTTTGATTTTGAAGACCCGTCGTATGACCGGAGATTTAGGGGCAGTAATCACAGTAAGTTATTAATGATTCTGTGTCCTGGGCGGCCTCTGCGGCGCGTGCTGCCTCGGCCCTGGGCGGGAGGCTCCGTCATTACTTTAAGGGTTAATTGAGGGGGTCAAATATTTATTAAACGTATAATTAATATATTTTAGCACCCTTGCAAAAAAAAAAATAGATACTGATTGCCCCATCGGTGCGTGCAAGATTTTGATTTTTCATGTCTGAACATTTATACAAAATCCATAAAAATTTTAAGTAACTTATAGACATAAAAGATAGAGGACCACACTTCTGTCCTAATATGCGACTCTCATCTCATCCGCATTCATACATCTTTTGAGGCTTCTATTATTATTAAACACATGGACCCTGAAGGTAAGAAGAAAAACGTGAATTTTTTTTTTTTAAAAAAGTTGCCGAAACTCAAACCACGAGAGCGCCAATTTTAAATCCATCCATACTAAAAATCATCATATTTTATCATTTGTGCGAATTATATATATATGCATTGTAATTATGTACGCGCGAACATTGTTTCATCTGATTGCTTTTAAAACATTAAAAATACCATAAAAAAAGGTGCCGGAACGTCGTTCCATCGCGTTACATGACAAAAAGGGACTGTTTGTAGTAGGTATGCAGAAAAACATTTAAAAAAAAATTATTCAGTAAATTTCTACGAACATTTAAAAAAAATGAATGGTCACAATGAATGGTGACGTAATGCTATTGTAAAAGCATCTCTGGATGTGGAGTATTCAGTATGTCGTAAAGAGTTGGAAACATAACAATTGATCCAATTTTAAGGGTAGCGATGCCAGGAGGCCAAGGAACCGTCCAGGGTGTGCACGGGAAGTGTGTCACGCCAGTAAAGTGTGGCGTACCCGATGGGGGTGCAAGATTGTCCGAGGCTGTCTCCCTACTCCCGGGGGGGGGTCCCGCAGCCACACCCTGTAATATGTTAATGGCCTCACGCCAGCCAATCAAACTCGGAACAAATAGCTTCACCGCCCGTCACGCAAGGACCCGCGGGGTAGGCAGATGAATCAAACGCCTTGATTGAATGAATATTAAATGTTTTTAGAAGTCTTTTTCATATCGTGTTTATCTAGAAAATTCGATTTTATAAACAAATTATATTTTCAGTGTACTGCGTCCGCTTTATAAGTCTTTTTCATAGTATTTTATCTAGAACACACAATTTTAAGAATAAGAAGAAGAAGAAGTATAAATTACTGGCGCCTGTTTAGATGCAATCTGTTTTATATCAAGGGTTGGTGATTTGTTTTCCATAGGCGCATTGCTTATTATTTGAATTAAAGATATATCCCATGGACACATTATGATTTTCGCAGTCAGCTTTAGTTCAATATTTAAATTTAAAAGTTCTGGTGATAGATAAACGTGTAGCGCATAGAGATTTTTATCTTTCTCTCTTTTTTTTCATTCTTATATTCATATCAAAACACTTTTTATGATTTTATTAAAGTGTATTAGTGAATTTTTATATTTTTTTAATCTGGAGATTGACAACAGAGCATTGCGTCTCTGCACGTTTGTTGCGAGTAATCTAGCATGTGCTGAATATACTAACTAGCACGCATAAGTGAAAATAACAATTTTTAATTTTAAAGAACAAAGTTTATGTGTAAAGCGCCCTTGAGGTGAAAGTTTTTACGAACATGGCGCTGTACAAATTATCCAATATTATTATTGGGTAGATTGTGCCTGCAATATATGTGGTTTCAACAGGACGTTACTACCTCACACATAGCCCGAGCTACGCCTGAAATTTTGTGAGAATTTTTTCCCGGGCTGGCTTCAAATGAGGTGGAGTTTCTGTCAACGGTTCGGTCTACGTCAAAAAGCCAACAATTCCGACGCAACAGGAAGTTGACTATCATCTCTTTGTTCACAGCCGCCCGAAAAAGCTCTACTTTAGACTGGCCTTAGGTTCATCAGTCACGATGTTCTCCTTCTTTCAGAACCTCGACTTCCAGCAATCTCTCTCTGCATTATGAGGTTGAAAGATCTGATGAGATATTAAAGATTACGTATTTTTATTGTTTGAAATACTTGCATCCACATCTCAAACAGCATACACATCAAAGTATTAAGAGACACCAGATCCTGCAGCTGTGATGCTGAGACGATAAATTACACATATCCAGGTATCCGGAGCGCCGAGGGTAGACGTACCGCCGAACTTGCGGTTCGGGCCGACCAGACTAGCCCGGAGGGCCAGCCTAATTACCTCCCCGGGCGCGCGCAAATGATACACCCGTCAGACTTCTTCCAAGATTCATCTCGTGTTATTTGAACGCGTAAAAAATCATCATCATCGACTCGCTTCGGTCCGAGAGGTGGCTGGGCGCGTTCGCCACTGCACGCATATTCATGGAATAGTTAACTGGAATTTAATAATATCGTGTTGGTGAATCAACTATTTATATTGTATTTTTTTTCTTCATTTTCTAAGGGTTAAGGGTGTCTTTAAATATTGTACCACCCTCATACAAGACCGAAATAGCCGCTTATATTTGTACAGAGCTATGGGGATTTGTGACGTTGTAAAAGAGCATGAAAAAATATTCTGCAGTCATGATCTCATCCAGGGCCCTGGCACTTCTTTTCGAGCCAGGGCGCCGCCCTGTCACTTTTTTTGACAAGACGCTTACTTGTCAAATACATTATTAAATTTATATGTATTTTGTTAAGAATTGGATCATCTTGGCGCAGGCGGTACCCCATTACTTCAACCATTGACCATATGTAACAACAACAGATGAAATATGTGAACTCAACTACAATAAATAGTCATCCTTAAATTTGCATGTTACAGTTCCATAGTTTTTTTGACATATACATGGTTTTAGCGTTTATCAAAGTTAATTACTTGCTGGCTTAATTATTTCTTTTAATCTCAAATATAGACTTGGTACTTTTTAATTTAGCACTACACCACTGTGTGTTTTCGATTTTATTCTGTGGAATGGAAGCATGGACACTTGCCGAAGAAATGGTAAGGCGACTCGAAGCAATTGAAATGTGGATCTACAGAAAAATGCTCAAAATATGCTGGATGGATAGAGTTACTAATGAGGATGTCAAGGGTCAGATGAATAAAGAAAAATAAGTAGTAATAACAATAAAAATCCGAAAATTTCAATATTTTGGACCCGCAATTAGGCATACAGATCTTACACTTCATAATGCAGAGAAAGATTGCTGGAAGTGGGGGCCCTGGAAGAAGGAGCACGTCAAATATTATCTGTTTAAATATATTCTAATGTAAATTCGGCGCAATAAACGAAAGGTTCAATAAACCATGATGATGGTTGACATGACAGCCAGCGCCGCCAAAAAACACGCCCGCTACCGACGCGAACAACATGTGCCAATAACATGCGCTGGCAGGCGTCCGGGAAGCCGGCACCTCTGCACCGCCGTCAAGATCATTAGCAAACACGCCTCGGTGTAGACTTTAACCAACGATAAATTTGTGTCAACTGTAGTCGACTTTTGTTCAACCTGCTCTGGGCACACATACGCAATACATCTCCGCGATCGTCATCAAACGAACATGTGAGTAAAACGGGTGATTTATATTGGGGCACCCATTTATTACCATAATTCGACATACACTAATACACGCACATGTCTTTTTTTTATATTCTCCGTACGAGCGTGGACTCATTCCCGCACACAGACCACCAAATATAATATAGACATGAACTAACGCAAATTCCTCGTCCAAATATTTTCATTTTGGTGTCACCCATGCGATCGCTTCGGCACGACTTACGCAATCAAATAAATTCGCGACTTTTTTTAAAAATATGACTTGTTTACAGAAATGTTTAGTACGTTTACTGTTGTATAAATGTGTCATAAACTATTCGATTTATGTTTCCTCCAAGAATGTGTGCAGAACACCTCTCGTCCCGCAACTAATGTTCCAAACTCCTCTCCTATTTATTACTCCACGCAAATAATCAATTTATTTAGAAAAATCTCGGAAACGAGAGATCAAAGTCTCATTCGTGTACACGCACCATAATAGCCAATTTATGAGTTTTGAAAGACAGATTTAAATCCAAGTTCAGTGTTTGAAACAATCCATACCGAGAAGGGTGCTTGGAGGTAGGACTATACCTCTATTCCCGGGCTGGACCCAACAGCCAATTACTCCATCTTCTAATTGGCTCTAATTGTTTGATCTAATGTTTGAAGATTCGCCGGACTCCACTAAACCGGCGTTTGTTTTTTTTTGTTTGTTTTCACACCGGGTGAACCGGAAGAGTGTGCGTCGCGAAAGTATTTAATATTTCTATTTTTGTATCACCGATTCGATTTTGAAAATGAAATAAAAACAAAACAAATAAGTTTATTGTATGAGGCGCGTTTTTTAAGTAAATATCAGTATTTTTTTTTAATGAAACACTTCATCATGTCTTCGGACGCTACACACCCTAAACTAATTCTCAACATAGTCGCCAACATTATTAAGGTACTTGTCATAACGGGGCGCTAATTTTGAAACCATGTCTGTACTCTGTCTTTGAGTTCATCACAGTCATCAGAACGCTCGCCACCGAGGAACCGCTTCAGATGAAGGAAAATACGGAAATCACTTGGCGATGAATGTCAGACGGTTTCATGTTTCGTGCATTCAAGAAACGAATCACGGGCCGTGTCTCACAGTCGGCGGGCTGATCTATTGTCTTGAACGTTTCAACCACTCGCTACACTGGTGTGTCAACAGATGAAGGAAACCATTGCGCATGCGCAACATGACGAGCTGTAAAAAAATTGTCAAATTAGTAAATAAAACAACTAGTATAATTAATATCTTTATGAGAACACATTCTTATTGTGAAGTTGTAATTATTCAGAACTCAGGTCTGTGATATTTTAAATATGAATTAAATATATTAATTAGAAAGATATACATATAAAATCAATTTCATCGAAAAATATTGTTGTTGCGCTACCGGGATTTGAACCTGGATCTCTTTCCTAACCGGGGAACATTATAAGGTAGATGGCTCTTTCAAATAATGGAACGATTAAATGTATTAATATCAAAAAGGTAACATATAGATTCGAAAGTTTGTCGCTAAAAATATTGTCGCTGTAGCATAGTTGGATAATGCACCTTCCCCGGTTAGGAAAGAAATCCAGGTTCGAATCCCGGTGGCGCAACAACAATATTTTTTTTTAATATCTACCTACAAAAAATTAAGTTTTAATACGTCAAAAATTAACGCAATAAAATTAAATCGCTTTCACGCTTCCTTCCTTCCCAGTGAACTGCACACACAACATGGAGGTATATACGTACAGATAAAATTATTGCCAATAAGGTTTGAGTTTTTATTTTATAAAAATATTTTTCGATACTTAATTCGCGGATCTCACACGAAACACCGTGCCCGACTTTTTTACTCTAGGATTATTATTGCGCCTCAGATCGCCGCGGGTCAAATTTGCTTCTTCAAATTTTGACCTTGTTTTTTCGTAAAAAGCCCTTTTCGGACCCGCGCACCGGGGCCCGATAATTGTTTGAGGGGGGAGTTAAAAAAATATTTTTATTATTACACTTGTATAACGCACTACGGCCGATTCGGATATAATAATTCGCGGGCTATGGTATTTTTTTTTGACACCATTATTTAATAATTGGAAAACAATTAAAAATAATGATTCGCCCCGCGTGGTGTGTAATCTATATTTTATTTATTGAACGGGAATTATAGAAAAGGGGTTGGTTTAATTTGGGTGGATGAAATTATAAATCTGTGCTGTGCGAGGGTTGTAATGACTAATTATACAGCACATGTTCGAAAAGCATCAATTTTATTTTTCATTTTTTAAATAATACGAAATAAATTATCTACTTGTATAATTCATTTTTAATTCGCGGTTTGAAGTCACGGAAGATATGATTTGATTTGCTTATGCAGGAGCAAAGGGTACGCAAAAAAATATAGCGTTCGCACAAATTTTAATAAGACACTAAATTGTTATATTTTTGTACTTTCAGTCAGCCATTAGGCATCTTGCAATCTTTTTTGTTAACACACGAAGGTGGGGAAATAAGGGATACAGGAAGGATGGAAGAAATTCGGGAGAGGTACAGAGATAGGAAATGGGAGGCGGCTGAAGAACCACCCAGAACCTGAAAATACAACCCACCTGTGAAATACTCCTTTCGATATCTTCTTCCGCTGAATCCACAGGTCTTCTGGCTCCAGGACACGTCGCTAGTTCACTTGAACATACAATTTCGGTGATCGCGCGAAAGTGTCAAACACACCTTGCACAATCGTACAATCGTACAGGTTTCGGCACGCACGGTAGCGAGGAACCAAAACACACACAATAAACTATTAGCCCCACATAGTAGGACGATAATTCACAGTTATCAACGCATCCAGAATGGCAAACGTTATCTTGATAGTTCGAAAGTACAATTTCAACTGCTAGAACTATAGAGAACACACTATAGAAAGTATCGTGCTCTGGTTATGAAGAGGGGGGTAGTAGGCGATCTATATATGATAAATACCGATCAGTCTCCATTAGTTCCTTTTAGTTGACTCGTATTTTCAGTAGTGATGGTAATCCGTTATGTGACTGTGATTATGACAACGATTAGTAATTGAGATTTAACGATGATTGGTAACACACCTGTCCACCACTTCTAGGTCATTTTTGGTTGTACCCAGGGTAGTCTTCTTTTCTACAATGTGGCCGAAGAATTGGAAGAGACCCACGAGACAGGTCACATCCTATTCCAGTAATATATTTCGAAGCAATATTTCTTCTAATTTTGGAAGATGGTGTGTACCCGTAAAAAAAATTTTTTGCGATTTATAGGACCGATGCTATAATATATAGAAAATAATAAAATAATTATTACACCAGTATAAGGCTGCTGGGAGGACTCGGCTCGACCACATTACTAATGAAGAATTTAAAAGAGACATCTATTTTGTTTTTACGAAATCTCAAATACCTACTATAATTACTCAAAGGTATTTAAGATTCCTCAAAAACAAAGTAGATGGCTCTTTCATTTAATGGAAGGATACATGTATTAATTTGAAAAAGGTAACATATAGGTTCGAAAATTTATTGTCAAAAATAATGTCGCTGTAGCATAATTGGATAATGCACCTTCCCCGGTTAGGAAAGAGATCCAGGTTTGAATCCCGGTGGCGCAACAACAATATTTTCGATGAAATTGATTTTATATGTATATCTTTCTAATTAACACATTTAATTTATATTTAAAATATCACAGAGCGTCTGTTCTGAATAATTACAACTTCACAAAAATAATGTGTTCTCCTAATAATATTTAGTTGTTACCGAGATTCGAACCTGGACTTCTTCCTATCCGGGGAAACATGTTACCACTCCAATACAGCGACCGATTACTTCAAATTCTTCTTCAATTTTTCTTGTGTCCATTAAAATGTAAAAAAAAAATAATGTCCATAATATATTATACATTGGATTATACATACATTGTCGTTAATATTTTATGTCCGCAAAAATCATCGAACCATGGAGTAGTAATAGTCCAAGTAGCAGCAGTACTAGTACATGCTTCCGGTACACCAGGGGCGTGCACTGCATACAAGCAAAAAAGCTGTGCATAACTAAAAATTCTGGAAAATAATATACCAGTAGTGACTGTAATTGCTTAGTTCTAAAAACTCACCGCTGTACTCATATGGCGTTCTTTTTTTATTCGCCGCATCGTGCTATTTACATTACTCAGTTCTGTCTTTAAGCTAGTGTATTACTCAAGTCATATAAATGGCTATTTACTGAATTGAAGATTCTTTTCGGTTGATCCGTTTTGTATGGAGTCTTTACCTATGCTGTTTAATAACAGAATAACATTAGAAAGGGTTACAACTGCCCGCAAATCATTGAAGTGTCTACTTTCTCTTTTACTAATTCGCGAATTTTACTATCTTACTGTTTTTAACGTGTTGATTTTATGATTGTTCTTAAAAATTGATATAAAGATTGGTTTTTGATTTGAGAAAAACAAAAAGCAATTGGCATAACTATTTAATAAAGATAATTATTTCCTTTAGTTATTACGTGAAGTATTTTCAAACAATAAATGAATCATGTTCAGTCATAGAAAGTGTTCTTAAAAACGTTCATACATTTTTTATATGGGTAAGAAAGTATTATTTTACGTTAAAACTTAAATTTTAAAAACACTATTAATAGTATTATAAAATTATAAATAAATACATGGTAGGGTTGTATAAACGACGGATTTATATTGTCCAAAGACGTTGATTAAACGAAAGTACATATATTATAAATGATTGTATAGTATCATTGGTGACACCATAACCTAAATCTATATCTACTGCACACCACATATGAATCCAAATTTTTATTTTCAATTTCATGTTATTGAGACAATTTAATTTAGTTAAATATTGTATTACGTATGAATTAAATATATTAATTAGAAAGATATACATATAAAATCAATTTTATCGAAAAATATTGTTATTGCGCCACCAGGATTCGAACCTGGATCACTTTCCTAACCGGGAAAGGTGCATTATCCAACTATGCTACAGCGACAATATTTTTATTTATATATATATTACCTTTTTGATATTAATACATTTAATCGTTTCATTATTTGAAAGAGCCGTCTACCTTATTTTTACGGAATCTCAAATATCTTTGGGTAATCTGATAGCAGACGCCAGAATTATCAATTCATTTTTATTAAATTTTGGACACATTGATACAACTTTATTATTAGGAGAACACATTCTTATTGTGAAAATCATTCAAAAAATATTGTTAATTAATATATTTAATTAATATTTAAAATATCACAGACCGTCTGTTCTGAATAATTACAACTTCACAATAAGAATGTGTTACTCCTAATATATTGTATTACATATATTATATATGATTGTATAATATCATCGGTAATAGCGTAACATAGACGTACGTAAAATAGAAGTACAAACAACAATAATTGTATTGCGATAATTAGTATTGATTTTTTATTTATTAAATTGTCGCGGACGCTTGACGTGCCGCGGTCACTTCAAAGAAAATGAATTATAATGCTAATTGATCTGCATAATTGCATACGCAAATAAAAATTGGCTTTAATCGGTGTTTTCCCCGGCGTTTAAAAATTAATTGCACTCGCCAAGAGTGCCCTGCAGTGTACTCCATTTTTTATGTTAATGTATTTATGGCGATGTCTTCATGAGAAAGATAATTTTTCTCGGTATCCGAGTGTGTAACACAACGGAATCGATCTATCTACTGTCTAAGTGAGGAGGCATTGTGAAATGTCAGTATCTGCGTGCGTGCAAATGTTTTCTTATCCGTGGGATAAGATAATCGACACTGTATTCACGGGATAATTGATTTATTTATCAATACGTACATACCATCTGGTGCATTCATTAGTCTGAATGCGAAAAAGCCTCCAGTTGCGTCATCTAGAAACACAGCGAAGCTGAACGCACCCAGCTAGGCGGTGCTTGAAACGCAACTCCCACCAGCCATAGAGACGCAGTGTACCAACTGCGTGTATTGTCACAGCTGCATTCGGACGTGCCGAGTCACCATCGCACCATCGATGTCACCCGAGCAGCAGCTGTAGAAGCCGTCTCGGATTTTATTTTAATCTAAATACATTCAGTGCATTCGTTAATAGTTTATCTTCTCATAACACATGTCTAAACACATTTACATTGCAACACAAGTACGAAGTAATATGCAATACTCCGCGATATAAAAGAACACGAGAGTGTTTGGGTGAATAATAATATACACTCATACAAAATACAGCATCTTACAACCTTAATACATTCACACGATGCTTCTGAGAGAAGAAATGTGATTCATACAAAATTATGTGTACTTACTTTATTTTATTTATATACTATTTGGGTTAAATTGTTTAGGTTAGGTTAGGTTAGGTTAGTTAGTTTAATTTTGCAATACGATGATGGCTAAACATATTATGTGTGTGTATTTTGTATTTTTTCTTTGATCACGATATGGAAAACAAAATTAAATAATGTTTTAATATTTTCAACTTAGGGGTTATTTTTGCTTATTTTGAAGTAGGATACTGTATTATTTTTTTTTTTAAGAAATCTGAGAAGTCAACTATAGATATAGTAAGTCAAATGTCAGAAAATATTATAATGGTAATAACTTTTTAAATACAGGGTGTATATTATGTTACAGGCCGATGTTGTTTTTGAATAACTAAAAAATGAAATACAATTTTGAAATTTTATTTTCATTTATAAATTATTTAATTTATTACAATTATATCTGGAATATGTGGCCACTTCTGGTAGCGACAAATATATTTCATAATATTCTCATACACTTGGCGTGCTATTTCAGCAATTTAATTTCGAATATTGTCCTGCGGCATCGCAATTGTTGTCGGCCTATTGGCGTAGACCTTTCCTTTCAAGTACCCTCATAAAAAATAGTCGGGAGCCGTCAAATCGGGCGATCGAGGGAGCCAGTCGACATCGCCACTGTTTGACATTACGTGGCAGGGAGCGTGTAGCTCGGGCTGTATATAAGGTGGCGCCGTCTTGTTGAAACCACACGTGTTGCAGGTCCAATCGATCCGATTCGGCCACCGGTAAGTTTTCACCATTAATGGTAACAGCATTACCATTATTATTTAGATAAAATGTTTTAATGCCTTCAACACGTTGTAATAAATTGTAATCAACTACTCTCTGTGACTAACAAATGCGAACCGACTGCCAAATCGGTCTGGAATATAATATTCACCCTGTACTTGCGATCGGATATTTTTTTAAATTTATTTTGAAATCAGAGCACTCATTTCTACAGGATAATATTATTTATGTTAAAATCCGAGAAAATACCACATTCTCAATATTAACTCGGCCTCTTTTCCGTTCAGCGCGAGATATATTTCCTATGGAGAAGTAGCACGTATTATAAAAAAATATTGTTCAATGATTGAAATATAATGTTACATAACAATGTTACATTTCATTAACCTAAATAAAATAAAATAAAATATTATGATTCTTTGTCATGAGAGATCGCAGTGGATACGGAGCGGTGTATACAGATGCAGTCTGATTAAGAAGTATCAGAGGAAATGAGAATAAAATTTTGAGATATATCTTTGGACCGGTTTTAGATAATGAATTTTGGCGAAGTCGCTACAGCAATAAGCTATTGAATATTCATTATATATAAATAGGAGTACTTTAATGGTTGGGCAGGATGGAGAGTGTTGCGTAATGGCACAGATGCCGGAAGAAACAGGATTCGGAAGGAAGTTCCACTCACCACGATCCCGTTCTCCTGGCACCTCCAAGGTGGACTGTAACTTTAGGTTTTTGGACACTATCTCCTGGTCAGGGTCTTGACTCCTTCAGATTGCGCAAGATGGTCACGTAGACACGCGTCTCACTCTTTGTCATACTGCGAAATCTTTTTGTAACCGTACCGGTTCAGGGTCGCCGATCGACTGACTCGGCGGCAGGTGAGGAAGGGGGGGAGGGGAGGTGGAATGCACAGTACATCATCCTCGCTCAAGCACAAACACATGTCCCAAACGGAGAGGTGGACTGAACAGCAATCACTTGTATTTATGTCACATATAATATATTAAAATCAAATTTATCAGTTGTAAAATTTTCATGTCGAATTATCGGCCGGAACCGACTGGCAGAGGGTAGCAATAAGACATACCGCCTTAATGATATAAAATATAAAATAATAATATAAAATTACGCCAAGGGTTGGACGTAAGGGCGGATGTGGAAGGACCAAAGGGTCGCGCCTGATTCCGGGGCGAGCTTCGGGGTATGCGGTAACCGCAGTTTGCAATAAGAAATATATATTTTTTAAAAATATTTTTTAATCGCCGCTGCGAAAATTGTCTAGGTGTATTTTTGAAAATATAAAATAACAGAATTTGTTTTAGAAAACTTGGTTCATTAACTTAGTAGAACTTAGAGACATAGCAACATAACGAATCACCATTCATGCGTTCAAGACGCTACCGTCCCGGACAGACACGGATATGGTGACGTAATAAATTACGTAACATAGTTAGTTAATTCATTAAATATCTCGCTGTTTTTTCGCAAGGGTGAACACTCAGGATAGAGCGTCATACTCTTTTATCAATGACTCATTTTGTGTCGCACAACTTTTCGTTTTGATTATCGATGCCTTCCAATACCTGGTCCAACTGAATAGTTTGCAGTTAACTTGCTATTTAAGTTTTTATAATTATGTTATAATTGAATACATTATTATTGTTATGTAAAAGCCCACAAGGCAGTTGATGGTAATAAATAAAATAAACATCCCAGGTCTTTTGCAGACTTGTTCTATTCCTGATATCTTCAACACTTGCTTCGTTTATTTTCTTTACCATCCTCTTCTCACTCGTACGTCCCACATGCCCGAACCGTCTTAGCCACCTTTTCTTAATTCTATCTCCTTAATTAAATGATTACGTTAATGTCAGGACTAAAATTAATTTGTAGAAAAATGCGTAAAAAAACCTAATTAAATATTTTAAATCCTTCCTGCACAGGTTGGCGTCTGACCGTTTTAATTGTGTAAAAAAAGAGAACTTATATATTTATATATTTTTATTATTATTGTGAAGTTCAGTTTTTTCAGAACATAGTTCTGTGGTATTTTAATTTGTATTAAAATAAATTTCATCTTCACCCCTTTATACCTTTACAGTTTTAGAACACAACCCTCACGACATCATGCATCATACTGGATCTGATTCTACCGTTCCACACGTCATCGTCATCATTATCAGCTAGTTTCTTCCACTGCTGGTTGAAGGCCTCCCCAAGTATCTTCCACTCTTTTCTGTCCTTTGCCACCGTTGTTATTTCAGCGGGGTTTTGGATCATCTAATGTGACAACAAATTTAGCTAAAAATATACAAATTTCAACGATTAAAATAAATCTTTTTAATAAAGACATAGGAAATTCTTCCAGTGTTCGATTGATTTGCGGTTTACAGTGGTTCAGGCACGCAAGCGGGTAAATACCTGTGCTGGCGGGGCGAAGGGCACGCCACTCTTGACCTTCGATTTGTCCCTTGCCTGGACGGAGAAGTGGGTATACGCTGGCACTCTGGAGCAGTCACGCTACGTGAAGAGGAAGACGGTGGCGATGGATCCTCACCTGGTATGTCATGATACCTGGATGGTGTAGAGCTACGGTGGCTGTAAGAAGTTGGGAAATATTTTATCAACATTCACGCAGGTGAATTATTCTTGATTTGATACAATTGGTACTGCTGATTTATTGCGACTAATTATTACCAGAAATACTTGAATTATATTACATACTATTAAAAGTAAAAATTGCAAGATGCGTTGAAAACATAGGCGAATGCATTGCACAAAACAGACTTACATTGAATCCATCCAAAACAGGGCTACCATGGACAGCAACACCTAGGAAGCAACACTTAATACAGGAATCAATGTCTGCAGTTAAGTTGTTGGGCGTGCATATTGATTCAGATCTTTCAATGAATACACAAATCAGTAAAACTGTCAGTGCATGCTGCCATCGACTGAGACAGATTAAGAGTATTCGGAGACATCTTCCTCCTTTCGTCTCTTCATAAATGCATTTGTGTAACAGCATTTATGCTGGCCTGCTAATATTTCAGCCGGATGGACATTATTCCATTCTTAACGCGGCAGCGCGGATAATATATTGAGTTTTTAAATACTCTCATATAACATCCCTTTTGCACGGTTCCCTGAAAGAGTTGAATTTAAATGGTGCTGGCTGATGTACAAGGCGACACATATCGTGGCGCCTCTGTATCTTCAAGAGATTTGTATCCCAGACAATTTGAATAGTAGACGGGTCAGCTTCTACTTCAGCTGCAGGAAACATTGTAGAACTAACCAGCCGTTGCCAGTGTCTAAGTTTAGGTCATAAGGAACAATAAATGCATCAGAGACTACTTAAGAAGAAACTTAACGCACCTTTTCAAAAATTCATTTCCATAAGAGAAATTAACAAATGCAAAAAAAAAGACTTTTGGGACACCTCGTATATCTTTCTAGTTGATTAATTTAATTTGTATCAAAACACCACAGAACTATGTTATGGTAATTCAACTTCACAACTAAATTTTGTTTTAATTCAAAAATATTTTTTTTACATTTAATTTAATGTTGAAATTTCTGACGGTAGAAATAGAGTTATTTGAATTTAAGACTTGTCCGTTGTTACTTACACATGTCTGCGAAACAAAATGGTCTCCCTTCGGAAAGTTTCATGCATTTTTAAGGTCGGACTGGTTTCTCCGATTCTCACGTGCATTAATTATAACGTGCAGTCGGCTGTGCCGCCGTGCGTGGCTGTGCCGCTGTGTGTGTCTGTCGGTTGTCTGTCTGGCGTGCGTGCGCGCCTGTGGGTGTGGTGGGGAGCGGTCATCGAGGGCCCTCCCTCCGGTGTGCGTGCGGTCGGCGGGAGGGGGGCGGGCCTGGCCAATGGGGGGGCCGCGAGGAGGACTTTATTTTACTGGAAAATAAGCTTTGAGAAAAATAGATAAAATGCCGAAAGACCCAACAGAAAAAGTGTATCATTGCTACGGTGTTAAATCAACATGAGCTCGAACATTATACAAGAGGAAGAGATAGACCGAGACTGCCAATCATATGCGATGTAGATTTTAAAATATTTCCTTAACCCTTCCCAAACCATGCTGTGACACAGGTCTACCCCTCTAATTAAACCTCTAATATTTCGGTAAAAACACGCTACATGCAATTCATATTGCAGTTAAATTAAAGGAAAATATTGACTAGTGAAAAATCTAGTATGTAAGACGAATCCTACAAAAATAATTATCTTTCAATTCAATCCGTTGTAAAATTAATACGTTGACAAAAATACCATTTGTGTGAAGACAGAAAGAAATCACATATTAATTTCACAATGAAAAGAATATTATGGTGTTTTTTTCTCACTAATTAAAGAAATATACATAAGAAGAAAGATTGTATTACATGATGCAACCACCTATGCAGGGCTTGATGAATACTCCGAATTATATATTTAATTTATTATATTAAATTTATGGCATTAATAATTTTTTCAAAAGCATCTTTTGACATTTCAAAGGCTAATAGAACTCTACATGTCTTGCTGCGTACGAGTATTTTATATCACGGTATGCTAAAGGTTAAGGAAAGCATCTACAGAAAGACGCGATCTAACCTAGAAGATACATCACAATTCTTCATTCTTCTTTCATTATCATTATTGACAATTCAGCTTGTAACGAACCTCTATAAGTCCCGGTCCATGGGATGATGATTGATGGAGTGAGGAGATGATACTACCTCTCGTCTCCGATGTCTCAAGTGCAATATGTAAAATATGGGATCCTCTAGCCTCTAGTGAAATATGGGATCCCGTAAGGGTTTTTAAGGGTTAAGGTTATGGGATCCCGGGTTTTTGAGTCGTCCTCACAGCTGAGATAGACCTTGCATTGGTTGGATTTATTGCAGGGTTGAGGCGTTCATGAGTCGCGCTGGCACCAGGGTGCGCTGTCCACAGGGTGGGTAACATGTAACATGAGAGACGCAGAGAGATCAAGACGATATCTAGAGGTGTGTTGAGAGATGGAGGAGAATAGGAACGTTTTAAAATATCATATAATAATATTTTAAATATATTAATTAGAAAGATATACATATAAAATCAACTAATCGAAAAATATTGTTGTTGCGCCACCGGGATTCGAACCTGGATCTCTTTCCACAATGCTACAACTATGCTACAGCGACAATATATTTAATCGTTCCATTACTCAAAAGTTTGTATTAATATCAAAAAAATAACATATAGGTTCGAAAATTGTCGCTAAAAATATTGTCGCTGTAGCATAGTTGGATAATGCACCTTACCCCGTTTTGGAAAGAGATCTAGGTGGCGCAACAACAATATTTTTCGATAAAATTGATTTTATATGTATATCTTTCTAATTAATATATTTAATTCATATTTTAAAAAAATATCACAGACCGTCTGTTCTGATTAGTTACAACTTCACAATAAGAATGTGTTCTCTTAATAATTAATATCACATTTTTAATATATGATAATATTCTGTCAGATAAATATTTAATTTCGCTTTATTTCTCAAAATGTGTTAAATTACTGACAGCACTTATTTCAATGTTAATTAATTGCACGCACTTGGCTTTCATATGTTTAATCAATGATCTAAATTACACGAAGAAAATATACCAGATTAAAAAATTAGACAACGATACTAAGACGAACTCTAATAATAACAAAGATAAATTAACTAATATATAAACGATCTTTGAATATCCCTAGATTAATAAGGGATCGTTCTCCCCCTGCCCCCTTTCTAAGCGGACCTACCCTTCCTCACCCCTACCTGAAGATCCAATGGATGTGTGTGTGTGTGTGTGTGTGTGTCTGTGAGGGGCTGCATCACACTGGGGTGGGAGAGGCACCAGGTCACACCCACAAATTTCTACTGAGAATTTTTAAAATACACACGAATATTTTTTTCGTTACGTTTGTACATTCGTTATGATAGATGTTTATTTATTCTCATTCTTGTGCATATATTATTTAAGTAGTTAAGTGTTTTAATAAAAACAATATTAATATTTTAAAAATTGACTTTGTGTTCATTTTTATACAGATGATTTAACTTTGTTTTTTTAAACCCCTTAATACACCAAACGGTTTCGGAAAATACCAATTCCTTCGTCAGGATGTCAAATTAACTAACCGAAACGTGACGCTTGGGGAGGCCGTCACACTCTTACACTTGTCTCGGCATCCTGCATATCTTAGGGCTGTCGCTAGAGAAGTGCCTGTTGCCTTTTCTACTCGGTCGGTCCACTGGGTGGGGGATTTTCCTCTTCATCTTCGTCCTTCGACGTGGACCACCGCAAAAAGCTAATCCAAGATATCTTCTCTTCTCGTAAGATGCCTAACAAAATTGAAAGATTCGTATCAGGTAAATGGTTGAGCGTCTGTCTTTGATGTTCAGCTCCTGCAGAATGGAGACGTTCGTGGGTCTCGCCGTTCACGGTATACAAAAAATATGTTTCCAGTACCGCATCTCAAAAGCATCAATCTATCTTATATCTTTTACTACACACTGAGACTGCAGAAGCCTGACCTTCGTGGTCTTATATAATATAATTTAACACCTTTGGATTATTTACTGTGTGGACATGTGAAGTCGCTAATCATCTACGCCGATAGACCAGAGACGATAGATGACTTGGAAGCCAACATTTGTCGCGTTATTGCCAATGTTCGGCCCCAGCTGCTCTAAAAAGTGGTCGAAAATTGGACTTCCAGATTGCGCTTTATTCGAGCCAGCCGCGGCGCTCATATACGCGAAATAAAGCCAATACTATGGCCATTACCACGATTTTACGTGTTTTATTTCATTTTAAATTTCTATACCTCAAGAAAAAAATAACACCCTTTAATAGCATTAAAAGAAAAACGTAGTCATGTGATTATTTCGATTAAATGAAATAGTTTATTGAAATCAAATGATATATTTAATACAAAAAAAATAAATAATAGGCCATAGAATTTCACTTTTGTTATATTAATACATTTAAAATTGGCAAAATTAACTTTGTGGTTAAAATTCATTATTTTTATTTGTCAACTTTGTTTTATTAGATATATACTTTTGATCAGTATTGACAACCTGCAGAAGAAAATGATATTTTTCGAAACCGGTTGATGTATTTGAACTCGATAAGTGGTTAACAAATAAAAATAACTTGTTATGTTATTTGTCGCGTTCTTTCCATATTTAGTCAAGTCTGTACATATAACTTTTCGCCATACTTGACTCGACATAGCTCAAGTTGTTGGTCTTATTGGTTCTCTGTTAGTTTTTTAATTTGTCATAATTTTAGTCTAATCAAAATCGCTGAGATTTTGAAGCATTGTTCGTAGATAGAAGTGCTTGCAATAATCACAATGTCACCTGCAAATTTGTGGGATGTTATCCGTTTTCCATTGCCGGCAGGAAGGCAGCAGCGTTTCTCACCCCTCGGAGCTCGGGGTTGAAATAGTTGTACATTTTATTAAATGGTTTATGAATAAATGAAGGCTAGGCTTGCGGTGAATACTGAATACACTGGATTATTCATTCCAAATTACCTTTTTGTCGCCGTGTGAGCCGCAACAGCTGTCCCTCCGTGGTCTGGAACGTTGGGTATATTTATCAAACGTCACGTGGTATTAAATCAAACCTCACGGTACCTGCAGCCCTTATAATATATATGTTTATATACCATGTCTAAACGTACCTGGGAGGGATGTTTTTGTGATAAAATTGTCGTGAGAAAATAGAATAATTTATTTGTGGAAGAGTCGTATTACAATATATACATTTTCACGAGTGTTTTATCCCCTCGGTCTTCTTCTTCTTCTTCTTCTTATCCACTTCAGGAGCTTCTTTTCCCCCTACTTCCACAAAAAAAAACTAAATAAATAATAATATTGAATAATTTTTATAGCGCATTTTCGTAAAATTTTTACCACTTTTTTACACCAATATATGATGTCTACCATTCAAGTTATCTGGAATGTGGAGCTCTTGATACAGAGGCGCCACGTTATGTGTCACCTTGTGCATCAACCAACACAAATTAAATCAATTCTTTCAGGAAATTGTGGAGTCAATTTAGTTCACGCAAAGGGATATGAGAGAGTTTAGAAACTCCATATGCTATCCGTGTTGCTGCATTTAAAATAGATTGTAATCTTTTCATAAATGCTACAGTGCATATACCTAAATTTTTTTTAAATGTAACCTTTTCATACGTAATTTGACTACAATAACATTTGAAGTAAAACATTAATTTTCTCATATGTTAACACTAAATGGCAAATAATAAATTATATACTAATTTAAATCGTCGCTCGCGGGGAATTCTTTAAATAAAATGTGACCTTTTTAATGTTTCGTTAGCCAAGATTTGAACGTACCTTTACACTGTCAATAATTGTTATAATCAAAACAACATTTTTAATAGATTATTTCACTATTTTAATTTTATAAATATATTTGTTTGCGTTTCTCTCCAAAAAATTCAGGCGTTCGTACATCACTTAAGTTTTTAGTCTCCATTTTAAGAGAGATGAGACTATTATTGCCTTTGAGATGTTGTGCTGGAGACACTGAAGAAAGTCTCTCTGCAACACGCATGAAAATAATTCTCACAAATGGTAGTTCACAGGTAGTCAGCTACAACACAGTTGATAATAAACTGGAAGACTAGACGTTTGTGTCAAATTTATGAGGACGTCATTTATACATACAACAGCTCATCCCGAGCAATAAATCATGGATACAACACAAGACAAATCTGCACGCCAGTTCCGAGAGCAGCAACGACATTTTATCAAAGATTCTACATGTTCTTAGCTCCGAAACTGTACAACACACACAACACCAACTGGAAATCATTTAGTTCCAATAAGATTACACAAATATGGACCCAATATATGATCCAATCAGGTAGAGATGAATCAGAAGCATGGCTATCCAACATTTTAATATAATTTATACAATACCTACACTAATTATTCACTAGTCCTACAACACTCTCGCTACATATTTTTTATATTTCTCTTATTTCTTTATTATTTATTTAAATAACACCACAACAGCACGAAAAAAAAAACTGGCTACTTTAACACAGACTTCAGTCTAGCAAAGTGGCCAGGACGACGCTGTATATATCAGAGGTGAAGTCTATCTACTCCGTCCCACACAATAAACTACGAGTATTAATTGTGTATTATGTTTATTATGTTATAATATATTCACCTCTGTTAGAACAAAAATATGCATGTAATCTAATAAATAAATAAATACATACGTCTATTTCATAAAAAAATATACTTTTTCACATTATATGTTATTTTTCAATCATGTTACAATTAAGATTTGGTGAAAGGATTTATGCTTGTTAGCTGTATAAGTGTTAATGCGTGTTTGGCAGATGAATCAGCATGTGTATGAATGTGAGGTTTGGGGACCCAATTTTCCCTACTCACTGTGTTCGTTGTAGGTACACGATATTGCGGAGTGTGTGTAGAGTCAACAGGTAAGATAAAATAATAACTTACAGTTGATAGCGTTGATTGAGGTATGTTACACAATTTATAGCACACGTTGAGGTGAAAATAAAGATTAGGTTTATTATTATTATTATTATTTACTATTAGCGTTTACTGGATATGTGTTCTGGAAATCGGCTGAGAGAGAAGTGAATGGTTAAGGCTGACTACCGGAGCGGCTACGCTGCGAGGTATTGTTGTCTGGTTCGCGGGTCGGTACCAGGTGTACCTTTAAATTTGACACGAGCCGGGTTTGCCAACCAGGTGCTTTTAGGGATCATTCAGAATCATCGCAAATTATTTTCATACTTCTGCATTCGTTGTGCCATTCCCATATTTCAAAAGCGTACATAAATATATATAATATTACTGTATTATGGACATCTAACCTACTTGTAACACAATTATCGACCTTATTTCAGGCCCTTGTCGTACACCTTAAGTGATACAAATATAAAAATAAAACATTTTTTCAGTGTCTACTCTACCATTGGACCACCGCTCTTCGCGAACTAAGTGCATCGTGTTAAAAATCACCTCCAGCAGGAATCGAAGGCCGTACCTCGGTCATGTAATACAGTCTTACGGGCATCGAGAAACGTGATCTTCACTATCTGCAGGCATGGCAAATTATATTATTGCAATACCATATTCGAAGATCATGTTCGGCAGGTAATTTACAGGTATCAGCTTCGTGCGATGTAAATCGAACCGTCTAGCTGATGAAGGAAGCGGAGGAGGATGGAGAAGATATGTGTCGTCTCCAAGAAATGGTGACAGTATTGCTGTGATCTATTATAATATTTCGTTGACGTATGCATTCTAAGTATATCCCATATTAGTGTCATAGCTAGTATAAAAAAATACAAAAGTACCGAAACTATATCAAACGTGTTTTTAATATATCTCGGATAAAATTATTTTTCCTTTATATATTCAATAACATTTACATATGAATTAAATATATTAATTAGAAAGATATGCACATATAAAATCAATTTTATCGAAAAATATTGTTGTTGTTGTACTAACCGGGAACGTGCATTATCCAACTATGCTACAGCGACAAATTTTCGAACCTATATGTCACCTTTTACGGAATTACCTTATTTTTACGGAATCTCAAATATCTTTGAGTAATCTGATAGCAGACGCCAGAATTATCAATTCATTTTTATTAAATTTTGGACACATTGATACAACTTTATTATTAGGAGAACGGTATTTGAGATTCTGTAAAAATAAAGTAGATGGCTCTTTCAAATAATGGACGATTAAATGTATTAATATCAAAAAGGTAACATATAGGTTTGAAAATTTGTCGCTGTAGCATAGTTGGATAATGCACCTTCCCCGATTAGGAAAGAGATTCAGGTTCGAATCCCGGTGGCGCAACAACAACATTTTTCGATAAAAATGATTTTATATGTATATATTTATAATAAATATATTTAAAATATTACAGGCCTATATTCTGAATAATTACGACTACACAATAAGAATGTGTTCTCTTTAGTAATAATATTTACATAACAGTTCGAAAATATATTAGGTCATCCCATAAATAATGCGGTATTTTTATACATCTTTTATTTTTCAAAATCAAGATATACAAAGTTATTTTTTAATCTAAAATATACTCTCCTACACATTCCACAATGCTCTTCCATCTTTCTGATAGTCTTGAAAGGCCCCATTTCCGAAACTCACTTCTCCGTGATGATAAATACTCGTCCAGCACTGTTATGACCTCGTCAACAGAATTCATATTTTTTCCATCCAAAAGACTGCGGAATAAATGCAATGTCGGGCGAATATGGTGGGTGGGGCATCGTTTCCAAAAAAGGTTAATTCCTGAGACGTGACAGCAAAGCAGAGCACACATTCACTCTCTGCACGCGATTAGATTCTGAAAGTTTGTCAGGAATTTGCTGACTTTTTCGATGGCACGCTGGTGTCGATGAATGGTTGAATGACAAATACAAGGTTCTATGCTAGTTGCAATGGAATTTTGTTCTATCATTTTTTGCTGGACGTCCTTCTTCGTCCTTCTACAGGCTCGTCTTCTAGGCTGTAGTTTTCGGCCCGAAACTACCGTCGATACTGGGTAACGCTTATTATCTTATCCCCATGTACTGCATTAATATTCCTCACACTTTCAGATGTGCTGTTGCCTTTAAATATGCTCCTTTGTCACTTCCATATAACTTTGAAAAAATAACACATGTACTGCAAATTGAATGGTTTATAACTCTACTAAATTTCAAGATTTTTCTAATTTTGTTCATTGCAGATTTATCTTCGTAATCTTGACTTCAAGATTATAAGAAAATATATTTCGTATATGCAAAATTTTTCTATATTAAGGCAATTTTGTGGGACGGGGACGGACGATAAATTTTATATTAGCATAAAGGTTCTATATAAGTAATAGTATAAAAAAAAGTCAAATCTAGTGTATAACTTCTGGTATAAATGAATAATAAAAACCCACATTTACGTTAAAAATGTGAAAATATGAATTATTTTTGAAAGCGTGCCTTTAAGACTATCTTTAAAAAGTTGCTCCGAACTGTGTATGGTTTTAGCAGCAATATCTTCCAACAGAATCAAAGCATTCGAATACAATCATCGAATTAAATATGGACCGCCATTGTAGTGTACTTTGCTACGGCATACATCATTTAGGTATGTATAAAATTCTGCATTTGACCGACTGTACGCCGGCCATTTTTAATATTTGACTCAGTGTACCGGCGCGCGGTCAACGACGACCATACCACGATACCTGGAAATGTATTTGCATTTTGAAATGCAGTCCGCTTCTTCGCAGAAATGCATGTGCAATTTGCTTATATCAATGCATCCATGTGCACCAACACCTGCAAGCGGACCGCGTACATTCTCTTAAATAATTGTTTTTGTCACGGCATATTCGGCCGAAGGCGTCAGCGGTGATGAAGGAAAGGTTGGTTATCTCATTATGCGGTGGTGTCTTGGCTCGCTGATGCAGCGGGCCACACTGCGTGTTGCGATGAATATAAAAATGTTTTTTTTTTATGTGTAAAAATCTCAGCCCGCCCCTCCCACCCCGGGGTAACTAATCTGAGAAACATATGTGTGACGAAATCTTAATCGATCTTATTAATATATATCAATATCAAAAAATAAGAATTCGTGATTGGATAGAAACACGAAATTGTAGTTTGAGAGCAATTTATATGGGCGCGTTGAATTAAACGAACATTGGTGACATTGTGCAGGACATTCCGAGATGCATATAACTAGCTAGATTTGCTATGGACCAACTGTAGAGAATATGTAAAGACAGTGACAACAGCTAAACTGTTGTCGGTTCACACTCTTGTCTTTCCAATCTTCAATCTGGACAGTTCGCAATAGCGATATGCGGAAAATAGACGCCAGAAGAGAAGGATGTCACCTTGCCTCAATCCTGCGACAAACCTTATTATCATTATGACTAAAAATGAAGATCATCAAGAACAAGACCTGGAAGAGTGCCACAGCCGTGGATAGACGGCTGGAGAGACCACGGAGTCAGTTGTGAGGGTGATACAGGACTGACATTTGTGGATGTGCAAAATACATAATCATCTTTTATAATAAAGTCCTTTTATTATTGATTCTGTTGGTATCGTTTACTTACGTTTAGACTCCTGTAATCTTCTATAGATATGTGTTACCCCTGGTGAGCTTTGTAACATGCTATTATAATATTAATAAATAACATAATAAACGGCTATTTTAACGTCTTACTTGTAGTCGTAACTGTGATTATAATATTTTATTCAGTACCTACCCGAAAACTTATACTTTGATATTTGATAGAAAAGTCTTAAAACACCGCCCCATATAAAAATGACTATCCATAACGACAACTGTAACAAAATCACCTGTAACGACTCGTGTATAAACTTAAGCCCAAAAAAATAAATCAAATATCTCGGTGTAATTATTGATCAAAATTTAAAATGGCACAGTAACATTAGCGAAAAAATGTATATATATATATATACTCATAAGATTAAGAAACATTTTCCGTATAAATAATTAAAAAAGTTATATTTTGTTATTGTTCACTAACCACACCAGTATGGAATAATTGGATGGGGAAGAGCATACAATAATATAATGAACTCGATAAAAATAATACAGAGAACAATTATCAAAGTAATATTTAAAAAAAAAATTTCAACAGAAACACTTTTTCGCAAAATTCCCAGTTTCCAAAATAGAAAACATTTACAAAAAAAATCTCAAATAATCAATTAATTAAAGAAAATAAGGTTTAAAAATAACTTTAAAATCTCTAAATGTAACACCAAACACTATCAGCAAAATTTTATATATTTAGGGATAAAAAATTTCAATAGCCTCCCTACACAAATTAAAGAAATAAAGGATATAAAAGAGTCAAAAAAGAAACTAAATGAACACTTCAAAAACACATAATTGGAAAATAAACAATATTACAGAACACTTCAGAAGCACACAAATGGACAATGAATAGAATGTGTAAGGTATTATATAAAATGATTGTAGTGTAACTCCCTCTCCAAGCGCAAGAGCTGGTCTCTTTTTTGGAGAGGTAAGCGAGGTAATTTTAAAAATGTAAAATACTTGATTCATGTTATAAAAAAAATGTCAAATAAATAAATAACATTGAAATATATTTTTTTGTTTAAAGGTCATCATTTGAAGATATTTAATGATTAAATGAATTAATATCCTTCTTTGTTCTTTTCAGATCTTTCACTGGACCCCGCAATGAACTTCCTCGGCACTGTATCAAGACTGCACTCTCAAATTATCAAGAAAACAATCTTTATATTCTAGTGTAATATAATTTTATAAAAATTCTATAAAAGGTGATTATTAGATATATTGGGTCGTCCACAAGCCAATAATTGAATAGACATGAAATATAGCGTACATATAGGAGAGGGGTTTGGAACATTAGTTGCTGGACGAGGGGCATTCCACACACATTCTTTGTGGAAACATAAATCCGATAGTTCATGGCAACATGTATGCATTAGTAAAAGTATTAACTCTTCGAAAATTAAATATTTCTATACACATTTTTAATTATTATTATTCTGTACACATTTCGAAAATTAAATATTTCTGTACTTTTTACATTAATATATATTATATTGTCAGCGTTTAAATTCTCATTCCAATTGAGTCATGTGTATATTTAAATAGGAGCTATTTGATTGGGTAAGTGGTGGCAAAGTAATCGCGCGGGTGACACCAAATTGAAAATATTAAAACAAGGAATTTGCGTTAGTTCATGTTTATATATTTGATAGTGTGCTGGGGTCGTCTAATTGGTATTTGCGGTTTGTTTAAAATGCTATTTTTAAATATTTTTTTTTTATAAAAAATGACATTCTATTAAAATATGAATTAGAAAGATATACATATAAAATCAAATTTATCGAAAAATATTCTTGTTGCGCCACCGGGATTCGAACCTGGATCTCTTTCCTAACCGGGGAAGGTGCATTATCCAACTATGCTACAGCGACAATATTTTTAGCGACAAATTATTTATTTCAATTTTTAATTTTTTAATTATGAAAAACCACATTGATATTATACATTTTTTTACATTTCTGATGAAATTTTCTATTATTTTATAAATTATGTTAATGCCTGAATAGAGGTTGTATAATAATAATAAACAAATATGGTTATGGTGCAATTAAAACAAGAACGTCAAATATAATTTAATTAATTAAGTGTAGATATGCTTTGATTAATAAATATAATATACCTACATTAAATACTGTTTTATTTTCCCCTTAACTTAGTATTGATTTAATTATTTTAAAATTGACTACTATTAATGAAGGTAGTCACTAGATATTCATATGTTTCATCAGAAATATAGCTCCGATTCACGATTTTGTATAAGTCTAATTAAGAAATATAGATCGTTATTCAGAGCTATATTTTATCATTTATGTTTTAAATGAATTACTTTAGAACACCAAAAAGGTATACGTAAATGTACATGACAAAAGGTAAATGTATGTAACAGATTTATTTAAGAAGTAATTCTAGTAGTTACAATTCTGGCATAGTGACCTTGTGGTCGGGGGTTCGAGCCTCGTTCATTTTCATAGCACAAGCGTTTGGCTTAGTTTTAAAATAGTAAGAATATTGATATGACACGTATTTTAAATATTAATTAAATATATTAATTAGAAAGATATACATATAAAATACATTTCATCGAAAAATATTGTTGTTGCGCCACCGGGATTCGAACCTGGATCTCTTTCCAAACCGGGGAAGGTGCATTATCCAACTATGCTACAGCGACGATATGTTTAGCGACAAATTTTCGAACCTTTATGTTACCTTTTTGATATTAATACATTTAATCGTTCCATTATTTGAATGAGCCATCTACCATATTTTTACGGAATCTCAAATACCTTTGAGTAATCTGATAGCAGACGCCAGAATTATTAATTCATTTTTATTAAATTTTGAACACATTGATACAACCCTATTACAACTTCACAATAAGACTGTGTTCTTCTAACACGTCTATATTTAAAAAAAAATTAAAATACGAAATGGTACGTGATTTGTGATAGTATCGTACGTGATATGATGTGGATAAAAGTCGCCAAATATTGTGGCTGAACATGGCCCCGGATTGCAAAGACGCCGATGACAACATCTCAACAAAAGATGTCCAAATAATACATATTAATACGAATAACTCACTCGTGTGATGTTATCGTCTTCATTTGTCACCGAAACACAATATTCCAATAACAAATGACATCAGATCGTATCGGAGAACTCACGAGCGATGTAATAATTGCTTCATAAGCTAAATTATTCAAGAAACAAACCATTTTACATCTGCCGGCCGCCATCTTGCTTTCTTTCGAAACGTCAAATCGAAAAGGCGCGGGAAACATCCCAGACGAATAATAAATAAATAATGTTGCCACAGCGTATAATTTTATTGGTGGATATATCACTGGCCGCGTGGGCGTCGGTTCAGATATGTACGTAGGCACTACCTATCCGAATATACATATCGATGTATACATTCGTGTATGGACGTCAGGGGACCCACTTGGAAATTCAGTACGAAGCCTCGGCATATTACATATAATACAATATTTAGAAATTATGATATACTCAGTAGATGAAGACATTATATACAAATTTTAGTCTATTATTTTTAATAATATAAATAGTTGCTATTCTGGAATGCAGTTCTTTGATAATTAAAACAAATTAGACGATTTTATGATCAGTAGTTAATTTTTACTATGTTAAGTTTTTATTATAGTAACATTTTACTATCGCCCGTGGTAAAAAGCATTTGCTGGTTGTTGATACGTCTTAATTTACTATTGTCAAAGCATAGATTAGAAATCTCGCGTCACAGTGTGGCAAGATAAATTATCGTGAAATATGCTTTTTTCGCCCTCGCGTTAGAAATCTGTCACTTCGCTGGCGAAATATATTAAACAGCGAGATTATCATCTGACGAAATGTCATCACTAAAATAGCTTGATATTGAATGATTCATTGTCATGTACTGCAACTTCCTAAGTATCAATGTGACAGATGACTTTTGAAACAGGTGTGAAGAGTCAGCCATATTTAACCAACGATTTTCGGTTTTTACCATTTCAAAAGTGAAATTAGTTAACCGTTAATTTTATCCCGGTAACTACCAAAATATTAAAATATGAAATAAACATATTAATTAGAAAGATATACATATAAAATCAATTTTATCGAAAAATATTGTTGTTGCACAACTGGGATTCGAGCCTAGATTTCTTTTCTGTAAAATTACGGTAGACGGCTCTTTCAAATAATGGAACGATTAAATGTATTAGTATCAAAAAGGTAACATATAGATTCGATAATTTATCGCTAAAAATATTGTCGCCGTAGCATAGTTAGATAATGCACCTTCCCCGGTTAGGAACGAGATCCAGATTCGAATCCCGGTGGCGCAACAACAATATTTTTCGATAAAATTGATTTTATATGTATATCTTTCTAATCAATATATTTAATTAATATTTAAAATATCACAGAGCTATGTTCTAAATAATTACAACTTCACAATAAGAATGTGTTCTCCTAATACCAAAATATTTTTTTGATAAATTGATTTTTTCTGTATCTATAACTTATTTATTTGTTCTAATAGAAAAAAACATATTCTTTGCATGGGTGGTATGGTACATGCAACTGAGACACGTGACGAGTTTTGTTGTATTCCCAAATTTCGTATTATTTTTGAGCAATTCAACTTTTATAGTTGAGATTTCTAATTCGGTCCTGGGCAGGTGGTAGGTATAGAAAGATTTATATCCCAATGGTATCCTCGCCTTGGCAAGGGGAGTGGGCGTTTTTTATATTATTTATACCTATATAATATTGTGTACGAAGCCTTCGGGAACACAAAGGAATAAATCAAAGCCTTCTCTCATTCGTATAACTCACTAGCACAGCACGCACACAGCCAGCCGCAAACATATTCACCCGTGTGTGGTGCACCTTATATGTTGTAATATATTGGCCTCTATTTCAAGTTTAAATTTAAAGACTCAGATGTGTAGGTATACCGACTTGTGACGTCGCATGTTTAGTGGTCGCTCCCTGAGAGCTTATCCATCTCAGGATGACCTGTGATGTACACTAACGGCTCAAATTATACAACCTATTAGAAATGATCAAATTAGTATTATTTTTTATACATTAAAAGTACAGAATTTAATGCACTGGTTCAATGAAGTCAAACCAATCGATAGTTTGTTGTGGTGAGCCACGTAGAAGAACGAAGAGGAAGATCCTGGACCTACCAGCATCAGGAAAACAGCACTTCTCTAGTGACAGCCATCAGATCAACAAGATGTCGAGAAGAACGAAGAAGTCCAATCAAGAGGGCGGAATTACAAGCAGATCGCGACCCTCAGTCACGAGTGGCCGGAGTGAATGACAGCGGTCAGGGAAGCGGGATGATCTCCGCAGGGTCCTAAAGTGAAATAATGATTAAACCTGTTAAAGGGTGTAGGTTTGTATAGCTCGGGGTGGAGCGACTGCGTCTGCAACTAATCCAATAATAGCAGCTCAGAAAACTATTTGAAATATTATCTTCACTGACGAATCTTTTAATAAATTCGATGTCTTTGACATAAGACAGATATATGCTAATACTGTTGTTAAATACATATATAAACACTAACAGACATATTTTAAATATAATTACCACACGGCCACATAACCTACAAGCCCCGAAATCACACACAACACATGGCCAAAGAAACTACAAATATTTTGGACCTAAACTAAATAATAGAATGCCGAAAGATTTAATACATTCGAATTGTCCCAATAACATGAGACTGAAAATAAAAACTTAGATTCGTAATACGGGTAGATCTAGTATTGGTGCACTCACCCAAACATATTGATTCAAATCTTTAATAATTATTGTTACAAATTTCTCCAAAATTATTTATTTGGAAGTCCACTTAGAAATTGTTTTTTTTTTTAACATACACCTTATGCATTATATAATTTATTTGTACAATTGTTTGTAAACTATGTCCGTCTTAACACAGAATTTTTCTAGTGAGACGGGCGCAGTCCAAACATATTTTTATCGTTACCAATAAATAAATTAATATCGAACAGATATACATTCAATTAATATATACTTAGATAACTAGCTGATACACCCACCCGCTGCATATCCTCCGTAAAAAGTTACCCCCAGTAAATACTTTACTGTACCTTTAGAACCTTTCATCTCATCTGTCCGCGTAATTATTATTATTATTATGCAAAATTATTTAAAAAATTCGAAACAGAGCAATGAGAACTATTTTAAGATGTAATAGAATAAGTTATATTCTAAAACAACTATAATTAATGACGGCTAAGCAAAATGTTATACAGGATGTTCTAGTATTGATACGCAAAATCAAAAATTTAATTTTGAGGTCCAGCCGGTGGGATTTTTAGACTTCCACAAATAATTGTGTCAGGGACACTAAATAGTTGATACTATGAATTAAATATATTAATTAGAAAGATATACATATAAAATCAATTTTATCGAAAAATATTGTTGTTGCGCCACCGGGATACGAACCTGGATCTCTTTTCTAACCGGGGAAGGTGCATTATCCAACTAGCTACAGCGACAATATTTTTAGCGACAATTTTCAAACTTATATGTTACATTTTTGATATTAATACATTTAATCGTTCCATTATTTGAAAGAGCCATCTACCTTATTTTTACAGAATCTCAAATACCTTTGAGTAAACTGATAGCAGACGCCAGAATTATCAATCCATTTTTATTAAATTTTGGACACATTGATACAACTTTATTATTATTAGGAGAACACATTCTTATTGTGAAGTTGTAATTATTCAGAACAGACGATCTGTGATATAATATAATATCAATTTTATCGAAAAATATTGTTATCCCGGTGGCGCAACTTTCTAATTAATATATTTAATTCATATTTAAAATATTACAGAGCGTCTGTTCTGAATAATTACAACTTCACAATAAGAATGTGTTCTTCTAATAAAAACAATATATATATACATACATCGTGTATATATATAATATATTCATAGATAAACAAGGACATTCTAAAATATATTTAACATTAAGTGCCTTACTAATAAAGATATACAAAAAACATTAATCAAAAATGCTAAAAAAATTCTACTGTCAAAATATATTTCGGAGCATTTTGTTTGCAATATGACTGGTGTTATTTTTCGATTATTTCTAGATTTTGGTTTGTAACATATAATAAAATTTCGTAACATCTGCATGTTTTCAAACATTTACATTGAAATTTATTTGCACATTTACCGATACTAGGATATTGTAACTATATTAAATTAAGTGTAATTAGTGTTAAATTGTCGTATAAGTATACACGAGCTATTTTTCGTATTAGACGGTAATGACCGATCTCTATGAACTCCCGCCCTCTTGACTGTGCTCCTCCACTTTTAGCGGCATCCTGCAGATCTTGGGCCTGCCACCAGATAAGTGCCTGTTGCATCTGGTTATACTAATATTTAATTTGATTTACAAAATTGTTACCCTTGGTAAAATTTGTAACAAGCTAATATTATTAGTCACATTCACATGTTATTTTGTACTCTTAGGTAGTGTAATAAATAGTAAGTATCTCCGCCAATCACGTGGGATCGGTTTAAGATTTTTATTTGAATTAATATTTATTTCGAATTAGACAAATGCAGGAATGGTATGATATACGTGACCGAGACGCGAAACGCGAATTAGGAAAGCATGTCATATGCAGGGGTGGTATGATACACGCGACTGAGACACGTTTTTTTGTTGTTGTATTGTGACCGTCGTACAAACATCGAGAAATATTTGAATAGAGACGGACATAGACGTGCGCTGTATTGTCGTCGTTTGGCTATTTTACAGATTCTGAGGCAGCCGTCGCGCATGTATTTATCCTACGCACTCGGCATAATTGACGACCGGGTGTGTGTAGCGTGCGGGCGATAACTAACAGTTGTCCACCGAGAAGTATTTCACATTTCCCGCCCACGGCCGGCCGCCATCTTGGATTCGGGTTGCCAGCGTGATGGATGAGCGTTCCTGAAATGTGCGCGCGGTTAATATTTATCGGTGCCTACCTGGGCACTTCTTATTTAGATTCGGACGGCGATCGAAGCGTAATGATTTATATCACGTGTTACGACGTTTTTCATATTGGCCGAGTGCTCGCGGGGCACCTACGTCGCAGACGGAAGATGAACACGATTACACACATACGTAATGTTGCCGGTCTATGACTCAAATATTACGTAATTCGAATTATTCAAACGTACATTGGATGACAAAATAACATAAATTGTCTCCGTTCTTTAACAGCTACATTGACGAAAAGACCCCCCCCCCATCCCACCCTTTCCCGGAACCGCTTTAGAAATTTTCACTCATGCACCGGTTGTATGCAATTATTTAAGATGTATTATACAAAAAAAGACGAGATGTTAGTTTATGAATTTAAAAACTACACTACGTGTCGCATCTTACTTATTTATTTACTCAACATCACAGGCAGAGAGGATAGAGCGCCACACTCTTCTGTCCTGACACACAGTTCTCGCCTCATCCGCATTCATACATCTTCTCATACAAGCTCGCCGATTATTGAGGCTTCTAACGGGACCGTCCTCCAGTATCTGGTTTATTTGGTCGTGCCAAGTCTTCGGCGGACGTCATCTACTTCTGATGTCATCAACACTTGAGTCATATGTCTATGTTATTTCAGTCTGCCCAGCATTGCCCAACGCGACATCCACACCAATCATCATCGTGAAAAACACTTCTCTAAAAGATCAATATAAATGAAAGATGGGATCTTTCTGTTGAAATCAAATGCCGCATTGTCATCATCTCAACCTTAGATTACGACTGAGAATGGTCAGATGCTATATGTTTTCGATAATATTTTATGGAATGGAAGCATGGACACTTAAAAAGAAGTGTGAACAAGGTGACTTGAAGCATTTGAGATATGGATCAACAGAAGAATACTCTAAATAAGATAAATTATTTAGTAAATAAATATCAGATATCTCATAGAGACGAAAATATTTTAAAAGATTGATATATGGAAAATATGGGGGTAATTACAGAGCTTACGACCTGTCTTCGGCCGGCTTAAGTAATTACTTTATATATATAACGTACACCAATTCTCACCCCTCAATCTCGCCATCTATCGATCAAATTCGATAATAAATTTTTCCTTGAAAACAGCATATTATATGTCAACTCAATGAGAATCTAATTTTGTTGAAAATTATTTAAAGCGATATTCTTCATCTGTAAAATGTTTTTAACACATTATACTAGAATAAGCCTGAAAGATTAATATTTTTAAATTTTTATATATTTTTCTTATTTTGACCAGTATATTAATGTTATTAAATAAATATCAGATATTTATTTAATAACAGTGCCTTTGTAGGTAAAAATCTAGTAATTGTGTTTTCTTGGACATATTCAAATATTACTAATTCTAGTATTTAATACAATAAAAAAATCAGAAAACTTCAATATTTCTGACATGTGATGAGATCTTGCACCGCATAATGCACGAAATGATTGCTCTCGTCATGAAGTCGGGTAACCGTGAAGAAGAAGAACAGAACCTGGGGCAATGTTTTGGCATGTCCGCTGTAAACAAAGTGACGATATATAATGTTCTACGAGTATACTCTGCTTCCACAGCACGAACTGTTTGCGTTTACTGAAGGGAGACTCTATTTGTGTCCGATCTCTTTGTGTTTTTGTATGCTTGGCAGCGAAGGCAGTACACCTAGAAGTTGTATCTGATCTTGTGTCTTTTCTTCCGTAATCATGGACAGCATCGATAGTTTGTATGTACCCAAGTTAAGTTATTAGTTAGATCTAAGTCGGTATTTCCCGTGGAAATATAGCGGTGTACATTATATTATATTTTATTTGGTTATTTTCGTTTTCTTTGGTTACATGTTTTTTTTTCTTCATGTAACATGTGCATACATCTTTATTACACGCTTACATCTTACGAATTTTCGGTTTATATGGATAACAATACGAATTTGTTGAGAATTGACTTTTTAGGTAAGTCAATCCTGGGGGGGGCAGGATGTTTGGGACATATATTTGTTATATGAATTAAATATATTAATTATAAAGATATACATATAAAATCAATTTTATCAAAAAATATTATTGTTGCGCCACCGGGATTCGAACCTGGATCTCTTCCCTAACCGGGGAAGGTGCTTTATCCAACTAAGCTACAGCGACATTATTTTTAGCGACAATTTTTCGACCCTATATGTTACCTTTTTGATATTAATACATTTAATCTTTCCATCATTTTGACAGAGCCATCTACCTTATTTTTACAGAATCTCAAATACCTTTGAGTAAATCTGATAGTAGTCGCTAGAATTATCAATTCTTTTTTTTTTTATTAAATTTTGGACACATTGATACAACTTTTTTTTTTTTTTTTAGGAGAACTCATTCTTATTGTGAAGTTGTAATTATTCAGAATATTTTTCGATAAAATTGATTTTATATGTATATCTTTATAATTAATATATTTAATTCATATTTAAAATATCACAGACCTATGTTCTGAATAATTACAACTTCACAGTAAGAATGTGTTATCCTAAAAAAAAAAAACATATATTTGTTCTTGAACAAAACTAGTGTACTGTGCCTTCCTCTACCGAACGGTGACCCTGAACCGGTACGGTAATTAATGAATCGAAGTATAGTATTAAATAGAGACGTCGCGTCTATAACGTGCATTCTAAAGGGCTAGGACCCCTGGACGAAGATAGTGATAAATTTACAGTCCACCTTGGAGGTGCCAGAAGAACTGGATTATGGTGAGTGCAAACCGCCTTCCGAATATCCTGTTTCTTCCGGCATTTAACATTTGGTGTGTGGTGTGCACACGAGACTCGGCCAGCCCACCTTATTGCAGCTGGACCTCTCCTCCTCCTCCCTCGTACATCCCCCGCGATTCGCAACGTCTCCATCTCTTCTAGCAACATGCCCTGAGTATGAAATAATTATTTTCCTTCAAGTTGTTGAGAGTCTTGTTCAGCAGTCTGCGGTATACGGAGAATGCGACGCCAACTATACGGTACAGAGATATGGACGCTATTAGAAGATATCGATGGTCAGGTATGATCTCACCATCCAGAGAAGCTGTTACTCAATTTAGTTGCAATCATTAGCGATGGTGTGATCATATTGCGACACCGTCTTCTTGCACACATTATTAAGAAATAAGATGGATTGTCCACTTCTGAAATCTTGCAAGCACAATTCTTGATATTCAAATATTAAAAAAAATATTTTGTAACACCATTGCTGCTCTGAGCAGTCGAGGTCTGGATGTTAAAAGTAATTATCATTAAAATGCTGGAGGCATTTGAGGTGTTGCAATATCGACGTATGCTAAAGATCTCCCGGGAAGACCGATGAAGATGCCCCAACCTCCTGACAGGGATGAGATGTAGTCTTTCGTAGTCCACCGAGTCTCGGAGAACCGCCACTTGTTTAGCGTCTCACTTCACACTTATTGTCAAATGTCAACCCATTGACCGTTGATGGTTTCGTTTGTCCGTTGGGTGAATTTGAATCTCTCGTGTAATAGTTAAAACATGATAAATGTTTGTAAATTAATGCCTTCTTATAACGATTTCAATCGTTGACGCATCATCTTCAGTAATATACAGTAATACGAAACAAGCGAACGAAGGAAAGCTGCATACTTCGACACATTTTCCGCAATGATAAATATGATATTTTACAACTGTTCTGTTTTACTCGCAAAATTTCAAGCGTAGCTCGGGCTGTGTATGAGGTGGGTCCGTCCTATTGAAACCACACGTGTTGCAGGCCCAATCGACCCCATGTGATGATAGCGATCACCATTAATGGTTACAGTATTGTCTCTTGCATCCTGAAAGGAAGTCTGCAGTAAACCACTCTGCGGGGGTCTAAAGGTCGTTTATGTATCAATTTAAAGATTTCATCGCTTATGATTTTTTAAATGATAATAAATTAAAATTTTTGAAGCCTTAGATGCACCACAATAAATTGTAATCAATTATTCTCTACGACTACCAAATGCGAACTGACAAATGTCTACCAAACCAAAATGGCGGTCAAACAAAATTGGGCTGGAACATAATATTCACCCTGCAGAAGGCAGTGGCAGTTTCTTGGCCGTGTAACCTCAAAAGTGGTTCAATACCCAAAATCGGAGATCTTACACAAACACCTTGCATTGGACCAATCAGCATGTATAGTAATTGAACATTAACAACTGCTGGTGGGGGGAGATTCAAAATCATTCAACTGACAAACGACAATAATGACGTTGGACGTACGTGATGAGCGTGAAGACGGCGAACCTTTGTGACATGGTAAGTACACAGGCACTACTGATAAATATTCAATAAATTTAAAGTTCCAACAATATGTGAAAGAAAACTTATTAAAATTCGAAAACAACCCAAAAACACAGCAGTTTAAGGCCACGAGGCATAGCGAAAATAAAATTGACCAAATACTGCCTACATTTGGGCAGAGAACCTTCAAATAATACAAGCTGCCTATCAAAACGAAAGATACAACAAATGTCTCAATAAAAAAATTTAAAAAACTATTTTTATACAATGGATTTAATAATTATACAATGAACAAAAGACAGAAAATTAACAAAGTTACCAAATTTTCTTACAAATATAAATAAACACTCGAATAATTTTTAAACAATAGCCCACCTCGACACGGGATCATCCTAGTGAGGGAGCATAACGTTTTTTTATTTATTTAATTAAGCGAAAATATAATGGCAAAATAAATTCAATTTTTAAATATTTGGTTACATACATACATGGTTTTTCTTTCGCTTACCTTTCCAAAAAAGAGAGCAGCTCTTGTGCTCGGAGAAGGAGTTACACTATAATAATTTTATATAATACCTTACATATTCTATACTTTGTCCATTTGTGTGCTTTTGAAGTGTTCTGTAATATTATTTATTGTCCAATTATGTGTTTTTGAAGTGTTCATTTAGTTTCTTTTTAAACTCTTTTATATCCTTTATTTCTTTAATTTGTGTAGGGAGGCTATTGAAATTTTTTATCCCTAAATATATAGAATTTTGCTGACAGTGTTTGGTGTTACATTTAGGGATTTTAAAGTTATTTTTAAACCTTATTTTCTTTAATTAATTGATTAATTGAGGTTTTTTTGTAAATGTTTTCTATTTTGGGAACTGGGAATTTTGCGAAAAAGTGTTTGTGTTGAAAAAGTTGATCTTTTTTTAATATCACTTTAATAATTGTTCGTCTTATGTTATTGCATGCTCTTCCCCACCCAATTATTCCATACTGGAGTAGTGAGTGAACAATAGCAAAATATACCTTTTTAAAATTATTTATACTTAGAATGTTCCTCTTAATCTTATGAATATATAAATACATTTTTTCGCTAATGTTTCTGTGCCATTTTAAATGTTGATCAATAATTACACCGAGATATTTGATTTATTTTTTTGGGCTTAAATATGTACAAGAGTCGTTACAGGTAATTTTGTTACAGTTGTCGTTATGAATAGTAATTTTTATATGGGGCGATAACTAATTATGAAAAGCGAATCTGCAATTACCGATTTAATTCAGATCTGTAATATTATAATACTAGGATCTGCAGTATTCAATAAATGCAAATTGATTAAACAGATATTTCCCAACAATGAACTGTCAAAATGATGCAATAATGAAATCAGTCATTATTTTTCAACAACCTTGTATTTTTGGAAAATCAACTTTCACCGTGTATTGCAAGGTATCGGCACGTCCATACAAGAACACACGAAGAAAGTAAATATTTGTTCGGTTGTATTACCGGCGTCGCCCACTAGGATAAAACAATTATCGGCTGTGGAACAGGTCTTAAATTGTTGTTTAATGTCATCAGTGACGGCGCAGAGTTTAGGCACGTGGGCGGTTGGCGTCTATCTATTCAAATTTATTGTGGTACGTTAAAAATGGTTACATTTTTGGTGGATCGCACAAATACAGCTGCGATTAGATTCTTGCGTTCATGACAGAGGCGCGCGATATCCGTAAACTCACGCTCTCTTGACTATGCCACTCTACTCTGCTATCAGAGAAGTGCCTATTGGGGTGGTAGATCTTCCTATTCCTCTTCGTCCTCCGACGTGGCCAGTCACAATCATCTATCACCCCCTCTCGCAAGATGCTCAAAAAATTTAAGAATTCATCACGGGCAAACGGTTGAGAGCCTGTCTCTCAATGGAGACGTTTGTGCATCTCACCGTACATAGCATGCACGACATATATGTCTCCAGCACCGCATCTCAAATGTCTTCTCTCCCTTGCTTTCAGGATAAAGGGACCGAGAGAAGGTATCGAGATATTGTAAGACACTCGGCTCGCAGCTCCTGCTTCAATATGTACGCAGGAGGGAAGGCGGTCCAGGGGATACTCCCCTAATCACCCCAGACTGTATGATGACCTAATGAGTAATTAAATAAATTTTGGACTCCACAGGGGCTGTACTGTAGGCGCCTTTAATGTCAAATAGATAGTTGATCGGATTTACAGTTTTAAGTGACGTGCACATGTCAAACCTCGCTGTCAGATCGAACGTCGTATATGCTCGTTTGTATTTTTGTTTTTTTTCCATCAATCTAAAGCTGATCTCTGAGATTAACTCCAGATCTCAACGTATCTCAACGAAATCTCAAACAGTGACTGGATTTTTGAAGAATGGCAACTTGGTGGAAGATGAGGGTCGAGGGTGGGGTATCCGCTGATCTTCTTGTTCTTGAAAGTCTTCCAAATACTGTTCAATCGAACATTAGCTCTATTTTGCTTTCCTTTAACTTCTTTCACTTAGCTTTAAATTATACATATTTTTGAACACTTAAAAAACACTGGTTTATGGTATGCTTCGAAAATTCTCATCTCTTGTGAAGAAATTTAAAGAAAATTAAAACAACAAGCTATTAATTCGTTTAAATAATGACTAACCCTTTGGTGAGGGCAATCTATCTTTGATTTTGTGCTTTATGTGGATTCTTCGGTTTCATTATTTACAGTCTGGCCCTCGGGGCGAAGGGATCTGAAATCAAAGGCTAGAGTTATGCTCATGGATCAGTGTGGAATCGGCGAGAAATGCATCAAACGCAGGGAATTTCATCAGAGGTGCACAACATTTTTATGCGAATATTCTTGGCCTCCTTGATCTTCACCAGCAGCAGGTTCGTAGTATTATTTATCCCAACGCTTGGACAGCACCCTTCCACAGCTCTCTATCATGGTGTTCTACTTCTTCCAGGGCCCTGATTTCCAGCTTTATGAGATATAACACCTGATACTTTCTGAAATACACGTATTTATTATTATTTTTATTGTTTTAATTACTTATTTATCTTCATTCATCCGAACCATAACATCTTCACTCGCAACTCTATCCATACAGCTTCTTTTAAGCATTCTTCTGTAGATCAACATCGCAAATGTTTCAAATCGCCTTACTCACACTATAAAATAATACCGAGAACACATAGCATCTGTCCATTCGCATTCATTATCTAATATGCTTTGAGTATCGATCCTGGTATATCTTCTCCTCTCCTGGCAGACTTGTGTTATATAAGTATATAATGCCGATTATTTGTGTTAAATTTTAATATGTTGCTTTAATATTTTTGATATGTTTGATTGTGTATCGCACAGAATTGCGAGGTCGCAGCACAGGCGCCAATTAAGTAATTTAAAAGGTTTAATCATCGGTGAGCCGCCGAAGAACCCGCGGCATAGATTACGGGAAACGAGGGCTTTCATTCTTGATTAAAAACGTCACAGCGGCGGCTTGTCGCTGTGTAGGTATTTGCTTGCAAATATGGTGGGAAAAATTATATGAATATATGTATTGTGTATAACTAAAATAAAACAGGGTATTCTGTAGGCGGGGAAGTCATTCTCGCACACATCTCAAATGCTTCAAGTCATCCTATCATAACATCTGATCATTCGCATTCATAAGCTAAAGAACAGACCATTGACGGCTGTTACTGTTTACCATTGGATACGTAAGGCTATGAATAATGTGAGAATTTTCTTCCTGCCGTGTGGGAATAATAAATTGACGGAAAGTTAACGTCTGCCGTCCTGCTATCTAGCTCGTCAGACTGACTATTGTGTGTAATCAGTTTCTCGCTATCGATTAATATTTTCATCTTGCCATTATGCATGGTGCTTGTTGTATGATACTTCGCGCTATCATCGAAGTTTGTGTTCACGAATTCTTCATGCGGAACAAGGAAGTACGTGTTTTGAAGCCAGACAACCTGTGGGGTTCCAGCGGAAGAAGAAATTTCAGATACCTAAAGGAGCAACTCTCAGGTGGGTCGTGCTTCTTCCTAGTTCTAGTTGGTCATTCAGCTCTCCTGTTCCTTATTTCTACCCCTTTCGGCTGGCACAGGGGAAGTGTCTGTGGCCTGTTCTATTTGGTCGATCCAACGAGTGGGGGATCTTCTTTTTTTCCTTCTCCCAAGATGCCAAACAAATTGAAGGATTCGTCGCGCCGTCCATGGTACGCGCAACATGTGTCTCCAGCACCATATCTCACAAGCATCAATCTGTCGTCTCTCCCTTAGGTCTTCCTTTTACTTTCGTTCATCTATGTTGCTTACCATAAAGGGCCACCTTGTCTTTTCGCAAGACGCCCAAAAATAGAAAAATTCGTCTCAGGCTGGAGGTTGAGAATCAATCCTTGTTATTGGGCTCCTGTTGAATGTTGATATTTGTGCATGCGGGTCTCATGTCAACCTGTGTTAATAATTATTCCAATAAACTAAAAATTAGAGTCACGAATTCGCTTAATATAATACAATTATAAAAATATTACGTATTAAATAATATAATGCATATTATCTGAATACAAGAATGTCATTCCGTGACCAAGCTTATTAGGACGGGCATGCCTCCGACGGTTCCCCACCCCGCGGGACGCCTCTCCACATCTCGGCCGATAATCTTCTTGTCCGGAGCTCCAGCGAGCGATCAATCACAGCATCCAGCATCCCAGACGGCCGCGATAGATACATATGTTACTGTAAAGGTACGCAACAAGCCCACGAAGATAAATACTTCAAATTTGCGTTGAGGCGCGAGTTCCATTCAACAGATATAAATATCTAAAAAAAATAAAAAAAAATAATTTTATATCGATATTTTATAATTAACTAACTAACCGTCATTTCGTTTCCTCGCTAAGGTATACATAGATGATAGAGCTCCACACTCTTCTGTCCTGACACACAATTCTCGCCTCATCCATCTTCTCATACAAGCTCGCCGATTATTGAGGCTTCCAACAGGGCCATCCTCCAGCATCTGGTTTACCTGGTCGCGACAAGCGATCAACACTCGCGTCGTATATTTCTTACTATATTATCATACATTATAATACTATTACGTTTCCACATCTAGCCAGCTTCAGTGGTATCATTATGGCTGTTTAGTGCTTGCTTAAACGGCCGTGTTTGCGAGACGCAATCGTGACACAAAATTTTGTGTTAATAGATTGCTCACTGCTAGTTTTATTGAATATAATTCACAAATTAATATATATACATACACGTATTATATTTTGAATTCATTAAGAGCAACTTGCGCTAGAATATATATATTTTTTTAATTTATAAATATTAAATATACTCGGTCATTCGAATCAACATTTACATACATTTAGTAGATGCCTCTCTTAAATCCCTTTTCCTAGGACTGATGGTCTGTCCAGAAGGTTTTTATCAATTCTGAATGTCACCTTCAATTATTCCCAGGACATGACCGGATAGCGGTAATTAAAAGGGGAGGATCTGTCGCTTTATCCCATCTACATCAAAGAGATATACGAGAGGTTTGAAAGTGACCATAATAGGGTAGAGTAACTATAGTCCGTGAGTGCAATTGAGCAAAATTTAGAAAAGATTACGCATTTATATAGTAGATAAATTTAGTCAATATTTTGCACAGGATCCTAAAGAGTAACTTTGCAAAATTACAGTATAACTATGCAGCCTTTAATGCCTTTTTACTCCGCGGATAAACTCAGTCAAAAGCTTAAATCAAAAATGTTCGTTTTTTATACTTAACATTGCACTTTCTTATCCGACAATTAAAACAAACTTTCTAGAAATTGATTTTTTTAAAATCGTTCATTAAAACATGACTACGTGCTTTAAAATAATATTGACAGATGTCTAAAAATTTATTTCCAAAGCCTTAGTAAACAAAAAAGCTACGAACATACGCTTCAACTCAATATTTTTTAATTGTGTAATATGAAATAATGGGATACAGTTGGAATGATTTGAAATCATTGTTGGACAGTAGGCTGATTAAAGTTCGTTTTAATAAAAGTAAGAAAATAAAATGATGACAGATATGTATTATATATTAAATTATGTATCTAAGAATTATCTGCCGGAAGTAGATAGCGATCTACATAAAACAGAATACATAGCGGAGACGCAACAACTAAACGTCACCTACCGGTGGGTGTCAGAATCTATATCTGCCACAATCTAAATCGGCGTTGCGTGCTTCTGGTGATCAGTGAAACATGCCGGTTGGAAGATGATTACTGCGTTCGACAGGTGGTCAAGAGCTGGGCGGTGTGCGGAGAGGAATGTAGGTTGGAGTGCCGGAGCGCGAGGATGGTTTTAAAAGTAGACTATCGACTACAAGGAAAGCCTGCAGGAGTGGCTAAATCATGTCAGTGTCACCAGTTTGGGTAAAGCGTTTATGCTTGTTTCTTGGATGGGTGTTAATGTTAAAGTTGTGGGCCCCAATTCTATCTATAAGTGATATCACGAAGTATGTGTAGACGTGTGTGTGTTTGGAATTAGACCACACAGGCAGGCTTGAGGATTAGCACAGCTATAACCGAAATTATGGCTATCGGTAGAAATGAAGGACAACAATGTATAATATAGAGACTTGTGGAACTATATCTGAATCAAGTTGACACCTTCAAGTATCTGGGAGTACTGTTTTCAAAAAACGTGCGAAATGACAAAGAAATTGATAATAGGATAGGCTCGGCTAGCAGCGTTCTGCTGTCACTATATAGCTCAATAATAACTCTGAGCTATGGCTATCAACTTTTGATACTGACGGAGAGCAATTGGTTGAGAATCCAGACTGCAGAAGGTTAGCGGAAGTGACCTTAAGAGATCTAATCAGGAACGGTACATCCGAGAGGATCTTGGGATGAATGAATCCACTGATGCTCTAAATATGAAAATCTCAGCAATGTTGGCTAGTACAAATCAACAACTTAATGATTTCGGGTCCACGATTACTGACGATGGTAGCTGCGAACCAGGAATCAAACGACGCACGGGTTCAGCTAAAGGTTATATCTAGATTCTTCTTCTTTATTATGCTCTTGGTAGAGCTATCGTAGTTGCTATGACAATGACGCCACTGTAGTCTTAAAGCAGATTTATGGTGCAAGGATCTGTCTCACTGGACAAGATGTCCACAAAATGATAATATCACAACACGGTGTGAACTACGAACAGCATCACAGATATGGAGACGATGTTCTGGGTTAGACAATACTATAATTTACATGGGTTGGTGGGAAATAGATTCCGTGGTGGACTGTATCAATTCTAGTTATTGTCTGTTTAACACAACCCGATTTGGATCTGGATGAAGAAAGGAATCTGGTCTCGCCTTGATCTCAATCTCATGAGCTGGACGCCACTTTGCGCCTCGCTACACTTCGGAGGTGGTGATGTTGGCGAATTCGGTTTCTCGGTGCGGATAACGTTAAAGCGTGGCAATAATATATCTCGGCGGAATCACGCGCGTGTTGACCCGTTGAGACTCGAAAATGCACTCACGCCACCAGGTGAAAGGTCAGCCAGACAGGGACAGGTGTACATCGTGACGGAAGTATATCACAGATAACATTCGAATCTCGGTAGCAGTCAAATATTTTTTTGATAAATAGATTTATTCAGTTTATTGTTGAATTTTTCAATAGATTAATTTAATTTTGTATTAAATGCTGTTGTTTATCTTATTTGTTTTAAATGTATGGGTTATTTCTTCTGGACCGACGCATCTGTAACCACAACCGCGCAGTGATGGATAAAGATGAAGAAGTCGGTTGAGGAAGACGTTCTGATCTGGCGATCGATCCGTCTTGATCGACGCACTGAACTACAACGATACGGAAACGTCAAATTAAGAAAAACTCCGTGTGTTTTTGAATTCAATACGTCTTATTGGCAAAAATATTTTCAGTATACTTGAACGACTTAATCGCTTTCACCCAGGTGTGATGAAGATATTTGGGAAATTTTTAAACATTGACGTTATTTTTATTTTTCTATGTTAAACGCTTATATACAAATGAATGCTTAAGCGAGCATAAGTATATATTTTTTATACACAATTCTGTGGGTCCATCCACGTATATAGATGCTGGCCAAAAGTACGGAACCTCAACATAAAAATATTAAGTGTAAAATACACTAATAGAATTTTATTTGATATGCCCGGCGTGGCACGGGTAGACAATTTGAGCACCAAAAACTCTTGAGGATTCTAGTAAATATATGTTCTGATAGGCCTACATACAGGGGTGGGCAGGAGGGGGCTCGGAGGGCCCCTTGTTAAATTTGTCTTAGATCGGTGTGCCCATTGTTGAAATGAAGAATAGGTGGGCTGGAAGGGACTCACGCGAGCCCCTTGTTAAATGAAGAACAGGTGGGCTGGAGGGGGCTCACGCGAGCCCCTTGTTAAACTTGACTTAGATCAGCGAGCCCCTTGTTAATTTTGACTTAGGTCGGCGAGCCCCTTGTTAAAATATATATATATATATAAATAAATGTATAAATATTTTGAGGACGTTGTGAGCAGTTAGTTCCTATAACAATGATTAAAAATGTTTGATATAAATTGTTTCCAGATGTTGTTAGATGTTCAACGCAAAATTTTTGTGAACGATTATCCTTCATACTTCACACGTGCACATTCCCTTTACCGTAATTGTGTACAGCTTGTGACAGTTTGTAATATTTATTACTTTGTAACCATCGTTTACTGAGAAGAACTCTGGTTTCAATCCAGTGTTCAGTTTTGAAACATGGAAGAAATGGGTAGTACCTATTTCTGCGTCAATCTTGGAACACTTCACTCTTGCAATCTAAAGTAGGTAAGTACACTTTCAAATATCAATTAGATATATTAATTAGAAAAATATACATATAAAATCAATTTTGTCGAAAAATATTGTTGTTGCGCCACTGGGATTCGAACCTGGATCTCTTTCCTAACCGGGGAAGGTGCATTATCCAACTGTGCTACAGCGACAATATTTTTAGCGACAATTTTCGAACCTATATGTTACTTTTTTGGTATTAATACATTTAATCGTTCCATTATTTGAAAGAGCCATCTACCTTATTTTTACAGAATCTCAAATACCTTTGAGTAAACTGATAGCAGACGCCAGAATTATCAATTCATTTTTATTAATCTTATAGCTATTAAAATATATATAAAATACAGTTATATTATTTAATAATACGCAATATACCATAAAATAATTAATATCAATAGCTGACAATGTACTTATTAAGAGAGCACATTCTTATTGTGATATTTTTAATACAAATTAAATGTATTAATTAGAAAAATATACAATTTGTCGTCAACTTACTGTGCTAGTGTAGCATAATAGGTTAATGCATTTTCACGGATAGAAAGAGATCCAGGATCGAATCTCGGTAGCAGCAACAATTTTTTTTCGATAAATTGATTTTATATATCGTTCTAATTAATACACCACGAATAGCTATATGATTAAGCTAGCCTCTTGTTAACGCATTGGCCACCCACCACTGCCTACATATGTTATCTGGCGAGAAAACACACCTCTAGTAAGTCCTTTACCGTCCCCTTAGAACCTTTCGTTACATATATATTTTAAATATAGATGAGCTAACTGAGCTATGTACAACAAGTAAGGAATGTTGGAATTAACCTCGGACTACTCCAAAATATCGCGTCTCTTATATATATATATATGTTTTGAAGAGAGTAGTAGCTGTTACTTGACTTCATTACGTTCTGTGACACTAGAAATAAAATGAAAATTATATATTTTTTCTAATTATCAAGTCTCCATGCGGTGAGGTATGAGCCACTATAAAAAAATATGAAAGAAATATTGTAATTATCGAAAGTGTTGGAAAAATAATGATTTTGAGTACACTAGATTGAAACACCATTTATAATGAATCCTTTTTGAAAATATCACATTTCTAACTGTATACAGAAGCGAATTGTAAGAGATCGAACATTTGATCCTCTATATAAATGTATTTAAAACTTCAGTGAGGTCTGTTGGCACTATCGGAAAACATTTTTTTTATTGTTAAATGGTGAGTTGTAAGTGTCAAGCGCGGTCGCTCCATACATGCTTTGGATGCTCCGCATCCCTTGTGTTCTAGACTCAAAAAGTTTTGATTAATCAATTAAATTAATTCATCCAGTCATAACCGTCTCCGAATTCAGTACAACAACTCATATAGAATACTTTTCGGATTGGCGCGTTATTGCAGCGCATCTACAATGTTTACCGAAGGCCGTATACATGGATTCGTTCCGCTTTTGAGACACCGAGTGCGGCTCAGCACCAACTCTCTGGCGCAAGCGGCGCTCTCATGGAAAGCTGGTTCCCTGACCAGAGAATGGAATCGCCTACAGAATAGCTACATATACAATAATGGCCGTGACTGAAGTAGTTATATATGTAATATTTATATTTTTTGTGTATATATGTGTGAACTTTTTACTTTTTATTAACTTTTTTTTATTATTTTTTTTATTTATTAATATTTTCCTTGGTTTTCTTTTTCATAGCATTATATTTATTTCATAACCTTTAATGTATAACATAATATGTATTATCTGTATGGCGAATCGGGTTAAAAAAAAACCTGATCACGCTGGAATAAACACATTATTATTATTGTTATATTACACTACGACACGGCGCGCGCACGGAGCGAGTTGAAATACATATACATTCCCAACAGCATCATATACATACAGTGGATTCTATCATTCGTTCTGTATCCACAAAGTTATTCTACTTTCGCGCATGCGCACTCAGTTCCGCCTGTCAACGTCTTCGAATACTGTATACGTATTCGTTAACAGCATCTGACGTACAAAAGACGACTTTAATGCTTACGGGTGTAATGCACAAAATAGCTTACATATTACGAAGCGAGAAATTTGTTTATTTGACGCATTTTTGACAGTTTGGCTTAATCTTGAATTCTCTCGATTATATGTTATATTTGATAGGTTTGTTTTCCAATTGTTTTCCAGCATCCTTTCGACAAAAAGTCACCGACCGCCACTGTTAAGTGTCGGAAAAAATATAAATCTTATCAATGATTGAATACGCTGGAATAAAGCGAGATTAATTGTAAATAAATTATAGAAATATCAGATCTCTAGCTTTATCCGGATGTGAGTTGTGTGTGTTTGAAGATTTGTCAACAAAAATTAGCATGAGAAGTAGAATTAACGTTTGCAGTTTTTTCTCTCTCGTTGTAGACGCCGAGGCGCTCTATCCTCTACTCGGGTGTGTTGTACATATGCACGACTTCAGTGCGGTCTGTGTAAAATAATAATAACAAAGGTTAGGTTTGTAAATGGCGGAGCAATTAGATTTACTATCGCATAAATCATTGCCCGCCCGGACTAGAGTTTTTAAAAATGTATTATCCGTACCAATTTATAATTCTTTGATTATACGTTGTTAGGGCAGGCTGGCAATACCGCAACTACAGGGTGGCGCAGACGCGGATCACATTTTTTATTTTAAAAATAAAATATATTATAATAACTGCATTAGAAATAGCACAATAACATGTTTATATACACCATGTATCGATCTCGCTACCTTTGACGTGCTAAGCTAGCGCTCTATCATTTTGCAATTGCTCTAATAGATATGGTGTTTTCTCAGATTTTTACAAAAAATATATTTTCTTGTAGAATTATTATATATAATATTATCCGGTCGCAATTACTTAATAAAAATGTTATTATTATTATTTATTTCATATCATATGTTGTCTGTGCATTTAGTATTTTAATACCCGCCTCACTGGGCTTCACCCGTGCTGAGGTATTTTGACATATGAAACGCTTTATATGTGGATATGACGAATTACTAATGCATACTGAAATCTGAGATCTATTTACAAAGTGCACGTTTTCTGATAAAAAATATTATTTAGATTAAATTACTGAGTTCAGTTTAGTTTAGGTTAGGTTAGGTTAGATTATACTTAGGAGAACACATTCTTATTATGAAGTTGTAATTATTCAGAACATAGGTCTGTGATATTTTAAATATGAATTAAATATATTAATTATAAAGATATACATATAAAATCAATTTTATCGAAAAATATTGTTATTGCGCCACCGGGATTCGAACCTGGATCTCTTTCCTAACCGGGGAAGGTGCTTTATCCAACTAAGCTACAGCGACAATATTTTTAGCGACAGATGAAGGTAGATGGCTCTGTCAAATGATGGAACGATTAAATGTATTAATATCAAAAAGGTAACATATAGGGTCGAAAATTGTCGCTAAAAATATTGTCGCTGTAGCTTAGTTGGATAAGGCACCTTCCCCGGTTAGGAAAGAGATCCAGGTTCGAATCCCGGTGGCGCAACAACAATATTTTTCGATAAAATTGATTTTATATGTATATCTTTCTAATTAATATATTTAATTCATATTTAGATTATACTAACTAGAAAGACGATTACTACCCGGTAATATAATATTTTAAAATAATATAATATTTTTCGTACGTCTAATTAAAATAAACACCCTGTAGGCGTCACGTGTACCGCGTATAAAGAATTTCAGATATATACCTCACTCTCTAATAAAATCCCGAAACTTCCAAAAAAGGTGGAATGAAAATGTTGTATGATGATTGATTACGTGTTTTTAAAATACTGGTGGAAAATAAAAGGGGTCCAAGAAGTTAACCTAATATATTAGGCAGTTTTCTGGACCCTCGGTAGGTACTGCATACCGACACTGCCGTTTAAAATAACACGCAAGCACAAATAGCAGAGAAATTGTGTCAGTATTGACATATAGTAGCCTCAATCAGATGAGACTCGGCTCAAAATGCACTTGGTCCCGAGTCGCTCTCACAACTGGCTTCAGGGTCTCTGTGGCACTCCTCGGATCAGGATAGTCTCACGACGATCAACCTTATATTTCTATATACAAGACAGACTGCCCCCAGATTGTTGATCTGCTTGACTTTCATGCACCATTGAGATCATCGAGACACAATTCATTGTTCTATTACAGTGGTAATGTTAGAACTCGCGCATTAGGTAATTCCGCAGTCCCCGGAATGCATTATTTGGGAAATGAATAAGCGGAGATAGTCGAGATTTTTGCTGTAAATTGAACTCTTTATAGGATTAAATTATTACAATTTTTTGTGTTCCAATCAATGGTGATGGATAAATTGCTTTACTTCACATTATATATATTTTTTCTTTATGTACCTAATGCACTTTTAATGAAATTTTCTGTTACTTTACAAATTATGTTAATGCCTAAATAGGGCATATATTATAATAATAAATAAATAAATAAATAATGCAAATATCGTCAGTGTCACAAAATAATGCTTTGAGAATAATACTTTATTTATTTATAAAATCCTCATTAACCCTTCCCAAACCATGCAGTAACACATGTCCACCATCATAATTAAACCTGTAATATTTCGGTAAATACATGCAACATAAAATTCATATTATAGATAATCCTAAATAAAATATTAGCGTTCAGGAATGACTAGTGAAAAACCAATTATGAAAAGGGAATCGTACAAAAACAATTATTTTTTCCATTCAATCCGTTGTAAAATTAATACGTTGGTAAAAATACAATGTGTGATATGAAAGACAGAGATCACACACTATTTTCACAGTGAAAAGAACAACAAACATACAAATATAATTATATCTTTCTTACTAATTAAATAAAGAGAGATAAGAAGGAAGGACACATTGTATAGGATTTAATGATTGCTCTAAATTATATTATTAATCATTTTTTCAAAATTGAATGCTCAATATTTAGAGTAAATTCGTGCCATTAAAGCCATTTAAGCAAATAAAAATATTTTTTATAACGTTCTTTACGGTAACACGAGTTGACAGCATGGCTGCGTTTGGGTATTTTATATCGTGGTATGGTAAAGGTTAAGCTAGTCGGATGCGTCTTTAATTTTATCAGTGAGCCTAATATTCCAGGATCACTAGATTGAAGTAACATTCTGATGTAGGACGCTTCTCGAAGAGTTTGCGTCGTGTTATTTTTAAAGACCATTCATTCTTTCTCGAACATTCCAGCGTAGTTATTTTAATTATTTATTTATTATTTCCTTGGCTTGAATCATTATTTTTGTGAAATAAGGAAATCATTTTTTTTTCTGCTGTAGCGTGTATAATATAGAGCTTCATACCCTTCTTTCACATATTATATTCTCGTGCAAAATCGTCAATTAGATATTAATTCTTCTAACAGACATTTTAGAATTATCAGTAGGATAAATATATATTTCATTTAACATTTATTTATTCTCTATGAGAACAGAACTCGTGAAGGAGTATATACGAGATAATTTATGTTTCAAGTTAGTCTATGTATATATTTATTTTACTTCAGATACAAATTGATACTGGTCTGTAATTGTTCTAATTGTGATGGGAAGATTGTTAAAAAATTTGATGCCTCGATAAATATAGTGATTTTGGGTTGCGATATATTTTAGTTTTGGAATATTGTAGATCGTAATTCGCTTCTAAAGTTTATATTTATAAAAAATTCGCATCATTTATAAAAGAGTCTAAAAGAGACTATCTGCTTTACAATAAAATAATATATTTTTAAGATTCATGCAGGTGTGGGTCTCGGCTAGATTTCGGCCGGGCAGCTTCGCTACCCGGCGCCAGATGGCGGTGACGATCCGTCCAATTTACAACCCATTACGTACTCGTAATGCGAGCGGTAATTGAATTGGTGGACTGCCATACGGTAATAGCCGGAGTAATTGTCGGCCCAACGAATTATCTTTTATAGTGCAAACATTAATTCTACAAATGGGCTGTGAACAGGGCCGGAGCGAAGATAAACTCACACAACGAACGCCGATCTAACAAATGAGATCAATAATAGTCATATAACAATATTCTTCTACTTCTAGTGATCTATCTATGATCACTTAGTTCGCTGCGGCCCGGTGCAGCTCTAAAATAGACTGGCCAAACCATTGCCTCAGTTTTTTCAGCCATGATGTTCTCCTTCTTCCAGGGCCCCGACTTTCAGCAATCTTTCCCTGCATTATGAGGTGCAAGATCTCGCACTTCTCCGGATGTCTCAGATTTTTAATGTTTTAAATACTTATTTATCTTTATTCATCCGAACCATAACATCTTCATTCGTAACTCTATCCATCCAGATCCACATCGCAAATGTTTCAAATCGCCTTACTCATACTATAAAATAATACCGAGAACACATAGCATCTGACCATTCGCATTCGTAATCTAATCGGCTTTATGTATCGATCCTGGTACATCTTCTCCTCTCCTGTTAGACTTGTATAATGCCGATTATTTATGTTAAATTTTAATATGTTGCTTTAATATTTTTGATATGCTTGATTGTGTATCGCGCAGAATTGCGAGGTCGCAACAGACGCGCCAATTAAGTAAGTTAAAAGGTATAATTATCGGCGAGATTACGGGAAACGAGGGTTTTCATTCTTGATTAAAAACGTCACATCGGCGGTTTGTCGCTATGTAGGTACTTACTTGCAAACACGGCGGGAAAAATTAAAGAAAGTATGTATTGTGTGTAACTGAAATAAAACAGTGTATTCTGCTGACGGGGAAGTCCATCTCGATTAGTGTAACATCTTTTGTGTTTCTTAATCATCATCTTCATAGCCTGATGCTGAGATCGGCGAACTACCCTCGTCTACATTTCTTGTTTCCTCTACAGAACACATTGATAACATCAAAAAATTAAATTTATTTAATAAATAGTTTTCAACTTCTAATTTAATGTATTAATTATAAATATATATTATATATAAAATCAATTTTATCGAAAAATATTGTTTTTGCGCTACCGGGATTCGAACCTGGATCTATATTTCCAATCCGGGAATTGAATTATGAATTGATTTAAATTTTTACTCAAAGGTATTTGAGATTCCGTAAGAATAATGTAGACGGCTTTCAAATAATGGAACGACAGATGTATTAATTTGAAAAAAGTGTAACATGTAGGTTCGAAAATTTGTCATGAAAAATACTGGCGCTATAACACAATTGGTAGTGTACTTTCCCGGATTGGAAATAGAGATCCAGGTTCGAATCCCGGTAGCGCAGAAACAATATGTTTCGACAAAATTGATTTTATATGTATATATTTATAATTAATACATTAAATTAGTATTTAAAACATCACAGAGCTATGTTCTGAGTAATTACAACTTCACAATAAGAATGTGTTCTCCTTAATAAATAGTTTTCCTTAGTGATCTTTGTATCAAGCTTACTAAAGAGCCTCAGATATTTGTGAACGTTTATTTTCACATGTCATTCGTATCCGTCGGCAGTGTAGTGGTTAGAATCCCCGCCTGTAATGCGAGAGATTTTAAATTTAATCATCTGTTTTAGGAATATTCGTGTGCAGGGGTAGTATTATTTTCGTGTTTTAAAAAAGATTTAAAAACGAGTGTCTGTCCCAATCCGTCCCGCCATTTTAACATTGCATTTAATAAAATAATTAACATAACACAACAAACTAAAATTGTTTTGTTTATTGGTAAACATTACCATAGTGTAACAATTTATCGTTACAACACAATTAGGCAATGCTTAACTCAATAATTTACACTTTACAACCCAATTACCGCGATATTAACAACAAGTAGTTACCGTGATACTTCACACGGTACAGTTAAATCATTGGCTTACCGGTCGAAAGAATGGCAGTCCACGCCAACACCACATCTCGAAGGCTTTTATGTTACTTTCCTTCTATCAGCCTCTGATATTGATAAAAAGCGATATTTTCATCTCTTTGATAAAAATGTTGCAGAGAAAATATTCAGTCTGATCTGGTAACAAACGATATGAAACGAAGTGTGATCTAATCCTTTAATGCGGCTATTCGACGTCAGCGGGGGCGCTCGGAAGGGCGTGTGGCAGCGGTCCATTGTCCACAGCCTCGGCACGAGGGTGTGAAGGTAGGGCTAGGTTATGGAATTAAGGGCCGGTTGTGCGATCAGTGGTAACTTTTCACTTTTCCAAAAAATATGTTACTAAAGAATTTTTTTTAATGTTTACTTCTCGAAAGTACATCGCGCAGTAAACTGATTTTGACACCACAATGGGTAGACAGGCTGCTTGAAGAGGAAGATGTCTCCGAATAATTTAAATATTTTAATCCTTTAATCTGATGATAATAATAATATCGAAAAATCTTTTTCTTCTTAGTGCGCACGTCAAGTCTTCCCGATCACCCCGGGCGGACTCCTCCAGTTTTCTGATTCCGGTCCAATCAACTTTCCTACTTCTATCTCTCCATATTTTCCTTGATGATAACAGCACCATCTGTGAGGACTGAAAGATATTATCCCATAAGAGCAAATAAGAGGATTATTGGCCATTTTTTAAATGTATCTCATCATTAAATCATTAAGCTATGTGTAACATAAAATAAAATAAATTTTATTTCCTTTCTCATCCTTTCTGTTCGTATCAAACACACTGACTGAGCACACAAACGCACATTTGTACCCGTCGCATGTTCCCGATTAGCCCGACACCCCAGGTTCGCACGCCCATGGCGAGATCTCTTCCAGACGACCGGCCGCTACGTCACAGGAGAGAGTCACGTGACAGGAGCGTGTTACAGATTCGAATTACCCATTCATTACACTAAATACGAGACATTGTTTAAATCCACCGATCGCAGGGGGTAGCGGGCAAGATCAAGAGAAGGGCCATCGGATCTCTCGGAGGGGGGGATAATTGAGACGCGTGTCGGGGTTAAGCCGCACGTCAAATTAGCGCTTTGTTAACACAGTTACTGAACCCAAAGCAAACATTACATAATATAATTAAACAATGACAAGATAAAAATATTATTTTTGTAAAAAATTATAAATTGCGAGCGGGACGACCTCGATTTGACTGATCCGATGTCGCACCGTGTGCCCGCTTAAAAAATAATTGTGAAAGCTATCCTAAGGCAAGAGTTGTCAGGACGGATGAGTGCGATGCTCTGGGTTTTAGGTAAATTGCTCGAAAACGATTTGCTCGGAGCGAATTTCTCGAACGGAAATTGTTCGAAGAAATGTCGAGAAAAAAATTCACAAAATAAAAATAAAGTTAAGATAAAATATCAAACATATGAAATAGATTATTAACTTAACAAAATTGTTTATATCTGTAGAGTTATTCATGTTTACACACATCGAGACAAAAAATCATAAAACATAAACAGATAAAGTTAAAAAAAAGATAAAATCACTATATATAATTATGTTCATATACGATCATTGCAATCTATTCTAAATGCGGCTGCACGGATAATATATGAAATTTCCAAATTCTCTCATATAAACGTCCCTTTTACATCAGCTACATTGGCTCCGGTTCCCTGAAAGAGTTGAATTTACATTGTGCCGGTTGATGTACATGGCGACACACAACATGACGCCTCTGTATCTTCAAGAACTTTGTATAGACGTCAAACATTCAAGTCAGCCTCTACTTCAACTGCAGGAAGGGTTGTAGAACCGACCGACCGTTGCCAGAAGTCTAAATATAGTGAACGGGCGTTTGCGGTGGCAGGCCCAAAAGCGTGCAACTCTTTGCTTTCCGTCATAAGGAACAATGAATGCATCAGAGACTTTATTTAAAAAGAAACTAAAAACGAACCTATTCAAAAAATCATTTCTATAAGTGAAAATAACGATTTTTAATTTAAAAAAACAAAGATAATTGTAGAACTATAAACGGTTGATGTGTAAAGCGCCCTTGAGGTGAAAGTTTTTACGAAAATGGCGCTATACAAATTATCCAATATTATTATTATTGTTATTATCATACGTATTAAAAATTAATTCATATTACATGTTAATGACAAACAGTACATATTTTTATTTTAATAAATATAATTCTTTGTTTTATTAACCACTTAATTGAGTTTAAATACATCTACCGGTTTCGAAAAATACCATTTTCTTCTTCAGGATGTCATAACTAACTAAAACATATATTATTGTTTCTTTACCAGAATCTATTTTAAAAAAATCTATTTAAAAAAAAAAAAAAATTTAGTACCTAACTCAAATCGTTACTTAATACAAATTTACTCGAATAATTTTTAGGAAAAAAATTTAGAATGGGACTCGTAGTTAAATTTAGTTGGTTGTTTATAAATTTTTGATTAGTTTTACACGCTTTATTTATCTCCAAAGATTCCAAATTATTTCATTTGTGACCAACACCGTTTATATGCAAAATTGACAATCCAAATTTTTTATCAAAACCATGACCATTTTCTATCAAATGATTAGAAAATTCTGAAAACCCACTATTGTTCAAACATCTCAAATGCTCCCTTACTCTTATATTAAAATTTCTACCCGTTTTACCAATATAAAATGCAGCACAATCCTTGCAGCTAAGTTTATAGACACCAGAATTGTTAAATTTATCATCTTTGTCTTTAGAATTTATGAGTAAATTTCCTATACTATTATTTATACAATTTTTTTTTTTTTTTTTAAAATAGAATTAAAAAAAATAGATTCTGGTAAAGAAACAATAATATATGTTTTAATTAGTTATGACATCTTGAAGAAGAAAATGGTATTTTTCGAAACCGGTACATGTATTTAAACTCAATTAAGTGGTTAATAAAACAAAGATAACAAATGAAAATATGAATTTTAACCACAAAGTTAATATTGCTAATTAAAAAAATCTACGTTATAAAAGGTCGCGCGACATATCCGAGGTAATAGAATGTCTGTTATCATCTGTCGTGTATGTCATCATCTAACAGAACTGGAATAACACCCCCGAAATAACCAAATTCGAACAATTGTCAATCGAGCAATTGCATTTCAAATAACTTGTATTTAGAGCAACGTAACATTCGAAGAATTTGACTTTCGAGCAACGTAACATTCGACGAATTTGACTTTCGAGCAATTTATTTGGAGAAACTTAACTAACTAACTAACTTACCATCACGCCGTTTTCTTGCAGGGCAGGCAGAGAGAATAGAGCGCCACACTCTTCTGTCTTGACACACAATTCTCGCCTCACGCTCGTCGATTGTTGAGGCTTCTAATATGACCATCCTCCAGTATCTGGTTTACGTCCTTTATTTCTGGTGCCATAGAGAGAAATGTTAAGTAATTAAATAATTCTTCTTCTTCTTCGAAAGTTTGTCCCGTAATCAAACGCTAGTGACCATGTTTTATTTATTCTTAATACTACTGATTTAATAAAAACAACATCGATATTTCCCATTTTTTTATAACGTTCTTGCACATATTAACTTATTTAAATTTTAAATTTATATAATTTCTCCTCTTTTCTTATATCTGGCGTTTCATTGAAAATTTTCATTGCTCTGTACATGATCGATAACTGACATTTTACTTTTTCTTCAGTCTCAGTCTATCTCCTATTTCCTCTTGTATGATGCTCGCGCTCATGTTGATTTTCATCTATTATTCGTACAAATTCTGTCGATATTTTATAAATAAATACCATTGTATTGTTGCACTGATCCGAGCATATCTATTTTTTCTGAGCTTTATTTTACAATAATTCTTATTTTAACTCTTCTTCTTTTACTATGTTCTTTCTCATGTTGATTTGCATCAATTTTTCTTATAAATTCTGCTCATATTTGTTTAGTAAGGGTTTTAAAAATAAATAACATTACATTGAAATATATTTTCTGTTTAAGGGTTCTATTTTTTATCAAAATTTTATTTTACAGTACTGATAATTGTTGCATTTCTTAAAATGCTGCTGCAGCAGTCGATGTGAGGAATAATAACATAGCTGTATACTATTTTAGTACTAGTAACTTATTAGCAGCAGCACGACACAGTCGGTCTATGAACTTCCTGAACCATCGCTTTAGGTTCTTCAGCCAGGAGTCCTCTGTCTTCCATGGCCTCTGCTAGCAATCATTTGCAATGCATTTTTTACGTACATCCGTCTTTTCAACGCGGGTCGACTTAAAGATGTTAACAAAATAAATAATTAATTTTTTTTTGCTTTGATATTTCTTCTGACCTCCGGTACCTGTTTCCGTGACCATTTTTTGTCCCGCGTCCCGCCCGAGTGTCGCCAGCACCCCTGGCGACCGCTGACTAGGGCTGGATAATTGGGTCCCTCTAATGACAGCCGGGCAGACCTGTAATTTGACGCAATCTGAAGACGAAGTCTTCCTGAAACGCATCTGTCGCGAGGGAGATGTCCTTAATATCGGGTTAAGGGCAGGTTACCCTTCGCCGGGCTCTTATGCCGCGTCTGTATTATTAATCAATTAAATTATAAGTCGGTGAAATCCAAAGGCACTTTGGTTTTAGTTTTTTTTTTGTCAATTGATACTGTTTTCAGTATTTGTGATATTCCATTATATTGTTTCATTTGAGAGATTAGCTGGAAACGCACGCTATTCGTACTAGGTTTATAATATTATATTAATTCTCGTGTAAAAATCCAGGATCTAAAATCGGGCTAGACAAGAACATCAATAGATAAGCATAGGAAGACTGGGCTGGTTGCTAAAGACGTCCACAGCATCGATAAACACCTATCTATAGTACACTAGCATTATAGTTTAAAAATAACAATATAAATATACTTCTTTATTCAAAAACCTGAACCTATTAAAAAAAAAACAGTAAAAAATACACATTAATATGACCGATAAAAATATTATTTATAATTTTTTTTATATGAAGCTTAGTTAAAATAGTAGGTAAAGTCCTACGGCGTGTGAGGAAGTATAAAATTAGTACCTAACTCAAATTGTTACTTGATAATTCAAAATTACCAGAATAATTTTCTGAAATATTTTTTAGAATGCGACTAACGGGTCGATATTTTAATATAAGAGTAAGGGAGCATTTGAGATGTTTGAACAATAGTGGGTTTTTAGAATTTTCTAAACATTTGATAGAAAATGGTCATGGTTTCGATAAAAAATTGGGATTGTCATTTTTGCACGTAAACGGTGTTGGTCATAAATTAAATAATTTGAAAAAAATCGTCGCATAAAATTTGTCGCTAAAAATATCGCCGCTGTAGCATAGTTGGATAATGCACCTTATCCCGTTTTGGAAAGAGATCTAGGTGGCGCAACAACAATATTTTTCGATAAAATTGATTTTATACGTATATCTTTCTAATTAATATATTTAATTCATATTTAAAACATCACAGAGCTATGTTCTGAATAATTACAACTTCACAATGAGAATGTGTTCTCCTAATGATAGTGTAAAGGTTTAAGGTAATCTAGTATATTACTAATCATATAAATTAATAATAAAATTCAATATATTCGTAAATAATATGAAAAGTGCCTCAGATTTATAAGCTGTTGTGGCTTCTATTTCAATTACGTAAATTTTCTTTGAAATACAATTTTTTTTTACTGATTTTATTATTAGGTTATTTCAACTACTTAACTTAGAAGATTAACCTGGACACAACTTTGGCTGGCTGGAGATACAGAGAGAGAGAGAGAGAGGGAGTCAGCTGTGAGGGTGACCCAGGAGCACTTCTGGAGCTGCATTACGAACTGACTGAGGCCACTGTACGTCAAGACTGACACGAAGGAAGAAATAAGAAAGAAGTCTGCTCCAATTAATACCAATTAGTGTGTAAAAGTGTCATTTTGTCGGACTGGTGCATAAATGAGTTATTGTAAAATTGTCACGGTGCCAGGCCCGTGCGCCAGCTGTCGCCGACGTCGACGACCCGTAATGGCGGTCTCTCTCTCTCCGGGGGTAGGAATTACGTTTCGAAACATCCCGTCAATTACCGGGCCAAGATGCACGAGTGTTCACGAAGTGCAACATCCACGGTTGTCATTGTTGCACAGTCGCACCGTGCGGCTCTGTGCGCCATTGGTTCAGCGGTAAAACGGTCGGTGGTTCGAATCCCGTCGTCGTCTGTGTGTTGTTTGTTAAAAAAAAAAATTTGTGTGTTTATTTGTGTATATATATTTATATCGGCTGTGTTGATAGTGTGTGTGCGTGTTTGGGATTTCTTAAACAATGGAATGCACGCCGCGATTCCACGAGGGCGACGACAACTGCACACCAGACAGATGCACACATCGACAAGTGCACACGTAGACATTGAAGACAGACAGCCATGTGAATAATGTGAGCCAATAAAATACATTCTACATTGAAAGAAAAACAATTTTTTTTTCAAAATAAAAAAGGTGATTTTTATAAATTATGCCGCAGGTTTAGTGATAAGAGGAGGGAGACAGACTGCGAGAGGGGGGTAGGAGGGGTGGGGGGAACTTTTCATGTAATTATATCGGAAAAAATAGTGCCCCACTTTGAAAATTTGCACCATTGTAAAAAAGTTGCCCTTCTGCAAATACACAATGTGCCCCATTAAATTTTAAAATGTTCATAAATGTGCTCTACTCAAATTACATGAAAATGTTGTGAAATTTACGAAAACTGCCTATAATCCATTTAACAATTTATTTATAATTCATATAAACAACAATTGAAATTAAAATAAATATTTCACACCACAATATATTGGGCGAGTATCTAAGATAGTAGAGCTCTCGCTTAGCACGCGACAAGTTCCGGGATCGACACACTGAACATGCAGAATTTATTGAAATTAAATTTAAAAAAAAAGTATTTCAAAAATATAAATCAATACATTAAATATTAGCACAAAAAAAAAATCAGCATTATGTACATATATTACAATTTAATACCACAATATATTAGGGGAACAGTTAAAATAGCAAAGTTCACGCTCAGTATGCGAAATATTTTTGATTTTCAAAAAGAGACATCTGGTATTTAATTCCGGTAAACGTGAATACACAACATATAAAATACTCTGTTACGAATATTTATAACTAACGTAGTTTTTGTGACTAATTTTACTGAGGCAATTCGCCGTATAAACATATTTTAAGTCAAAAATTGTGTACGGCTTTTTTTTGTGTATGAAATCATATAATATCGTGTGTACAACCCATGGTGAATATTCGCCTGTTTAAGGCTTTGACTTTAAAGACGAGAAGACCAAAAATAACAAAACCTAAATATCCACTAAATTATACATCAAACTGCCAATAGAAATAAAACAATATTTAAAAAACAAATTACAAAACGAGACGATAAAAAGGAAACTAACGATCGACAATTCATAAAAAGAAATATAATAGAAGTCATAAAATTTTCTTACAAATATAAATAATAACAACGTCACAATAAGAATGTGTTCTCCTAAATAATAAAGTTGTATCAATGTGTACAAAATGTAATAAAAATTCATTGATAATTCTGGCGTCTGCTATCAGATTACTCAAAGGTATTTGAGATTCGTAAAAATAAGGTAGATGGCTCTTTCAAATAATGGAACGATTAAATGTATTAATATCATAATAAAGGGTAACATACAAGTTCGAAAATTTGTCGCTAAAAATATTGTCGCTGTAGCATAGTTGGATCATGCACCTTCCCCGGTTTGGAAAGAGATCCAGGTTCGAATTCCGGTGGCACAACAGCAATATTTTTCGATAAAATTGATTTTATATGTATATCTTTCTAATTAATATATTTAATTCATATTTAAAATATCACAGACCTATGTTCTGAATAATTACAACTTCACAATAAGAATGTGTTCTCCTAATAATACAGTCGTATCAATGTGTACAAAATTTAATAAAAATGAATCGGTAATTCTGGCATCTGCTATCAGATTACTCAAAGGTATTTGAGATTCCGTAGAAATAAGATAGATAAATGGCTCTTTCAAATAATGAAACGATTAAATGTATTAATATCATAAAAAAGGTAACATATAAGTTCGAAAATTTGTCGCTAAAAATATCGTCGCTGTAGCATAGTATATATATATAATGCACCTTCCCCCGGTGGCGCTATAACAATATTTTTCGATAAAATTGATTTTATATGTACATCTTTCTAATTAATATATTTAGTTAATATTTAAAATATAAATAAACACTCAAATAACTTTTTAATAATACCCTACCTCGATAAATAACCATTCAAATGAGGCGGAATTATCAATAATTGTTACTTACTTACCATCACGCCGTTTTCTCGCGGGGGTAGGCATAGAGTGCCACACTTTTCTGTCCTGACACACTATCTGGTTTACCTAGCCGTTTCAAGTCATTCGCGGACGTCTTCTATTTCTGGGGCCATCAACACTTGTGTTTTCTCCTAATTCATCCATTCCACATGACTAAACCGCATAAGTGTTACTCTGTCATAAATGGATCTGATCTCATTCATATTTCGTTCATCTTCTGCTACATGCTTCATACATCATAAAAAGAAAAAAAAAATGGTGGGGTGACCACGTAAAGGACACATGCTCGATCATGATTTTTTAACTCGCTAGAGGGAATGACGGAAGTGCCCTGTCGAAACTGAAATAATGTAAATGATTACATAATATATATACTGTAATTTTTACTATTAAACACGCTATAAAATATATTAAATAACAAGATGGCTTTCTATTGACAGTTCTGTATAATATTTTATCCTCTTAAGATAAAGCGATCGGTGAAGCAGAAGACGCCACCCTGTATCTATGTAGAGTTATATTATATACTGCCGTGTAGTACAGGGATACACCGCTACAGTGTGTATCTATATAAGCACGCCCAGAGCGTCGTGACGCCTGTCTTTATCGAAGGAGCGTCAAAGTGTGGCGCGCGCGATATTTAATTTAAGTGAAGTTTGTTATTATGTATTATTAGTATCGTAATGTTAGTATATCGATTATATTATAATATCGGTAAACCTTACCTTGACTCTTTTTTGGGCAATGGCTTAACTATTAGTTACAACACAATAATTATTACATGAATGGCGATCGATGGTTACTCTGTCATAGAGGGTAATATTTAATTTAATTTAAAAATTTTCGAATACAAAATTATCAACAGGTTTTTAATGACCCTGATAGATATGAAGGCAAACATAATTAGGACAGTCAAGACAAAGATTATAATATAATATGTTAGACAGACACATTTTTTTGTGGTTAAAAGATGTAGGAAGAGTGATATGAATCTGGTATAGGAACAAGACAATAAAGACTCGAGGACCAACCGGAAAGAGCACGACTTACATGTATTTTATCTTCTGTAGTCACAGCTCCTGGACTTCAGGAAATTTATTCGATGATCAGAACGAAGCACCGCGACACAATAGAGGTTTTGGCACGCACACGCGAGGATCCGAATACACACTAGCGACATGTAACTTTACAATAACTTCAAGTTAGTGACGAGCACATAGCAGAACATCCACTGATACATTTTGTTTTGCTCTTTATATACTATCTAATTGTATCTTGTTCTACTTTTTTTTAAATTTTTTATTTTTTTTCTTATACATTATACGTTTAAATTATATGTTATTTAATTGCATCTTGCTTTACTCTTTACATATTCCGTATATTATATCTTATACATTGAACAATGTATTTACGTTAAGTTTTACAAAGTATTTAGCGCGTATCTCTAGCTATTCTGTTGGCGTTGCCATTCTCTGTTCAGGGAACCATTCCATTAGAGCGCAGCTTGCACTAGTGCAGTGATGGCAAAATAAAATCATAAAAGAGAGAACTAACAATCAATGTATATACATTATGACGTTTTAAATGGGGGTCACGTACACAATCACCCCGTCACTTATTTTTGTCAAGCACCTTGACATTTCACAAATAGTCACCCTCAGGTTGGTATCACATTCGATGTCTGAACTTATAAAATCGGTTTAAATCTATGGTTTGTTTTCAAACCGTCGCCATACCTGTCATACTAAAAATGTAGCCGTGTGTGATTCACTCTACCTAGAGGGTAAGATTTTTTTTTGTTCAATCACTAGTGCATAATTTAATGTACTTGTTAATCTAATCGCATGGTAAATGATCTTTATAAGAAATATAATGTTTCACTCTGGTCTTAACCTTTGGGCTTTGCTTCTAGTTTTTACTTCTGGTTTATGCCACTGGTGCATACCTCTGTGTTTACTTCAATTACATTTTTGGATTTACCTAGAAGTTAGTCGCCTCATAGAAGGCAACAAATTTATCATGACGATCTACAGCAAATAACGTCTACGAATCTGATGCTCTGGGTCAAAACGTGATGTGATATCAAGACGTCTGGTGTCCCATACAAGAAGGACGTCGAACTTGCGCCCAACCCGACGAGATGAGGATTGTCGTCTGGATTTGTTTAATTTATTGTAATCTTATATTATTCTTGATTAGATGTCTTGCTTTTACTAAAGACTAACATCTTTTATTTATCACATTCAGGTATCATTTTTTTTCCAGTTCAGGATGAATGCAGAATGTGACAAAAATGAGGTGGGTATGAGTGCTCAAGGCAAAAGAACCCGCGGATCTCATGCTCTGCACTATCTAGCCAATGAAAGGGAATCCCTATCCCACAATATCTAATGTCGAATTCATAAAAAAATATTTCCAAATGGACATTGGCCAGCTGATTTTATATCGTATCACTGCATCTGTGTATGACGTACATGGTCGTAAAATGTCGTGTTTCGTCCTTTTGTCGCGAAGCGTATATATGACTCATGACAGTAAGACGTCCACCCGACAACAACGTTCAAATTTATCACAAAAACAAATAATTGAAATGAGTTAATTAATTAATTAATTGACATCAAATGAAAAAATTCAAGAGCCATCTACCTTATTTTTACAGAATCTCAAATACCTTTCAAATAATGGAACGATTAAATGTATTAATAACAAAAAGGTAACATATAGGTTCGAAAATTGTCGCTAAAAATATTGTCGCTGTAGCATAGTTCGATAATGCACCTTCCCCGGTTAGGAAAGAGATCCAGGTTCGAATCCCGGTGGCGCAACAACAATATTTTTCGATAAAATTGATTTTATATGTATATCTTTCTAATTAATATATTAAATTCATATTTATTATATTATTATTATTGTCTTATCCATCTTTATTTAACATATGGCCAAGGCATATTTGAACGCCATTATGACCGATTTGCTGGCATTGTTTAAAACATTGTGTTCACTTAAAATTTCGAAAATGAAAAGGGACGCCTTGACGACAAACATTTGAGGACCACCGGCTTCTCTTACTTGGGTTTGGGGTAGTAATTTGCATGTAAAATGTGTCGTGAATCCTGCGGAGTTAGAACCGGGAGCCGAAACCGGCAGAGGGGGCGGTAGGACTCGCGGGGGAGGGAAACGGAGCACAGGAATGATAGAAAATTATTTTAATTTTGTAATAATGTCATATTTAAATACAATTTTCCCTCAATTTGAATAATAATATGCATCGTTGTGCAAATAATGTGCCCCACTTTTCACGTAATTATCTCCAGATGTAAGAGAATTGTTTGGAAAAAGAAGCTCGGGAAAAATCAACATTAGCAAGTCTTGTTGAAAGATGTGTAATTTAGAGCGAACATCGCTTACAACTCGCAAATAACCTATAACTTCATCTATTTTAATAAATAAAAAGTGCAATTGATTTTTTTTTAAACGCGCGATATTTCCGAACACGGTGTAGTTGTTTCACGGATGAAATGCTGCGCAGCCTCCACACAGATGTCACTTTATGTACTTCGCGGGACTGTTCACTTTACAGTTTTCATCTTCTTTAAATTACAATCCATTTTTATGCTCTGGCTTGAAAGGAATTTAAATTTGCGCGTCTTTAGTAAATGGATTTCACCGACGTGGAAAATGTACAGAGAGATATTATTTAATTTTAAGCGGTCACCAGTGAGAGTTTTTTTGAGCCATGTTTTTTGTCATCATCTTAAATCGCAACCTGAAAGGATTGAGAGAAAAGAGGTCCATAATGAATCATCGTTCAGTGAAAGTTTGACTGTCGTGATTGGGAAATTACGTCCAATTTTTGGCAATCAAAATATTCCAAGTGTAAGAAAAATCGAAAAATTTGAGGAGATTGGGTTATAGATCGGCGATTACTGATGTCAGTTCGTCCAGGTCAGAGAGTCCAGGAACATTCATGGATAGTGTGCAACTCGAAGACGTGTGGCTCCATCAGGACGGTGCCGCTTGCCACACATCACGTGACACAATGGTATTATAGCTGAAGAAGGAATTTTTTTTACCTTCTGTAGTGACTTTACGGCGGTCAAACTCGTATTATATATGTTGAGATAATTTTTCTTTTATTAAAAATATTCAACCTACATTTGAATTTAATTTTTCTTTTGTCTACAACGTAACGCAACTTCGCAAAAAATTACATTTTTTAAATAATTGCTTGTAAAATAATATTGGAGTATTGAAATCCAGGTGAAAAAGTTTTTTTTTTTATTAATATTAAAAATATAATACAATTTCAATAATCAGTGGATATTGTTTCTTCTCTATTAGAGTAAGACTCGTGTATAGAGAAGGAGTATATTCGAGTTAATTAATCGAGACATTCCCTTCTGATCGTGTAATGTCCCGTTTCGGTGACCCGAATTGCCCGCCTAGATTGTGCGATTTAACGCCTTTGGACTTATTTCTCTGGAGTTTTTTTGAAGTCAAATGATTATGTCAACAAGTCCACGACTATCCAAGTCTTGAAGGAGGAGATCAGACGCTGTATCACTGGCATCCAGTCTCGGTTATGCCAAACCGTGATTGGAAAATTTCGTCAAAAGAACGCTAATGTGTCCGATGAACACACAACAGTTCAATACATAATTCTCACATGTCTACTTCGTGATTAAACCAAAATTACAGTGTTTTCTCATAAATACAGTTTAGACACTTTGGAGAAAGGGTTTATGCCTGTAACCTGTATAAGTGTTAATGTGTATGCGTGATTGGCTGATGAATCTGTTGAGTTAAGAGGCTGGGGGGTCCAATCTCCGCAGCGCTCACTGTGTTCGTTGTTTATGGTATCGCAGAGTGTGTGACGATGTGTGCGCAGCAATGCGTTCGTGTATGTGGCTGAAACTGGTTGATAAAATGAGATAATAACTTGCTGATGGCGTTTGGTGTTTTGTTCTGGCTCCCGGAGCGGCTACGTCGCGATGTATTGTTGTACAGTTCGCGGGGCGGTGCCAGGTGTACCTTTAAGGTTGATACGAGCCTGGTTTGCCAATCAGGTAACTGTAACACCATCGAAAATCAAAGACAAAAAATTTATGAAAATATTGAGAAAATTAGATAGAGAGGAACGTTCTAACAAAAATACACTGATCAAATAATGAGCCAAGAACAAAAAGAGATAGAGAATCTTCAGCCTATTAAGACAATAGATTAGAAATAAAATAATGATCATTTTACTTTGTTAAGCGGACAAGACACTTATGGAGAGTAAAACAAAGAAGATGTTTCGTATTTTAGCGCGCATTAATATCGGCCGTAAATAACGCTATTGTCACATGTCCACGTCCAAGTTCCCATCCTTCATACATTTACTCATGCTCGTCTTCTGAATTGTAACCCTGACACCACCAGGTGTCAACTTGACCAGTATTGATCAGATTTGACAACGCGATACCATTCGCGGTGTGGACAATTACCTCCAGTGCGGTGGAGCACTGTTTTATGTGATCATAGTGTTTATTGTTTGTGTGTGCCGTCGTCTTCAGTCGGGACATCCTCGTGCACATAGTGTGTGATTTCGGCGGCACCGTCAAGGATTTCGGAGGCGTCATATTGGAGGTAAGGCGAGCAATTCTAAATCTCGGTCCCCGAGATCGCTGGTCCATTAAAAATCCCTTTCCCCTCATCAACCTTGTAATCCTTTCTACGAAACGTACGTCTCGGAGATCGCACATAAGAAAAAATACACAATTGTTTATCTCCTAATATCAACACAAAATAACAGCAAGTTGATTTATCTCGGAGTAAATGAGATGTACAAAGTTGCAAGTGGAGAAAGTTTGGAAAAATGGTATCGGTCCTATAAGTATGCGTGCTTGAACATGATCAAGGCATCAGAAAAAGAAGAAGTGATAGTAAACCTAAAAGCCAATACTCGTATCAAATCAAAAAGAGCCACTTTGTCCTGATCGATTGGACTAAGTATTGGTTCAAGCTTACAAAGAGTGAATGAGTGAAAAAAATTGGAAACAAACGCTGCGTCAGCTTCCACCGCATCTTTGGACTTAATATGAGAACGTCAGGAGTTCTCAGCCCAATCCATATAGGAGAACACAATAAAAAAAGGGCCAACTCTGAATATGTCTAGTTTGATTTTAATTAAAATATCAATAGAGATACATAGAAAACATTAACATTAACGAAAACATTATTTTGCAATTAGTGCCATCTGTGTACCAGTTGAGACTTTAATTGCATAGTTCTAAAAACTCAACGCTGTACTCATGGCGCTCTTTTTTTTATTCGCCGCATCGTGCTATTTACATTACTCAGTTCTGTATTCAAGCTAATGAATTACTCAAGTCATATAAATAGCTATTTACTGAATTGAAAATTCATTTTGGTTGATGCGTTTTGTATAGAGTCGTTAACTATGCTGTTTATTAACACAATAACATTAGAAAGGGTTACAATTGCGTGAAAATCATTGAAGTGTCTACTTTCTCTTTAGCTAATTCGCGAATTTTACTATCTTATTGTTTTTAACCTGCTGATTTCATGATTGTTCTTTAAATTTGGTGCATGGATTGGTTTTTGATTTGAAAAAAACAAAAAGCAATTGGCAAAACTATTTCCTACTTACCTTTAATAAAAATAATGATTTTCTTTAGTTATTATGTGAAGTATTTTCAAACAATAAATGAATCATGTTCAGTCATAGAAAGTGTTCTTAAATTTTTTTTATGTGGGTAAGAAAGTATTATTTTACGTTAAAACACTATTAACAGTACTCTAAAATTATAAATAAATACATGATAGGGTCGTATAAACGATGGATTTATTTTGCCCAAAGACGTTGGTTAATCGAAAGTACATATATTGTATATGATTGTATAATATCATTGGTAACAGCACAACCTAAATCTCATACTTCTCTGGATATCTCATCATGTCCGAGTGATTTAATAGTTTTAAATTCTTATTTTTCTTTAGTCATCCGATCTACATCTTCATTCGTAACTATCCGTCCATCTTACACAACTGGTGTCCTCGTGCATGTGAGGTGGTGGAGGAAGAGAAGTTATCACTTGTGGGTGACAATAATTACAAATAAAGAGAATAGCTTCAACAGGTCGTCAATGAATTGAGTATTATATATATATACAGAAGAAATAAAAAACGTAGAACATTATAAAGCACTTTTCTAGAATGGTCGGCTGCATCGTGCATTTGCACACTTGATTTTCAGTAAACCAAGTACGCTACAGCGCTGCACTCTTCCTAGGGCACTTCAGCACACCCTTGGGTATATTGTTACCCTTGCGGGGGGGTGTATTCTGCTACATTCTAGAAACCACCCCTTACATGGAAACAGTTGCCAGCTTACACTCTAGTCAGGGGCGTGCACTCCACATAATCAAAAAAGCTGTGCATAACTATAATTTCTGCGAAATAAATATATTATGCAGGTACACGCTCAAACAATAAAGTTATGTAGTTTTTGCAAACGTATTCAAACCGAACGAAACTCACTCCATGCTGCAGGGTGTCCAGCGGAAAGTTTTCAAGTTTAATAATAAATAAAAATATAAACTACAATGTTATTCTCATATTTTATTTATAAAAAATTGTGTTAAACGACGCGGATTTTACGTTTTATAAACAATATCGTCTAAATGCCGTCCATTTCTCTCAAGACACTTGCAATCGGACTCTTAAATTTGTGAACACGCGAAAGCAAAGCGTTGGTTCAATGGCAGCAACTTCACGGTGGATGTTTTCTTGTACGGCCTGAATTGTTGCTGTAAATTCTCGACTTAAGGTATCCCCACAAAAAAAGTCGCACAGTGTAAGGTCCGGTGACCGAGGTGCCCAGGGTATGTCTCAGTACTCGCTGATTAATTTATTGGGAAAAATTCCCCTCAGCTTCTCCATGGAAACTCTAGCTGTGCGTGGAGCGGCCCCGTCTTGCTGAAATTGTGTTCTGTTGTTGGAAAAAACTTCAGTTGCGGTACCAAAAACTCGTTGATCATTCGGCAATACACGTCAGCAGTGATTGTCTATCGCTGGTTAAAAAATAAGGACCAATTATCCCTCGGGCAGAAATTGCACACCACACTGTCGTATTCGGACAATGCAAACGTTTTTGATGGCGTTCCCTCGGGTTGTCGGGACACCAGTATCTCATGTTCTATTTATTAACATAGCCATCGATATGAAAATGTTCTTCGTCAGTAAACATTATGTTTTCAAGCGTTTGTGCTGTTCCAAAACATTCCAGCATCCTTACATAAGAATAGTCATTTTCGTTGAGAAACTGCACGATTTGCAGTTTTGTATGGGTGAAACTGTAGTGTCTTTTTCAAAATAACGTGTGTTGATTTTTTTATTCCAGTACAGGCTGCAATCTTCCTTATCGATTTACGCGGATCGCGCATAATTTCACGTCGAACTTGAGCCACATGTTCTGGCGTCGCTGCTGACGTTGATGGTCCCGGAGGAGTTTGGTTAACCATTGTCCCTTCTTGTCTGAAATTTTGAACCCAACATCGGCCCGTCACTTGCTCGTCGAATATTAAAGCGAGCACAAAAAGCGCGACGCGCACGAACCAATGAATCACCGCACTTTAAATATTGCTCAACCGCGAACGCGCGGTGCGCTCCCGACCAGTGACCCATTGCGACTGGCAAATCCGCAAATCCCGCGCGTTGAACAATGCCCCTCCCGTTTACCTCACTCTGATGGTTTACGAGCAATTACAATTTAATCGTGAAATTTTTCCTTTGGACACCCTTTATAATATACGGCGGAATGCACGTTCGCTTGAACAGTTGAACACTTGGGATATTTTATATTATAAAATACAGGGTGTTGCACGTATATTTCTATTATTATTATTATTATTATTATTATTATTATTATTATTATTATTAAAGACGTATATAAAATGCGAGCGGTGCAACTGTATTATGAACTAAAGTCTCCAGTTTTGGTACAGAGAGTATTTAGGACTCGAAACAGATCGGGATCACATTATGCGAATTGTAGAAAGGTTCAACACACTGTCCAGAGGACGTCATACCATCGAAATCCAACAGTTCGAACATCAAACAGCATCGCTGCAGCTACTCCCTATCTTAGCATTTCAATAAGATAATTAACATTGCATCTGTATTAGATTTGAATTTGTTTCCATATAAAATTAAAATTACAAAGTCAAATCCAGAAGATTCACCAATTCGACTAGAGTTCTGTCAAAAGTTGTTTCGTTTCGTTGAGAGCGATGTAAACTTCATAAATTGCTTATTTATGTCTGATTTAACCTTTACCGTACCATGATATAAAATATCCGAACGCAGCCATGCTGTCAACTCGTGTTACCGTAAATACTAGTTTAAAAAAATGTTTTTATTAGCTTAAATGGCACGAATTTACTGTAAATATTAAGCATTCAATTTTGAAAAAATGATTAATAACATAATTTAGAGCATTCATTAAGTCCTATACAATGTGTTCTTCTTTCTTATGTCTTGTCATTTAATTAGTGAGAAAGAGGCAATTATATTTGTATGCGTGTGATCTCTGTCTTTCATATCACAAATTGTATTTTTACCAACGTATCAATGGAAAAAAAAATTGCCTTTTCACTAGTCATTCCTAAGCGCTAATATTTTCTTTAGGATTATCTAAAATATTAATGTTACGTTACAAGTATTTACCGAAATATTACAGGTTTAATTATGATGGTAGACCCGTGTTGCTGCATGGTTCGGGAAGGGTTAAACGGAAATGTAAACAAGCAAAATTGTCGTATGCGGGGGCCAAAGAAAATTTCTCAAAACATCCAGCCAGTGAGGTTGCATGCAGAACGTATGACCGTGTGACGTGCAGTGGTATCTTGCCGACTGCATTGTCGGGCCTCACTTTTTTGAAGAAAACATCGCCGATGTTACGGCGTATGGGGAGCGCTAACCGAACATGCTGGAACAATTTTTTTTTCCCAGAAATGCACCGAAGACGAATACATTTCCGAAATGTATGGTTTCAACAAGATGGAGCATATAACAAGATTAGTGTGATGTACTTGGAATTGTATGTGTGTGTGAGTGCCGCACCGCCGACGCACGTATGTGAGGCTATAAAGGGCTCTAATAATTTAAAATATGAATTAAATACATTAATTAGAAAGATATACATATAAAATCAATTTTATCGAAAAATATTGTTGTTGCGCCATCGGAATTCGAACCTGGATCTTTTTCCAAACCGGGGAAGGTACTATGCTACAGCGACGATATTTTTAGCGACAAATTTTCGAACCTATATGTTACATTTTTGATATTAATACATTTAATTGTTCCATTATTTGACATTATTAAGTTACAGAATAAAAATGATTTGACTTAATTTTATGTTAATATTAAGCGAAAAAGACTTTTAAAGACTTTTAGACTTTAAAATCATTTTAAAAAAAATATTATTTGTTCCTAAACAATTTTAGAAATTGTAATTTAAAAGGATGTAACCTTTTTTTAAAATATGTTTTACTTAGAATGGAAGCCACGGAGGGTTGAATTTGGAAAGATGAGAAATCGGCGGCAAAAAGAGTGGAAAACGAACTAAATACGAAAATGTAATTAAATTAGTTTATTTTGAATAAAAAATTGTACCTATGTTAAAAACATTATAAAAAATGGGTTACACGTATCATACTATCTTCGCTTAGAATTTTAATTTTTTTTTATATATAAATTCAGTTAAATAAATAGCTAAAATTCAAATCTCCCCAGCGGGGAATCAAACCAGGCCTTACCACAACATTATCGAGCAATACAAGCACGGTGTGAAAATAGCCATTCACAAATATCTATTATGTTCAACAGAGGTACCTATTTTTAAAAATAAAATAAAATATTAGATATTATGAATATATATATATATAATAAAGTAAATCAAAATATTAATATAAATAATACAAAATTATGTACTTAAATGACAATTTAATATCACAGTCTATTTGGAAATAACTAAGATGGCAGAGCACTGACCTACTCGGGTACCGGCATCGATACATGATTTCAAAAAGATTTTATATCGATCCAAGTGAAAATGTTTCTGATTCTTCTAATGCAGTTTTTGTGACAAATTTTACAATCATTTTTCTAAAACGATACCAATTCAATTTTGATGTCATTTATATACAAGGCGAGAGTTGAACGGTTTTACGGGTTTGTCGTAACCTTTTCAGGTGCTCAGCTCTTCAATCTTCATATGATTTAAAATTGACCAATAATGATTGCACACAGACGCGTGAAGATTCAGGATATACTCGGGTCAATGAAAAATAATATAAATGTATCCTTTCGTTTATACACGTGCTGTTTACCCTTGCGGTGGACGTGACATAGATAGGCCGTTATACAGCTACCCAAGAACAAGTGTTCTTAGGTACGGTACAACGTGAGAATTCGATCTACAGCGTGAACTAACAACTGGGTCAGCTTGAAATTTACGCACGTATTAGTTCAAACAGTTTCAGGAATTAAATTGTCACACGACAAGTCATACAGTCGATGGCTTTATCTCGAGCCTTTTATAATATTCTTCTTTAATCTATTTTGCAGTCTTTACGGTGAAATGTTTTCTGAATTGCCACATCTCACGAGAACACTACGTTCCTAGCATGGATGACTCCTGGGCGCGCTGAACATGAACGCCGGAGACGGTGGGCATGAAATTCCACGAAGCATCCGGATAGCTAAAATTGAAATGTACCAAATCACCAGAATGTGAAAAGACAGTGCCATCAAGGAAACAATCAAAATTAAATTCGTTCACAGCAGAGACTTGGATAGTCCGCAATGGTGACAAGCAGAAAATTGACGTCTTCTACGTGCATTGAGGAGGAGGACGTAGCCGTGGAGTGCCTTGATTGTGCAAAATATCCAACCACAGCAACGGATTTTTTATGACAGTTAATTTTACAATTTTGTGAAAATAAAGACAGCACTTAAGGGTCGTTGGAAGGTCTAAATTTTTTTACTTTTGCGAAATTGCTAATAATCCAATTAATTTTTTTTCTTTAATTTTTTCTATACTGAACAATACATTATATTAGAGTCGCGTAGTTTTATACGTTTTGGTGAGCGGGACCGACAAGGCCCACCCCCTTCCAGCTGGGAAATAATCCTGGGCCCGAATTTGGATGAAATCATCTCATCTGATCAAGGCCGCTTTCAGGACGTTACATTAATGTATCACGTGTCACGTCTCAATCTTAATTTCTAGCACGTGTGACTCTTTTTATGTTTCACTAAATCATCTCTGCGTTTGTATTTTTTTCCACAGATGACGCACTCGAAGGGTTGCTCACTCGAGTGCGACCTCTTGTGGCGTGTTAGATTTTTTTTTTGTTTGAATAACTTGGGACATTCGTCGCAGGCGTGTTTTAATTCCTTGTCATCAATTTTCTCTACATTTTCATTGATTAACGTGTCCATCGGTCCCATCAGGACTTTTCTCATCGATAACAGCTTGGTCAAGTCTTGGCATTGGAAGATTACGTTTTTCTTGTGATTTCGGGTTTGGTGCTTCTTTAATGTTCCGCTGAGCTTAAATTTTCGAGGGCAATCATTACACGGAAATGTCCTGCCACATATGTTCTTGCGGAAGTGTTGCGTTATGTTGTATCTTCGCGTGAAAGTTCGCTGGCAGGTGTCGCATATGAACGACGGCAGTTTTTCGTTGTCGTGCAGTGCAAATATGTGTCTCACCAGAGATCGTCTCTCTGTGAAGCTTTTCTCGCATTCATTGCAGACGTAGTCTGTCTCGCCCGGATGAGTTTCGACATGCGTCGTCAACTCTTCGATTGTACGAAACACCTCGTGGCAAGTGTAACACTCGTACAGCAGTACTAAATTTGACTCCTGCGCAGGCGCTGCTGAACTGGTTGACGGTTCTTCAGTCGTATCTGAGCCGTCGTCCTGCTCCGTGTCTGAGAAGATCCGTTCCTTTCCCATGCCGGCCGTGCATGGCTGCTCGCTGAACTGGTGGCCGGTGTCGTCGCGATTCTCGCGGACGTTGTTGATATCTGAAATACGAGGCTTGTTTTAAAGCTTGCTAGTCTTAAAAAATAACAGGAGTGACGTCGTTAAGAGGCTTGCGTCGAGGAGAATCGCATACGACCGGGAGTTGAGGAAGGCAACCAGGGAGGCTCATGTCCAGTAGTGAACGCAGTCAAGCAGAAGAAGAAGATGTGAAAGTGAAAACTCAAACACCGTATTTTTGTTAGGACACAGCAAATAGGTGTTTCGGGTTACGCGGCCAAATATAACCTGAATCCTGCCCGGAGAAAGGGGAAGGTTATTTAGGAAGAGTTTACACGACTTTCTGGTTCTAAAAACATATTTTTTCAAAAGAGAAAACAAAGAAATCTACGAAAGAAACATTGTAAAGCTGCAATATCTACATAATGTGATATAAATTTTGTGTAGGTTCAGACAGTCACTTCGGGTAACATTGGATTTCAATATATCTATCTGACATTGGACAAAACCAGAACAAGAGTATTTTTCTTCTGTTGTCTTGTGAAAGGGAGCATTTTGGAATTTGATGTTAATAGTAAACCTGATTTAACTGATTTTGTCCAACTATTTTATAACAAACATAGAAAATACGTTTTTCTAGTGCCCCCCCACAAGGTAAATTTTAAACAAATGTCAAAGATATTTTTTATTATATTTAGTGGAAAATATATGGAAGTATGGAAGTATATATTTTCCATGAAATATAATAAAAAAATATCTTTGTCTCTATGAGATATCTGATATTTATATGCCATTGCTAGTAAGAAAAAATACCAAAGTAGCGAATATGTTGAACGTGTTTTTAATATTTCTAGGTTGCGATTACTTAAATGTTTTCTCTTTTATATATCTTATATATTTTATTTGAAATGAAATATGAATATTAGCGAAATCGTGCGAATTTTTCCAACTGGCAAACCAAATATTGACCATCTCGCGTAGTCAATCATCTGTCAAATACGTCAATGTCAATGTTTACGTTTGATCGATAATTATTTGTTGAAAACATGTTTTCTCAGCAATGTATTTAAATGGAATGACGCAGATACATGTATATAATTTAAAATTGATACAAATAACACCGTTTGTACAATTCTAGGAAGGACAATGCAGATATTATAGTACACGCATGTGACGAAGGCTTAATGATTTTTTTATGTGTTATGTCATCGAACTGTTAATGCTCTAAATTATAAGATAAAAATACAGTTTACACGAGGGAGTGATGAAATAAGGGATGCCTGAAGGGTGGAAGGAATTCGGGAGAGGGACAGGAATAGGGAACATGGGCCGGCTGAAGGACCATCCGAAATCAGAAAACACGACCAACCTGCGAAACGCTCCTTCCGGCATCTGGGTCGTACAACGCTGTTCAGCACGAAGTGTACTTTTTATTTTTGAGAAACGAACAATGAAACAATAATAACTGATAATAGCATAATATATGAAAATAACACCAGTGAAGTTTCTTCGGAATTAAATAACTAGTACATAAGAAACTGAAACATAGTATACTCAAACAAACTGATAAAAAAAAAGACTTTTACATTACAATAAACATACACATAATAAATTTAAAAATAGCACATCTTAAAAAAAAATAATTGAAAAAAGAAACAAAAGAGTGTTCATATCCACTTTCGGTGATAGCGCGAAAGTGTCAAACAACACCTTGCACAATGTCACAATGTACGGGTTTCGGCACGCACGGTAGCGAGGAACCAAAACAAATATAATAAACTTTCCAATAATCAACCCCATACTGCAGGACGATAATTCAAGCAAACAATTCGTTTCCACAGAAGGACGAATGTACAGCTTCGACTCATATAAAAGCCATAGAGAATACACCGCAAAAAGGTCGTGTTCTGGTACAAGAGGAGGGCGTAGTGGGTAAGTACTGGATCGTCGGATGGTTGTAAAGATCGAACAAATAGAAATAAAAAATAAACATACCAGCAACCGAGGCAACACTATCGTCGGAGTCTTCTTTTATAATTGGATTAAGAATGTCCAAGTCATATTCGGGAAATCCGTATTGGCCATAGCTTGTTCCTTCTCCTGGGTCAGGTTCCTCACCAGAAGGAAGATCTTCAAAAAGATTAGTGTCGACAGCACTTGACAACAATTTGGTAGCGTCTTCTAAAATATTAGCAGTGTCGACCTCGTTCGACAATAGCTCGGTAGCGTCCTCGAACAGATCAGGGTCGGCAACATCCAACAATAACCTGGAAGCGTCTGACCAGTCGGGGTCCGCCTTTAGAACCAGATCCAGCGAGTCGGCATCATCTTCTGCAGCGATCTGTAAATCAGACCTGAGAAATTGGATAAATCTTTGATGAAAGGCGTGGTACAAAAGTGCATGGACGTTTGACGTTTTTGATATGCGGTGTTGAACACCAGGAGCGTGCATTGCATACAAGGAAAAGAGCTGTGTATTGCTAAAGATTCTGGTAAATAAAAATAAATTAAATGCTGTGCCAGCCGCCTTTGGGTTATCCCATAAATAATGCGGTTTTTACAATTACATGAACTAAAAATCGGAGGGAGATGAAATGAAGAAATAAGGAAATAATGTAAAGCTGATCTTAATACAGTGAGTATGATTAAGAAAGGGATCACTTAGGTGGTTTGGTCATATGGAACGGATGAATGAGGAGATAATGATAAGAACGACATATGACGTAAGTGTTGATCGCACCAGAAACAGAGGATGTCCGCGAAAGACTTGGCATAAACAGGTAAAACAGATACTACTACTCGAAGACGGTCCTGTTAGAAGCCATAATAACCGGCGAGCTTGTATGAGAAGATATATGAATGTCGACGAGGCGAAAATTGTGTGTCATGTCAGAAGAGTGTGGCGCTCTATCTTACGGGAAGCGGCGTGATATTTTTTAATAAATAAATATATATTTTTTTTTTAGGAGAACACATTCTTATTGTGAAGTTGTAATTATTCAGAACATAGATCTGTGATATTTTAAATATGAATTAAATATATTAATTATAAAGATATACATATAAAATCAATTTTATCGAAAAATATTGTTGTTGCACCACCGGGATTCGAACCTGGATCTCTTCCCTAACCGGGGGAGGTCAAATGATGGAACGATTAAATGTATTGATATCAAAAAGGTAACATATAAGGTCGGAAAATTGTCGCTAAAAATAATGTCGCTGTAGCTTAGTTGGATAAAGCACCTCCCCCGGTTAGGGAAGAGATCCAGGTTCGAATCCCGGTGGCGCAACAACAATATTTTTCGATAAAATTGATTTTATATGTATATCTTTATAATTAATATATTTAATTCATATTTAATAAATATTTTTTTTATCATATATCTAAATACCTACGATTAAATATTGAACGTTCATTTTATACACATAATAATATAGGAATATATCTCATAAATTCAAAAGACAAGAGTTGATTAACAATTCAGATGTTTATAAAGTTTCAGCTGAAATAAATATTGTTTTACATAAAATAAATAAATACAAAAAACAGGTTGAAATTTTAACGAAATTAATATTAATAGAGTAGTTTTTATAGTTTTAGAATTATTTATTAGAAAATTATCACAATTTTGATAAAATTACCTATTTTTCATGTAAACAATGCTGGTTATCTATGCTATGTGTAAACAAGGAGATAAAACGGATTGACGCCTTTGAGATGCGGTGCTGGAGACGCGTGTTGCGCATATCATGGATGGTGAGACGCACGAATCACGAATAAGGTCTGCAGGATGCTGAGCAAAGTGCAGGATGCGATCTCCAGTCGTGAGGGAATGACGTGGATTAATTGAATAATTTAGAATCGTCAGAAATACCTAAGTAAAGCGTGTAAAAATGTTATACATAACCACAATTTTCATCATTATAATAATTTTAGTCAAATACTAAAAAAAATAGAATTTTCAAAACTAAAAAATAATTTGACGTATGGTTTAAGTTTTTTATCACACTGATGAAGAAACTGTTTGGTGAATATTAAACACAAGGTGTAGTGTTAACGGAGCACTAAGCAAGATCGCCATAACATGGCCGCTGCTGTATCTTCAAGAGCTTTGGATCCCAAAAAATTTTAATGGTAGACCGTCAAAATATCAAGGTTGTAGAACCGACCATTTAGTGAACGAGCATTTGCGTGGAGCGTGGAGCCCTTTGCCCTCCGTCATGAGAAAGGTGAAACTAAAAACGTACCCTTTTAAAAAATCATTTAAATAAGTGGAAATAATAATTTTTCATCTTAAAAACAAAGACAATTGTAGAAATATAAACAGTTGATGTGTAAAGGCTCACTATTGAGGTGAGGTTTTTTTTTACGAAAATGGCGCTATATAAATTATCTATTATTATTATATTATAAAACCTTTCTCCTATATATACACATTATTTCATGTCTATTCACACTTACTGGTCTGCGGCTCGGATTATCGTATCTCTCGTACGTACCGGCCAGTAAAATCATTTAAAAAATCATTTACATAAGAGAAAATAGCAATTTTTAATTTTAAAATGTACAATTATAAAAAATTGATGTGTAAAGCGCCCTTGACGTGAAAAAAAATATCCAATATTATTATTGTTATTTTATCATCGCTAAGACGAACAAGCAGTTGCAGTTCGCGCTGTAGAAGCAGATTAAAGAACCACGATGTTCAGTCATGAGCGCACCGATAAAGAGAGAGAGATAATAATATTGTCCTCGTCTCGTTTTGTTTTTAGATAATAAATAATCTAATGATTCGCTGTTGCGGTTTGATATCCGCTTCTTGTCAAAATAACAATACGAAAAAATAAAAAAAATATTCTTACATGCAACAATAATTATTTAAACGTCATAGTGTAATTTAAAATATTATTAATAATCAATATCTCGGCTTTTATTTCAATGTCAAATAATTAAATTAATTTCCTTTATTTGTCCTGTAAGAGTGAGGACAGATGGATTGTTTTCATAAATGATTTTTGATAACGCGCCTTGTATACTATTGCCAGCCGGTGTGAAAAGATTTATGTTTCTTTACCTCGGGAAATGATGCTGTAGGGCTCAACAGATCCGGTTCGTTGTCCAAATCTCCACCCAGGATCTCGGCCTGGTCGTCTTCATCGGCAGGGTTCCAGGAGCTGAACGACACAAGCCATATTGATGTGATAAACATTGACGATTTCACAACAACAGGAAATTAAATATGCAAATGTAGCGCAATACACACCCCTTCATTTAATAATAATAATTAGCTTCTTATACATATAAAACATTTATATAATTGAAATACTGCCCGTCACGCACGATAGATGTCATTTAATGTTTACGTCATAAACAATTGGGTACAATAACAGTGCATAGACATCTAGAAATAAAACGCCAAAGCTAAGATTATTATTATTTTTTAAATGGGGCAGATTGTTCTAGAACATATTGTTGGATGTTTCTGATGTATGGAACATAACATTACCGAAATACAGAGGAACTCTTACATCTTTGTTTATGACTGACAGATTGGTCGGACTCATTTGAAATCAACACAAAATGCAAATAATATTAATTAATATTTACATTTATGAATAAAAAAAATTGTCCAATTTGATGTATGTATATAATAACAATAATAATAATAATAATGTGTTTATTCCAGCGTGATCAGGTTTTTTTTTTAAGATAATACATTAAGGTTACGAAATAAATATAATGTTATGAAAAAGAAAACCATGGAAAGTATTAATGAATAAAAAGTTCACAAATATATATAAATACTTCAATCGCGGCCATTGTTGTATATGTAGCTATTCTGTAGGCGGTGCCATTCTCTGATCAGGGAACCAGCTTTCCATGAGAGCGCCGCTTGCACGCTTGCATGCGAATCCATGTATACGGCCTTCGGTAAGCATTGTAGATGCACTGCAATAACGCGCCAATCCGGACCGTATTCTGAAGGAGTTGTTGTACTGAATTCGGAGACGGTTATACGTCACTCGCTTGTATTTCGACCAGAGCTCGCAGGTATACATATGCTACAGCGACTATATTCTGTTAAAATAAGGTAGATGGCTCTTTCGAATAATGGAACGATTAAATGTATTAATATCAAAAAGGTAACATATAGGTTCGAAAATTGTCGCTAAAAATATTGGCGCTGTAGCATAGTTGGATAATGCACCTTCCCCGGTTAGGAAAGAGATCCAGGTTCGAATCCCGGTGGCGCAACAACAATATTTTTCGATAAAATTGATTTTGTATGTATATCTTTCTCATTAATATATTTAATTCATATTTTAAAAAAATATCACAGACCTATGTTCTGAATAATTACAACTTCACAATAAGAATGTGTTCTCCTAATAAAGTCATTTCTTCCCAGTGAACTGTACGCGTAACACACAAACGCGCCCGGAATGTTTGCATTTGATTATTTGATTATTTTAGTCTATGATTTACATAGAGTTATTTTAATACTTTTCACGCCCGTGATTGGCTGCCGGAGAAAGTGTTTGTGCGTAAAAATATTACACGCGTATTGTGAAATAGTTTTCATCGCCTTCAACGAGCGTTATTGTTATAATTCTGCCTTTTATTTAATAATTTTTATCCAAAATACTGTGTATATTTGTGTTCAACGTCGAGACAATCCTGCAATAGATGCCCAGCAGATTGGACCACGCAGTCATTTGTTTTTGGCGCTGGGGTAAGATCAGTTCGCTGCGAGGGACTCGTACAGCCTCCCGCAGACGTAAATTCATCAGATTCAGGTATTTAGACATCTCTTATGTAACTCATTATACGGGGGAAGATAGAAGGCAGCAGAGGCATTCGCGGAAAAGGGTTATTTTGGATGCGTAACCTCAAAAATTTGTTTGAATATCAAAAATATCAGCGATTTTATACATAATAAATTAGTTCCAACTGGCATTATATTTGAAAAGTGTTCCAAATGTATAATTCTTTATTTCTTCCATACACACCGGTTCTATTTAGCGGACATTAAAAGAAATAAATAACAAAAGCTGAATGTTTCAACTGCACCAGTTGTTTATTTAAATTTATAGACCATTATTGTTAATTAACCATGTTTTATTTTATTTATAATTTCCCTCATCTCACCAGTGGTCTATGATAATACTATATTTTTATTTATTATCTTTGTTTTATTAACCACTAAATTGAGTTTAAATACATTTACCGGTTTCGAAAAATATCATTTTAAATAAAATAAAATTTAAAAAATCATTTAAAAATGCATCGATATTGTTGTATTTGTATTTCGCGTCTATATTATACAGTAATTAAAAATTATATATTTATTAAAAACTATATTTAACATATGAAGAGGTCAAAATCTCAATACTAAGGCACTAGACGAACAATATCTATATACAAAAATCATCCCTTCCGATACGGCCGCCATAATCAGAAAGATTTTGTTTAATCTAATATTAACGAAGATATCAATTTTTTAACATTTTCAATAGCCGCTATTCTGAAACACGGCGGTGAATCACGCTGGTTAACGAACTTAGCTGAAATATTTATATGATTTTTGATTGAAAATTATTATTGTTATTGAGTCCACAAAAATGTATTAACATGTTTACAATTTTTTTTAATGGAGATTGTTTTCGAGGTCTCATGGTTTTGGTAAAAAAAATTCAGTTATGACATGACTCTCTCTCTCTCTCTCTCATACAGAGGATCAAGATGTCTCTCTCTGAATCTGTTCTCATTAAGCCTGAAGGTTTCCTGTGAAGATGAATATATTTTCTGCTGCACTGGATCCATCTGGAGCTAGATCCTGGGGTCCATCCGTAGACCTCTCCAGGCCATCTTATCGTGAGATGTGTTAAAAAATGGCAAAATGGCATAATGGAATACGAAGCAACTGCATTTCGAAATATGATACTGTAACCATACAAGAATACTTTATTTCTTAGGTGATGTGCTCGTGACTGAGCATCGTGGTCTTGTGGTACGTTTCAACCGCTTCTTCGTTGAGTGGTGAGGCTCAAAACATGTCTGAATTTTCTTCCTACATGTTACTTTTGATTATTGAAGGGAACCCTAAAGGGCCCCACCCTATTCCTGAATCGAATTGAGAATTTTTTACTCTCGCTTCGATCCCACCGAGAAAAGCAATGCATGCTATATTTTACAAAGTCTTCAAAGTTTTTTTGGAATATATTATATATATTTTAAAGTTACAATAGTTAATTACGTTTCGGGAGTTAGTTACTGAAGCCTTGTGGCTTTCCTTCATAGCTCATAATTACATTTTTTATTACATTCAGTCATTAACTGATATAGGTTGTATCATGTATCAATCATAATATCGTAATAAATTCAGAAGGCAGCCAGAGAGAAGATATAGAAGTCATGCACCCCCAAAAGGAGAAGAGAAAAGAATTTCTTTAGTACGAAGTATTTTCAAGTTTTCTAGATACTCCCCTGTCATTTCATATTTAATGACTTCCATGACAAATCATCATTAACACTAGGTATATTCTTGATTTATGAAAATGTCGTCATCGTCTTACGATGACACGTGATGTTATATGCTATATAATTATACATAATGCGTTCAATTAATATTTTCAAACTATTGTTTACCACGCGGATTAATTATGTATAATTAAATTCATTACTCAATAATAAAAAAAAACGCTTTATAAGTATCAGACGCATGTTTCATACCACCCCTACACAAAGCATATTTTAGTAGAATTCAGTATAATAAATATAATAATCTCCTTAATGGAGAACTTAGCACTATACTGACGAAATAGCTTTTACAAATATTTATTTGTAAAGGCTATTAAAGTAAATATATATTTATTATATTATTGCTGTAGCATAGTTGGATAATGCACCTTCTCGGGTTAGGAAAGAGATCCAGGTTCGAATTCCGATGGCGCAACAACAATATTTTTCGATACAATTGATTTTATATGATTATTAAAGAGAACACATTCTTATCGTGAAGTTGTAATGTAAAACAATGTAGATGGCTTTCAAATAATGGAACGACAGATGTATTAATTCGAAAAAGTGTAACATATAGGTTCGAAAATTTCTCATGAAAAATACTGGCGCTATAACACAATTGGTAGTGTACTTCCCCGGATTGGAAATAGAGATCCAGGTTCGAATCAAAAACAATATTTTTCGACTAAATTGACTTTATATGTATATATTTATAATTAATACATAAAAATAGATTTTACATGTATATCTTTCTAATTAATATATTTAATTCATATTTAAAATATTTCTTTATTAATTAATGCTGGCTTGTTACAAGGTTCAACTACAAAACCATTTTGCTCATATCTGTGCTCTAATACTATATAAACAATGTCAATTTTTACCTTTTTAATATAACTTAACCTGCACATATTTATTAACTTTAATTTGAAATTAATGTAGTTTTTATTCCTTTCTTATATCATCTGGCATTTCATTGAAAATCTTCATCGCACTGTACATCACCGATTTCATCTGAGATTTAGCCTTCTTCCTGAATGGCAGCCTCAGTCTATCTCTTCCTCTTGTATGATATTGATTTGCTTCCATTTTTCTTATAAATGAAAGATCATCTCATCATATTAAAGTCTTTCAGCGTTGTACTGATTCGAGAATATCTAGTTTTTCTAATATCATAATTAAAAATTAAAAATTGGTATTAAAAATTGACGTCAACATGTCAAAAAACAACAACAATTTAGCAACACATTCTACTAGGGGAGTAACTAAGACGGTAGAGCATTGGCATAACATGTGAGAAATCAAAAGCGCCCAGTGTCGATCCAGGTGAAAAGTTTTCTGATACAGTTTTTCTGACAAATTTTCCTTCTTAAATATTAAATATTTTGATATTGATTTCAAAACAAACTTTGGGAATTTTCCGCCTGGCGACGGAAACAGTTGAAAATATTAATATCATAATATGTATACGTGTGTGTTATATACTGTAGAGGCGGCCCATGTACACGGTTCATTTTGGGGTTGAAAATCTCCGCGGAGCCCCTGCAAGGATGGAGGGGGTTGATAGATCGTTGTTTCCATGGCGACGCATCCCCTAAAAGGTTTCGAAACCCGGCGCATCTTCAGCGGCGGCGCTGTGCACCGTGAAGTGCCGCGAATATCGGAAATCATCCCTTAGCACAATGATTCATTTATTATAAATATAAACATGATAAATTAGCCTTACTTTTAATTGTCAAAAAAATGTATTGATTCATACAGACTATGTTATATACATGTTACAGAGTTAAAAGATTTTTTATCAAAGTCCCGATTTAGCTGGTGTGGTAAAATAGCAAAGGATAAGGTGGCCAGGATACACAGAGCTCATGAAGACGAAACATGCTGACAGCCGGTTCATCGATGGATTCCATATGGATGGCGACTCCTTGGTAAACCCAGATACCATGAAATCTCAAGATAACATTCAGTTAAATATTTTATATATATTTTTAACAGATTTTTGGGACATTATTATCAGACACAGATGAAATCTATCCGATTCTTGTGGCTAGTGGTCTGGTACCCATACCCCCCCCCTCAAATCATACCAGAGTAATATCAGAATAATGTTTGATGAGAATTTGATTAAAAAAATACGTCACACTCGTGCGTACGACAACGACAAACTAACATATGTTTTGATAAAAAATGTTCCTAGGTTTTCACGGCCCTGATGGTGGACCCTGCAATGGGATCCGAAACGTTGGCCAGAAAGGCCACAGATATACACGGCAGATTAGCCGATAAAATTTAAAATTGCAAATTTAACTCTGCAGTTAATGTTAATTTTTATACACAATGGACAGCACTCACCTAGAAAATAAGAATAATCCTCGATAGCAAACTTACTTTCAAAAATCACGTTGACCAAATTACCCCCAAGGCCTATAGAATGCTAGGATTCACACTTCAAACCTGCAAACACTTCCAAAATCCACATTCCTTCAAATACTGTATTAC